>OZ037786.1:16948690-17008690 GCA_964035525.1 Porites cylindrica | reverse complement strand
AAGAAGAAAGAACATGGGCGACCTGCTGGCGTTGGAGCCATCCTTTTCACTAGAAGTGATTCCTGTAAATCTGCTACCAGACCTGTAATAAAAGGTGCCTATCAGTCAACGACTTTGGTAAAAAAAAAAAAATAGTGAAACGTTTACTGCTATGTTTGAAAAGCAGTAAAAAGATATTTTTCTCAAAAAGAGAAAAAATTAGAACGATGACTATCTTCCACATTTCGTCGGATAACATATTGATCTTGCTAATCTAGCCAGGTATGTAAACGTTCTTAATAAAGGTAATTTTCTCTGCTTAAGTAACCCTACGGTCTTCATTTGTGAACCGTTTTACTAAAGGAAGGTGAAGAAGTTCACACTTACCTAGCCCCCTCCCCTTGGGAACCACTTTGGGCTGTTCGTTGATTTCCACGTGACGCTACAGGGGCATGCTGGGAGTATGGTGTCTCCAGGGCTGAGCCACTGAATCCCATGGGGGGCTCGGGTGAGGCTCGTCCCGACGCACCAGCCCATGAGACGATCAAGGTCCCGGATGTAGCATAGCCAAACCAATCAGGATCCATGAAGGAAGGTCTATGAGAATTGAGAATGAAAAGGAAAGATAGCAATTAAACATAAACCACTGACCTTCTAATTAAGAAAAAAAAGTGATATAACGCGGATAAAATCAAATGACGTTTTCTACTACTAGTAGAAAGACTGCCAGAAATAACTTGCAGTTAAAAATAACATATATGAAATATGTCACGGAGTCAGTGACGCAAATAGACGGTTTAGCTCGAATAAGAATCCGATTGGTCATTAGGGGATGGTGTCAGTTCCCTATCTAGTAACTTTTCATGTCCTAAATAATCGAAATTGCTCGTACACTATCTAAAAAACGTTCGGCTAATTTTACTAGGGTCTACACCCCAGCAAAAGGCATAATCAGAGAAGCTCATATGCACCTGTATAATGGATTGTCTGCATCTGCGGAATCCGCCAAACGCTGTAAACTGTTAATCTTCTCAAGAAATAAGTCGAAGCTGGCACCAGCTAAAAGAATCCCCATCTGAAAAAAAAAATTGTTGTTATTATGATTTATATACATTAACATCAATTATTATTCATTAAAAATATTTCCCCAATTCTGATTAGCTAAAAGCACACGCATAATTCACCATAACCAGTTACCAAATTTGACCAAATTTGGAAAAAATTTGTGTTTAACGAGGAAATGACGTTAAAAATGCAGCCTTCTACAGGTTAATGCACCGTTAATCGAGAAGACCTGGGGACGAGGTTGAGTTGTTTTCGTTGTGAAAACTAAAATGGCGGACACTTCATATCCTACTCAGCCTTCTTATCCTACTCCGCCTCATTATTAATTGCTAAATAAATTTAGGCACTACTTACGTAATATGACAATTTGAAAGCTACTGGGCAGTACTTTCCCGTGGTGCTGTTTACTAAGCTATCCAAGGTGGTTCGAACTTTTAAGTCTGCATGTTAATGAAATCCTAAAGTGTGACCATTCAAATGAAAGCTACTGAGCAGTACTTTCCCGTGGTAAGGTTTACTAAGCTGTACAGGTGGTTCTAAGTTTTGAGTCTGTAAATGAAATTCTAAAGTGTGGCCATTCAAGTGAAAGCTACTGAGCAGTACTTTCTTGTGGTACTGTTTAATATGCTGTGCAAGGTGGTTTTAACTTTTACGTCGGTACACGACTCCGTAAGTATGACCAGTACTTTCCTATGGTGCTGTACTGTAGATTAACCTGTATAAAGTGGGTCCTTCATATCGATTGATCAATTCAAAAATTACATAAATAAATAAACAAATAACACCTGTGCTCTCCAGGGTAGTTCTTCACAACTGACAGCTCTCAGTTTTTTCCTTCTATGAGAGGATCTCCAGTATTCAGGCAAAACACTCTGGAGACGCTCAGTTGCCTAAAAAAAAAAACAACGAGACTCCACATCATGATAGGCAAGGATAAAATATAACTAAGACTATTAATAAATATAAGAAATGCAAAGAATACCAGGTAATAAAAAATAAAATCCCTCCCATTCGTTTCCATTTTACGCTCAATTATCTATCATAGTCTATGTACCATCACGAAACATATTTAGCCAAACTAATTAGGGAAAGCTACAGTATGAGTTTGGAAATTACTTTAAAAGTATAAGATCAGAGAACAGAAAACGCCCAGAACTTCTACTTCGGATGTACAAAGTGCTTAAGCTTTCAAGTGTAACCGCTGGGGAGAAGGCACTTCTGCGCACTGTTTCTTGCTCTAGTTTTTCTTTTAACCGTTTTTCTCCTTTCGATTTTCACATACTTACATTAAATATGTCAATCTCTTCAGCCGTGCGCCCTTTAAGTCTTCGAGCCTAATGACAAAATTTAAAAAAGGTTATTAGAATACAACACTCATGAAACTAACGGTTCAAAAAATGAAACCACCTCTAAGATTTAACAGACATAAAAAACTATAACTGTCACTAGACGACAAACACAAAATTGAAACGTTGAATTTGTGACATGCGCAGAGAAGTTTTTGGTAAAAAAATAACAACAACAACAAATTAACACGTGTTGTACAGTTAATTACCCTTCTTGACACTGTACTGGGTGCAATGGATTTCTTATGTGTCGGAGGAGGTCTGGAATACATTTCCTGTTTGTTTCGTGCAGCAATTTCGGCATCCTCTTTCTCGTCACGCCCAGTCTCTCCCCGACGACTTTTCTGAGGACTTCTTGTGGGAGGCTGAGTAACAACAACAAAAAGAACCAATCAAAACGCATCGACCGAAATAAATAGAACATTTACTGTAGTCGAATAGAGAGTGACAAACCATCTGCGCGTGACCCTTTCATTGACACAGTTTACTTGACTTAAAACGTTTCCTCACCTTACTAAACTCGACAATAGCCGTAGCAAATTTCTTGATTTTTTCTTCCTCAGGTCCCGCGGTGGCGACGGCCTGTCGCACAATCGTGGACTTGTTGCTAGCCAGTAGCATCTCGTTCCTCCTACAAAAAGGTTACAATATGTATAACCCAGAGATTAAATTATCCCCTGTCTAAACTTTGTTTCAGAAACTCATTAATAATTTATAAAGAAAAAACAACAGAAATGAACGATTAATGAGTGTCTTTATATCTGATAAAGACATGGCTAAGCTAAGCATCAGGTACAATTTGCATACTTCGATACACTGTATCTGATGATCATGACAAGTCCAGTCCGCGAGTTTGAGATTGAGCGATATTCAGCTGGATTTAAAAAGTAACTTTCTGAGTGCTTTGGTTTTGTATTGCTTCACTTCAGAAACCGCTGGAAAGTCTCGCTCCATTTTCTCAATCAATCAGAGTTAAAACCAATCGTTTTATAGCTGCAAGCGTTTTCCCGCGTTTTACACAAGCTCAATATGACATATGATTGGTTCACTCGAGTAGGACTCGTGATTACTCTGGTCTAAATAAAATAGCTGCAGCTTTGACGCACCTTACAATCCACCCAATGGTATCATTGGTCCATTCTAGAGCTGTCTCTGTCAGCCCCTCTTGCAAGGCCTTAGCCAGTACTTGAACAAAAAAGCCCAGGAAACGTGTTCGTCGCTTGAACTTCAGAACTATTAATGGAATATGGCAACAGAATATCAAATACATGTAAATCATGAGTTATACGATAGCACAGTGCAGAAGACAAAACTTGTACCAATCAAAAGAATCATAAACTTACCAGTTTACAAGTTAAACGCTTCTGTACCGCTGAACGATTTAGCGGAAAAATGATTCATATAATTGTACTTATTCCCGCCGACATGTAACATTACGAACAATAAGAATAGAGTCGTGCCCCACGTACCCCACAATTCCGGAGTAACGTCATAGACAGAACAAGCATCTACAAGAAGAGAAGTCGTTACGTCACGTTGCAATCGTAGCAAAATTTCTTGACGACAACAAATCGAAAACGTCACTTAAAAAGTGAACTTGCGCTGTTTCAAACTTCATCGACCTTATTCATTTTCATTTTAAATTTGTCGAATGTTGGCGAAATTTTCTGGGGTTGAATCCGAAAGAAAACTATTTAAGTTTAGAAAAAGTAAAAGGAAATTTTTGTGTTGTGTTCACCTACTCCATAAGGAGGGCGCGTGAAGTTAGGAAGTTTCATGTCGCAGTCGTGCAACGACGGCTAAGAAATGTACAAAAAAAAACGTGATGCACGAGCAAAGTAGTTTTCTCTTAATGCGAACCTAAACCTATTGAAGCTCCCCGTTGCTGTGATCCAAAATTTTGCTACTATGGTAACGAGACGTCAGACCTCTCCTCTCTCTAGAATGGGATCAGTCTCCTCGACTAACTTTGATGGAGCACACCCAAAGGGAATAAACTGAATCATAGAAAGATTAGCGGCGCGCTTTTCTTTTATTGTGATATACATTGTGCAGTTAAATTACAGAGACAGGGAACATGTGAAGAAAGGAGTCACATAAACGTAAAACGTTTGAATATCGATTGAAATCAAAGAACGTTAGTGTAAAACGGCCAGCTAAAAGGGACTCAAAAGATGCGAGAGCGAAGAATTCAAGAGTGCTAGATCCGGTCATAAAGTCCAGTTGGATAGGCTGATAGCTAAATGCCAGTGTGAGCAGATGTGCCTTGAGTGAAAATAGTGAAGATAAGAGAGAGCAGGTTTAAGTCCATCCATGGAAGTGAGAACATTGAGGTGTGGTAAAGACCCTGAGAAGTGGAGAGAAGAGCATATCAGTATAAGGCCCATAACGTAAAGGAGTAAAAAGAAAGGGATTCGCAAAAGTAGTTTTCGCGAATTTTTACTTAGGTAGGTCAGAAAAAAATGTAGCTCAAGAATTAGCTTTAAAGCATGCGTCCCCGTGGAAGTAACGACCAAAAGCTGGGACGAGAGGGACAAAAAGCGTTGAGGGAATGGAGGGGGGGGGGGGGGGGTGGGGGAAGAGAAAGGGAAGCTTAAAAGATTAAGAAGAAGAGATGCCAATAAGTTACTTATTTGTAATTTTGTAATTTAGTTTTTGTAGTTTGTTTACCCACGGAGCACTTGGGAGTTCCTGTGCACTCGTTTAGACGTGTCCGTGCGTTCCAGATATACTGTAGAATTGGAATTTGGAAGTGTCGGTTTTTAAGGAGAGGGAAAGCCGTGGTTTCCGGAGAAAAACCTCTCCGAGCACGGGAGAGAACCAACAACAAATGGCATCGACACCGGGATTCGAAACCAGGCCAGGCTCTCACCACTGCGCCACGATTGCTCCCCACCCTTGCTTCTAATTAATATGACAGGACAGACATTAAAAAAGTGACTAGTTAGAAGGCAAGTCCAACGTTATCTGCCTGGAATGCGGACACTTTCTCAGAGGGGCATGGTTGTTCAATTGGGCCAGTTTGAACAAATGAGCAGCATTGGAGAAAGGCGGTAATTACATAAAAGAAGATCAAGACTATCACGTTGGTCTTACTGTTAGTCAAGGATAGAAGAAGTGAATGAAGCCTCAGATTCAGTATCTCCTGAACATAAAGCTGACAAAGATTCACAATAGTCATCATCTACAGCCAAGTACCAGTCAACATCCCAGTCTTAAGCGAGAAACGAGAAATATACATAAATGAAAACAGTTGCCAGTAAGAATGATAAAAAAAGGATTTACTATGATGACAAATCTTTAGCTGACGCACTTCCAGAGAAAAAGGAACATTCACATTGAAGGTATGGGAAGATATGAAGTCGAGAAGAAGGGATGAACCTAACCTGGTACATCGAATATGACTGACGGACCTACCCCTCCCTAACAAACTTATCACCCCTCTCCACTCCGTTATTGCTTACCCTCTTTATAGGTCTCCTGAAATAATGTTAGTTTCATCAACACTGAACTCTATGTTGAAGCATTACACCATTCTTAAACTATACCTCCCAATGATTACCCTATTGTGAGCTTACTAAGCCTCCCTAACCTTGGTATTAGGCAGATTTAGCAAAGAAAACGCGACGGCAGTGACGACTGCCCACGCAATCAAACAACTGGCTTGACCAATGGCAGAGCGGCAAATTGGGCACCGGAAGTCGCGTTCAGTCCTTTCTATGCGCTTTCCTGTCGTCAACTGAGGTTCCCGTTCTGTTGCTAAATCAGCCTATTATCCCCTTCCTTGTTACACCAGGTCAGAGTGACTCTTTGTAGGTCTACTGAGCTGGTAGGTTCCATCACCGCACCTGACATACCCTTCTTAACAGCGTTTCAGATTGTTTGTAAGCAAGCTCTCTCTCTTTCTGCTACTGCTGCTGTTAAGCACGGTTCGCGACTACCGAGGGACACAAGTGAGCATAAGAAAACTCGTTTTGTGCGATACTCGTCAACCGGAAGAGGAATGTACTCATTCTCACTTCCGGTTGAACTCACCCTCCCTTGAACTCGACAGTGCTTACCCTCTTTGTAGGCCTGCCGAGGCGGTAGATTTGCCACAACTGAGTAAAGAACGGAGGGGTCTTCAGAGCCGGTCAATTCTTCATCATCACGGTTCAAAGCTGAAAGGGAAGTAAACCATTCCTCAACACAACGGCATTATGATAAACACGAACATCTCAGTCAGCAAGGAGAATACCAGTAGAGTAAAAACCCGCGACTAAGAACCTGGTTTTAAGAACCTTTTAGGCTAAAATTTGTCAGTTAGGCCCCCTCTATGTAAGAACCTGTTCAGCCTAAAATTTAAAACGGGTTCTTATTTCTTAAAAATAAAAATACACAATTTTTTGTACACTTGGGCAAATAGGATAAGTCAACATTCGGGATCCCCTTAAGAGACAAAGGTGCCTTTTCACCCCAACTGGAATGTATTGGTATGCAGATTTAATGTAAAGAATAAGCTGAGTACAACTAAATACTCTTAGCTACATTTTTTCTTTCTTTAGAAAATAAGAACCTATTTAAGAACCTAAACAGCCTAAATTGGTCCTCATTACCATTTATGTGAGAGCCTGTTTAGGCTAACTTGGCAAAATGCAGGTTCTTAGTTTAGGGGTAATACTCTATGTAAGAATGGCTATATTTTTTGAGAAGCTTTTATCAAAGCCAGACGATGTAACACTTTTGGCAAAAAGTACTCGTTCCTGATAAAATCCTTGTTTTATTTCACCTCACCTTGCTGACTTAATTTCAATATGTAAGCCTCCAAAGCCTTCAGTTCCTCGTTCTGTGCGTCGGCAGAGAAGGCAGCGGCTTCCTTCTCAAGCTTGCCCAGTCCCCCTTTGCCTCCACCTACTTTCGGTTTTTTGGTCGGCCCAGGCTTTTTCTTCGTAGTTTTTGTCGGCGGTGGTCCGCCAAGAGTGGCAGTTGCCATGGCAGCAGCTGCTTGAATGGTTGTCATGGAACCCGCACTGTCAGGTGCAGTTTCCAGGTTAAGCATTTTCTTTCCCAGCTCGATGATAGCTCCTGCAACTCCCCGCTCATTCCACATCTGCAAAATCTAAGTTCAAACACAACAGTGTCACGTAATGAGAACTACGAGTACATGGCAAATAGTAGTTCACACTGAAACGTTTCACAAACGTCAAAGGCAAGATTGCATTACCTTAGCTATGTAGTACGTGACAGTTGCAATCATGTGTGACAAACTATCCGACGTGGAAGACGACTTTCTGTGACGCGTTAGTGAAGGTACTTCTTGGAGAACAGCGTGGCATCGCAACAAAACCTGCACAACTGGTTTGGCAGGAATTTTCTGATGAATTAAAGGTGCTAATAAGCCATAACACTGCACAACTGCCTGCAAACACAGCGCATTGTCATTTAGCCAGCCAGCAACTTGTATGGCAAGCAGAAGCCGTTGGCATTCCTCAAGACGCGCAACCTATAAAATAGACGGAGAGGGAACGTGAGTTTACGCCTTTCTATACCCGTTGATTGGCCCATCGTGCCCGGCTAATCTGTGTTGGCCTGTGTTGATAGCAGTTAATATAGTTGGTAGTAGTTAAAAATTGTTGAGCAGTGCTAATGGTAAGTATGGGCGGTGTTAGGCAGGGTTGGTGGTGGTGTTAAAGTATAGTATTGGTGTAGTTTTGGGAAGTATTTGGTAGTGTTGTCTGATGTTGGGCAGTGTTGCTGGTACTATTCGATGTGGATTCTTGGAATATAAAATCTCCATGGATACTACTACAGTTCCCGTGCGCGAAGCCAGTTCTCTTAAAAATCCGTCCACATGCTGTTCAGACTTAATTATAACTAACCTGTCCGTTGTAAAGTGGCCCGTTAGCACACAGAGTGTCACAGAACAAGTGTCCTTCGCGAATCCTGATGTCCACAGAGATGAAAATGCTCTGAAGAAACAATCTCGCCAGAACGGGAGAAGCTTCACCGAGACTTCCCTCATCAATTCTAACAAAACCAAAAAGAAACCCAGTTAAATTACGCAATACACTGAAATTTCTTTTGTTTTTAGGTATAATAAATCCATCCTTGATGTCGGGGAAACACCAGAAAGGTTTGTAAACAACAAATAGATAGCGATTTAGGTGAAGAAATGGGTACTTGAGCAGTAGATAAGCTAATCCCATGAAGTAGTAGTAGACATAGAGGGGAATATAGATTGTTTTTGCATTTCAAGGTTACAATAAAGGTCTGTAAAATTTACTTTACCGCGACAGGATTAGCTCAGTCGCTAGAGCGCATGACTGCGTCTCGATTCCAGGGGCCAGACCAATACTCAGGGTCTTAAAATAACTTAGTAATATGATGAAAGTACTTCTTTTGCCTTGCAAACGACTAGACCCTCGCGTGGCTTCGAATGACCACGTAAATGGTGGGGTTAATACATTGAAACTCAAATAAAGTGCATTTTTCGCAGTTTTTGCGTGTGATTGCTTGTGTGATGTCGGTTACGTTTTACGCGCGTGTTTCGCGTTTGTTTTTCCCGTGAAGAATTGCTTGCAATATGGTGGATCGATACGCAACAAACAAGCATGGTATGGTTTAACACACGGCCCGTACAGTCACTCGGCAGTAACATTTATTAAGAATTCTATGCATACAAATACTGATTGAAGAATTACTGAGATTCTTACAATAGACCAATTCATAGCAGTGTTTAAGATGATAAAGGAAATGATTATTTTAGTTGAGGAAAATTAGTTTTACGTAAAAAGGGAACAATCACTTAAGACTGAAGACATTCAACGCACCTTTGTAGAGAGATGCACAGATCTGAACTGGCCGATTGAATATTCGTGTTCTCTTGACATAACTCAGGTTCCCTCACAAAATGGTTCCACAACACTGAGGCAGCAGATTTTGCAACAGGTAACACCCCAGACGAAAACGACAACTTAGAATAAACAGAAATTTATGTTAAAAGGAATTTCAGAGTTTTTTATATCCTACCAAAATAAACTTCTTAAGACACACAGAAGACGTAGAAACAAAGTATAGTGGGCACTCTTCTAACTATGCTATGTTTCTCTTAACCTTAACAACGGAAACTAATTACCTTATTCTCCTTAATTTTCGCGGGTTCTTAAATTCGCGATTTTCGCGATTTTAAAAAATTCGCGAACTTAAAGATCCGCGAAAAATAACGACCGCGAACTTTGATCTGGCGAAATTTAATGGACATAGAAAAATCATGTATTTGTGTTTTCAAGGGTCCTAAACAATTTTGAACACAAGGTGTTAGTACAAGGAGCTATCATCTTTCAACTTTAGATGTTAATCAGTGTCAAGATTCGCCTCAAGTTCTTCTTCGGCATCTGAGTAATCATCTTCTCACAGTTCCTCCAATACATCCTTTGTACAGTCGTCAAATTGACCATCCTGTCCCGGCTCCTTGTAGTGAGTAGTTACGAGTGTCTTATCTTTCCATTATTGCCCTGTTCCTTGCTGTATCGTCCATTTCACATATCACCTCAACAGGGACAGCATATTGTTTTGTTTCAATTGTTGATTAACGACCCGTAAAATTTTTGTAAAAAAGAAAAAATAAAGTCACTTAATCGTCAATTTCGCGAAATGAAATTCCCTGCAAGCACAATTTTTCTCCGCGATCGCGAAATTAAAGACTCGCGAAATGTGCCGAGAAAATTTTCGCGAAATTTAAGTCCCGCGAAAATAAAGGAGAATAAGGTAGCAGTTATTGGATACGGCTGAGTATGTTCTGAAGAATTATGGAGATCGAGGAGGGGGTTATTCTTATCCGCTCGATCTCCATAATTCTTCCGATCATACGAAGGCAGGATCCAATAATCGTTTTAGTATTCATTAGTTTAAAAACAAGCTAAAAAACGCTTCCTTCGAACGATGTTAAGTTCTCGTCGTCATTTGCCTGTTTCTCGGCAAGTTCAGGATATAAAATGATGTTCCGTAGATAGATATTCCTCAAATTTTTGTAGGAAATCGTTCAGTTATTTCTTCTACGCGAAAAGTGTGTAATGATCCGCCATTTTTTCTTGCTTAACCAAAACCACGCAACCTCTTCCTCTGGGCTTCTTGGTTGTCGTCCATTATTCTTAGATTCATGCAGTACTATTGACGTAATTTTCCAAATATCGCAAACGTCTTCCAAATTTGTTCAACGCTGGCTTGTTATGAAGAATCAGCCACGACATTTGAGACAATCAGAAACGGAGAAATATCTTGAATGAATAATAATTAGCAATTATTGGATGGATAGGGCTGAGTATAAACCCGAAGAGTTACGGAGATCGAGCAAGATGTTATCTGCTCGATCTCCGAAAGTGAAAAATAATAATAATTAGCAATTATTGAATGAGGCTGTGTAGGATGTGAAGATTATTATGCAGATCGGGGAGCATGTTATGCACCGAGGCCGCGGTGGATAGCATTCTCCGAGATCTGCATAATTCATTACACGATAATCAGACAAAAGCCGAATTCAAGAATTGTTTTATTATTCATTGAAAATATTTCAAAGTTCTTGACAAGCTTACCTTCTCAGAAACTTTCTTTAAATCTTTGCCTACTACTCGGCACGGTTTCAGGATATAAACAGATTTTTTCCTTGCAGATGCTCTTCAAAATGTAGATAACGTCCTTCAAGCGATGTGTTCTGAGTATTCTTGCATTTCTTCCGTTCAGTTAGTTGGAAATTCGGCTATTACGTATTCGGATAGCGATTCGTAAACGCTATTTACTTTTTTAATTCAATCAGGAATAAACAGCTAAATCGTAATTTACACCATCGAATCGATGGTACATTGCTCACATCTTCCAACTGATATAGTAAGCGCCAGTTGGTTATTAGATTCCTCAAAACCTAAAAACCTCATCCAATAATTGTTTATTATCACATACCTGAGCCAAATAGCCCCATGCCATGAGGGTAGGTAATGGATGTGCTGCTAGTACCGGGCGGCATGTCAAACCAATACTCCCACCAATCAGCTTGCCTTGTTCATTGTATGCCGCTATGGCTGCCATGTACTTCTCATCAGGTTTGAGCCCGCGCACATAAAACAACGTGTCAGCAGCCGCTGGAATCTGGGAAAGGAAAGAACCGAAAACGATGCCCATGATCCTGCTACTCTATTCTTGACACATTAACACTGTCATTTGTATCTACTGCGCATTTTCTTCAGGAAATTAAACAAAAGTTTAAACATCAAAAAATATGATGCCGCCACAGGAAGTCAAAGTACAGAATGTTCACGTGATACCTCTTCTCCAGTCCCCGGAAGTTGATAGTCATTGAGCCTGACTTTCACATTATTACCGCTGGCTGATCTCGCAAAAAGTCGATACCAGGCCACCTAAAAATAAAATAATATGGAAATGGCATTTTAGACATCAATTAGGTCAAAAAACTGTGGCATGTTAAGACATGTGTAGTTCCATGTTGTCACTTAAGTTCTTCGTATATTCTAAGTAGCATAGTGCACACAGCGAACATAGAGATCAGAGAATGAGTCAAGTGGTCGCTTAAAGAGGTTAAAAACAAGGAAAAATCATTAACCGTCAAGCCCAAAAAGTGGTCGCGGACGCTTACAGGAGGTGGTCGCTTATAACTAGAGGTTCCAACTGTAAGGCTTTGACTGGGAAAATTTTGGTGTTGTGGATTGGCGGTTGTTTGTGGGAGGTGGTTGCTTACGAGGAGGTGGTCTCACATGGAGGTTCGAATATATTCACAAATTCAAATTCGACCTGAAAAGTGTCTTCTGTTACTCGGGGACGCTTGGAGGCCCACAGATTTACCAGTGTTCTTGAGACAGTTCAGTGTGACCCTCTTGAAATAAAGTTAGTTTTTTTTTTTAATCATTTCAGTAAGGAAAACTCATATCCGAACTCGATCAAGTGAGGTAATTGTGCGCGCCTCTGATCTACAGCTAAAAAAAACAAACCTTTTCTCCACTTTTCGGTTTGAATGTAGCAGCCTTAAACACCAGCACAGATGAGCTACGATAAACAAGAAGAGGAGCAGGGGGGACATCACAAGGTGGTACATCATCGCCGGTGTCCGCCTGTCTATTCCAGCTTGATACTTTCCGTTCCTGCTGTTGACTTTTGATGATTAGCTCTTGGCTCTCCTATAATGACAGTAAGCAAGAGTACCGTAAATTGCCGCTTATAATCCCAGGCCTTATAAATCTTCGTAGGGGGTTTTGGGAGCGCTTAGAACCGAGGGGGCTTATATCCGAGGGGCTTATAACCGAAGTGGCTTATATTCGTGGGGGCTTATAACCGAGAGGGCTTATAACAGAGGGAACTTATAACCGAGGGGACTTATAACCGAGGGGGCTTATATCCCAGGGGGCTTATAACGGATGGGGCTTATATCCGAGGGGGCTTATAACCGAGGGAACTTATAACCCAGGGGGCTTATATCCGAGAGGGCTTATAACCGAGGGGCTTAAAACCGAGGAGGCTTATAACCGAGGAGGCTTACAACTGGAATAGAAAAAAGCGCTTCACAACAAGATATAGCAGTGCTGATCAAATACGTTTTGCATTTACTGGTTTAATAGATAAATTGAATTCAGTTTATACGTAAAAATAAAAGTTGAAGGGGGGCTTATAATCGGATATATTGATTTGCTAACGGGTAGATGGGCCTATAACTGGGGGTGTAAGCGGCCGTTTTCGCTATGTGAGCAAGAATGTGTGAAAAAAAGGTCAGGATATGTCTAAAGCGTAACTAGCGAAGTATGAAAGAGAGATGAATGTGTGACACAAGTGCAAATTAAGTGGGGTGAAAAAGGGAAAATCAATATGTACCATGAATCCGTATTGTGTGATTACAGCATAGTTTTGAAAAACATTTGTGGGCAACTCAAAATGAGCAGCATTGTTTGACATGACATGGCATCGTGGTCCCCTCACAGACATTTTTAATTTGGGTCATAATCCATCTTTTAAAATGAACAAGTAACTCTTGCGTGACGACATACCTGAAGCAGCTGTGCTTGATGTTCCGTTCCTACGTGACTCCGTGACGTGACAGCCTGTCTGGCCATATGCATAAGCAGCAGAGCTTTTGATAGTGGGTTTCTATTACACTGGGCCAACAGGGTATTTTCTACTTCACTTAACTGTAATAAACTGTCACTCGGCTGTATCCTTTCCTGCAAAATAGGAAGGTATGTAGCAAATAGAAGCTTAGGGATCGTATTTTCCTGTTACACGACGGAAACACCATTAATGTATTAAGAATATGGCCTACAGACATTATTCACAATAACCGCCATCTTTGCACGAGCTTTAGGATTGATGGGATAAAAGTAATGTCACGTGGTATTTTAGGGGGCAAACAAAAGATAAAATTTGCCAATGCGAGAAATCGTGGCAGGGGCGGATCCAGGATTTTTTTAGGAGGGGGTGCACTCGTCTCTTGCTCTACTTCAACACCAATAAACCACATAGTTTTTTTTTTTTTGCAGAGTACCAGTTGTATTAGAAAACCGCAGGTCATCTCAGGGGGGGGGGAGGGGGGTGCGCACCCCCTGCACCCTCCCCCTAGATCCGCCCCTGCGTGGTCGAGTTTGTTTATTCTGTCAAAACGAAACGACGATTTAATAGTCATGCAAAATGTACGGTTTGAGTTTCGACAAAATTAACGTCATTATTGCTTGCTTTGAGGACATCTACGGTCGCTACTGCATTAAAAAAAAGTAAGAATTCCTCATTTATACGAGGAAAAATAAGACGCGTCTTAAATAAGACGCAAACTGTACCATTTATACGAGCATTTCTTATCTAATAAGACGCGTCTTAGCTAAGCCGCGTCTTATTTTAGACGAAATGTGCCGTTTATACAGAAAGTTCGCGTCTTATTTAAGACGCGTCTTATGTAAGACGCGTCTTATTTTTCCTCGTATAAATGGCCCTAATGATAACTTCCACCCATAATTTACCATTATCGCCTTTAATATAAAAAGTTGTTCATTTTCTGTTGTCAAGAACAAACTCGACTGCGATTTCTTGTATTGGAAACAATTATCACTTGGTTATGTTTGCCCCCTGACAAACCACGTGACGTTGCTTTTATCCCACCAGTCCTTAAGCGGGTGCAAAGATGGCGGGCATCGTGAGTAAGGTCTATTCGAAGCGCTATTAATCATACGATTAGTGTGATTTACACTCTATAGGAGTATTGTCATGGGATACAGTCAAAGTTCTCTTAACGGACACCTCTATAAGATTGGCACCTTTATAAATCGGACATTTAGAGTTGGTCACTTTTTTCTCTACTCCATTAAAATTTAATCGACTCTCGAAAAGACGGACGACTTTCTAAGACGGACACATGGTGCCAGTCCAAAAAAAGTGTCCATCTAACAGAGAGAGTCGACTACATACCCTTGAAGGATGCCTATGATGTACTTCAATTTTATCCTTGGTTTCAATTTCATTTCCCTTGGTTTTTGGGTATGGCAATGTATGACGATGAGTTTAAAACGAGGGAAAATAAAATTTAAACCAAGGATAACACTGAAACACAACAGCTACCTGAAAGAAAACATGAAATTTACATTTGAACTGCGGGATAAAAGATTTTGATAGAAGAAAGGGCATGGCAGTAGTTATGAAGCCCATAACAAATTACTCTTGAAAAGGATTGAACCCATGACGCTAAGATTCTGATACAACGCCCTGACCACTGAGCTGTTAAGCCAACTGGGATCTGGGTATCCCCTAGGTCTACGGAGATAAGACATAAAATGGAATTGATTTAAAGTCTCTATGCGGCATTTCAGATAGTGTTCTCTTTCATGTAGTTACCTTTCACGAGTATACTAAGAATCCACCTATGACCAGCTCGTAGTCATTGTTTCATAGCTCAGTTTGCTAGAGCACCTCACCGATATCGCAGAGTTATCGGTTCGAATCCCTTTTTAGCCTGGGCCGAGTTGTTCAAAGCTGGGTTAAGATAACCCAGGGTTGGTGCGAGATTTGAATTCAGATTTGAAAGCTTAAAAAGCATTTCAGTTTTGATTCTTTTTGTCTACAAGTTGATGATTGGAAGCTCTAAAAATAACAGAGAAAATGATCCGAGGAAATACTTTTGAAAGAAAAAGGAAACGTGGGTTAAATTTAACCCCGGGTTAGGCGCTAATCAGCCTTTGAACAACTGGGCCCAGCTGATTACTCATCAAGTTAAATAGAGACCTTCAGTTTCGACGAGGACGGCTACAAAGTTTTTTTCGCGTACTTTCAAAAACTATTAACCCCGGAGAGCTTCACTGTATTTTTTTTTTTTTTTCGTTTTTACCTGAAAAATCAGCACGGTTGTTTTTATTGAAGGAAGTTAACCCTCTCTCAAGCGCAAAATTATAAAACTTGTAACATTTGACAACTTGTTTCCGCCACTACGACATTCTCGCTAAAAACTCGTAGTAGCATGACGATACGTAATTTAACCCTCGGTTAATAACGATTGCGAAGCAGCGCCGAGAGCGTTGTTCTGTGCCCCCCCAACCGACTCAACAATTACTGGAAGTGTGTATCAAATTTCCTCTCATCCTGATTGGCAAATCGACAACGGCTTTTTGAACAGGCCAATCAAGGCGCGTACTCAATACCTGGTACACATGCGGAGTCCCAGAACAAGGATTTCGGCGCTGTTTCGCAGAAGGACTTGACCAAAGTTTATTTTTGTCAGTGGCGCAGGCTAAAGGCGACGACTGTCACTTTAAATCCTGTCAAAATGACGCTGGTTCACGCGCAAGCACTACTTAGTATTGAGGAAATATAGTACTCAGAGTCGTACTCGTCTTAGAATCTATACTATGTTCTTTGCTCTCCTAAAACATGCCTTTTTTTTTTCAGTTACCTTCTGTTTCTTAGCTGACTTCTTTTTTTCTACAGTCTCCTTTCCAAGATTGGACAATTTAACTGCAATTCTGTGGCGAATGAAGAGCAGTTCCATGTGCAAAGCTTCTATCATCCTCTCCAAAAAGGTGGAACCCTGCATCTCTGCGGCTTTAACGGTTTCATCTTGGTCTGTGCTTATACTTGGTGACGGCTGACGAAGGGAGGCAATTAAATTACACCGTCAATAGTAAAAAAACAACAACGGCAAGAACTACCTAGTAATAGACTGAATTCGCTTCTTTCGAAACTTAATTGCAGTTTTCCTAGCTCGCTCAATTGGTCAACTTTAGGCGGATGCTCCTGGACCCAGTTGTTCGAAGGTCGATTAGTGCTAGTCAACCCGGGATTGAAATTTAATCCAAGTTTCTCTTTCCTTTGTTCCCAAGCATTTTCTAGGATAAATTTTTCTTTTCTTTAGGGCATCCAATCACCAAATTGTAGACTGACTAGACAAAAAGAATGGAACTGAATTTATTTTGCTTTTTAAGCTTTCAATTGTCCGTATTCAAATTTCCCACTAACCCTGGGTTATCTTATCAACCCGGTCCGGAAGTTTGATTCTTAAAAAATGCATCCAAGTTCAAAAAAGAGGCAGAGAAAAAGAGTCGCATTGTGGACGTCATTTCTGTGCAGAGGATGGCAGAGAAACACACCAAAGAGCGATAACAGTACAGGAATGGTCTTCTACTTCTATTCAACCTGTTACTTTTCACTTTGCTTAGTTTTTATTGATGTCGTAAATGCTGGTTAGGTTGTTGCCATTCTCCCACATCTTCACCGGGCTGACTTTTGAGGAGTTGATAAATTGTACATATAGTGTGTAACGCCCTGTTCGCACCTCTAGGAAAAACAAAATTTGGAACTTGCAAAAAAATTGAAAATTTTGTAATCTCCAATTTCCTTGTTCGCTTCTGAGACTCGCGAAATTTTTCGTACAACTAGAAACGTCAATTAAGGTAACTTTTTAATGGTCATGTTCGCGAAATAAGATGAGCCGACGAAGGATAGCTGTCAAAGAACAAAGGATTTTGTCGTCTGGCAATATATTGTCGGCCTCCAAATTTTCTCGACGACATCTTTAAAGTTTGGTGACGCTAGAAATTGTAGCACTAGAAATTGCTTCACGTTGACAGATTTTTTCGCAAATCAAACAGAATTTTGCGTTATGTGAACAGAACCAAAGCTGGCCTCAATTAACCTCCAGTGCGCGCAAATTTATGCCCTACTGTAAACTGTTCACCTTTATCCAGCTGACATCGGCGATGTTCCTTTTCTTGGTGTCAATCACTGTATCACGTGCCTTAGCAACATCTCTGAGCCCCTGATCAAGAACGTCCAATGCTTTGTTCAAGATGTCCCTTACGCCTGTCCCCATCCCTCCCAGGGTAATGACCATCTGTTTGCTGTAATCAGTAAATAAGCCCTTCAGGGGGGTTGGACCAGTTGCAGGTTTTTCATAAACGTCGGTTTCACTTTTTTCCTAGAAAAACAATTAAACTTTAAGTCAAGCATGAGTTCGTGATCTGGGTACGTGAAAGTAGATCCACACTGTAACCTGTCACGTCAAATGTTAGTGTACATTATATACATATATATTTTTTGGTTGACCTTCAACTTCTGCGTCAGAGGCTACAACAAAAACAGTGTGTAACCAGCATTATTTCTTGTTGTGCCTTGTATTTAATTTTGTACAACAAGGTGCTTCGATTTATTAGGTCTGCAGATAAAATCCTAAAGTATGGCCATTCAATAACACTCCTGCGCAGTACCTTCCTGTGTTACTGTTTATTATGCTCTACAAGGTGGTTCTAATTTTTGCGTCTCGTAGATGAAATCCTAAAGTGTGACCATTTACATGAAAGCTACTGAGCTACTTTGCACATCTTCAATTATTATAATTTATTAATGATGGTCACCCAACTAGTTTAGCTTTATAGTTATTTTGGGTGTCTAACTAACTACTGTATGCATCGTTATTAATAATTATATCTCTTGTCCTTGAGTCCGCCGACGACCAAAAAATGAAAGCTCCTAAACAGGACTTTTCTGCGGTACTGTTTATTATTGAGGGGATCATATGTATTGGCTGCAAGATGACTTCGATTTAATAGCTATTTTTCTGTTGGAATGCAGGGTGCAAAGAAAGTCATTTTTACAGCTTGCCATTCGGGCAAGCTGAACCTAACATTTACTAGCCCAAACATCATTTCAACTAGCCCCAAAAACATTTTGATGAGCAGATTGATTTCACAGTTCTTCTGTAATTCGAATTCCTCCAAAAAACTTCACTTGCCTGTCGGGCAAGTTAATAACAGAATTCACTCGCCCGATAGCAAAATCCACTAGCCTCGGGCTCTCGGACACTACTTTCTTTGCAAGCCGGAAAGGTTACTCTCCAGCATAATTAACTTGGGTATGGATTTATTAACTTCTGCTTGCTCTAAAGACAATAAGATTATAACCTGCTTGGAGTCCAAATGTTCTGGAGAGGCCGCGAAGGCTGGTGTTTCTAATTCTGCACTTCCGACTCTGGACGGATCAGTGTAACCAGCTTTGCACTCCAACAATAAGGACAACTTTAATGTGACTTCAGCGCTTAGTATGGGGTCAAAACTTGCAGCATTGCTCCATGATACTGTGCTGTGAGCCACTGTCAGGATATAGAGCCACTGAAATGAGATAAATTCAACTGATGTTAGATTGGGTAGTGACCGCGTTTGAGGGTTTAGAGAAGCAGTCACGGACATTAGAATTACTTAATAGTTCAATATCACCACCAACATCATTATCATCATCTTGGTGGTCGTTGTCATTGTGATAAACGTCGTTATAATCATCACTATCTTCGTCATTGCCACCAACCACATCACGTTCAACAGCATCGTCATCATCATCAACATCCTCATTCTCATCGACATCGACATCAACATCATCGTCATCGTCATCGTCATCGTCATCACCAGTAGCAGCATCTGCAGCATCATCGTGATCATCACCATCAACACTCTCGTCATTATCAACATCATCATCATCATCAGCAGCAGCAGCAGCATCGTCATCGTCATCACAATCACCATCAACATAATAATTGTCCTCCTCCTCTTTGAAACAATTTTTCATCATCACTTTTCACCATGAGTGACAATGATAATTCACAGCATCGGCATGACAACGACACCATGAGAAACCACCAAGCCCTAGTTGTTCAAAAGGTGTATAACACATTCCACTGGAACTGTGAAAGGTTTGAAGCCAGGAGTCATTTCAAAAGTACAGTGTAGGTTGAGTTTGATCGTCCGGGTGAACGTAGTCCTGAATAGGACTGTTGTTGCTGACAGTGACTGACGTTTCGACAACCTGTGCGGTAGTCATCTTCAGAGTCAAAGTGAGTTGTATCACGTCAGTTGATGGTATTGTACCTTGGTTATTGATCTGATTGGTCAATTACGTCGCGATGTTATTGGTTGTCTGTCATTTAAGCCGTGATGTCATTGGCTATGAAGACTCGTAATCAGTAATTGGTGCGTTTCGATCCGTCTGTTGTCACAGTTAAACAGTCGTCGATTATTAGTCAAGTTGTCAGTTCTCCAGTCGTTCTCCCGTAGTTAGTTTTGCTTGATCTCGTCGATAAGTCGTTTGTACGGCGCTGGTAACTGTTGGCTACCATTCAGTGGCGTTTGTTCTAAGTTAGTAAACCAGCTTTCCAAAGTAAGACGTTGTTATAACATAGCTAGAAAATTCGCCTAATCAAATTCAATAGCGCGAGCGTGCTTCATATTCCTATTGAGCACGCTGATGACGTCAATAAACTATTCGTAATTCCTCGAGTGGTTGTGAGCTTAGCAATCCTGAGTCTCCTGAGTTCATCCATAACTCAGCAATAGACAAGGAAGCGTTTACGATGTGTTTTATAAGGAAATTTAAGAGCAAACGTTTGAATTTGTTAACCGATAGTAAGGAAAAGAGGTGAGTGTTGTTGTTGTCATCTCGGCGAGCTGTGCGAGCTATGGCGTGAGTTCATTCTTTGCAAACTTGTTTTCTCTCAATAACAATTTTTCGGTAAATTAATAGTTTTCCGGCACCTAAATATGGATTTTATAATCATTTTAGAGTACACTTTCTCTCAGTTTCAGGATAAAAACATAAGATTAACTGTGAGGAAAAAAATATATAGTCACGTAAACATTGACGCGTACTGCTTTGAGCGCGCCCTACAATAATAAAATTATAAGTTAACTGATGCATTGATCGCTTTGATGATGTTATAAAACAATTAGTTCATGCTGCAGCTGTGCGTATGTCGAGTTATTGAGCACTTGGGAAGTTTGGAGAGCACTCAAGAGGCTAGAGTTGCACTCGGCTGCGCCTCGTGCAACTCTTACGCCTCTTTCGTGCTCTCCAAACTTCCCGCGTGCTCAATATCTCGACATACGCACGCTGACGCATGAACTAATTGTTAAATAGTAACATTCCACTGGATACATCTCTATCCAGAGGATATCACAATTGTTTTCCCAATCACTTATCCACTGTATGGTGATTTATCTCGTGAAAAGCGCTAACCAGCTTTTCAGTAACTTGGGCCTGGCTTAAGGAAACCCTGGGTAAAAATAAAATGTATTTATATATATATATAAAAAAAAAAAGAGTCCACCGTATTCGAGGCTCGGAGGGTTAGTAAATTTCAAATTAATTTCAATAAAACGAAACAACTCTTCCTTAAGACTGAAACGGTGAGAGATACTGGACCTAAAGGACCACGTGAAGCTTCATGAAATAAGCAAGACAATAATTATCAGCAGCAACACGTTTTACAACAGTATTTTCTGAGACTTTAAACAGCGTTATTTTGGGAATAAAAGAATAAATCGGTATAGCCAGCTTACCCTGTTGGCGAACACATCATTTAACAACTGTTTGCAGTTTTCCAACGACGAGGAGAAGATTCGTTGAAAGTGAGGCTTGCATTTGGACCACAGAAAAAGAGCAGCGTCCACCATCATATCACAGTCTTTCATCAGAATGGCGGACTGTTAAGAGAAATGTAAAGCTGTTAGATTGGACGTGTAGTACTTACAATTGAGACATAACACGGCCTAATCCCACACAATACGCCCTTACCAGAAACATAGACATACTACTAAAAAATGAAGCAAAACTACCCAAATGTAGATACATTAGACAGCTTTAGATTCTAAGACGAGGACGACTACGATAACGGGATTTTCTCAATACTAACTAGTGCACGCGCGCAAACAAACGTCATTTTGGTGGGAAAATGTGGCAGCCGTCGACAGTCTACTACAAGACTAGACAGAAAGGCCCCACCTCAAAGCACCGTCAAATATTACTTAGCTTATAATATTAACGCCTAAATAATAACTTAAGATGTAACCAGCACTAGCTTGAGACACAGCACAATACTCCTATGTCGCAAGAAATTGTTGCACAGGTCTTAAAAGAAATAATCACCATGATCAACAGTGAGTGTTACCTTGAAAGGTTCCTCAGAGCAAGACTGTATTACATCTGTTAGATGAGTAAGCTCCTCCAGCGAACTTCCACCCTTAGCTATAGAGAGAAAACAGCACAATTTCAGAGGAAAACTCACGTGGAATGATTTAAACTTCGCCACATGGTCTGCGGAAAGTCCATACTTTCCCTTAGCAGTTGTTATTCAGATTTTGTATGGTTACGAATATTACGGACTTACGTGGTTCCTGTTACTCTTACGGGCAGAAGTAAAGGTAGTCTCCCATTCAGTCGTTTTCGTCTCGACACAAAACATTCCTCGCCAAGAAACGTTGTGTGACGAGGCAAAAAAGGGTAGAATGGGAGACTAAAGTAAAGGCGGACAGACAGCACAATGACTATTCCTCTTTCTTCTGAGACGTTCTCTTAGCTCGTCGCGTGACCAGTCAAAACAAAACGTCTCCGCAGAAAGGCCAAAGTTAGAAAAGTCATTGGGTCACACTTTTACCCCCTCTTCTCCGGGCCAGGGCTTGAGGCCTCGGAGACACACCTCTGCCCAAACTTCCCTATAATGCCCACCCCCCCCCCCCCCCCCCCCCACCGGTTCAAAACAAACAGATACCACCCTGAAAAATTATTCAGTCGACTGGGAAAATATCAGCCATACTTTATTCAAATATAGTGAACACAACACATCCCCACCTTGTGTATGCCCAACCGCATCACCATCATCTGAATGAGTACTTTTCTTGGGTTTTTTGACAGTGTTGTAGAATGGTTCTAGCGCCAACATGATCTGAAGGGTTTTAAAATCCACTAAACTGCTGGCATCACTTTGTTCTTGTAGTAGTTGCAGGGTTGGCTCGATCAGAAGACCAAATGGCTCCCACTGTTCATAGCTGAATGCTTGCTTAACAAATTTTACAAGAGCAGGAAGCGGTACACCATTCTCGCCTTCAAAGAAATGTTTACGAAGGATAACAATGTCATTCATCCACAAGTTATTATTCTGATAATCATAACTAGAATTTGTGATGATAAGCTAGGGTAAATACAATTGAATTAATTATCATACATTTGTCGTGGTTTTTAAATAATTATACACAATCAGCAGTGGCGGATCCAGACCTTCAGATAAGGCGGGGGGGGGGGGGGGGGGCGGTCATCCAGACCCTAAGATAACGGGGGGGGTAGTCTCAAAAAAAATTGTTTCGGCCCTTTGGGCCACAGTTGGGTCTAAAAATACGGGGGGGAACAGGGCCCCCTGGGCTCCTCCCCTGGATCTGCCACTGATCAGGGTTAATGCAATTCACCTCTATAAAAAGGGTCACTAACTAGTTACGTGTACTAACTGCACCTTACAGTTTATCTCCCTTTTTTGGTCCTTTACTGGCAAGGTCATTAGTAAACCCTCTCACATGGTACTACAGTCAAACCCTGTCGATACAGACGCTGAGGGGGCCATAGAAGGTGTTCTTTTTAACGGAGTGTCCGTAATAAGCGGTTCTTGTTATTTAAGTCAAAAATTCACCTCTTACTTACACAAAATACTAAGGAAATAAAATGTGACATAAGCGTCGTCAAATATTCATTCAAAATATTTTTACGTTTCTGATTGGCTAAAACCACACGCATAATTCACCATAACCAGCTACTGTTGACCAAATGTGGAAGAATTTTGCGATTAATCAACTGATGACGTCAAAAGTGCAGCATAGTTGCAGGTTAATGCACCGTTAACCGAGAACACCTGGGGCGACGTTGAGTAGTTTTGGTTGTGAAAAGAAAAATAGCCGAACAGTCGGCGCAACATCTTACTCGTTTCACGACGAACTATTGTCTAAAAACATAGCAAGAAGACAACTTGACGGATAACATCTGCTGTTTGGAATATACAATGTATTTGCAGACCTGAACAGCCCTTTATCTTCTTAACATGCACTATCGAGGTGAACGTAACATCGACGAGGGTAAGCATGTTTTAGGCAGTTTTTAAACTAGGAATTATTTTGAATGAATAATAAAGCAATTAATAAATTCGGCTTTCGTAGTATACAATCTCATAACAATTATTCACCGAAGTGGAGGTGGCTAGTATTGGTAATTTACCGAGGCCGCGAAGCGGCGAGGTAAATATCCAATACTAGCCACCGACACTGAGGTGAATAATTTTTTTAGTATATACTATAACAGTGAGATAATTGAGCACAAAATGATGATTTTTAACTCATTTACTGTTGCCAACGATTACAATTTTGGCGCGCGATGACCGAACGGCCGCGGTCATCGCTATTTCTTAGCGACAAATAAAACTTTTGAAGGCGTTTGTTTAGCTCTTGCGGGGAAGTTTCTTCAAAAGGAGTTGTGAATTCTGTTTGTATTTGAAATAATTCTGTAAAAAAGATTATTAAATTTAGTTTTAAGCTTATTTATGAACAAGTCAACTAAATAAAGTAACGCAAGACTTAAGCTTAATTTGCATTTGTAAACAAAAAACTTTTTTACCGGTTTTATCGATAACTATTCAAGTCAAAAAGACAAAGATTTACCTGTTAAAACTTCCAAACCGAACTTCGTCACCTTCTTTATGTATTTCCGGAAATAGCTTGCCGGGAAAGCATTTTGCTCGCAACCTACGCGAGTTTGGCGTCGCTCGCTCGCTCGGAGGAACTGGAGGTGAATCAGTGAATAGTGATTGAGTAGCCAATCAGAGCGCCTGTAAAACACTATCCACTGTTTTAGTATATACTAAAAAGAAGTATGCAGATCTCGGAGGGTGTTATCCAACTCGGCCGATAACACCCTCCTCGAACCGCATAATTCTTCATATCCCACTCAGCCTCATTCATTAATTGCTGATTAACCATCACAAAGCCGTAATTGTGCGGACTATGTCCATAGAAACACTCAAAATTCGCTCATTTCTACATAACTTAAGCTGCAACCGTTCTCAGAATAATACCTTTTGCCACAAGTTCCATAAGTGCAGTGTTCTGTAGTTCCCAAACAGATGGGTGAATACTTCCTTCATGTTTAACTGCGTGAGATTGCTTTGTTCCGCCGCCTCCAGCTATGATTTCCATCCCTGCAAAAAACAGCTCAGCACACACATCTATTGCAGTGTCCTCAGCATCAGGAGTGGGTGCCTCACAGTGAAGTGTCCGTCTATGTGTCTCACTGACAGCTTCCAGTATTGCCAAGAATTTTGCTGCAGTGCCTTGCAGATCATTAAGGAGACGTTCAGTAGGTGTTCTGGGCCATGCATGCTGGAAAATAAAGGTTAAAATTAATAGACCAATTTCGACGTATTAAATTTCATACTTGGCTGCGAGGCTTGGGAAAATAAAACAAAAGAAATGTATTATTTATTGTTGAGCTTCAAGATAAGCAGCATTTATGTGGTTTTGACCGTGAGTTTTTTTTGTTGTTCCCCCAAGCCGCGCAACCAAGTATGAATTTAACTATATAGAAACTGGTTTATAGAGCTGTCACACAGTCTAGTGGGGAACGGGGAAGGTGGAAGGGGATCCCAAACCACCCACATTTCATACCTTGCATTCCCAGTTCCCATTCCCATGCCTTTTACCATTCTTCCTTTTACCCTGACAGCAACAATAGGTCTAATTAGCAAAAAACAATTTTACAAGTGCAGCACACTTTTTTGTACATTTTTTCGCCGTTGTTTTGCCCGACTACAACGTGAAACTTCCAGTTACACGTTTCATGGAGGAAATGTTGTATGTGCTCCGGTTAACTTTTTTTTCACCGCCGCTCATTTTCACCTTGGTGGCCGCTAGCATTTCTCATTTTCTCACCGCCGCTATAAAATTTTCATGTTTTTCTTCCAACGAAATTGGTCTTCGTTGTTGTTTTTGTTGTTTTTTATTATTATTATTATTGGCTTATTTCTCGCTCTAGCTCTTTCTCTGTGTTCCACGTTAACGCAAACATTAACATTTAGTTGAAAGAAAGACTCGGCTTTGTTACTGTTTTTTTCTCTTGTAAAGTCCGGGTGACTATGCAATTTACCGCCGAAATACGCGGGGTGCTTGAAAGGCAAATTTTCACTCCAGCTTACATGCGCGAGGGCTCCGCTATTAAGGCTTACTAACGCAACGTTGTACTGCATCAACACTTTATTTTCACATCCAATTTTTCTTATCTGGTATATCTGTAAGTACCCAACAAATAAAATAGTCAAAATACCCTTTCAGCCTTCGAAGTTTTATGGAATGTACATATCTATGCCTGAAACCATTTAATTTCAGCATTCACATGCAAAGAAATGAAAGCGTCTTTTATAGTACATTGGCATAGTGCTAATTGTTATCACAAAGTTTTGATGCTGTGTTTGTTGTTTGGTTGCTTGTTAACAAAGATGTTAATTAAGTAATGAACAGTTTTTAAAGCAAGGAGCCCAAAAGTGTGACCTACTTTAATTAACTCACATTCTTTCATGCAGACATTAACCAATCAGAGGTCGAGGACAGTTTCTAGCTGGCTTCTGATTGGATAAAATTTGTACGAACGAACGTGAATAAATCAAAAGCCGTCACACTTTTGGGCTCCTTGCTGCAAAGCAAGGCTGACTCACATGAGCAAAGTCCTTGAGGTTGGGTTTGGTTTTAGGTCTAAGAAGTCCTTTGGGTCTCTTACGAGTCTCAAACACAACTCTCTTGAATATCATGGCCTGCATCTTTGTCTTTGCCTGGCGAAATGCTGCTTCAGTAGCTGGTGTTGACTCTGAGGTGCTCATCTTCTCAATCTCATTCAGCTCATTAACCTTTGCTAGACCCCTCTTAGCAAATGCTTCAGCATGTATTGGTACTTTTATGTCAAAGTAACACTGACAAACAGCTGTGTAAAGGGTGGTACGCCATGTAAGGTATCTAACTGTCAAAAGAGGGACTGATGATTCCAGACACATGCAGGCCCACAGTAGAAACTCTAGTGCCTAAACGGGGAGGTAGAGCAATAACATGAACATTAGCAGTATTTAGCGATTGGTGGACTATAGAGAAGAGGAATAAGTCCTCTTCTACACACAAATCACGGACACGAATCACGGACATTAAAAAGTAGAAATAACGCATCACGGGGATTAAAATTCCGTGTTCACGTTTCACGGAAATTTCCCAAGTAAAAGAACAGTACATGACTGGACCTGTTCAGAATGCCGCTGTCTGCAGAGTTAATGATGAGAAACCACTTAAAAATTAATTGACGTTTTTGATAGTAGAGTTGATCTTCTGCTTCTTGTGCCTCCCGCACAATTAGTGCAGAGAAGTAACGGAAGTCAGGTGAACATACAATGAAATGTAGGTGGAGGTAAACTGATGATGACTAATGCAGACGGAGTATAGTACTCAAAAGGAACGTCATTTGACTTTCCCTTGCTTCCGCTACGAGTAGCAATTGCTCGCAGAAACGTCATTTCATCCTGGTTGTCGTCAATGTTTATCGCATAAACTTTGCTCCCTTCTGCGGACTTTTTCTAACCGACGGAGGTTTATTTCAATCGAGGGTCCTAGACCACGCTTTTCGGACTCAGCTTTCAAACCAACGTACTCAATGATGTGGCTCTTAAGAGCTTCAAGGAATGAATTCTTACTGTTTTTGGGTATTCAACTTCGTTCTTTAACTCCAAGAAAACCCACTGGCGTGGATCCCACAGCTTTGGAATTTACATAATATATTACTCCTTCCAATTTAAAAACTTGTCCCTCTAATTTAAAAACTGTCGGCCATTGCAACTGAGATCCCCACGCAAACCCCACGTGTGTTAGCTTCACGAAAATGAGAGTTGAATTATGATTGGCTGAAAAATACTGACTCACCAGCTCACGGAAATCGTTTCCCAGCTCGGGATCGCAGACGCTCTTTTCTCGGGGGGTGAAACAAGAGCCGAAAAAGTTGTCTGCTCTCGCAGGCTAGGTCATAATTTAGGACGACAACGACTGTAAGGGCCGGTTATTTAAAAAGAAGCCCAACTTGGGACGCGCTTTAAGAAATCGTTGGGTCTCCAGATCTCATTCTAAGTGGGTAATATTAAGAAAATAAATGTTTCTCCAGTCTAACCTTTTGTTGCTGTGAAACATTTCACGATAACCAGTGTTTAGATAAAAGCGCTGAAAAAATTGAAAATGGCTTAGAACACAGTTTTGTTGAAACTGGCTAAACTCCGTTTAAATATAAACCGGCCTTAAAGTCATTTAAGACCTTTTAAAAAAGTTCAGTTTAAGGTCCACTGGCTTCACTGCAAAATTTGTGTTTTCACGAAAAAGTTTGATGAAACTCACGAATATCGAATAACAGATTTTAAAGTTCACGTATCACGACAAGCAAACCATTCACAGTTCCCGGATTTTAATTTCGTATTGTCACCTTTCACGAAAATTGAAAACACTTAATCCCGTATCACGCAATAACCCCTTTCATCCCCTCTATTATGGGCGATGGTACAAGATAATGAAAGAAGAGATTACACATAGGCATCATTATTGTTGGTAAACATTTTTTACACACAGTGCATACATTACTTCTGGATGATCAGTTTCTTGTTAAAGCATTTTAACAAGAAAAATTAAATTAAGGAACGTTATTCTACGTTTCAATGTTTCGAACCTCATTATCAAGAATGAAAACCGTTTAGTGTCAAAGGTGTTATATTAGAGTTGAAGTTTGAATAAATTGGATTGCATTTGTGCAAGCTTGATCATTACGCAGACGTCAAAAGCCTCCCCTGAAGTGAGTGTGATTGCATCTTTAGTGATGATTTGGGTTCCTGTACAATGTATTACAGTGCTGTAAACAGCATTTTGTAGACAAGACATTCAAATTTATTCCTGCACTTTTTGAGGGCCGATGTTATTATAATAATAATATCATAGGAGATGAATTACTCCTTCATTTTGGCACGAAATTTCAGCGTTAATTTGTAATTTCACATGTGAAATTACAAAATTGCCATGGCAACCTTCAGTATGTCTCAGTGTCAAGATGGCGACGAAGTTTTAAAATGCCGTGAATGAAGATGTCAGGGCACAAAAAAGATAAACATGTCAAAAATCCAAGATTGCTAACGTAATTCGTCACCCATGATATTAACAGGTAATCAAATGATATACTCGTGAAATTAGGGAATAATTTCACTTGCGTTTTGTCCAAATCCTAATAATTTCCCTCTACTAAAGGCTCGGGAAATTATAAGGATTTGGACAAAACACGTCTGAAATTATTCCCTAATTTCACTCGTCACCATTTGATTACACATACTAATTATCATCATTAATGTTGATAAAACACAATTTAATTTCATTTCTATTATTACCTTACTGCTGTGTCCACAGGTCATCAGGTGTCTGCAGATAGAGTAGATATGCACAGTACCTAACAATCAAACAAATCCTGTGTTAGCACATGTGAGATTCACAAGAAGTCCTACAGTGTAGCTGCCAACAGGATTCCATCAGACAGAGTATTTTAAGCCCTCAGGCCTATATGTACAAAACTGTACACCTACAATGTACAACATTGGTCAAACATGTTGGGACACTTGATGTGAAATTAGGTGGATGAGTGCAGAAAAAACTGTTTAATGTTTTAATATTTGTTTTTTGTTTGTTTGTTGTTTTTTTTTGTTTAAGTTTCTTTGCTTGTTTATTTTTTACACAACTAGTGATGAGACATTCAAGTGATGAGCCAGATTTTACTGAGTAATTATTTTTCTAAGAAGGAGAGAGCCGTAACTAATAATTGCTCGGAATTGCTTTAGGCCCGCAGCTGCTCTTCTGACCTCAATTTATTTATCACGAATGTTAGAGCATCTAAAAGGTTTTAAAATGTTGTCACTGTGAGTGGTAGAATGACATCACCCCTAAAGCTATTCCAAACTCTGAACCCTAAACATATCTCCTTCAAAGATTTTGCATGATATTATTTTAAACCAAGGTCCTGCACTAAGTACAGTAATTACCATTAAACACTAGCCAGCATAGTTCCTCTTTGTGAAGTGCAGTTTGTGTTGCCAAGCGAAGAACTTTTAAAACTGCTACACAATGAGATACTTCATCAAGATTCTGTTGAAAGGCAAACCAGGCATTGAAATGGTCAGAAAGCATTTTCAAACACATCTAATTGCAATGCAAGCTTTCCAATCAGAATCATGAAGTTACTAATAATTAATTGCATAAGCCTTGCATTTTTTTGGCAAAATAAAAAAAAGTATCTTTATGTGAGTATGAATTTACATTGTACTGTACATAATATTTCTACAATGTTACACTTGCCTGTAATTTAGGATCCTCAGCGGTCCTTACATGATAATAACAAATGGCTTCACCCAGAACTGCTCTCAGCTAGGTGTACATGACATAAGGAAAAAAGTATCATTACCATATTGAACCTCCAAGGGATACCACTAAGATTTTAAGTTGCCGGACAAAATACGACAAGTAGGCCCGGGGAATAAAACAGCTACAGATTTCTTTTAGTGCTACAGTATGTTTCTTAGATTTTCCTATGAGAGTAGCTGGGGGTTATATTCATAGTAGCCGGGGGAAATTTCCGGGCCCCGCCTCTTAATGAAAGTCCTGAACCTCCATTGTAAATTGTAAATATCTTATTATCCACTCCCCACAGGGCTTTTCAGGGATAATTTACAACACTGGTTGGGGGACTTTGCCAGACTGCTTAAGGTGCAGTTTACAAGTACTGAAGGAATGAGTGATGATGCCCCCATACATGAGTGTGAAAGTGAGATAGACCACTACACCGGGCACTACGTGCCCTACTCTTTACAAAGAGTGTGTGGGTTCTTTAGCGTCGCGCAGATTTCTTACATGTGCAAGGGCTTGTGAGATGGGGCCTATGGTTTATTGTCCTTATCCGAGAAGACTAGAAAGTCTAACCATTTGCAGATGTTATTACAAAGGCAGCACTTTCTCCTCAGTTATTTAAAGACCCTGAGTGTTGGTCCGGCCGGGGTTTGAACCTACGGCCTCCCGCTCAGCAGACCGGCGCTCTCCCAACTGAGCTAACCGGGCGGCGGCTGCAACCATTGCAACCACCAGACAATTAAGCAAACATATGGACTTCACTGATATCTACAGTTGGTCTGATCTGCTAGTCAATATACTATGTTGCCCAAACATTGTGGTCTGTGTTTGACACATATTTAGTAATTTTGGGAAATGAAGTACTTACCACCATTGTAGCAAAAGCTAAATCATCAAAGCCTGACATCAGATGCATTTTGTAGAAGCCTTCAGCATCTAGTTCTGCAACCTTCTCAAGTGTAAGGCCCCGTTGCAAATGTTTGGCTAGGTATCTGCCATAACAGTGGAACTGGGCAAGTTTATATTCCTGCAAATAAATTGGAAAAAAACTGACTTGTGCATCCTTGCTGTAGATTTTGCAAGACTGATTTTTCAAGAACTGTAAATGTATTGTCAGAAGGATTGCAGCCATTCAAAAATATTATTGAATGCAGTAAGCCTGGTCGCATCTCTTTCCTTTTTGGTCTAGTATTCTATAACTGTTAACTTTGTTTTTCATAATTTTCCCAACCAATCCCGTGAGGTCTTCCGAGAGCTGCAAGGTCACCCATTGAATGACTACAATAAAGTGTTCTACTAACAAAATCATGCACAAATCTTGAAAAATCAATTTAAATCATTTCAACTGACTTGCATGCAAATACAGTAATGTACTATGTGCAAGGTGCAGTACCATTAATTCTTTTGTGAGTTTGCAAAATTAAAGTGAATCGAAGAGTCACTAGTCATGTCATATTCTAAATTAACATTGATCACACATCTGGAGTGTAGTAATGCTATATGAACTACAGTTTTATGTACCTTGACAGTAAACAGGAAGTCCCCAGTGTTGAGCAGCTTTTCTTGATAATAAAGTGGTGGGAGACGTCCTTCATAAGTGTTCCACATGGAAAATAATGTATTTGACCTTGAAGGGGAAACACGTATTATTATAATGGTTAAAAAAATCTAGTTCATATTTTGTAACTTCAAGTAAAGTGTGGTGTTGTTTACATCTGCACGCCTAATTAAGGTAGATACACATGTAGATCTATACAGAATAATAAATGTCCTACCCTTGCAAGGCTGTGCTAGCAGCACCCAGGTGGTCTCTGCATGGTGCCTTACTTTTGTCCGAGAGTTTTAGCCTTACCTCTCCCTTTTGGGGAGGGCCTTCAGGGCTGTACTCTAGCAGAGCCCGGTGGCCCCTGGCACCTAACTTTTGCTCTTGGGTGACTGCAAAATCATACTTTTCTCATGCAAATCATATGCTGGGCACCCCAGATTTTACATGCTTCCTTTCCTTTTTCCTTAGAGCACAGTATTGACCTCGTGTAAGCATAAACCATAATTTATTATTACAAGGACATGACCAAATGAGAGAGTCAGAGAGAGAGAGAGAAGAGACTGTGTTTTTTATCTAGAGAGTGAGAAGTTATTAGCAAGAGTTCAAACCTGGATTCCATACGAAGCAAGAGAGAAAACACAATACATCATGATTTAATTGAGAGCAAAGTCTTTACAAATGTACGCCACAACTTTAACTACGAGGTGACTAGAAAATCTTTGACCGTTTATAAGCTGTGACTATTTACCCTCGTGCAAGAGGCTCCTCATCACTTTTCTTGGTCTTAAGTCCAACTTCAGATTTCTTCTTGATGTACTTTATAAATCTGGACACTTCTTGTTCAAATGCCACCAAAACAGGACTTATTTGCTTGTGTTCTAAATATCATACGAAATATTACAGAAGGGAAATGTTTAAAGCATTTCACCACAAAAATTACAGTACTTTACGTTTCGACTGTGTGAAGAACGATATAATTATTAGCTTACCATTTTACAGATTCACAGCATTTCAGTTTTAGAACAAGCTTGATATAAGCTTATAATTATAAATGCAGGAGATTTATACGAGATGTCAAGTAAAAAGTAGGGCTCCTTTTAGCTCCTTTGATCACCTAAGTTCTACCACTGAATAAGCTTATCAGAATATCGACAAGTTACCGGCTGGAAAGAAATGAACCCATTCAAATTGCAAAACATCTGAAGAAAGACAGCTCAGAAAGCATGACTGGCTTCACATACCGTTAACGTTTGTTGAAGATCCAGAGGACTGCAGCACATTTCTTGAATTATTACCAGCAAAAGACTTTTTGAGGTCTGCTTCAGCTCTTCCTGAACTTGTTCGGTCCATATCGAGGAAAATGTATCCTTTCTAGCCTAATTCAACAGTTGTCTTTCCTAGCTGAGTTTATGTTGACAAGACGCCATATTGAAAATTAACAAAACCCGCGTTTCCAAGGACTGTGTAGCCTCTCCTGCTGGAGTGTTCTTTGAAGGGTGGGGTGGGGGTGTCATCAATATTCACGTGACATTAAAAGGTTCGTAAACAGACTAAACATAGTATATTAAATGTCAAAGCTTACTTTTGTTTTGCTGTAATTCTTACTCAGAATTAAGCCCGATCTGCTCATAGGAGAGGAGGCTTTTAGTATTGTCCAATGCTTGCTAAGGGGTATAGGATGGTGACAAATCATCTCAGACTTTGCGTCAGCAAAATTTAAAACAACATCAAACATCAAAGGACTTTACGATTAAGGGATTGTCTTCCCTGGCTCATTCTTCGTTCATAACAAAAGGAAGGCAATATGTGAGTATTATGCCTAAAATACATTTAAATACTGTTGAATACGTTTAAAATTCAACTCAATCGCAAAAAAAACTTCGCGTCATTATTTCTTCACATTTCTTAAGTTGGATCCTCAGTTTTCAATATTTGGCAAAAACAAACTTTTCTTTCTTTTTGTATATGAAAGTTATAAATCTGGGTAAACTATAAATTCTCTCTACAAGAACACTAGATTATTCACTTGCACAAAAGACCGTAATTTCTGCCTGAAAAGCGGCGGCCGAAGTTGAGGCGAATGTAGCTGTCACATAGTTTATGCAAAATAGTAGTCTTTTTATTAGTCATGGATAAATTTTTAAAACTTCTGTCATTTAGGAAGACTCAAGGTAACGACGGAAGATACGCTAGAGAAATGTTTTTGCTAGAGTTGAAACGTAGTTCCACGCTTCGCTCATGGACTCCATCCGCCTTTTTTCATTATTAACGTTATTATTGATATCGATTTTTTCATTATTTTCAGTTTTTTTTTGTTTTACACCAGCTCTCGTAAGCTACTCTATTTAAGGATGTATTGAAACAATCAGTTCCTGGAAGCCTCGATCCAATTTCTATACGTGTAAAACATCAAAAATATTGCGGCATGCATGCCGTTTTCCAGCAAGTGAATTCGTCTTTTTAGCTTGAAAAAATCTTCCCACTTCCTCGATGGTGATTATTTTGCATATATCATTCTTTCAGTAACAGCTGCTCCGTCAGTATCATTTGCCAGGATTTTGCGTTCTTTTCGTTACGAGAACAATAAGCCAGTTTGAATTTTACCAGCACGATAACTGAGTTGAAACGCTATTTAAAAAGGTAATTTCGCATGTGCTAGCAGATAAAACACTCAAGTGATTGCATCGAGATGGAATCAGTGTAAAATTGCCTGTGGTGACGTCACAAATGTTTTTCTCCGACGCAAAATTGAAACACGACACGATAACTCGACACAACCGCTGCTCTGGGCCTCAGGGCTTGTATAGAGTGTGATCATCTCATGATGAAACGTTCTAGAGTCCTCCATCAGGCAAAATACATTTCCATATGGGTCGCTTTTTTGTTAACACGAGCGGAACTGAGACGTTGACTCTGTTACTGATTGTAACAAACTCACGGTAGGTACTTTGAAAAAGTAATTGTTTACTTGAGATAAACATTTGAGCAAGCCATGTCGTTATCTCAACAATCTGATCTCTGTAAATGAAATAGACGGGGACAAACTAAGAAATGCCCAAAGTTCCGAGGCTTGTTCCCTTCTAACCAGTAATAGACCTCAATTTGTGTAAACAACACATAATTTGCATTAACATATTATTGTAGGCTTTTTTGTTAAAACTTAATTCCTTCGCAAAACCCGACCAATTGATGCTCGTTCTCTTTGTTAGCTGACTATTTTGACTCAAATGTACTCAAGATTCGAATTCTATAGGCTGGTGATCTTCTAGGTGGATTTAATTCCACAAAAATCCCACACATGTCGCAACTCGAGTGACTAACACCAAACATGTTCTCTGAGACAAAAGTTCATCTTCGATTGCGTGATCAACTAAAAACATATTGAACTTTTTAATGTCATTTAGTAAAAAAAAAACTCAGTTTAGAAGACAAAATGAGCCACATAATATTGATAAAAAACAAATTAAATAAGCAGTACGGTTGTCAAAAAACGCGGTATTGAGGTCAGCCGCGAACTTTAAGTTTATCTGATAAAAATTGCCAAAGTAGCTGATAGTAAGAAAAAAAAGAAAGATTGATGCTTGCGAGTTAGCACTTGTTTTCATCCAGGATCCAAATAAAAATGAACATCAATCGGTTAGGAGCTGATATAAATATTCTTTAAGTCAACCAAATTTATCTCTTGGCAGACAGGCAACACTAATTTGGTGAGCCTTGAAAAAAAAAACTTTTAACTTCCACATTACAGTAAATAATTACACATATGATAATAGGTGTACATAAAAAACCATTTGCATAAATGCTCTGTGTTAACCCCATTTTAAATCAATCATTGCTGCACACAGGGACGCTTGCTGTTTCAAAGCTCGGAGCAGAAACTCTCCAACGACTGTTCCTCATAGCGACGGAAGAGCCAGATATTCTAGAACAGCCTCGACTGATCGAACGGGTAACTTAGCAGCGCTAGCGGACATTTTTGGCTGAAAAACGAGCGTTTTTGCTCTTTTGGATATTTTTGACACCTCACATTCGTCTGTAGTCAGGTTGGAAAGAAGCGCGGAAAAGGTGAGCTGGGTTTGTTATTGTTTTTTCTCCAAAAAATTAAAGGCCGCAAAACTGTTTTCTTTAACAACAGTTGCCCATGACAAGTCTGACCAAAATATTTATATAATTTTTGAAAACGTTGAAATAGCTATTGTAGCAATGTGCGTCAGCATCAGTAGCAACTGCAAAAAATGTTTATTCTGCAAAATTCGTCCGCAGTCTTAGAGAGGGCCATACGAGAGCTATAAAGTCACCTTGTATAGATAGAACTTAGCGTGAAAACTGTTGTCTTAATGCTAACGGTGCAAAATGGCGAGCTGTAAGAAATTTCATTTAGGAATTAAGTGTTTCCTCTGCATCGGTTAAACTTAAATGCTCATGACATATTGTATTAGCACTGACGACTTAAGTTCTGGTTGAGAGAGGCTTTGCTCGTTTTTTCATCGCGGTCATTACACAAGCGGATGAGCTCTGTAATGCAACTCCCAAGGAAGAAGACCAAGTTTCTGTCCAAACAAACTCTACACAGCTCAGAATTGCTGATACTTGGCTCTCATTTGGCAAAAATGTCAACATCCCACGTCAAAACTAATCGATAAGCTAATACCAGACAGACCTTTAAAAAATGCCGCTGTGTAAATTCCACGAACCATTAAAATATGAACTAGAATCATTCAGCACCATTTGGTGGAATTGCATTTCGGATCGTTAAGAAAATTGACTACTTTCGACGCTTTCCTTCAAAGCCTGACTAATTACACATTGAGTTAACAAAGCCGATTGAAGATATCACAAGGACCGATTTATTTTGATAAACCAAGTTTGTCGAAGCGCTTCCGTCCGGGCGCTGTTATTTGTTAAAAATTATCGCATTCGTGCCATGTTATAACAAAGTCCATTTACATCGCCTAGAGAAATTTAAGCGAGTTTTGTTGATTAAAATTTTGAGTGGACGGAAAACATCTACTGAATTATTTAATGTGGTTTCCTTTTTTTTCAACAGATGGTCCGAGACTGTAAAATTGCTTTGATTTGATTTTATCTTTTATTATATCTATATATATATTTTTAGTGGAAAACAACGCTAATTTCATTTTAAATGGCACGAAAAAAATTAAGAATAGATATTCTTCCTTTTTTGAGAAAGAACTTTTGAGTTCAAAAATGAAAAAGTCGTCACCGTTTTAAGCCATATCAAGTGAAACCCTGAGTGAAACTTTGCAACTAATTATAAATTAGCATAAAACAGGGAAAACTATGTCCTTCAAAAGCGTTTCAAGACTTTTGTTTCTAAATATATCCGATACAAAGATTTGACTAGAAATATATAAGCTCGTTGAAAGCACAATTTGTCATCAAAATATTTCATTTTCATCGTAAAAACGGCAAGCAGCTAAAGAATTGTTGCAGTTCATAGTATTGATTTTTTGACCAAAATCCAAAAGTTTAAAGGAAATGAACTCTTCAATTTTCTGAGGAGTAATTTAAAAAATTTTTCAATCTTTTTTTGGAAAAGAACTCGAGTGGGCCACATACAAGTTAAAAATCTTGAACTAGCAATTAACAATGATCATCGTTCTTAAGTCTCAAAATCGATGACGTTTTTTAAAAGTGTGCTTATTTAGTGTGTAAATAAGAGTACGTGATAAGGCGTGGGTCCTTTCTTACTGCATATCCTTGACCCTGGAAATTCCTCACCAAGCTTATCAGAACAAACAACGCGTTAAAAGAAAGGCTCTCTCATTATTGAAAATGTTGACTCAATTTTTTTGTGGTGCAGTTTATAATGCTGTACAAGATGGTTATAATTTCTTTAATCTGTGCAGGGCCATAGCTAGGCTTTTTATAACAAGGGGGGAGCGGGGGGGGGGGGGGGGCATTATGGCGAGTGCCGAAGGAACGAACCTCATAGTGGGGTCTGGTTGTATCCTCCCCTAGAAAATTTTCAATTTGGAAGCTTCGAAAAGCTATTTTCAGCACTTGTCATGAGATATGTCGACCACTATAATCAAAATAACTGAGTCTAAAAAAAACAAATCCATCCACAGACTTGATGTGTCTATTCCAACAAGTCCAAGGGGGGCAGCTGCCCCCCTTACCCCTCCGCTAGCTACGTGTCTGCTATGGATGAAATCATAAAGTGTTACCATTCAAATGAAAACTAATGAGCAGTACTTTTCTGTTTTACTGTTTATTATGCTGTAAAAGGCGCTCTAACGTTTTTAATCTGTGGGTGTTAGGACCATGCAAATGAAAGCTACTGAGCAGTACTTTCCTGTGGTAATGTTTATCATTGATAAACAGTACCAAAGGAAAGTAATGCTCAGTAGCTTTCATTTGAGCACTGTACAAGGTGGTTCTGTCTTTTTGTTTGTGGATGACATTCCAAAGTGTTGCCATTCAGATGAAGGCTACTGAGCAGAACAACTTTCCTGTGGTATTTTGTGTTATGCGTAACTGAGGTTACGTTGACGTTTGAGTCCGTATATAGACTCTAAACCTGTCACTGTTGAGAGCCGGGTCGCTGCGTGTTGCAATCAATAGCTGAGTTTTGCGTGCTACCAAGATTGCTGATAATGTGGGCATGACCATTCGTTATCTCAAGATGTTAGTGATAAAACGTAAGGCAATGCAGAAATACTGTATAGCCAATAGCTCGCTTTTACCGTCCAAGTTGTTCTTGCCAAGGTCACAAGTCAGTTACGTAAGTTCAGTTTTAGTCAGTTTTCATTGCTTGTGCGTATTATACTTTTTCAACTAACAAAGTTAACGATCTTCTAAACGAGTCTAAATTACAATTCATAGATGTGCAGAACCATTATTTCACTCAAATTTTCAAACGAAAAAAATAAGACTGTCATAGCAGTGAATTTCTTAACCCTTGAGGATCCTCGAGTTCAGCAGAATGTATAAAAGAGGCATTGAAAGAAGAATAACAAGTGGATTTTTGTCGCTTTTTCACTTTAATGCTTATCGCAACTATTTAACCTTGTCAAACCCCGTTAATACGGACATTGAGGGGTCCATACAAAGTGTCCGTATTAACGGTACGGGGCGTCCGTATTAAGCGGTTTGAATTGATAGAGGAAATGTAAGGGCTTTCTTCATTACGAGCAGTTCGCGCGCTTTGTCCCTGGGGAACGAGGTATTCCGTATTAAGCGGGGCACTGCCCGTACACGGTGATTTTCAAGGAGTTATAATAACTCCTCAAGCGGGGCTAATTTAACTCCTTACAGTGGAGTTATTTTAACTCCGAAAAGGAGTTTAAAGAACTCTTTTTCAGGAGTAAAAGTGACCCCAGATATCGAGGAGTTAAAATAACCCCTAAAAAAGGAGTTATCCTGTACCTAAAATTTTTACTCCACTTTCAGAGTTGAATTAACTTTAAAAAGAGTAAAAACAACCCATGTAAGGAGTAAAAATAACCCCATTTCGGAGTTCAGTATTTTTACTTCAGACGGTGAGTAAAAAGAACTCTTTTTCAGAAGTAAATTTGACCCCAAATTCGGAGTTAAATTAGTAGTCAAAGTAACCCCCAAAAAGAGGTTATCCTGTACCTAAACTTTTTCCTCCATTTTTGGAGTTATAATAACTCCCTAAAAATTACGGTGTAAAACGGGATTTGACTGTATTAAAAGTAAATGGCAGCGTGCTAAGTACTCCATGTATGATAACCTTGCTAGAACAAGACTCGATAGTTAGAACTTTGAATTATCTCCATACTTGACATTGAAAGAAGAGGGTTAACTACTTGAGTATTCCTCACAGAAAAAAGTATGCGACAAATTCGACACTGTTTTTTGATTCCAATTACACTTCCTACACTCCACTCGGGGTCTTTGAATTCCAATTTACAGCTGTTGGCTTTTTATATCGGTGCTGCACGGTGAGTACTTGAGATGATTAGTCTAAATTCGCCAGCCGTACTTTTCCAAGGAATCAATTTTTAGACTACTGAAATAATACGTACTTCCGGTTCTAGTGCGTGGACGAAATCGCAGAGTGTTATGCTTTAAATAGTACTTCTTGTTGGTACTTTCAAAGTAGTGTAAATTGCCTTCAGATATTCGCGACATGAATTGAGATTTTGCGTTGTTGTTGAATTCGATTCGATCACTACCTTATCACAGGAATTTGGGTTTAAACTTACCAGATCCATTGGACGTATTATATGGTTTCTTGATGTGCTCAATTTGTGCGGCAGCCAAACTTGGACAGAATTTCGCAATGGTTCAGAGAATGGGCATATAACTTACGATCTAGTCGTTAACTCAACCTTTTCGTATCGTCATCAAAAGCAGTTTTCGTCACAGGATATGAGAGAAGTGACTGACTTGATTCACAGGCTCCGTTCCTCGAAAGTCTTGGGAGCTTTTAGGGACAAGAGCTATCTGAAAGGTCACATCTCATGAATTATCAGCACCTTCCATTATTCCGAGACCCGAAATGTTTACGGGACTCCTTCCATCCAAAAACAGACCAAGATACAATACCGCTGTCGATATGACCACGGCAATCCGTACTCAGGGTTCGGTTTTTATTTAACTAGACATGCACACCAGAAAGTGTATACTGGGCTGCCATAAAACCTAGACTAGATAGAAATTATGTATTGTATGAAAACGAGAAGTTTACCACAACAGAAAGCTGACAGCGTATGAAAGAAAGAAGTAACCGTGCTAAACCGGCATTCCCGTGCCGGACACCACCCCAACACACAGGTATCATTCAAACTAAGCTAGGTGCGTGTACCGTGTGGCACGAAATTTTTGCGGGAGTTTATTTTTGCGGCTTGGGCATTTTTTTTCTGCTTCGAGGAAACTAATTTTTGCGACCAGGTGTTATGAAGCAATTTAAGAGTGTAGTGTGATCGTGAGATGGCGTGATTTTATTCCTTTTAAACTTTGTTATTAATACTTTCCGTCTTTTGTCAGATTTTACTGATTGCGGGGTTAAAAAATTCGAAGTATTCAATTAAATTAAGAACATAAATAGCAACAGGGAACTTGCTCCCACGTACTGATCGGATTGAAAACTAAAAGCTTATAGATTCAAGAAAGTCACGATTTCGCGTAGTGTGTGAGCGAGCCATTGTTCTGTGAGGATTGAAGCTGTAAAATAAACCCTGTTTTTGGTTAAAACCGTGATATCCTGAAGACCGGCCGTACAGCATTCACGACACTAGGACACGTTGGTTTTTCTGCTGTGAATTAACTTTCAAAAAGTACCCAGTACCCGGCATTGATAATATTTTCGTTCTTGTTAAGTACGTGCAATCAGGCTGTAATGGAAATACAGAATTTCAAACAGTACTACGCGGTATGCGTACACTATGTAAAACCAGTTCATTGTATACCGTTTTGTTTCTGAATTGAGGGGCGAGTTGTAATTGAACAGACACGATTTCTTTTTTTTTTTTTTTGTGTGTAGTAAATTTTAGACAGAGTATATTTAATACTCTGGAGTAAATTTTTGCGGGAAAAATGTTTTCGTTTAATAATTTTTTGCGGGAACTTATTTTTGCGGATCGCTGAGGGAAAAATCGTAAACATCGTAAAAATTAGAACCCGCAAAAAATTCGTGCCACACGGTATCTCTAGTTTATCTGAACTTGTTTTATTTTGTTGACAGCTTGTCTCTATATTTGAGGAAAACTTTAAGAAAAAAATCGTCCCCTTCGAAGGAGAAAAGCTTCAGCGCATCGGAAATTTTCTTTATCGCGTGGAATACCATTGAGCGGTAGTTAAAGCGGCCACACAAGGTTAAATTGTCTAAACTAAAACAAACTGGTTCGACATGGACAGAGTTTTTAAGCAAAGAAAACGTTTCTTTTTTAGTTTGTTATCAGCAGTATTTTTGTAAGGTCTGATTTTATAGTACACTGCGAACCGACCGGATGAAAATGAACTCAGTCAATTTTTTGAACTTTCATAGAAGGGACGTCTGTACACAGGCCAGCGTGTGCATAAGATAAGAGTGTTCATTCCGGAGGTCATATATGGCGCCAAGAATGGGCTCCTGATGGCGCTTTTTATCCCGGGGGGCAGTCCACATAATGACCTACATGGGGAGGCTCTGCGCCAAAGGGGTACCTTTTTTAGGCTTCAGGTATAAAAACGGGTAGAGATTTCACCAGCTGAAGTATATGAAAGGGTAGGAAAATGCGTCATTTCGGTCGGTAGTGAAGGCCCAAAAGGACGTAGGCTCACGATCACGTTGTTTATCTTTCCTAGCAAGAAAACATTCTTTGCATAGCAAAATCTTGTATCTTCTTTAACTTTTATTGTTACCTCGGAATCGTTGTAAACATGTCCGGTCAATTGATTTGTTTTATACATTAATAACAACAGCCTCTGTATAAACATCTACATACGGCACTAGAGGATTGATCACTAAATACGCGATTACAATAATTGCATAAATGATGATAGAAACAAAGCAAGATAAAATCAATGAAATCAAAACAAAAATTAAATGTAAAAGCAAGGATATTGTTACCTAACAGCTGGCTATTGAGGTACTGAATTCTTCCTTAAATTTCACTGATCCAGTTGCTCGTAATGTTTACGTACCGAACAGTTTGAGTTGAACAGTTAATTCGGGTGATTCTTTTAGCCCCTTTAACTCAGTAGGTAGCTCACTTACTGTACAAGGTTTCCTCTGATAAAAGATACACTCGGAAGAGTTCGCTTGTAAATGGGTCTCTCGCATAGTATAGTTCATGAAATATACCACTTACAAAATGTATTCTTGCCATCTTTTACTGTGGGCTTATCATGATCAGGTTTACATTCGTATGTTTTCATTCGTATGCTTCCACCGACGATAGATTGCTAATAGCTTTGTGTTGCTTCGAGCTCCTCGGAATGTACTTTGCTAAAGTCCCCTGACCTATTCTACATATACTCTTATATCTTGCGCACGCGCTGAACACGCCAGAGTGCGATTTGTGCCAGAAGGAAAAACCGAGCCCATTTTATACCTGGGCTGTGCGACAGGTAGCCCAGTAATAAGTTCGTTGCGCTGGGCGGTACACAACAAATTTTGATATGTGGAGGCTCCGCCCCGAGGTTCAACCCCTTACCCTTTTATATACCATTTTTCACGAAAAAGGTACCCTTTTCATCTACTTTCTATTGACAAATGGTACCCCTTTCACATACCTTGATTAGAACTTTGCACCCCTTTTAACTGCTTTAATGCACTGTCATTTAAATAGGAATCAATCACAAAAATAGAACGTTTTCTCCACTTTATAAAGCCATAAAATTTATCTGTTAGCCCTTTGGGCCCTTTCACAGACCTAAACTGACAGATTTCCCTACCCTTTCGTATACTTCAGCGAGTAAAATCCCTACCCTTTCTTATACCTGAGGCCTGAAAAAGATACCCCTTTCCGGCGGAGCCTTCCTGTATAGGCCATTATTAAGAGATCCTCCCAGGGTTTGTTGTTGTTGTTGTTTGTTTTTTTGTATATTTTTATTGATATATTTTTTTCACAATCGTTTCAGATGACGTCACAACTAACGAAATCCACTTCACCATCTGAAAATGGTAAACTTGGTTCTCCGATGAATAATTCTACCGTAGCGTTTTTGCCAGGAAAATTTGGCAAAGAAAAATCAACAACAGGAACCTGGTGTTCTAACCCCAGACTTGTTTTGGCCATTGTGACCGTTATTATTCTTCTGTTAGCATTAGTTATTGTTCTTATAATTTTGTTGACTGTAAACAAAACAAAAGGTACTGTTGAGACAAATGGCCGGCAGTCATCTAGCTGTACCCTTTCATACGAAGCAAAACGCATTGGCTTGGGCTCATTTCTTAACGAGCTTGAACGGAGATACTACGAGTTGATGCCGGAAAAAATCGGTTTTAAGACCGATGTCACAACAGACGAAGTTCGTAAACATTACAGGCCTTACGATCCTCACCCGAACGCCATCAAGATCTTCACCGACCAGGTCCGAAAGCTTTACGACAGGCTGGAGGTAATAGTTGGGAAGGCGAATGGGTCGTTATTAACTATGCGTGAAAACAAGGGAATGTATTTAGCGCAGTTCTTGTTGATGAATTCTTTTGACTGGGGTCCTTACCAACGTGATTATTATGCTGGTGACTGGATGTTTGAGCCGAATTTATACTGCTGGCAACCGATATGTGACATTCTAACAAACTTAGAGAAAGTGATTTTAAGGTTTCAGCCGAAAAATCTCGCTGAAATGGAAGCAATTGAAGAACTTTTAAAAAAGCATAATGACACTATTTCACAGTATATTGAGAATCTGAAATTGGGCGTGGCCACTGGTATGGTTCGATCCGTGAAGTCTTGTAAGGCCGGTATCAACGCTCTAAAGAGAAGGTATTACGATGTGGCAGTCAACAATGCTTCAGGTAAGTGTGGGAGGCGGCAATTTTAATCTCACACCTTTAACTATTATTCACTCCGATTTTCAATATGGGATACACCAATGTAACGTCAATATTTCCAACTACTTTTGAGTCTGTGGATCGATCTGAGTCATCTAATTCGATCATTCGATTCCGAAAGCTATTGATCAGATGTATTTTCGCGTATTTAACAATTATTCCTCGAGCCCGAATGGGCTCTGAGTCAATAGCCCATGAGGCCGAAGGTCAAATGGGCTACTGACTCACAGGCCATGAGGGCAAGAGGAATAATTGTTTTTTAGTAAAATTCAACTAGTTCGTTATAAATATCGAGACAAAACAACTTTAGCTAGTAAAAGGTAGACTTTAATCCTTTTTTGCTGCCAAAAGTCGGCGCTTATCACTACTAGTGGACTATAACATATAGCCTAGTCGTAGCTCAGCCAATCAGAATGCAGCTTTGATAATAGACCATTAGCTGGATTTTTCTAATGCTAATTATTACAATCTATCATAATGTTGTATTAGGTAATTTGAACCTTTGAACTAGTCTGTGGATGAAATCCTAAAGTGTGACCATTAAGCTACTGATCAATCATATACTTTTCTTGTTGTACTGTTTGTTATGCTGTACAAGGTGGTTCTAACATACTTTCGAGTCTGTAGATTAAATCCTAAAGAGTCACCATTCAAATGAAAGCTACTGTGTAGTACTTTCCTTTTACAATGTGTATAATATTTTATAAGATAAGCGTTTGTTTGCCATAAATTGTACAAATCAAATGAAATCTAATTATTTAAACTCTCATGGCGAGGAAGCCCAAGAGAAGCCACTGGGCTTATAGGGAATGATCTAACTTTTGAGAATGTCGATGAAGTCCAAAAGTGCGATCATTCAAATTAAAGCTACTGAGCAGTACTTTCCTGTGGTACTGACGTTGTACAAGGTAGTTCTAACTTTGGAGTATGTGGATGAAGTACTTAAGCGTAACCATTCAAATGAACGTTATATTACTGAGCATTACACTCTCCTGTTGTGATATGTCTATAATCCTCTACAGTTAAGGTGGTTCTACTAACGTCCTTTTAGTCTGTAGATGAAATCTGCTTGAACTGTCATATGATTTTATGGGTTTCTCAATATTTCGCGAAGTATAATTTGGATTGATATCTTAAAAAAAAAAAAAAGAGACTTAAGCAGACTTGGCAAAATAACGCTTTTTATAGCAGCGTAGCTATTAAATAATACGGTAGCATATTTGGGTTCGTCATAGACAATGGAATCGAAATTGTAATCGTTCTTAAATGATGATATCCTTTCTTTATTCTTAGGTATTCTCAACGAGTGGGTAGGCATGTCAATTCTTGCAGACAGCTTCACTGCCAAAATTACCCAGGAAATGAACAGCACGTGGTACAAGAGACGAGAAGAGAGCGTACGCACCTCCCTCAAAAGATTTTTGTTGCTTTATCTGGGGGAACCGCTGCACAGACTTTTGAGGTTCGTGAGTGTTTTGATAATCAGACATGACGATTATCAAAACAAAACTGATCTTCACGGAATAAAGATTCCGCTGTTGGGACATTGTACAGTCAAACCCCGGTTAACGTACACCCGCTTTATACGACCTGCCTCGTACCCAGACGTCTCTCTCTCTCTCGATGAAAATGTGCGTGCAAAAGAAGGCGGGAAGGAGACAACTGTATCCTTCTCATGGCCCCTTGCGGTTCATCACCAGTCACTCACGTTTCGTGCTCGATTCTACCATGCAAAAAACAAAGCCCCTGAGGAGGAGGCTGGGGTTTGACTGTGTTACAGAAACAATATCTTCAACGCCGAAAATTTCTTGACAGTTACGCAGGGCTATCGGGCCCATCCGGATCCCTTCATCTTAGACATTTGTTGTTATTCGCAGCCTCGTTTTGGTGAGGCGGCAAAATGTTGCGCCATGTAAGGGAAGCCATGATCCTGGGCTTTGGAAATCCCGAGTACAGCTCAAGGAATCCAGAATCCCACTAAGGGTGGAACTCAGAATCCAGAAAGACTTTAATCTGGTACCTGTAATCCGGAATCCACGGTTTGGAATCCAGAATCCAAGACTGTCTTGGATTCCCTCACATGGAGCGAAAAATGGTCCTATAAATCGTGGGTAGATGGTAGCCCTGATCACGGCCGAGTATGAATTTTTATGGCCTCTTGTATCTTGCGCGGACGAAAGCAGGTGGTTTTCCAGGCCAATAATAACGATCTCGATCCTCTATGTTTCTGAGTAATCGTGCTGAAGCAAATACCCCGATGCTTCACATTTTCACTAAAACCGTCTGGCATGGCTAATTCCAGCATCGGGTGTTGGTAAAGAATTCAGTTTCAACTCAAATTGTTGCCTAGTATTTACTTTGTCTTGGTTTCTACTTCAGTGCTTGCGAAAATTCCCGAAACTGACAACTGTAATTTTTCAACGACTAACACACCCGTGCAGCAAAAGCCTTATTAAACCAAGGCACAAGCTTGGTTCGACAAACCAGGCTTACCAGGCTTGTGTAACGAATGTGCAAAAGCCTGGTTAACCAGTATTTCTGGTAATTCTTAGTAAGCTTCGTTATTAATTCTAACAACCAGGAAACGGCTATCATTTAACCAGGCTCTAAATGTACAAAATGAACAAGGCTCACCAGGCTCATAACCAGAGTTATTTAATGCAGTAATAATTTCTCCGTCTGTGTCTCGTTACAGATACCTTGAAACGGAACATCTGAAGTACTGTTATGAAGAAGCAGACGGGATGGCAAAATTACCGCTGAAGTCTGTTTACATTGACGGCTTCCCAGATCGTGCCCGTGCAACGAGTGGGAAATTGCCAAATGGTGACGTCATAAATGCCACTGAGTCTTATACCAAACTGTTGTCTTTCTTTACAAGTGGAGTTATATCACCTGAGAAACTTCGACAAATGGGTAACAAAAAACTGAAAGATCTACTCGAGCAGGTTAGAGAAACACACATGGGAGGGTGGCTCTGGCCACGTACTGGGTTCTCGGTTGTCCCGGTAGTTCAAATCCTCGGCCACTCTTGTAAATAGCCAACCAATTGCTTACTAATTGCCAGTTGAGGTTTTCAATGCTTTTATTATACTTGAATTATTGCGGGCGACAAGAGTAGCCCGCAATCCTAATCTCCAGGTTGAAATTACGCATGCGTCGCATGTATGTAGCCAGCAAAGAGAGGAGGTGTGTGACGTCACGTTACCATGGTAGCAAAATTTTTGGATCACAACTACAGGGAGCTTAAGTAACAACGACGGCTACAGCAATCAGAAGGGGAAAAAAACAATAGGTTTAGATTAGCAAAACAATATCTTTGCTCGTGGATCTTAGCCGTCGTTGCACGACCTGCTACATGAAACTTCCTAGACTCATGCCCCCGGTTTGTAAAGTAGCTGAACAAAGTAAAAAATTTTCTTTTTCTTTGTCAAAACTTAGATACCGTCGTTTCGAATTCAAACCCGGAAAATTTCGCCAACATTTGACAAATTATATGAAATTGAATAAGATCGAATGGATAAGGTTTGAAACAGCGGTGAATTCATGTTTTCGGTTGGTTGTCATCCAGAAATTTTGCTACCATGGCAACGTGACGTAACAACTTCTCTTCTCTATTCTTTTACAGTTCCACTAAGAATGAATGGAATGCACCGAACGCGGCAATTTGACCACTCGAGAACTACCTTTTCTTGATGATTTTCAAAATCATTATGAAATCATTTTGTACTCTTCTAAATTAAACTTTGCCTGTTGAAGAAAAAAACATCTCTTGTGACTCTAACCAGCATTTAAGGAGCCTTCCCATTTCCCAAACGGGTCACAACATTTGGGAGATAAAACAAATTTTGATAACTTTACAGTTTTTGATTTCAGTTTCGTGTCTTATTTCAAGTGTGTTGTGGAATTTTACAGATATCCTATAAGTAGACCTAGATACACCCGAAAGGGGGTCAGAGACTGTGGTGGGAGAAATTGAAAATGGAAGGTTGGCAAAAGTGAATTAAGTAAGATATGGATTTAAGGTAGCCAAGGACGGTTTATCTCTATAAATTTCTTCTCGTCAGGAATAATTTTACCCCAGCTTTTCTTTAGTGATTGAAGAAATCCTTTCATCAAGAGATCTACAAGCCAACAGTCAAATCAAACTATGTCTAAATCTCTAAAGACAACTAGTTAACATTACTCTGTTGAGAATGTGGCTGCAATTAAAACTTCCACTTACATTTGACTGTTTGATGGGTAAGTACTTATTTTTCCCTTTTGTGTACCACAGGCAAAGAAAATTGCTCGGCAATACACTGGAATACAAGAAGATAACACTGCAGTTGTAAAATTCAAACAAGATATAACCTCACGTGACATGTTCTTTAACGATGGACCGTTTCCGGTAAATGAATCGGGTGAGGACGCTTACATGAAGTGCTATGACACACTAGGAGCGTTGAACCACTGCCCTGAACGATGGAAAGCGTTGGAGAGATGGGTTAACTCGACGAAGGAAGTAAGATGAACTTGATGCTCTAAAAGAGAAAGAGCTTGTATTGTTTTAGCTTTAGGTGTAATTTGAATCTCAGCATTTTTGTTATACTTTCCTCCATGTTCTTGTCACAATTATTAGTTTGTTAATATTCTGTCGCACCTTTCTGGCTAGCTCTCTTTATAAGTTCAGCGCTTTTCCATTTTGTATTTCACGTTTGATAATGGTCTTGAAATAAGAACCGAAATATTACGTTTGTTTATTTTGTGCCAATTCTTGCTTACACTTATATTTTAAGTTAGCAAGATTTTTTTCGGAGATGTTTTTGTATTGTTATATTTGATTCTCTACTAATGATTAATTCTATCGTTCTTCTTTTGTTTCTTCTCTTTTTCCCACTTGTCGTCATACTGACTTTCCCTTGAACGCTCTTAAGTTCAAAATCTATCACATTTCATTTTATAACGAATTACCGGAAGTGCGTTTGGAATTTCGACAACAGCCTTTTTAACAGGCCAATCATGACACGTATCCGGAAATGCTGGGTTTTATCAGGACCCCATCTCCTGGTTTTATAAATTGATTATTAACTATATCTCGATATAACGTACAGTTCTGTCTTTTTCCTCGAAAATTTGTTTAAATGGAGGTGTTCGATATAACAAACCCCCAATATAACGAACAAATTTCCCTTGGCTAGTTCCTTGGCACAATCGAGGTTCAATCGAGGTTCCACTGTAGAAGAACGGGAGATATTTTAATGGTGGACAGTCAAATGCATTGATCAGTCAAGCTAATGCCTGGTGTCATCTTTACCTAGGTTGCAAAGCTTCTAAAACCTAAAATCAAATCACTATTCTACGACACTGGACCTAAAAAGACAACGCCCAAATGTGGCATCTCCGTTAAAGGAGAATACAACCCGGATGTTTGTTTCCATGGTTACGAGTTGAATTTTGGTTGCGTGATATCCGCGTATCAGACATTGCCATTCTTTATGGACAGTCATGGACCAAAGTACACGCAATATACCACAGTATCTCATGAACAGTTACCAGGCCACCATCTGGAGGTAAGTGCGGGTAATTTCAAAAATTCGCGTTGATTTCTTGAAACGTTAATTTCCGCGCCCTTAAGTGAGTGAAGAGTTAATTTCCGTGACCTTAAGTTCCATTATTTTGGATACTCATCTGACATTCTTAACACCTAAGGGACCGGACATTATTTATCGCCTGGAGTGGACGGGGGGGGGGGGGGGAGACCAAAAGGGGGGATCAGTCGTAACTGAGAACCCAAAAGGGGGGATCGCTGAAAACTTCGGAAGGATTCAGCCCAAATAATCGGCCCTTCTTCCCCCCCCCCCCCCCCCCCCCCCACCCCTCTCAGGCGATAAATAATGACCGGTCTCTAAAAAAGAGGAGTATTTTATCAGGGTGTAGATCCGCTACGAACATTGAAACTGCGAGTAACCCTTAAAGTCGCCAGATTTCTTTGCTTAACCCCCTTCATAAGTGTAGGGAAGGTACCCTAATTTATACCTTAATTTCATATGGTAATGTAAGCTGATCTGACTTGAAATCTGTAAAATTACAGGTCCAAGGCTTCTCAGAGAATTTTGGTGATTCCTGCCGCGATGCTATTTCGTGGATCTCTGATGAAAACTACCTGCCTTCATTCACAGAAGGCTGGGCGACCTACGTTGAATATCCACTAATGGTTGAAGACACAGATGCTTATTCCAACACGCAGGATAAACAAGTGTTATTACAAAAATACGGCATGTTGAAATATCAGGTGCGACACGTACAGTTTTTGTTAAAAATTATGTTTACTCATTCACTAGGGTCGGGTTATTCAATACTGGGTTAAGATAACCTGAAGGGTTAATGCCAATTTGAATTGTGAAAGCTTTAAAAGAAAATTCGGTTTAATTCTTTTTTCCACAACTTGATAATAATTTAACCCTAGCAATTTGTCGTCGTCGTTTTTGTTGTTGTTAATAAGCCATTTGCACGCACATTGGCGTCATTTTACTACTACTACCAGAATCTTTTTCGTTTTATCTTTCATGATTAACGTTGGTAATCCCAGCGAGGTTCAAACAACAAAAGAAAGAAAAACCCTGAAGGATTCTGGTCGTACGTAAACTGACGTCATCGTGCAAATGGCCTATTGAATTTATACTATCTACCTTTCTGGTGGAGAGAAGCGACGACTGGAAATACGACAGCGTTCGCAGGTTAAATTAATTTATAACATTGCATTAAAACTCTTATTCATGAATTTTCACCATAGATTCTCGCGGCGTTACGTTCTGTCTTAGACACTGGTATGAATTACTTCGGTATGACACGTCATGAGGCAATGATGCTTTATGATGAATATGCTTGGGACAACAGTGACCTGGCCATTAAAGACATCACGCGGTACCAAAGCTCCCCTGGGACTGTAGTGAGCTATATGATTGGACAAGAGACATTCGCAAGGTTAAGAAAACAAGCTGAAAAAGAACTGGGATCGCACTTCTCACTGAAAGAGTTTCACTACCAAGTATTGCGCCAAGGAGAACTGCCCCTCAAGTACCTGGAGATTCACATTACGAGGTTTATAGCATGCAAGAAAGACTCTTCACGCCCAGGATGCGAGGAAATATTATCATAGTGTTCGCTTTTTTCAGTTTTTGTCGACTTCGTAGACGTTCATTGGTGGCTGCGAAAACTAAAACATTCAAGCTCTGAAAGGAACTTTAAACGATAATATCTGCGGTTTCATTCCCTGATTCAAAATAAACAACAAACAAACTAACATACTGTGCTTACTAAACCACAGAAGGTTATTCATTTCTTTTTGCATAAGAATAAACGGTCATTTTGGACTCTGCTGAATTAAGACAACTTTTTTGCATAAAAAATTGGTGGTAAAAAGAAGCATTGATGCAAAAACGGAGCCAACAGAGAAGAACAGAATCTTCATTCCGGGCCATTCTGAATAGCATGGTCAAAACTGAGTGACAACTCAGTACCAGAACCTATCAGACGGTCGCCTCAGTGCAAGGGAATCCGGAATTCGGAATGCGGGATATATTTTCGCTGATGGAATCCAAAATCCTAGGCTTTGGGATCCAGGAATACAAGTACAGCTCAAAAAGAAATCTAAAATATCACTTCAGTCTGGAATAAAGAATCCAAGTTTCAATGACAAAGACTGGAATCCAGCACCTGGAATCCGGAGTACACGACGTGGAATGTAGAATCCAAGACTGTCCTGGATTCCCTTGCATGCCACGGTCTCGTCTAGTTTAAAATTAATGCCCAGTCGTAAAGACTGGCACTTTGTACACCTTGTACTAGTAACATTATAACCGGACCTTCAGGACACTACTACTCAGCAGATTTGAATTCATTCAAATGGTTACAATTCAGAATATCTTCAATAGACTCCAAAGACTCGAAGAACTACTTACCTATCCACAATAACGTCTGTAATTCTTACTATCTCTATTTCAATGGCTCAATTGTTTGTATATAGCTACTATTCAACTTAAGACGACCAAACCGCTTGTACTGCTTAAAAGACAAAGATAAAAGAAATAGCTACTTAATAGCTTTAGTCTATAGTTTGACTCTCCCCGTTATAAGAAATTAAAAACGGCACCGATATAAGACTCTAAAACCAGCGGCTTTAGCTAGTATTCAAATAACCGGTCATTCCGCAAAGAGTTCAGTGAGCTCGTAGAGAAAAATGTAGATTGAGGTTTAAAAGAAATTCCGACATTCATTTGTGTGACTTTCCCTTTGCTACCACACAAACGCGACAACCCGGGTATGTCTGCAACTTTAACTTAACTTTGCATGGTTCCTGTAAAAAGGTGTGGTGTGTGGTACTGTATCAAAAAAGAATTACCGTTGTATGAGTAAACTATCTGGTTAAATCAAGACTTGGTGATAAATACCGCTGCTCAGTGTATGCTTATGCGAATTTTGATCTCTCAACATTGAAACTTTAATATTTAGCAGACTATATATCTGAGAAATCATTTTCTTCATTATTTAGCGTGCTGTATTTGAATTTGACCAGTTAGCTACCGCGAAATTCCGAAAATAAGCCCCTTCACATAACAGCCCCTCTAAATATAAGCTCCCCAAAATCGTAACGCAAAAACCCTTCCGTTAAATCTCCCCTCCAAATGTAAGGGAGCTTGTACTTGGAAATTGCCCTCAAATACAAAGTCAAACGAAGAAAACGGTAAATTTCCTTCCAAGAATAGCACTGACCCAATCGATTTTGAAACGCAAATTTCCCTCCGTCAAATAAGCCCCTCAAAAAGGGCCTTTGAAAAATATAAACCCCATGGCTTATTTTCGGAATTTGGGAGTAGTCTATTAAAGTTATAACTAATTAAAAATTCTTATCATTCCTATTATGCAAATAGACGGCAAATTTGTGAATAATATAGTACTTAAGATTTAAGGTCAGAACCACCTCTTAAACCAGAAAAACCAGAATAAAAGTAATGTTCTGCTCAGTAGCTTTCATTCGAATGGTCACACTTCAGAGTTTCATCCACGGAATCAAAAGTTAGAACAACCTTGTACAGCACAATAAACAGTACCACAGGAAACTACTGAAAAATAGCTTTTCTTTGAATGTTTACAATTCAGGATTTCAGCCACGGACTCTTAAGCTAGAACTATACGTTGCACAGCAAAATTCAAAGCACCACAGGCCTGGAAAGTATTGCTCAGTAACTTTCTCTTCAGGATACTGTTTCATGACAGTTACAGACTCAAACGTTAGAACCACCTTGTACAGCATTTAACAAACAGTACCAGCGAAAAGTACTTCTCAGAAGCTTTCACCTGAACAACTGAATACTTAATTATTAATACACAAAAATCAAGACCACCCCGTTCCAGCGATAGAACTGCTCGGTACCTTGTATGTGACTTTTCCAACCGGCAATCCAACCGATATTTTGAATTTCAATTATTATGCGCTCAAAAATAAAGAGAGGCGAGAATGTTTTGAAATTAAAACGCCTTCAGGTATGATTCAAAGTTATTAAATTCAAATGCGTGGACAAACTGCATAACCCTTTTATCGACTCTTTTATCCTAACTCAACCTAGCATGCAAACCCGGCCCAGATGCATGAGTGTAAATAAATTTGCATCTGTGCTCATTAATTGAGTTAGTGTTCTGCAGCGACACGTATCTACTTAAGAACAGCTTAATTGTACGTCTTCATCGAAGATCACGAACAACTATATTTGATACTTTGACTGAAAGACTAGAAGTTCCCCTAAGCGGATTTGAGTGAGGATCAGTTAACTAGAGGCGTAATTACTACAAGACTCAAGGAGACGGCTAAAGAGGTAAACAAAGCATTCCGTTATATTTACATTAACTTGAGGGTGAACGATGAAACGCAATGTCCCCGGAAAACATTTTCGTAAATAAACCAGACAAACTTCTTTCATATATGTCTCGAACGGTAACGAACAATCGTTTAACTTTTCTATCGATTCTTTTTCGTAGTGTTTTTTTTTCTTTAATGAAGAAAGGCTTGTTCTTTAACAAATCAGACGTTATTGTTCTTAGTTTAGTTAATAGTATTTTTCACACCATGTCTAGCAGATTATAATGAAACCCAGCTTTACGAACGCCCGCTTAATATGGACACTTCTAGTCATTATTTCGGGCAGTTTGCTTTGTCCCGCTAAATACGGTCATCACGTTAATACGGACACTTTTTATGGTGGCCACTTCAGGGTCCGTATTGCCGGGTTTGACTGTAGCAGCAAGATTGTTTTGATCACCTGTTTGATTCACTTTGATCAGTTTTAAGCACTGATAGATGCAAATCGTGCTGATCATCGAGTCGTAATCCATTGGTGGTGATATGAGCTCAGATTGAAAGTCGTGCTCCGAGCCTTTCCGCTCAGTTTCATATGCTTACTGCTTTCATGACATCAACAGAAATCTGGACATATTTTGCATATCCTTCTAATATAAAGCTAAGGGAACACAGCGATAATGAATTGATGTATTGTTCCGCAAGCCTTCAAACGTCAAAGACTGTTCTCAAGACTTTTTTCAGGCAAAAAGAGGCTTAAACAATATTTTAGTTAACCACTTTATAGTTGCTGACTCATTGTTTGCAAACAGCTCTAAACTTGTTCCCCATGCAGTGCATAGTCGCATGAGCAGGCAATTATGACATATCCATATGTAGCACCAACAAGTCTGTAGTATACGTACGTCTAGAAAGAAACTACGTTAAGAACGATATTTTCCTTCTACCAACTCACCCACAATGGCGTTTACGAAGTGAATATTTCTTTTGGTTGAGTAGTTACGTGAGTGACGACACAAGGGCTACGAGATCGAGTAAGACTGCCGCAGCGGCCGCAAGCACAAATTTGAATTTTCGAGCTAGTGATCTCCCCAAACCTTTCATGTTCTATCTCGTGCTTTTAGTTCAGTCTAACGATACCTATATTGTTCTCGAGTTGACGAAAATCCCTCGGAATCGTATGGGCAAAGTCTTTGCAACCTTTCATAACTAAGAAAGTAAAAGCGGAAAACTTTAGACTGTCTTGATGGCCATTAAGGTGGCTCGCACCACTAATCACCTATTTGACGGTTTTCCTTTAAAAGGACAGAGCAAAAACGCAGACTGAAAGCCACAGCAGAGCCTTTGTAGAGTTGGTCTATACAATGAATGCTTGACTTAAGTGTTCTTTCTTCGATAGTAGTTGCCGTGGCAACGTATCTTGAGAAGTATCTAAGCCTTCCCTTCAGCTTCCAGCGCTGAAACCTCGAGAATCAAGGCGGAGATGCTTTTTTGTAGCATAGCTTTAGGCATTTGAAAAGAAAAGGGTACATTGATTTTAAAAAAAAAAAAATTCTACACAACGGATTTCTTTCTTTCTTTTTGAAGTTAAGAACCGTCAAAAAAGGTGAAAACTGGTGAAAGCTATCTTAAAAAGCTTAAGACTCAAAAAAAGCTGATGAGGCTGTGTCTAGAAAGTCGAGGCACACGACAGAAGCTCAGTTTCTGCAGCATGTCATTAGCTGAACCAGAATTATCTCAGTCTACTCCGCTCTAGATGGGATGTCAAACATCACAGGATTAACCTTACAATCATGGTATCTGCAGGCCAGTAGATCTGGTAAAATACTTAACCGTTGTCCGAAAATACGAACGTTTGGCTTTTGAATAGGGACGCGCGTCTCCAGAAACTCTCGATGTTAAGGCTCCTTTCAACACCCGATTAGTTCTAATCCTGGGTAACTGCAAACATACCATACTAATCCTGGATTTGCGACAATCGGCATTCAAAAAACTCGACTTTTGCCCAAAATTTATCTTTTCACTGTCAGAGTTCTGAACGTTTTCCGTAAAAAGGTGGAAATTAATTAAAAACGGTTTGGCTGATTTGGATCCCCACCTCTGCAGTACCCAATTACACAACCGCGTAAAAAGACAAGCTGGCTGGAGCGCATTCTTGTCTATCAGATAAAAAGCAAAGTAAAGTTTTGGCCTCGCCTAAAATAGTCTTTCAAATGGCTCCTGAAGCGGAATGCAATGCTCATTCATTCATTTACTCATTCATGTTTATTTGCCATATCACACACCATTACTGCTAACAATAAAAGTGTATTATAAAGAATGTTAAAGGAAGCAGATGGCGAGGAAACCTGAAAGATACATACCACGGGGCTGATAAATAATCAGGTTTCCTCAGAACTAAAAATGCGCGAGTCTAATATGATAATATAGACCAGCAAAAGTGGTACAAGCTTTTACAAAAATTAAAGTAACTAAAGCTGAAAGCAGTATTAAGTTAATACCTATTGAGAAGCTTTTTCTATGAAAAGGTCAAGTTATCTTAGCATTCAGAGAATTGTAAAACTTTGGACCTTGAAAATAGACGGAAAACTGTCTGGTATTGGTTCTGCATAGCAGTAAACGAAACGATTGAGCACTTCTTGTGTTTTCACGAGAAGCTGTCATTTGTAATATCTGGCAAGGCCACTTTATTGAGGCTCAAACTATAAGTTTTGTTTCATTTTACTTCACTCACAGATTTCCGAAAACTTTCCTAGTGAAAATGTACGAAAACGCTTACGAGAAGAGAAGTGCATCAACCATTGGAATAGTTCGTCAGTCTGGCCCGAGAAAGCTCGAAAAATCTCGCCGATGGCTCGTCAACCTATTGATCATCGGTGCTCCCATACTGCTATGCGCGATTTTGCTGCTCATCCTTTTTCTAGTCCCAGGCCCTGAACGAAAGACACAGCTGGCTCCGACCCGCTGCATTCTTTCTCTAGAGGCGAATTCATCGAAATTCTCCGCAATGTTACAGAAAATCGAAACAACGTTTTTCCACGTTCTTCATCCAAGGTTTATCTATGCAAGGCCAGGAGTGACTCCAGAAGAAATTCGGTCGGTTTTTCGTCCTTGGGATCCAAGCCCGAGCAAAATGAAGTCGAGAACTGATGAGGCCAACAAATTGCTTGAAGAATTAAACGCCCTTAAGATCAACATCACTCTTTTGAAGCTGAGAGAAAGAAAAGCCCTCCATGTGGCCAAGTCCATTCTGTTAAATAATCAGGGATGGGCACCATATGGTGCTAACTATTACGCCGGCGATTGGATGTTGGGCCCCAACTTTTTTTGCTGGGAAATCATATGTACAGTACTCTTTGACTTCAACGTTGTCATTTCTCACTTTAAGCCCAAGAATATCAGCGATCTGCGCAAGTTAGAGGACATCATCAAGCAGCATAACGAAACCTTTGAGAGATATATTGCGAATTTAAAGCTTGGCGTGAGGGCTGGGTTTGTCCGATCCAAAGAAGCTTGCGAGGGTGGCATCCACAATATGCATTATACGTTTTACAGAAACATTGCTCTTGGCAACGAAACAGGTGAGAATAATTTTCTGCCGTTTGCATTCTGCTCTTTTCCTTACAATCGTAGCATGGTAAAAAAGCAGCGCTTTATAGCTTTTCAAAAAGACAGCAAAAAGCGTGATATAACTCCTTAAAAGAAAATGAAAGAAAGAAGGGAAGTGGGGGAGGGAGGGGGGGGGGGGGGGAGGCAAGGCGCCACGAGTCAAAGGAGACTTATTCATTCTGGCGCTTAGAGTTTTAATGTTGCTTGTTCGAACCATTATGTTTGCGGTCTAGTGGCTGATAAACGTTGGTCCTGTTAGCTCTACCTCTTAATTCAGGAAAGGTCTTTAGAAACTTACAGTTCTCAAAAAAGCATTTTTTTCGAAATGAACATTTTTCAGAAACAACTGGCTTTTTTCAGAAGTTTGTGAACAGTAACAAATTAATTCGTAAATTAATGCCTCCACCTCGTTAGGAAACAAATTAATGATGCTCTCATAAGGGCAACGAGGCAAGCGTTGATGCGATTCAGGTAAGATATGTCACAGGGGCGGATCTAGGGGGAGGGTGCAGGGGGTGCGCCCCCCCCCCCCCCCGCCCGCCCCTGAGATGACCTGCGGTTTTCTAATACAACTGGTATTCTGCAAAAAAAAGACTGTGGTTTATTGGTGTTGAAGTAGAGCAAGAGACGAGTGCACCCCCTCCTAAAAAAAAATCCTGGATCCGCCCCTGTGTTATGTTTCTTCAATGTAAAATTCGATTTCTTTTCTTAAGGTGTCTATAAAGAGGGTTTCGCTGCGACAATAGGCACGTCAGGATTCTTCGATCAACTGTCCAAGGAAGATAACGAGACTTGGAAGGACGAGAAAGGCCAGGATGTACTGAAATACTTCAACACTTCACTTCTCACATACATCGGCAAACCGGCCTTGAAAATGCTAAGGTTTGGATAACAGCCTATAGCTAGTGTATGTAAACACTTTAGACTGATATTTTTTCCTTATTATAGGATATATAATTTTCGGGCAGGTGTTATGCTGTTGTTTTTTAAATGATGGGTATCTTGATTGTCATTGCAAGATAGTCATTGCAAGTGCTGGGCGCAAGTTCTAAAGTTATGTCAAAATAAATATGTTGGAGTATTTTAAATACGCTTCTCAAACTCATTAATAATTCATTAAGAAAACACAAAGGAAATTAATGTTTAATGAGTGTTTGGAAATCGGATGAAACACTGCTTAGTATTTGCATCCTTAATTTCTCCTTCAAAAATGATTTTGTTTGAGAAGAAATATCAAACATTCGACACAGTGTTTCATCACCAGATGAAACACCTCGAAGTTCGTCAAAAATACTCCGCTGCGCGTCGTATTTTCAACTCTCTTCTCGGTGTTTCATCTGGTGATGAAACACTGCATCTCATGTTTGATATATTACTTCAAATTTAGTTCGAAAGACATTAAAAAGACAGAACAGCCTCTTTTCTAGAGGCTGAAGACATTAATTATCCATTAAATATCACATCGTGTAGCACATCATTTTTTTTCCGGCTTGTTAGTTTGCGTGTAATTCTATTCTAGGGTCACAAATTTCAAAAACACTTGAGTAGCTTTCACCTTCCTGCCCCCGGTTGTTCAAATCATGGAATAAGCGCTATCCAAAGGATAAATCATTACCCAGCGGGTGCGTAATCCATTGGATAGAGATTTATCCACTGACGCAATCAATCCACTTTTTGAAAAAGTAATGAGAAATTCCAGTCTGGGGGTAAGAAAAAGCGGCAAAACACTTCTTTGATATCATGACAAAAATATGTTCGTAACCATACTCCAACAGATATGTGGAGGGAGAACATAAAAGTCACTGCCCCACCCCGGAACTGAGTGCAGGTCTTCAAAAGATGCCTCGACCCTATGTCTACAGCGAACAGATTGCAGCGTGGAATACAACCGTACCTACTACCCCGAGACTGCCAAGTGGTGAGGAACTTGTGGGAAGTAAAAGTTATGAATCACTCATGAGGTTTTTTACTACGTTTGATATCTTACCGGAAAAACTGAAAGAGAAAGCTTTGGAGCGTCTTTATGACCTTAACAACCAGGTATGATTAAAATTGTTAGTTTTAAATTTGTCGCTGTGCACTGATTCCGCGCAAGCTTTTGCTGGAATTGCACATTAAGTCTTGAGTTACCTGTATACGTCGTTTTTATATCACTTGCACAAAATCCTGGATATCTGAACGGTAAAGGGATATCTAAGATAAATGTTTGCCAAATGTCAGTGAACAGCAATTTTCGCGGGTTTTGATTGGCTCACGTAACTCGGAATATCCTTGGCAATTCACTGTTTTGCGACCGAAGCCAAGATGGCGTCTCGTTTCTAGACATTTCCTGAAGACGAAATTTGAGCGATAAAGGAAGTGGTCGTACAAACAAAGAAAGAGCAGAACTT
>OZ037786.1:16941190-16943690 GCA_964035525.1 Porites cylindrica | reverse complement strand
AGAGCGAACCTCGCGCCTTGCTGTGTGCTTTTTCTCTCGATTTTGCGGCGTCAAAAAGTTAGAAGAGTTCCAAGAAGACATAGGATCACGTCGAGAAGTTGATGTCACGTGCTTTCTCTAATTTCAAATAGCGCCCATACGCCGGGTGCGAACATTTTCGTATTATTTTTTTCGACTTCAGCGCCATCCAGGCCGAATTTATTCTAGATTACTGGAATAAAAGTGATGATTTCTGGGATAGCCTTCGATCGTTCCGATCCTCTCAGTCCTCTGAGAACGTTTGCATATGGTTGCTTCAAAATTCACACGATCGTCTCGATCGTCCGGATGGAACTCAACTTGAGCGGGACGCCGGAACACGATTAGCGACGGCGTTACGCAGACGTCCCTTTTCCGCGTGCAACAAAGGAAATAGGAGACGTCTGCACGAAATAGGAGATGTCTGCACGCAGGCAAGAAATTATATGTTCTAATATTCTTATATTCTTGAGCCGTCGTGAACCATGGCGGACGGACGTGAACCTTCTGGTCCCGTTTTGACGAAAGATACCGAGTCTTACCAGCTTAACCTTAAATGGTGCGAATTACAATCCCTTAAGCTAAACGGGGAACGATTAACGTGGACGAATAACCTTGAATCGTTAAAGAATTTTGTGGAAAATGGCTTGAAACTACAAGGAAAGTGGTCGTCGCCCGGAGGAAACGTAAAGCAATTCAAAAGTTCTAACAATAATCTCGTCATCAACTGGTATAATAAGAAACAGCTAACCCTTTGTTTCCAAGGTCGAGATGGTCCCTCCTTAAAGGACAAGTTGGTCAAGTTTATTCAAAATAAACAGGGAACAGAAGCTGATACGCCTGTCTCGGATGCTTCAACAACCGAGCAAGAAATTCCGCCTTCGCAAGAAGCCAATGGCATCTGCAGTAATCGACTAGCTTCGGCCGCCGACGCCGGACTTGAAAACAGTATTCAAGAGCGATCGAACTCGGTTATCAGTGCTGATATTGAGGGCTTAAAACTGGATTTACTAATTCTTCAGAAAAAGGTTGAAGCAAATACAAGCCTTCTGTCGACGAAATGCAAATTACAAGAAACCGCTTTTAGCGCCGAGCTCCTCGATTACAAAGAGAGGTATGAGAAGGTGTTATCGACATTATCTAAAAAAGATAATGAAATTGAGGTGTTGGAGGAAAAGTGTTTTTCCTATGAGAGCCAAGTTTTGTCCTTGCAACAAGAAAATGATTCTCTTAAGCTGGCAATGAAGATCATTATGCAAGAAAGAAGCGAGGGCGAATGCCGCCAACAAAAGATATGTGATTGTTGGTCCCAAGTGGGCACACTTGGGAAAAGTGTGAATGATAAACATATCCAACGGCCGTTGGCGGCCTGCAATATAGAAACTCAGAACAGATTTGAGCCCCTTAGAAGTGAGGTACAATTCCAAGTGAGAAATGAGGACAACTATACTGCAAATAACGAAGAAAGTCGCCAACAACAGCAACAGCAACATTCACATGTTGATTCATCTGAAGCGAGCCGGGCATTTGATTCAATTCCAACTAGTCATAACCGCTATCAGGCCTTACTTGTCTCTTCTCCTTCGAGTCAAGTATCCTCTGAGATGCCACTGCATCAGTCTGGAGCGCACGCAAATACCTCTCGAGTTAGTGCAAATAACTCCAAAAGCGGCGAAGTCGGAAAGACAAGACCCATAGTGCTTATTGGTGACTCAATGATAAAACACATTGATCCAAAAAAGCTTTCGCAAAGACATGTACATAAATTCTCATATCCCGGGAAAACCACTGCTGAAATAGCTGAAGCTGTTGACAACATCGCTGTTGCATCCGCGGATCCTTCTCACGTCATCATCCATACTGGCACCAACAATCTTCCATCGGAGTCTGCCGATTCATGTGTCGCCGATATCAAGAGCCTTGTATTGAAGGTGAAGAGCAAGTTTCCTAACTCAAGCATTGGTCTCTCGGGTATAGTCTACAGAGAAGATATCAACGTCGATGCTAAACGCATTGAAGTTAATGAGAGGGTCAAGCTCACAGCAGTAGATGATAACTTTACTTATATTGATAATTCGGTTATTGACGCCTCAGCATTAAATGGTAGTAGACTTCATCTGAATGCCAAAGGTTCGTCATTGCTGGCCGTGCAATTTATTAAGTTTTTAAGATCTGGTTCTGGCAAGTATAATCAGTCTCCTAAGGGTTTTCAGTCCTCAGCTATCCAACAACTGGTAAAGCTTCTGATGGAACTGGGAAACCTTCCCTCTCCAGCTCGCAACAGGAGACGCCCACGCTAGCTTCTCAACCGAGTGACGTATCATCAGGTATTCCTAATCAAAACGTTGATTCATTTGAAAGTACAATTCTCTCTGATTTTCTTCCTTCTGGTCGTGGTTTTAAAATTGCAGGTTTAAACATTAATAGTCTTACAAAGCATATTGATGAACTAAGAATTCTCCTTGCCGATCGCTCCATTGAT
>OZ037786.1:16903690-16936190 GCA_964035525.1 Porites cylindrica | reverse complement strand
GGGTTGGGCAGCTTACAACGAGTATGAACTGTTTCCAAACTACACTACACTCTACAACTGGGACTCCAATCAACAAGGCCACAAAGACATCATGAAACAGAAGTATGGCATGTTGTACTACCAGGTACTTGAGACTGTCATTATTTAAGACGATCTTTGACAAATTTTTGATACATCAGTATCAAATTATTGTGAAAGGTTTGAACCCCGTTAGAAGTCATTTTATAGGTTGAGTATTGTATATGATCGTCCCGGTGAACGTTGTCCCGTGAACAGGGCTGGTTGTTGACAGTGGCTGACGTTTCGACAATCTGTGCGTTAGTCATCTTCAGAGTCAAAGTGAGTTGTATCACGTCAGTCGATGCTATAGGAAACATCACCGTTTACAAATAATGTTTTTGTTCTTCGACTATGTTACGGGTAAAGAACAAAAGAATCTTTTGATTCAAGAACCAATGCGCTTCTGGTTGGCACTTTAATATCAATAGGTAACTTTAGCGTGAGTATCGTTATTAAACTCTGGTTATTAACCTGATTGGTCAATTAAGTCGCGATGTTTTTGGTCGTGATGACAGTTTTGCGTCAATAAGACGTTTGTACTGGTCTGCCGGTCTCTTGACCATGATTTAGCAGCTTCTGTTCTAGGTATTAACCAGCTTTCTAAAGTGAGTAGTTGATAGTAGTCTGTAGAATGGGTAATGACGCAGAGTCCCGGTGGATTCGATGTTTCGTCTACAAATATTAAATGAGACTTTAAAACTAATATATCAATCCCGACTTAACAGATATTAACAGTGGAACCTCGATAAGTATAACGAAGGGCCAAGGGGCTGGAAAATATATATGCAACGAGGCTTTGCTGTATCGAGGTTCTTTTAATCCAGTGACACATATTTCTCTAATACCGGGGCAAAGAATATAGTTCGGTACACGGAGGATCTCGTTATACAAGTGTTCGTCGTATCGACTTTCCACTGTGTATAACTTTATAAAATTTGAAATACCTTACATTTTGGTACTAAATATCCTATGGGATAAGGTCTGTAAGGAGGATATTCCTCTCTCTCCATTTTTGTCTTCTTGCTAAATACAGTAACAATAATGAAAAGTTTATCGCATGAATGGCATAAATCGTCCAAATTCAATTTAGAGCTATATTTTGTATGAATTGATAACAAACATTGTTTTCATTTTTTGGCAGAAACTTCACGCCCTTCGTCCTATTGTCGACATAATGTTTCACTTTGAAGGCACAGATATGACGACAGTCCTCAATTTGTACAAGCATTACGTATGGGAAGATAATACTCATCAAGTCAGGAAAGATATCGCCCGCATTCTTAGCACCCCTGGATTTGTAACGAGCTACATGATTGGTCAAATGGAAATATCACGTGTCAAAGACAAGGCCGAGAGGGAGTTGGGTCCAGAGTTTTCGCTGAAGGATTTTCATTACGAGATTCTGCGCGAAGGAGAGTTTCCGCTGGAATATTTGGAAGAACATATAACAGAATACATTGCCTGCAAGAAAAATCCCAATAAAATAGGATGCAATGAAATTCTGTAATAACTAAGTTGACCACCAAAGCACAAGTTCATAACAATTCTCTTTTTCTACTTTACTTTAGGATGATGTTTGAATGAATTTTTTGTGAAACGTACGTTCGTTGTCATAGCAGTACGGCATACAGCTGTATAAGAGGCCATGTTTTTTTTATTATAACCAAACAATGAAATTTCTTTTCCTTAGGAAATACGCCTCCCCTTTCTAAGGTTTCCAAAATGATTTACCAAAATGATCATCATGTGCACACATGTTCCTAATTGCTACAGCGTTTGCCGTATGGGTTTAACCCCTCTGGCTGTGCATGTCATCATATTTGAAAAGGAAAACCGTCGGTTATCTGTTTTAAAGCAATGTTGTTTTATGTGCCACAGTTTTAGACTTAGATAGTCACAGTCAACTTTGGGACCTCGCTGACGTGGTCACTAGTTTTCAAAAGCACGAGTCGGATACATTTAGAAATCCGCTTCAATCTCTCCTAGTGTCTCATTTGATCTTCGATATTTTACTCAAAACCTGTTTGACCTGTTTCTGAGTAGTCTTTTACAGTATGAACTGCATATCTTGTAATATGCAAATTAGCTAAGAAATGGTATCTAATGCGCATGTGTATCAGCTGACTGTGTCCATTAATTTTGTAACAAAAAGAAAGAAAAAAGACAAGGAGGCATTTGAAATAAAAAAAAAAAAAAAACGTTTCCTGGAGCCGTGGTGTGGCCTGCAGTGAACACGCATGGTAACATGAAGTACATTTGCATATCGCTTTCTGGGGTCCTGCACTAGTGTCTAGGTGTTTGGGGGTGCTATTAGACATGTCGGGTAGAAAATGCACTAGCTAAAGTGTCAATTCTCCCCTGGCAAAACTACCACTTCTTTTTCACCTTTTTCCAAGCTGCGGAGCCGTGTCCCAGGCCGATACATGTGCTAAGACGACCAAAAGGACTGCAATTTGTCAGCTTAATAGGGGGACGGGAAATATATATATATATATATTTTTTTTTTTTTTTTAGGGGCGCAAATAAAAACGGTGGCACTGATCGCATGAGAGTAGGACACGCACGAGAAGAGAGATACGCGCATGGGGCAGAAGCTACTACTCTCGAGCTCGCGCTTGTCTTCAGCTACGCGCGACAGCCCTCGAGCTCGCGCTTATCACTTATCATGCGCCGCACGAGTCTAAAAGAAAAAAAAAAACAAAACAAAAAATGTTCAACCAGGTTCAACTTGTCTTGCACTATTGCTGCAATACGAGTTAAAAAGCAGTGTCACGACGCGTTTTACCACCTATGAATCATCAAACCTGTCTTGCAACAAATCGTGTTGTGGCAGGTTGTGGAAATGTGTTGCAGGAAGTTAAGATAGTAGTTTTACTTTTTGCAACAAAATTTGTACATGTTGTGCGTTTTACCGGCCCACTGCAAAGTTTTTTCGCAGCGAGCGACGAAACTCCCCTGTATGGCTTGACTCCCGCGTAATTGTATCCAATCAGAAGTCTGTACACGCGCAACTCGCAACAACCGGATTTGCTGTAAAGACTGTGAGGTTTGAAACTGGGTGGTAAAACGCAACATCCCTTTTTAACTCGACAGGCTATACTTTGCTAGACTGCAACTAAACTTGTTCCCAGGGTTCTCTTCGACTTTCTCGCTCCGAAGAAAGAGTAGAAACCAGTGACAAGGCAACCTTGTCCCCAGGGCTTTTTCCGAGGTCGATGACAAGGTTGGACTGCGGAGTGAAAAACGTTTGCTTATTTGTCGTCCTGGCTAACCGTTTTTTGGCCTGATTTTTTCTCACCTTTTTTTAAAAATACTAAAGTACATTTAAGTTGTTAAGAATTTATTTGTTAGTTTGTTAAATAAATTCTCCTTAACGCCCGGGGTGTTTAATTTAATCGAAAATCCAAATCCCATGACTGTGCATTGTATTTTATATCAATAGCAGTTAAACAGTGTATCATGCCGTGAAGCATGACCGCGCGGGCCGATATCTCATTATATTTGGAATGAAACGCGTACTATCAACAACTAGTTACATCAAGCACCAGTCTGGTTTCTGTTAAATATACGATGTTATTTTTCGACGTTTCTTCTGTGTGAGACATGCTATAAAAGAGAGTGGAAAAGAATATCAGGTAGGTTGACGCAGCCAAAACCGTGTTGAAATGGTATAACTTTTTTGTACAAGCTTTGGTAATTTGTGAGATATTTCAAGCATTCCTAACACTTGAACAATTCCTTTTTCAAGGTGTAGTTAAATTTCCCACAATTGGAGCTTGCAAACGAATGTTTCTTCCAAAAGATACTCTAAAGGATTCAAGTTTTCTCTCCGTTGCATCGTTGGACGTTCGATTGAGAGTTTAAGGCATTTAGATGCTATGTTAATTGATGTATATTTTACACAAGGAGCTCGTCTTTAAATAATATTTTAAGGCACGTACAGGCCAAGTTAGTTTTAGACATTTTCTGTGCAGTAACCTTTTTTGAAGAGTGTTCAGGTTCTGTTTCCTTCAATCACCGCAGAATTTACCTCGAAAGTTTTTTGAGACGGAACTCGACGATCTGATACCCCGCTCCCGCCTTTCGCAAGGTATAAGTAATATTTTGCGTTAAGTCTTCCACATAGTCGTTACCCTGGTGTAGCTAGAGAGTTTCGTTCCATTTTACAGCTTGTTTCAATACAGATAATTACTATGCATAGAAAAGCTCTCAATAAAACTACTCAACATATAGTTGGCGGTCGTTTCATCAGCTTTGTGTTAGGTTTTCGTGAGTGACTCTCCATGCGATGGATTAATCACATGACTTTCTACGCACTCTACATCTCATGCAATGATTTTAAAACTGAAATTAAAGGGCAGCAATCAATCAGGAATCATTTAAACGAAGATAAAGCACAAAGTTAATCTGTAGGTTTGTTCTCAGTTACAAGCCACCCGGTGTCCTCAGTGAAAATGGCAAGTAACCACCGACGCGAAACGGAAAAACTCTGTTGTGTTCGAGGTCCTACGATCTAATTTACATGTCTGAAAACGAAACAGTTGGGCTACCGCAGTACGCTGTTCTTTGTTGCAAATACTACGCAAAAAGACAGGTTCCAGGTTTTGTAAGAAGTCTTACTCTAATACAACAATCTGATTACACTTCTTCTGGAACTTTACCGTTATAAGTTCTTCTTGAGTTGTCTGTTTGTTGTGAAATCATAGTTATGTAAATTTTCGTATTAGATTTTAGTTCCCTTTATACATCCTGACCCTCCAAACATCTATCGTACATCTTGTTTGGAAATTTATCGTTAGATTTATTGCAACAACCAGCATGACCTATACGTACGGCCTCAGTTCTTTCTAGTCAAAAATCATGATTTATAATCTAAGTTGTGGCTGCTATTTTAAATTCAGATGTTAATTAAACAATTGAAGAGTTTGTTTAACGTTTGTCAACATCGTTATACATGAATTTTTATTATTGAATTAGGACCTTTTACCAGCCTAATACAGCATAGCATTAAGTGAATGTTTGAGTTTGTTCATAAATTTTTAAAGTTTTGATCGATGCCTCACCAAGTTTACACTTTCTCGGAAAGATATTCTCATAAACAAACAACGACAAAGTGTTGTACAATTTATGTGTTTAAGTAAACTCGACGTCTGGTAAACATTTGCTACATAAAGAGCATATTTTACGGGACACGCACGCAGAATAATTCTCTGTTTATATCACATTTCTGAACACTGAAATGATTCGTATCCGGTTCTTTTGATTCCAAGTCAGCGAGTAGGGGACTGGAAGCTACATCTTAAGCGGACTTGCGCTAACTGAGAGTTTATTCATTTGGTTTTCAATTACACCTACCACTGAATGGACAAACTATTGGAAACTAGAAACACAAGCACTACTTTTTAACTTTATCTTACATATAGCACTGACAGTGTAAAACAAAGACTGTTTTTATACACAACTTATATTATGCCATATATAAGGGATAGAATTGGGTTCTGGGTTTGCAACAAAAGCCGTAATCAATTCCTTTCGTGGCACAAGAGAGGCAGTGTGGCCTACTCAGGCCGAATGGGTAGCGAGCTCGCAATCGGTCCTGGGTTCGAGTCTCGCTCTGGCCGCTTGTTGGATTCTCGGTTGTCCCGAGTTCAAATCCTCCCGGCCACTCTTGTAAATAGCAAACTGGTTACCTCCTGCTTGTTGGGGCGATCTCAACAGCAACTAAAGATGTTGAAAGATGTTGGACCAATATCTTGGATAATGTTAAACACGCCCTTAACGATTCAATTCTTCATTGCAGTGATCCCGTCATGGAGAATGGTATAAAGAATATGAACTCCTCCTCATTGGCTTTTAACCCTTATAAGTTCAACAACAAAGAGCCCAAGAAATCCAGAGACTGGCGTGGTCTGTTAATGATAATTGTGGCTCCACTTTTTCTTTGCGCAATTTTGTTGATAATATTCTTTTACGCTGTAAGAATTCCACCTGTTAAGCCTTACACCTCCCTCTGCCTTGGATCAGCGGAGGCTAACCGTTCAAACCTTACAGCGATGTTCAAAAAGATAGAACATGTTTATTTCCATAAGCTGCATCCCGAGATGATTTACCAGATGGCAAAAGTCACGCCCGAGGAAATCCGAAAAACGTTTCGGCCTTTTGATCCAAATCCCGAAGCCATCAGGAATCGAACCGAGTTGGCCAATGCGACACTTAACGAGTTAAATTCCTTACAATTTAATACTTCGCTGCTAAAACTTAGAGAACGAAAGGCAGTTCATGTGGCTCGATCGGTTTTACGTAATAACTTTGGCTGGGCACCTTATGGACAAGACTACTTCAATGGAGATTGGCTCTTAGGACCCGATTCGCATTGCGCCATCCCTGTTTGTTCTTTGTTAACTCATCTGAACGCCGCGTTTTCTTATTTCAAACCGCGTAACCTGACCGAGCTGGAGAAACTAAAAGATATGTTCGAAGACTACAATCGAACATTAGAGAGGCATATGGAAAATTGGAAATACGGAGTAAGGGCTGGTTACGTCAGGCCACTCGAGGGGTGTAAAGCTGGTTTGCACCAGATCAAGTATGTGACGTACAGAGGGATGACCTTGAAAAATGAGCGAGGTAAGTGCTCAGTGCATATAAAATATGTGTTCACATAATTCAGGCAGTTCATGATTACATAGCGTAACCATTTTTAGATCAATAGAATTAGCAAAGGGTTTTAGAATCCCATTTACGGCAGACGGCGAACTGAGTCAATTTGTACTACGTGACCAAGTTTCCCCCTTACTTGTCGTTTACTGTTGTTTAATCTAAGTACGCACTTTAAGAAATTTTGTGTCAGGTTCACCCATTAGAATTATCTTGGACAGGAGCACACAACCAGGAGAGAGTAACTAACTTTGGCCTATTCAACGGAGTTTTCAAAGAAGAGTTTATTTTTAGAAGGATTTTCTGCGTATTTTGAATAATATTAAATAGAACTTAAAAATCAGTCATCAAAAACCGGGGACTATGCGCTCCCGTATTGTATAGTTTTCTGTTTTCTGTTTTTTGTTTTTTCTTTCTTAATTTCTTTCATACTTCTTAATTTGAAAATCGACTCAACTGCGATATGCTCGAGTGGTCAAAATTGAGAAGCCTGGAGGGAAGTCGTAATTACAATTCTCACTCCATTGTCTCATGGATAAGATTGACGTGACATTAGCCATTACTGGTGTCACATGAATTAGTTGGAAAATTTGTACCCAGACTCATCCAGGCTGACTTGAACTTGGCGGTGTCTGTTTCAAAAACGACTCGCGCATGGGCAAAAATTGTCTTATTGTCACAAATTATTCCCCACAGAAATGTCTGGTAACATGTATTTTGTTGTCTAAATTGTTGACTTATCATTTATGTTTGGCTTTAATTTCATCTAGGGATTTACGAGGAGGCATTCGCTGTTACTCTCATGAATTCAAGCTTTTTTGATCAGTTGTCAGACTCCGATAACAAAACATGGAAGGAACTGTACGTTCTCAATGTGACGTCGTACTTTAACAGATCCCTTATAGAGAATATCGCCCAACCAATATTAAAGATGCTAAGGTAAGGTCCAAACTGCTCACAATCCCTTTTTTTCCTCGAGGGAAAGCGAAGACTGGGTAGAGTTTGTGATCTCTTGCGGACTACATAGCGCTCAGTTAACTTTTGGTCCCGATTGGCCTGTGTAACTGTTACTCGTAATTCTATAAATTTCGGAAAGAATTCGCTAACTTTCGGAAGTAATTGGGTCACAATTAGTCATGGATTGACCAACGTACCGCTCTCGTGCATGATACAGGTAACTTTTTGTGTCAATGGTCCAAGTTCGGCAGCTTTAGAATTATGCTTAATTTTAACGAACTTTTTGTTTATTCGTTCTACCCAAAGGTACCTTGAACATGAACACCTACTGAACTGCCCAACCGCACAAAACTCTAACAACGGACTTGGAAGTCTGCCTCTAACTTCAGTATTTTATAATGACGTTGTTGATCCGGCCACGACAGCGACTGGAGAGCTACCCACCAAGGAAAAGCTAAGTGGTGCTAAGACTTATGAGAATTTAATGAGATTCTACACTTCTCTGGAAATATCACCGGCTGAACTGAGGCAGAAGGCCACTAAAAGGCTGGAGGAGTTGTACAATGAGGTGACAACATAACTAAAATTCTAAAAAAGTTATACCTCAAGTTTTCGTTTGCAAAATAGTAAACCAGCCGACTGCAGGAAAGTACGGCTCATGTGGCGTTATTTTATTTTATTTTTTGACAAGTGGTCACACGTTAGTATTTTATTCACGGACTGTAGAGCATAATATACAGCACCACAAGAAAGAACTGCTCAGTAGCTTTCATTTGAATGGTCACACTTGAGGATTTCATCCTCATAAGTCAAAAGCTAGAACTATCTTATACAAAGCAAAATAATCAGCACAACAGGAAGGAACTGCAAAAGTATTGCTTTAGTATAGCTTTTTGTGCAATTATCACCCCAAGTCAAACGACTTCTCTATCACCCACAGACCCAAAAGTGAGGACAGGACTTCCTTACAAAACATACACTCCGACATTCGGCTCTCTTGACCCCAAAAGCCCATGTTCGATATATTACAATTCTAACATGACTCCGAGGCTTTAGCGACAAAATTGCAGTTTTTTCACGACTCCATTGTCTCGCAATTCCCAGAATTGAGGGACTTGAGAACAAAAGAAAACCAAACCAAATATAGCAAAATGACCAAATAGCCTCGGTGTCATGTTACAATTTTAATGTATCAAACGTGGACTATTGACTATGACGGCGAAACGGGGTTCCCTCAACACCAAGTATCTATACATTTATTTTTCTTTAGGCAATAGACATTGCCAAAAGATACACCTTGCAACAAGACAACACCACCGCCATCGATCAGTTTACGCACGCGCTGAACAGACCAGACATGTCTTTTAACGAAAAGACGTTTCCTAGCAACGAGAGTGATGACGATGCATTTAGTAAATGCCTGGATGACGAGAGTGCGCAGAAATATTGCCCCGAACGATGGAAGGCAATGCAAGCATGGATAAACAATACTGTCAGTGTAAGTAGACTATAGACCAGGTCTCAGTTGTTCAAAAGGGGGATAACTCTATCCACTGGATGAATCGGCTTTCCAGTGGATAACGCGATCGGTTCCCAAATACTTAATATATACTGAATAGCAATTTAGCCGGTGGATAGCGCTATCCAAGTTAACACTTCTTAAGAAAATTCACTTTTAAACTAGTTATAAATTGCCCGCGAATTTTGTAGTTTTTTTTTTAAGCCTTTCACTGAAATAAAAGCATTTGTGGTTGTCCACATTTTCTGTCTTCCGTTCTGAAGAAAGTCCCTGGAATTGGAGGTTCTGTCAACATTTGTTTTTTGATGCGTTTTTTGATTGCAGACAATGAGCACGATCAGACCAGTTTTGGACCCTCTATTTTACGATAGTGGCCCTAAGCGCTCCATCCCTACCTGTCAAATTGAAGTTATTCCATGGTATCACCCTTACGCCAGCTTTCATGCCTACTATCCTGGCTCCAAAGACTGCACGAAAAACTCTTCCCAGGCGCTGCCTTTTTTCTTGGACAAATTCGGCCCAAAATGGACCGAGTATACCACCACATCTCATGAACAGTTACCAGGCCATCAACTTGAGGTTTGTTGCGCCGTCTTTTACTCATGCTGGTCTTTTTGTACAAATATAATGTAAGAAAACCATTTCCCTTTTTCAATTTTACCAGGAATTGAAAACATATCCTTCAACTCCAGGCAAGCGCGCCCATTAACACGCACATATATATATGCCCGTGCTTACATGAACAGCTAAAATACAGGGAAAAAAATTAATTCCTGAAAAGGCATTTTTTTATAATTAAATCGGGATGACAGGTACATTTTTCTGACTTTATTGGTGTGTTTTGGCATAGTTATTAGAGCGAGGAGACTGGTTATGAAAGCCGGAAAATTGAACGTTGGGCACGGTCAAGTCTAAAAAAGTTAACAAAACCGAATTACAAAAGAGACTAACGGGATTCATACCCATTCCACTTTGATAACTGTGGATTTTGTTAGTATTTCTTTTATTCCTTTATTATTCCATAATTCTGATGGCGTCACTGGCCTTTTTTCCTCGTAAACACTGTACCTCACTGACAACACTAGAGATGCGTATTAATTTACTGAAAATGTCCTGGCTGCAGAAAAGGTTGGGAAAGGCCCTAAATTTAATTTTTTTCTGGGGGAGCATGCCTTAGGCGCTTCAACTTTTCTCCCCGCGTCCGTATACAATATGAACCCTCAAAATCTCTGGTTGCGCCCCTGCTGCACTTTCACCTATCCCCTGGTCACGATGGACCGTTCGGGAGAGGCGCCTTTTGACTTTGTTTTCAGACTCTCTCAGGGCTTCGCAAACCCTCCGCCCTGTCCAATCATGGCTCTTGACTCTATGTAAAAGTAGCAGCAAACAGATTTCAAAGGAATAGCCCATTATTCTTTATAGGATATTATCCACAGACCGGGCTCGAAATTTAACACTTTGCTAGGCAAGTATTTCACCGTAATTGCTTGGAGGACTGCAAGGGGGTAGTACGCATCGCTTAAAATCTTCTAATTTAATTGGTTCTCCATAACACACAGCTCCAGTGTTGTAGGGATACAGTCATTGTTATATTTCTATGTCTATTGTTTTCATAGCTAATTATGTAAAAGTCGTGTTGAGACGCGAAAAGTCTTTGTGTCGTGGAAAGAGGAGAGACGGCTATATTCGCAGGCTATACATGTTATCGTCTGGAAGAGGGCGTATATTCCCGAAAAAGAAGGGACTTTTTGATCCGACAACGCTATGATACCAAAAACGTCGCAAACATTTCGAACAATAGTACAGTCAAAGCTTGTTAATACGGACACTTAGAGAAGGGGCCAGAGAAATTGTCCGTATTAACGGTTTAATTTAGGGAAAATTTGTGAGCTTTCTTTCCCTCAGAGACAAACCAAACTGTCCGTATGCGTTTTGACCAGTGGCGGATCCAGGGGAGGGGAACGGAGCGCCCGTCCCCCCTCCCCCCATTTTTCGATCAGACTGAGACCCAAAGGGCCGAAAAAATTTTTTTTTGTGACCGTGCCCCCTCCTTATCTCAGGCTCTGGATGACTGTCCCCCCTCCCCCCTTCCCCCAACCCCCTTATCTGAAGGTCTGGATACACCACTGTTGACTGTGTTTTCAAATTCTCTTTAGCTTTGCTTACCTAAATCTCTGCAACTCTCTGCCCATTAACCTTAAGAAAGGAACATGTGTAACCTCATTTAGAAAGGCTATTCATAGTCATTTTTTAACGAGATACAATGACGTTGATCATTTTAGCCAAGAGACTATAAAGGGGCCAGAGAGGGCATCCCCCATATACACCCTATTCCATAGGTAATTCGTCTCGAGTTATTTTTAGAATCGGGATAAAGTTACCTCGCGCGAGGCGTGGATGTTTCGTGGAGGTTTCTCATGACTAAAGGCCGTGCAAAACATGTCGGGCGAGAGGCAATGAAAGCGTAAAAAGATCGAGAGCATTCCTGAATATTGAAGCGAAATGAGTCGGCGCTCACCTGGGAAAAAGGAATCGCTGGACTCTTTGACGACCCGTGAAATCAGTTTAACTCGAAGTTGTCGTAACCTCAGTGCTTTAATAAAATGAGAAATTTCGCCGGTCTACGGAAACCGGTCGTTTGTACAATTTAGGGAGTTTAAGATCCAACGACGCGGACGACAACTAGAACGTAAAAAAAACAATAGTTTTAATTAGCAAAACAACAACTTCGCACGTACAACACACTTTTTTGTTCATTTCTTTCCCGTTTTTGCACGACTAAGACGTGAAAATGCCTAATTTCGCGTTTTATGGAGGACATAAATAAGCAAAGACGAAATTTTATTTCTCTTTCTGAGCTTGAATATGGTCCCTTGAAATTCAGCTTTAGGAGGATTCGCCTACAATTGAAAAAGTAAGTGGGTAGGAATAATCGCTATAAAGACTGAAAAAAATAAACATCAAACCAGAAATTGATTATTATAAATGATCCTGAGAGAATATTCAGTGTGTTAAGGATTTCCCTGCTCTACTGTTAGCTCTATACAAGAGAGGAAGGGCGATTCTTTTTTAATTTCGGTTTCGCTGACACAGCTTTCGCAGAAATCTCGCTGTAGTCGTTTTCATCGACAAAAGGAATGGCAAAATCGCTATCCGCGTCTTCCCCCATTTTGTTCTGCGTCATTTCGTGAAGGACGCGTGGCTCTCAGCGTGGGTCATCCACGCGGAACACATTCGCGCTATGTGATTGGCTGTTGTCTAATCCCCCTCGAGATCTGTGGTGTTAAAAATAACTCGAGACGAATTACCTATGGAATAGGGTGTATATGGGGGATGCCCTCTCTGTCCCCTTTATATTCTCTTGTTTTAGCTTAAGAGAAACTTAATTTTATTTCTTAGTTTTATGCTGATGCGGCATTTCACAAACTTCCACTCGCTTGACCCACCCTAGTTGTATTCTTATTGAAATTTTAGTTTGTAGATATTCATTGTAAGGATATTTTATAATGGTAATATAGTTTTTACTCTTTTTAGTCTTATTCATATATATACTTATAGTTCTTTTTCTTTAACGATATGTATTTTTAGTTACTTAATTTTTTTTATAGTTTTAGTTTGAGGGCCTCCAGTTATTGAGTTGAAGTACTGTCCCGTGTTACCCTCGATAAATAAAGTTTATTATTATTATTATTAATATTATTATTATTATTATTAAGACTTCACCTTCGCTGTAGCTGGTCTACATCTGCACTCTTCATTTTAGGCCTAGATTTTTCATAGTTCTTTTTTTCTTAGAAATGCTTGATTTTCCTTTTCCCACTCTTAAATTATTCACAATTGTAAACAGTTTTCGATCGTGGACATATATTTAGTTTTTAATTAGTATCTTAGAGTTCTGAATTGTGAAGGGGTTTTGCCGGAAATTTGTATTTATATAATATTGATGTGGACGTTTTATTTTTATGAATATTTTACAGAAGTTTTGTGTGTAGTTTTTATAAGATTTCTATAACATTTTAATAAAGAATTTTTCCTTATTATTATTATTATTATTATTATTATTATTATTGTTATTAATAACTGGTGAAAATTATCGTCCAGATCTTCTTTTCCTAATCCAATCCAACTGCCTACATGTTCTAGAATGAACAATTGGTTTCGAGTCTTCCTTAACAACAATGCAGTGCGTAAAAAAGAAAAATATCTGAACTTGATCAACGAAATGAGTAGAAATCACAGATGTGTGAGATTTGTAGATCTCTCCATGAGCTCCCTTGGCGTTTTCTCCAATGAGTGCTCCACGTTCTTAGACATGATGAATGACATTGGCATTGACAATTAAGCAGCAACTTTATATAATCAAGAAAATGATAAACATAGCCATTAGAGCAACATATTACATCTTTTGTTGTAAAAATAGGAATTGGGATAGCCCAGACTTAATGTAATTTTGCTTTTGTTTTGTTTTGTTTTTTTGAATACTCCAATCTCAAGCAGCATTTGTAAATTGCCTATACGTAGCGAGATTTACAATCGTACATTCAAAACGCAAATAAAGTTTTTTCCATTATTATTATTATTATTATTATTATTATTATTATTATTATTATAATCCACAGGTTCAAAGTTTCATCGAGTTTTTTGAAGACAGCTGCACGGATGCAATTCACTGGCTCAGTGCATATAATTGGTTTCCCGCAATGACGGAGGGATGGGCTACCTACGCTGAGGGCATATTACTTCCTTTAAATACCAACCTATACACTGACATTTTAGACAAACAGATACTGCTGCAAAAGTACGGAGTGATCTACTATCAGGTACATATGACACTTTTACTCTTAACTTGCTTTACTCTGGGTAGCCTCCGGCCCCCACAGACGTTCTTTTGGCTCGTCAAGCAATCCTCAGGAACGCGTCACAAACTCCTAAGAGGGCAACTATAGTCTGGGTGCGTTAATCCCCTGTTTTTAAATTCATTAAGGGGGAGTATGGTTAAAGCATTATTTTTCGTATATTTCCGCCCTTTTTCTTTATATCATATCTAGCCCTTTAGTCCTTGGTTCAATAATTTTTGGAACATTTTAAGATGATTTTTCGAATGTTTTTAATCTATACGAATTGGGGGATGTTAAAAATTTTAGAAAATTGGAAAATATTGGATTTTGAGGTTGTTAAAAATTAAAATATTAAGTGAATAATTGGTAGTTAAGACAAGTACCAGATAGTCCACCACCACAACAACATGCATCTGAGCCCAAAGTGGACTAACTGGTTTATATGTGTATACCTTTTCCCCTTGAGTTATCTCCTTCACAAATCACCATCTTAACCCTTTCACTGCCAAATTTAGCCAAAAGCAAATTTTGACCAAATTTCCAAATTTCATTTTGTGAAATTTTGAAAAACAAATAGCACCGTGTGTGAGTACAGGCAGAGAGTGAATGGTCACATCATAGGATTTTGTCTACAGAATCAAAAGTTAGAGTCACCTTACAAAACTCCATCAAACACTACCGATTCACGGCAAATAGACCTTGTTCAATATAACCGCCATTTTTGCACGCGCTTAAGGCCTCATACGAGGAAAAACAGGGTCAAGTGGTTTCTCAGTGGGCAAAGTAGCCTGTTGCAGGCTCTCAGGTAATGCGGAAGACGCGAAAGTGAAAGTGAGAGGCACGCGAAAAGTTGGCGGGGCGGGAAAAAGGAATGGATAGATCCCCAGTTTCCTCCAGTTTTATTTTCGTGTTCGCGCTTTCGCAATTCAGCGGACCCGACTACCGCATTTATGCGAATAAGAGCCCAACCCCGAATTAGCGCCCACCTCGAATAAGCGCCCATCCTAAAGGCAGAAAAAGGTCATAAGCACCCAGCCTCGAATATAATGTCCCGGCATTTGTTTGTTTTCAACAGCTTTTGGCCGCTCTCCGAGCAGTGGTGGACATCGATCTCAATTATTACGGTAAAACTCGAGCACAAGCAAGACAATTGTACAAGAAGTACATCTGGGAGGACGACACAGACTTTGTCAAGAAAGACATCATCAGAATTATAAGCTTGCCAGGTTTTGTAACCAGCTATATGATCGGCGAGATGGAGATAACGCGTCTCAGAGATTTGGCCAAGAAGGAGCTTGGTACGGCAGTTTTCACGCTGAAAGACTTTCATTATGAGGTACTACGGCAAGGCGAGTACCCGCTTCCTTATCTTGAAGAAACGATACAGAATTACATTGCCTGTAAGAAGGATCCTACAAGAATTGACTGTAAAGAGTTCTTTTAGCTTGTGTTTGAAGAACCAAATTCGTCTAGTTCGGCCTATGTAACTGCGGAGCGAAAAAAAAAAGGGGGGGCTAAAAATAAAATTGGGCATTCCATTTTTTTTCGTACCCACCCCTCTCCCCTTCACTTCCCCTTCTCCTCCAATAAGCAATAAAAGGTGGCCCCTGTCTTTTTTTAAGACGCCGACAACATTTTGGACCCCTTGGATGCAATCCTCAATGGTGCCGACAACACAAACCACATGGGAGGGGGTGGGGGGGAGGCAGTGCGGCTAGAAAAATGAAATGTCCCAATCCAGCCGGTTATGTACGTTGTTTCTTTTTTAAAAACAGACGAGTCAACGTTTACTTGACCTTTCAAAAAAACATGTTTTTAAGTCCTAATCAGTTGACCGCCGGATTCCGGAATCAGGGAAAATTTTTGCTTGTGGAATCTGGAATCCTCGAAAATTTGGCTTGTGGAATCCAGAATCCTGGGCATTGGAATCCGGAATACAGCTCAAAGAATCTGGAATCCCACTGCAGTTGGGAATTAAGAATTCAATTTCCAGTTACAAAGTCTGGAATCCCAACACCTGGAATCCAGAATCCACGGCATGGATTCCAAGATCCATGACTGTCTTGGATTCCCTTACTTGTGGCGATTAATAGTATCCACTGGAATGTGTAGTTTTGCACATAGTCCTTATTTGGATGGTAACTCAACACTCATACAGCCAACGTAAAGGAGCGTGAAAGACATTACCTATTACGTACAACGTAGTGGACATTTTAAATGCATTTGTTGACATTTGTTATGGAAGAAGAGGGTTAGGGGTGTTACATGTAAATGGCGGTTCCATTTAAACAATATTGCCATCAGCTTATTAGGGCTAAAAATTCAGGGGGCCTTGGCTTATTTTGAGAAACTCTTCAAATTCTCAGTTTAACACCACTGAATTTCCCCGCCAAATAGAGTCTGGGAAACGAGCGCAGAAATTCCATGCAGATGACGTGTCTGGGTAGTGCCTCCGATTGGTTGAAACAAATTGTCTGCTCGCGAAACGACCAATCAGAACAGTTCCCAGATCTGGGTAGTGACACATCGTCGGAATGGAATTTCTGTACACGTTTCTCAGACGTCATTTCGCGGGGAAACCAGCGAGGGGTGGCGTTGAGAAATCTCGGCTGTTTTTTGTAGCATTGAAACAGTGATTATTCCGGCCATAATTTGCCTTTGTTTGCCTACATTACCGCTCAAAGACTCGGGGACCAATTATATTTTTGTGTTTCATATAATTAGTATTGATAATCAAAGCGTATAGTTAATGCTTGCTAGTTTTGCTGTGGAGAGAAATATTAGGATAAAGAAAGCATCTCCTTGCCATTGTCATTTTAAATATGTAGCAATATAAGTCTTTTAATAAGCTAAAGAAAACTTGTTATGAGTAAAATTAAATTTGACTTTCTTGATCTTAGTCAAGCGAGCAAAATTTTCAAAATATATCTGTAAATAGTTATTTATTAAGAGGCACCCCAGTTCGCCGACTATTTTCATTTTCATTAAGTACTAACATACTGGCTTTATATCAACCACATTTAATTTCTCGTTTTAACCCTTTCGAAACAGTTAGAAGCAGTGGAAAGAAAATATTTCTCTATTTTCGTACCACCGTACGGTTTGCACCCCAACACATCAAAATTCTGCAATAACCACAGGCGTCCCAAGCTCACGTTACTAGCTGTTACGTACATTAACTTTCTCACAACGGAGTCGGTGTCGCGTTACTTGGTATAAGAAATAAAATACAGGAGTACCCAACGAGACTTGAAAAATTTCAAAAGTGATTGGATATCGCTCCCAGTAATATTTTAACAGTCACTAATTGTTTTTTGGTTGATTATCAACTTTTCTGGCAAAATTACATCCGCTTCCCAAGGCCAGTTAGAGCTACAAGTACATTTGAAAGTACAATATCCAGCCAGGATCTTTACCTTAAGGGCTTTTCCCAGCCAGGATTTTTACCAAAAAGGCGTGTCCTTAGCCAGGAATGTCTCTTTTTTCCCTTTTTTGCCAGCAAAAAAAAAGGTAACCGACATTTAGCCAGCCAGGAAAATAAATTGAGCCATTTTATCCGGGTGATACGACTTTGTATGAGAAATAAAATACTGAGGCCTGTGCGAACGCTAAATATCATTACCCTTACTTATTTCTCTACCAAATAAATAAAGAAGTCTTACCTTTGATGTATTCCTGTGATTTTTGGTGTGAATTCATCGATTTAGTCGAGTTATTTGGCTGTTGTTGTTTGACCTCTGTCATCTCTGTCACTCTCTTCATAGTACGAAGTATAACAGGCAGCACAGAAAAACAGCAAGCCCCGGGGGGGGGGGTACTCCCTAATATGGGCTTTATAGGTATGTGCGGCCCCAAAGGGTAGGGTTTTTCAGCCGTTTTTGTCATAAATTGGGTATCGATTTTGGCTATTTTGCCGCCATTTTGGTCATAAATAGGGTAACGATTTTTGCACTGTAGTCTTGAATGCACTTTTTTAGAAGAAGCTACTTCCTTATCATGTCCCCCTCCTTCCATCCGCGCTTTGCCTTCCTCTCCACCGGCTGCTTTGTAGGCTAGAAAATACAAGCAACAAGCAACAAAAGCCTTTCACAAATTATGTTCCAGGTCATAAATAGGGTATCAAATTTTTGGTTACGTCATAAATAGGGTAGGGAAAATCGCAGATTTTGGTCATAAATAGGGTAAAGGTTTTGGGAAGCGGGCCGCACACCCCTACCCAATTTTTCTGCGAGTACCCCCCCCCCCCCCCCCCCCGGGCAGCAAGCGGTCTGACCTCGTCTACTCGAAGGCGGTTTGCAGCCCGAAAACCCATCGAATCGCAGATTTTTTTTTGGGCAGAGGTAAACTTCTACCATTGCTGCACCGCAGTAAACATTTAAAAGCGAAATATCCCCACGCATGTTGCTGGAAATGAACACTGTGATACGGCAACTGGACAGGGGGCGTTAAATTTCCCTCGACCGCGGGTGGTTCAGTCACAACAACAACACCAAATGCTTTATTTGCATGACCATAAAGGAATTACAGTATTGCAAAAGCTATTAGTCTAAATTTAAGTACTAATTCAACTAACTAGTACGTGCAAAACATTACAAAACGTTACAGTTCTCATTCATTCATTCATTGATATTAATTTGGTTCTTAATTCAAAGCACTGCGAGATAAATGAAACTAATTGACAGTTAATTAAATAATCAGAAAAATTCATAAGAAGAGATATTAAAGTATCGTGTGAAAGTGATTTGAAGTCAGGTATTTTAGTTTCTAGTTTGGAGAAAAATATGTCTCTGATCTGAGAATAAGCCTTACAATCTAGTAAGAAATGATTTTCATCTTCGATTTTGTTACTTGTACAAAAGTGACATATCCTTTCATTGCGAGGAATGTTTTCGTATCTACCTGTTTCAATTCTAAGTTGATGACTACTTATGTATATTCTAAATCTAACTAATGCTTTTCTCGAAGGGTTTTTTCTTGTTAAAACTAGGTACGGCGAGGGGCTATAGTCGTCTTTGATGGTACAATAAAAACTGCGTTTTTGTGATTGTTGAAGGGTCTGATTCCAGTAAGAGACGTATTTATTTTTCATTATGCTGATATACCTATATTAAGAGTGAGTCTCCCTAAAACCGGTCCACTGCGTTTGGGGTCGGAAAATCAATTTCCTTTAAACTTTTCCCATGAATATATCTTAGTCCAAAAGTAATTGAAACCGCATTAGTTTTTGAAAATATTTCAAAATAAAATTTTTCGGGAGGAAAATCACTTCAGCACTCGGCGGCCAAATTTTTGCAGTGACAAAGAGTAAAAATAGCGCATATTGCCGAGTTCACCACTTCAAAGTTTTGCACTTTCAACGATTTTTTTCACTTCCTAGGATTAAATTGGTCCTTAAATGATGTAAAGGACACAATTTTGGTCCTTCAAAAACAACTCGTGTCTACTAAATATTTTTTGATTTACACCCACTTTGCCGTACGCAGGAAATGACTCAAAAATGCATATTTTCATCGTAGCATTGTGCAAAATCCCCACATCTTCTAAACAAAATGTCTTTTCAGACCAACAAAGGGAATGTCCAAAAACATAGGAACATAAAAATATGTTGTGATTTTAACGATTTATCAGCACAGCCAATCGACGAAATATGCCTATTTTCCGTTATGACTGTTTACAATACACGATGGAAGGTCTTAATGCAAAGCCCGAATAACACAATAATTCATCAAATGTATCAAGTATTTTAAACTTTTTGTGACTTTTGACACAATAGAACATCATGTAGGAAAGGAAAGCCTTTAAGCCGAACGCATTAATACTACAGGTGTACCTGTTTACAGCGCTTGATCCGATCGAAGTCGTCTTCGCTGTGTACACAAAACTGATATCACATAATGGCTCCTGTCACGCATTCCAATATCTGGAATCGTTACGCGGCGAAAACACTTTTTGCTAGTCTGACTAAAATTGAAAGGAAGGAAATTATCTTATCAATAGAGTATTCTATTATATTTATTGCTGTTTTCGTTGACAAGCTACAAAATCAAGAATCATGCATGCATAAGAACCTATAGTGCGTTAACAACCCGGGGGGGGGGGGGGGGGGGAGTTTGCTGGGTATGTATGTATGTATGTATGTGTCGCTGCCCTCTCAGAGCCCCTACCACATTATAGTCTTTTCTGTGGCCAATCAATTATAGACCCCATCTTAGCCACTTTTGGGCAAATATGTAATTTTTCGCGATCTCAATTTAGGCACTCTCTATTTTTATGAATTGACCCATTTTTTAGAATACAGAACACTTCACTTTTCATCTACAGTTCTGGTATGTTTGCTAACCGTAAATATGAAGAACTGTCTTACCTCAAAAAATCCGAAAATGTGCGACCCCATTCTATTAACTCTATTGAAAATGCGACCCTATTATAGTCAATCCAGTCGTGAAAATGCGAACCCATCCAGCGGCACATCCCTATAGTAGCCTCTTATAAGGATGTACCCCCCGGGATTAACAATAGTCTAGTGGCCCGCAAGCAAATACCCCCCTTGCTATTATTCTAGAACAAATACTGTATCTGTATCATTATCATCCCCAGGCTAAACCCGGTACATTTGAAACCAAGATAGCCACCTGTTAGAGAATGTGCTTGATCCCGGCGAATTTACGGAAAATCTAAGGACTTAGTAAAGAATTTAAGGACTGTGAAGTGGCATGGTGGTTTACCTCATTTAGCGCTTTCGATTTCTTTCAAACTCACTAATATATAGATTTAGACAGGGCTAAAAGCGCAGCTCTCGTTGATATACTTGAAGCTGTACTCCAGCGAAAAAGAAAATCGTGTGATGCTAACCTGCAACGGCAACCAGAATTGCAAAAACAAAACAAAACAACAACAACAACAACACCAATATGTCTAATTAGCGAACTTAGCTTTCCACCCTATCGGAGGGGGTGGGGTATGCAACAAATTGTTATACTGGGAGACTCCGCCCTGATCGTCCAACCCACCTTTTGTATACCATTTTTGACTGAAGAGGTGCCTCTTGAGGGGCAGAAAGCTGGCAACGCAGATCGCACACGAATGTTTACCAAAGCCGAGTGGCTCAAAAGTAAAAAATTAACGATTTTTTTCGCAATATTTTTCTAACAAAATCATTTGAAAAAAAAAAATAAAAGACTATACATACTAAGCGGACGATGAGGAACCTGGAGAAAGAAATGGCAGCGAAGCTATGGTGGAAACAATTGCTGCCAAAAGTCCTCTGATGTATGTGCGAGATGGCTCACAGAAATCACTCTTTTTCTTTCAAAAGCAACTTGCTTGGGATTTCATTTGGCACAAGAACCTCGAAATCTGATCTTCTTCAAAAGATAACTAAAATGGTTGTAGAGTGCTCTTGTGTAGTGAAAAAGATTGTTGGAAAAGACGCGAGAAGAAGGACAACGACTCTACCTCGGTGAGTTTGTACCCTGCCTATTATTACTCATTTTTCTTCCGCGGGCTCACTGTTAATTGACAGCCTTTCAGGAAAATCCCTAGCTTAATATGTGCATTTTGGCAAAAACGGGACAAGAATTTGAAAATATGGCACTATTAATAATTAACCACTTTCCGTAATAGAGAATGAGTATTAGCGAAGCTCTCGCGCGTGCGAAAAAAAAAATGGTAACCTGTAAAATGCGAGAAAATTTCGTAATCACGTGATCGTGCGTTCGACTGTTTCCCCCTACTACCATTACACTGACACCGATAACAGAGAAAAAGCTAGAGCGAAACTGACAAAACAAAACAAAAAGAAAAAAAAGAAAGGAGACGAGGTTCATTGCGGAAGAAAAAAACATAAAAAAATTCCAAGCTGTGATAAGAAAATGACAAATGTTAGCGGCCAGCAAGATTAAAATGAGCGGCAGTGAAACAAAAATGGAACGTAGGAACAGATACGATTTTTTCTCCATAAAACGTGCAACTAGGACGTTTCACGTACTTTGAAGTCGTGCAAAACAATGACAAAGAAATGTACAAAAAAATGTGCTGCGCGTGCAAACTTTTTTTTTCGCTCTTAAGCCCTATTGATTTTTTTTGCATTTCTCGTTGCCGTCATCGGTTAGCATTACACGATTTTTATTAATTTTTTTTTTCTGGGATACAACTTTGAGTAAATTAACGAGTCAGAGATGCGCTTTTAGCCCTGGAGTCAAAATCGAAAGCGCTAAACGAGGTAAACCAGCACGCCAGTTTTAAATGCAGGGTAACCTAATTTCAAAGATACAGTATTTGTTCTAGGATAATAGCAAGGGGGATGTTTGCTTTCGGGCCACTAGACTGTTCACTGTCCCTTATCTTTCCGTAAAATCGTCCAGATGTGCGGGCCTTCTTGGGTCCGCTGCCCCAAGAGTAGATTTCATAGTCATCCCCAGGCTAAACCCGGTACATTTTAAAACCAAGATGGCCACCTGTTAGAGAATGTGCTTGATACCGACGATTTACGGAAAAATAGAGGACTGTGAACAGTCTAGCGGACCTCCTGCCAGCAAGCACACTCCACCCCTATCCCCAGGTCCACCCTGAGTCGGGGAGCTTGATAAGACCTGAAAACAGGTACTCGTCGGTTTAATACCATGGGCTACCAGAAATATGAAATATATTAAAAATAATAAAAAATGCAAACTTAAACGACAAGCATAAAACAAAACAAAGAGAAAGCTCATAGCGACAACCAATTGTTTTATAAATGCTAACCTAAATGGACAGGAGCCTATTCGTGGAAAACTAAAAAGTTGCTGTTGTTAATGAACTGGGCACTTATGCATGCATGATTCTTGATATTGTAGCTTGTCAACGAAAACAGCAATAAATATAATAGAATACTCTATTGATAAGATAATTTCCAGCCTTTCAATTTTAGTCAGACTAGCAAAAAGTGTTTTCACGGCGTAACGATTCCAGATATAGGAATGCGTGACAGGCGCCATCATGTGATATCAGTTTTGTGTACACAGCGAAGACGACTTCGATCGGATCAAGCGCTGTAAACAAGTACACCTGTAGTATTAATGCGTTCGGCTTAAAGGCTTTCCTTTCCTACATGATGTTCTGTTGTGTCAAAAGTCACAAAAAGTTTAAAATACTTGATACATTTGATGAATTATTGTGTTATTCGGGCTTTGCATTAAGACCTTCCATCGTGTATTGTAAACAGTCATAACAGAAAATAGGCATATTTCGTCGATCGGCTGTGCTGATAAATCGTTAAAATCACAACATATTTTTATGTTTCTATGTTTTTGGACATTCCCTTTGTTGGTCTGAAAAGACATTTTGTTTAGAAGATGTGGGGATTTTGCACAGTGCTACGATGAAAATATGCATTTTTGAGTCATTTCCTGCGTACGGCAAAGTGGGTGTAAATCAAAAAATATTTAGTAGACACGAGTTGTTTTTGAAGGACCAAAATTGTGTCCTTTACATCATTTAAGGACCAATTTAATCCTAGGAAGTGAAAAAAATCGTTGAAAGTGCAAAACTTTGAAGCGGTGAACTCGGCAATATGCGCTATTTTTACTCTTTGTCACTGCAAAAATTTGGCCGCCGAGTGCTGAAGTGATTTTCCTCCCGAAAAATTTTATTTTGAAATATTTTCAAAAACTAATGCGGTTTCAATTACTTTTGGACTAAGATATATTCATGGGCAAAGTTTAAAGGAAATTGATTTTCCGACCCGAAACGCAGTGGACCGGTTTTAGGGAGACTCCCTCTTAACTATTGAGTCACTCAATGAATTACAGGAAAAGTCATAGTTTAGATCATAGTAGTCAACCATTTTCATGAGATTAGAGTAAAAGCAAGTTTTTCCGTTATGATGAAGGTCAACTGAAATTTGTAAGGCCTGTTTAACTATAGAATCTTCATCTTTACCTCTCAGATAGTCTAAGTAATTTAGAATCTTTTTATTCATATCAATGATCATGGGAAATTTCCCGAGTTCAGCTCTACAAGTAATTCACATACAACATCACCCCATCCGCACAGCTGTTTGAAATGCCCCTGTGTGGATGGGGTGATGTTGTATGTAATTGACTGAACCACCCTCGGTCGAGGGAAATTTGATGCCCCGTGTCTAGTTGCCGTATCACAGTGTCCAGAGAAAGAAGGTATTTTGGACAAGGCTCGAGGAAATGTTCATTTCCAGCAACATGCGTGGGGACATTCGCTTTTAAACGTTTACTGCCGTGCAACGATGATAGAAGTTTGCCTCTGGTCGAAAAAATCTGCGATTCCATGGGTTTTCGGGCAGCAAACCGCCTTCGAGTAGACTAGAGGGAACTTAAGATAGAGGCGTTTTCGGGGCGACGGCGACGGGACTGGCAGAGTAATCCTGGAACAGAGGTAGCCGTCGCTTCCCTCCAAAATTCGAACATTAAGATCGCAGTGCACTCAGGAAGACGGCGCCTTGGAAGACTACCGAAGAGGAAAATATGGCTTCACATCAAGAACTAAGAGAATTAATGCTTAATTGCTTGTATGCAACAACAACAACTTTATTCAGTATTCCCACGTTAGTACGTGGTGTTACAAACTATTCTAAACAATTTTCAATACATACGTTTCATTTATACGAAACTCTAAAGAAAAAATGAGCTAAAAACACACAATTAAAATATCGGAGTTCACATTCTTTGTCCGGATACTCTCATTTGGCTCATAGGACTATTTTGTCCATGTACAGCTCACTTACGGTTTGCTGCTTGCCATGTTGGATCAGATTGGATCTTGACTCTGTGACATGAAACATAGAAACATTATAAAGATGTAAGTTTGGATAACAGAGCTTGGAAATCGAGCTTGAAATGTGACTCAAAGAAAACAAGGACAATTTAAGAACGATAATCTGCAAAATTCAGGTTGCTAAATGCAACAAACCTGATTGAAATGAAAGTTAAATACTCACGTTCTCGCCACAACGCCAAACAGACCAGTTTCACGTTGCCGACGGGAGCACGACGGTTAAAGCACGACGGCAATGTGGTGAGCAAGAGCATGCGCAATATTGCACAAATCATGACGTCACGCCCGGTTGAAGTTGCCGTCGCTCCGAAAACGTCTCCATCTAAGTTCCCTAAGGTCAGACCGCCGGTTGTTTTTTGGTGCTGCCTTTACTTCGTATTATGAAGAGAGTGACAGGGGTCAAACAATAACGGCCAAAAAACCCGACTATATCGATGAATTCACACCAAAAACACAGGAATACATCAAAGGTAAGTCTACTTTATGTATTTTATAGAAAAATACGCAAGGATAATGATATTTAGCCTTTGCAGACCTCAGTATTCAGACAAAGTCTCAACGGTCGCTTGTAACGCGACACCGAGGGCGCTTTCCATTTAGGAAAAAAACCCGGAAATTTCGGTGGTAGGAAAAGTGGAATTTCCGATTGGTAAAAAGTTGTTCCATTTGGTCGTAAACCCCGGTACGTGGCAGTGCCCGACCGTGGACCTGGAACTGGTACAAACTACGAAAAACGTAAATGGAACACGACATTCCGTTCGGAAATTCCAACCGGGAAAACGGGACCACCTTTTTAGATTTTCCACTTTTTCTGGGAATTTTCCAGTGGGACGAACCGACGAAACGTGTTCCATTTACCGCCGAACCGGAAATTCCGGAAATTTTGACTAAATGGAAAGCGCCCCGACTCTCTTGTGAGAAAGTTAATTCACATAACACACACGTAACGTGAGCTTGGGATGCCTGTGGTTTGACATGCTAAAACGGGAACTGAGAACCGAGGTATGGTATCGGTTTCTGGCTGAAAAAAAGATCTTTCTGTTTGGTTGATCCAAAAACTGTATGAAAAACATTATTGTTACATCAATCATCTACGTGAAAATCAGAGATAGTCAGCACTTTACCTTGTGAACATTGGGATGGTTGTGTCAATTATCTTCGCATATTATATTTATTTTAATATATGCATAAGCAATCGACGTGCCGTTTGCAGATTTATTTCAGCTCTCTCTGTTCGACCACTTGTCCCCTCCCTTAAAAGCTGTAATCGTTTTATTTACGAAAATACTTCCCTGTTTTGCTGAAGGTGTTTCAGTTTTTCCTGGATAAAGTTCTGTTCCTCTAGTTATCTCCTGTTCGCCTCTTTTATCTCCAGGGTACCCTTGTTTAGAGAGCTAGATCGTTATGAACTTTGTCGCATTCTCCTAGGATAACAATAGGTAATTAGAACAAACACTGGAGTCTCAAGTTAATCAGTAGACTGGATAACAAGGTTATGTGGCACAGTTTTACTGCACTAGCAGTTTCCAAATTTTGGGGCATAATAATTTGGTGCTCAAAGGAAGCCATATTAAATCTCTTTGACAGTACGAGTTTTTTTTTATTATTTTGCAAATAGTGAATGCCACTTTTGGACTGTCTCCTTCTTGCTGACATGTGAGAAGGGTGATCAATTCAGTTTAAGAGGTCAACTGGTAAGCTCAGTCACAACACAAAGCAGGTCATCTCAGTCGCACGTAATCACATTTTTACGAAATAAGAGTACTCTGACATCGCTAGAACGGCTGCGAACAGCATTTATGCGGTTTGCTTTATGATTATATTGTAATAGGATGGGAGATCTTCAATGCCGCAAAACACAACAGGTAAACTCTCACCTACATTTATGTCCAAACATTGTTTAACTCAGACACTTGAAATAACAAGGTAAGTACAACTTCTTCCTCAATCAATCCGTGACCTTAGAGACCAATTTGTCTTTGGTGCGTGTCTTTAGTCTACCCTAAATCCCTCGGCTTCTCAGACTACAAAGTTTGCAAATATAGCATCTTCCTGTGGACTGACTATTTTAAAAAGTAAAAGTGTTACGGTCAGTAAAGTCTTTGTGTTTTTCGTTTAAGTTGCGCTAATCGTAACGGGCGCCCGCCAATTCCTTATAATCGGTTGTGGATCATTTTAAGGTGGCCTGTTAATTAAGTATTGCAAAGCACTGCTCGACCACAACAAATCAATTCAATTGTCAGTGTGATAGCTATAAAGATATCGCACAAAGGTCTATAGGAGTTGTTTTACAATACTGTAGTCTCGACAAACCTTCCATGAGCTGCGATCTATGTACCATTGAAGCACCATCACGGATGGCGAATTAAAGGTTAAGTGTTTTTTTTTTTAATTGTTATTTTTTATGGAATTCAAAATATTTTCAGATCAATAAAGCGCCATATGCTTTTTTGATAGATAAGTCTAGCTATGTACAACATTAGCTTTGAAGATAATACCACAAAGACTGAAGAGATAATTTGCATTCTTAAACTGAGAGGAAACAAATCTCGGCCCCTAAAACGCACCAAAATTGGCGCGAAAGAGCTTAGATCAACATTTTACTCTAAGCCAAGGTAAATTATAGATAATCATTCTATCACAGATCTACCGCAGGAATAGACCAGAATTAAAATCAATAAAAATAAAATAATGTTTGCAGGAAAAGAAACTGGGAATTTTCATGGTCACGCGATTCGTGACAAACTACATTGAGAAATGGGGATGTCTAAATGACAGTGTGTCGTTTCCTCAGTCTCAAACCGATTTAATCGGTTGATTATCGCATCATTTTTTTTTTCTTTTTCCTTTGCTTAACGTTCTGGCGCGTGTTGCGACCATAATTGAGAAAATCATGAATCCCGTGAACGTTTTGCCAGTGTTTTGGATCTTTCAGTCGGTTGTAAAACACAGAAACGTCTGGAGTAAAAACTCGGAAAACTTGTAATTGCGGATCAATTTGGGATTAAAGTGCCGGCTGAGCTTTGTCTCCAAGGTACCATGCATCACGCAAATGCAAATAGAAGGATTTTTTTGAAGTTTGATCTGTCTTAGGCGTTTCAAGTTCCTGTAAACTTTAACGAATGCACCTTATCATAACGTAAACAGCGATAACCCCTATTCTTTAGTTCAAGAATTTTACATATCTTAAATATTGTATTAGTCAGTAATAACGGATATGAAATCCAAGCATTAAATTACAGCTGTCACCATGGTATAATTACAATATTCAATGCAAAAAACATTTTAAAGGTTCTTTTTTTAGTCTAGACTTTGTAAAAATAGGTTCATACGTGATTGAATTAAAAACTGAAATTAGACTCCCTAATGATCAAAGAATAGCTTGTCAGTTTACTAAGAAGTAAAATATTTTGCCAAGTTTGTTTCAACTACAACTTAAATACAGACCCATTTCCGCGCTGTGCTCGGCCTCACTATGAAGGTGAGGCCTCATGCACAAGCATTTGTGAGGCCTAAAAGTCTAATTTTAACAGAAGTTCTCCTTTTGCTTCTTGATTTTCCTGGTGTTGTAATTACCTTCCAGATAAGCTCAGATAGCTAGTTGTAATAAGCTTACAGTTCATATTATTGTTTTCTCTAGCGATCGGTATTTGAGTATTTTATGGAAAATACGCAATGAAAATACTGTATGTTTTTATTCCAAATATTATCATTATTATCAAATGCTGGAAAATGACTTTAATTTGCGTGTGAACAAGGAATTAGTACTTTCACCTGTCAGGATAAGAACCAGGACCCGCCTTCAAAACGTGGTGAAAGGTAAATTGAAAAAAAAAAAAGGCCCAGTATATAGTAGTATATTCATCATTAGCAAGTTAGACAAAGATGCTAATTTGTCCCGTAAGGAGCTAGGAAGCACTGACCATGATTGGTTTTGACAGTTTGAGCGATTACGTATTCCCTAAATTCTGACTGAAAACGTTGGCCCGATTTTTCTTTCAGTTCATTTTGTACCTATCTGTCCTTGTTTTCCATAAGGGTGGGGTGGGGGGGGGGGGGGGGGGAGGGTGCTACGTCATGGTGAGTTCCACATTTTTTTGTCAGAGCTGAACTGAAATTAGTCTCAGTCGTGCTGGTTTGCACACTAATAAGATATCAAATAATTCTTGCTCTTTCAAAGGTTTTCGGTTTTCGGTTTTCATTCACTCTCCGACAAGAATGATGCTGACTGATGCAGAAGTTTTGAAATTTTTTCTTCTTGACATTCTTTTCTATCCTAGCCGTTGCGGAAAGGAAAAGACACTTAACATTAGTTTTGGAATAGTAGTAAGAGTATATAGTTTTAAATGAAACTAAACCCCCATTTCAAGGTTTTTTCAGTTGATTCCACGGAGTGATAATTTAGTGACTGCTGCTCGGCATGAAACTGATTGTTTCCAAGTGGAAAGTGAACTAAAAAACTCTCACTTCCGGAATCAAATATTTACGTTTTTCTAACTTTCTATATTAGTCCTCAAAATTCGTTAAATATGAGTGCCATTTAAAAGAGACCTCTTTTGCATCGTAGTTATTTTTTTGTTACGATATTGAGGATATATCTTTTTATTATTTTTATGCCAGATATTCCTTGGAGTAAACGAATTGCAGAGCCGTATCCTTATTCGAGTTATGGTAGACACTAAGTAAAAATATTAATAACTAATTGAAAGGTATCAAACGAAGACAAAATAAAAGTCATAGAAAGGATAGAAATGGCCACGTTCGTCTAAAACATCCATACTTTAATATCGTATTTTGCGTGTTTCTTTAGTTAATGGGTCCTATGTTGTATTGACATTAGTGGCTCTTGATACTTAACTTGAAGTTTGTTTTGTCAGATAAGAAGACATGAAATTAAAGTTACTAATAAACGTGCAAAAACCCACATGGATAAATATGTTAAACAAAGGAATCAGATTAGACTATTGCTTCCCTGTGGAGCTGTCCGTGGAAATAAAGGAAGAAAAAGGTAACTTAATCACTTATATTCAGTTAAACTTTTTATAGTTGTGCTTTTAAATGAGAAACGTGTTTTCAGCTTAGCTACCGAGAATTCTCTTCAAATCACCATTAAAATTTATGTTTCTTTGTTTTACGCGCCCACGCGATCACTAATACAGCAAATTGAAATTTTACATCTAAAATAGCCGTTAATGATTTGTTTTTGTGCAAAATTAAAGGTCTGGGAATTAAGAATACTCACAACTCTTTTCACTTTTTCCGACTGTTTTTTGGGGGTTTTGGTAATGATTTTGTGTGACTACTGACGATAGAATCATCCGGCTCCATGTGTTTGAAAATGAAAAGAGTTGTCTAACTTCGAATTTATATCTGAAGATTGTTTTAATCTATCGTGAAAACCGTTCGGGTCCAACAAAATGTTCGAAATTGAAAGAACCCAGCAAAGCTCATTGTCATGATGAGAATTAAGGCCTTTCGTGAAAAGATCTTAGGGCTCACTACATTAATTCTCCACAATGGAGCTCGCGAAAGCTGGACCGTTCGTCTGTCACATATTCTCGTTATAAGGAGGAGTGCACATTTACTGAGTTGATTTTATACCCCTCGAATTGAATAAGTTGGACAGTTTAGTGAGTAGTATTGTGGGATATTTTTACTCTTCTCTTGTATTTTGACTCGCCCGTAGTACTATACAACGTGACTCGTAAAAACATCCCGCGACTGTTACTAAACCGTCCAATAAAAATAAATGACTTCACAATTTTTTTTCTGAAATAACTGGACGGTTATTTTGGCAGGTTATGTTTATCAGTTTTTAGTGAGAGATGGCTTTTGCTTAGAATGGGGGGATAGTGCTGTTTTAGGTCAATTATGTGCTGAACGTATTATACAGCTTCATTACCACTACTTAAAATGCTCCTGGAACAAAATATCAGACAAATTCCAGTGATTTTGTTACAAATAGCTATGTGAGTCCTGGGACTCATCTTGTAAAAAATCACGAGTCCCGGTCCAAAAACAACGAGTCCCCGTTAAAAAAAAAATGAGTCCGAAATTGAAAATGTTTGGGCCTTTAGGTAACCATTTAATCTGAAGACAGACTCCAACACCCTGTATTACAATATATTGAAATTAAAATATAGTCCCAAAAATTAAATTATTAAAAATATATATAGTCCTTAAAATATAGTTTAAAGCGGAACAAAGGCTAAAAAAAGTATGCATCGTTAAACAACAGCTATGATAATAACTGCCACAGAAATTACACGAACAGGATATTTCTACAAATACACATGTTCAGATCGATCGATCGGTCTTTGCTTCCTATGGGACGCACACCGTGAATTATTTTGCTTTGGGGATTTTTATGCGTCAGGGACGCAGGACGCTGAGGTAATAAAATCACTGAAATTCCATAAGGGAGCACTAGTGATAATATTTTTTAGTTATTTTTGAAGTCATCGCATCAAAACTTGAAAAACATGGCCGAACTTTTTCGCGGTTTTAATTCATGTCCATCCTTGCCATCTGTATAAACAGACGACAGAAAACAGTTTTAATGCCACAAGCCCTAAATATAGTCTTAAATAACAAAAGTTGACCATTAGTTTTAGAATTCAATCGATACGGCACACATTTTAGCTTTTCAAAAACTGAAGATAATAAATAGCCTAACAATATTTTTCGTCAGGGATAAAATATTCCGTGGCTACGAAAACTGAAACTGAACTCAAAATTAATTTGTTTTGCACCTGTTTCTGTTTGAACTTTTCAAAAAGGGTTCAAAAACTGCATTAAGACATTATCTCCAATAATAGACTTCATCAATTTAATCACATGTAAGTACCTTTCCACCCGGTAAAACGTAGAAGTCAGGAGGAGCTTTAAATTCAGTCTCAGGGAAAACAAGGGGTTGAATGATTGAAACAATGGAATGCTGATCATGAACATATAACAGATACTATTTTTAGAACTAATAATAATGATAATAATAATTATAATAATAATCGCAGAATACAAGTAATCGGCTTATATCAGGGGCGGCTCCTGGCTTAACTATCACAATTTTTGACAGCAAGTGATCCACTCATGTTCCTCAACAATAAAATATTGTTGGTGGCTACAAAAACTGAAGCAATTCTTTTGTTTCGTACCTCTTCCTGTTTGAACCTTTTAAAGAATAACGATATGCATGATAAATGTGACAGTTACCTTATCACGTCTGAAATGTTTCCAGTGCCAAGGTAAACTTCATGCCACAGCTGTCTAGTTCAGTATGTAAATATTGCTAATTACGCTTTCTCATGCGCTATGGAACTCAACCCTCGGACGTACACGCAAAGTCATACCGCCCCCCACCCCCCACCTTGGGTTTTTGATATGTAGCAACATTTCAAAACGATTTTGCCTTCAGTGGAAAGCCTTTGATCTTCTTTACAAGATGAGGTATACTTTATGGGTGGTGGCGCTGCTGGAGGTCATTGACGTCACCAAACATGGTCTCCATCTTGGCCGCTATCTTAGATTTTATAAAGAATTAGAAATCAAGTAAAACAGTGCGAATTCATGATTTTTTGTAAAATAACACATAAGTAATTACTTTGCATCATTTCATCCACAATCTTAACTTTTATTGTTGAAAATGACGTCATATCTCGTAACCATAGCAACTGACCATCAC
>OZ037786.1:16636190-16898690 GCA_964035525.1 Porites cylindrica | reverse complement strand
AATACGCCTATTAATAGTTCCAACGTTGGATCGAAGAAGTGGAAAGGCAACCCAGTGACGTTTTCTCCGAGAACTATGTGAAGACATAGAAAAACTGGGTCTGTTACTGAGGGATGTTAGAGAGGGCTTTCTTAGATAGCAAGATAACAAGTTTCCCAACTGTTAACTGTTGACACTCAAGTGTTATGGAGAATGATCTCATTCTCTTTTGATTTAAGGTGGAGCAATTTCTGTTTTCAGCTGTAAGACCGCCACCAATAATAACAGAGTTTTCGCCGAAGGATCTGATCAACCCAGATGAGGTGAAGTTCAACAAACCAAAAGCCTTCTCTCTGCCATGCCAAGCTACAGGACTGAATCTAACCTGGACTTGGAAACACAACGGGACAAAAATACCAAATAACTTCCGCTATAAACTCAGTGAGGATGGAACGCTGACCGGAAGTAATTTGAATGCAGAGCATAGTGGAACATACCAGTGCTTTGTGAAGGATGAAGAAACTGGCGTTGAAGTATTTAGCAGAAAGCTACAGGTTGCAGTTACCGGTAGGTACCTATTTAACTAGAAACTAGCTAGGCCTCAAAATTTCCGTTACACGGTCAATACGCTTCAGATGGGCCACGTGATGCGAGCAAAGTGTTACGGACTTCCGTTCCGGTTACTGATTACCAAAATGGATTGGCCGTGTGGGCCTGGAGAGAGCCTAAGGGTCGAGGTACTCACAAGGCACGGCGACGTACTTTCGACTTTTTCCGCCCTGCTTTTACCCATTCGTTCACATCACTAACATTGACAAAAAGCTACTGATCATTACTTTCACTCTGTTTATTATTTTGTGCGAGGTTGTTCTAACCTCTTTGAGTCTGTAAATACATGAGATCCTAAAGTGTAACTGTACAAGGTGGAGGATGATGTTTATCAGCTTTTTAAAACTATCAAGGAATTCTCGGTCTGCATATGACGTCACCAAAATTTAAACTAAGGAATTGTCAATTCTTCTGAGTTCCTACTTTCACGAGGTATTACAGCAGCTTAACCCCTTTGTTTATGCAAATGTTCGGTTCGAAAGGGTTCTTCGTTTTGCGATGGAGGACGCTTGAATTCCCAATTAGCTCAGTTTGCGTGACGCGGCATTTAGCTGGCGGCCTGGGAAGCGCTTATGTAGGGTAAAAACGTTACCATTTTTAAACATTCCTTTGTCTCAGAATAAAATATTACTTTAGTCTTTATGAGTTCCTCGAGCGATGAATTCACGCATTTGTACGGAAACTCAAAGACAGATGTTTCTGTTGGTTTCCGGTGGCCATGTTTGTGCCCCTCAAAGGGACACCAACATGGCGTCACCATACAAACCTTTATAAATTTGGGTAAAACTTTTTTCCAAATATCTCGCATATGAAATATTGCACGGACAGAATTCCTGGCGAGGCTTTTTGTATATTTATCTTGTTAAATTTTCAGATTCTGGACTTTCTGTATTGAGAGATAGTTTGCATTTTCTTTTAATTTTATTTTCATGGCGTGACAGTGAAAATCGACTGCTGTGAATGTGTGAAAGCAGAGAATAAATGAAAGTAGAGTGAAAGGAAAAAGGAAATATTTCACGCAACCCGTAATTAGCTTAAGCTAATCGAGGCGGACAGTGAAGTGGACAAGAAAGAAAAATAAGAAAACCTAGGTGCAATAATAATTTTATGAAGAGAACAAAAGAAAAGGAGAATTCTAAAATACTCAAGCTCGGTCACGAGGGATTTAGTTTCCATTTCACAGGTTTTGTTTTTGTTCTTCAAGATTTTATCTCCCAAGTCGTTATAGCTTTAAATAGGGAAAAGCAAGTGGATGGAGAGATAGAAACTCGTCCGTTTGCCAGCGCAGCTCTGACACTACAGTCTTAGTAGTGCGACTGTAATGATAAGGCGTTTTCCGGCCATTTACCAAACACTTCCGGAAATTTCGATTCCATGGAAAGGTCCATCGAGTGAAGAACGTGTTCCATTTGACACAAGTTCCATTCGTTTATGCTCCCGTCACCAAAACTCAAGATGTTGGCATAGCTATATATGGTGATTCCTTGTGAAAACTTGTAAATGGAACATGCTTTTTCATCGAGTATTCTCAAGGGGAAAACAGGACTACCTTTTCAAAATTCCACTTATTCCAGGGAACTTTCCAGTGGAATGCCCGCAACGCGTGATTTCGGCTCCACCACGTAGTACAACATGACTAGAAAAACCATTAGGTTTATTTTGGCTGTTTCGGCCGAGCACCGCAGATATAACAATACGTTATACAACATCTTCTATTACATTCAAACATGTGGTGGAAAAACTAGAACGGAGATGAGCGACAGTTTACACTGAATACTGTCAGAACAAAGGCCAGAAAAAACCTGCCGGAAAAAACCCCAGTAGGGAAAAAAACTTGGCAGGAAATCTGGGTAGGATCCATGGCTCATGCTCTGAAAAGCCCATCCTTCGAAGGCTACACGGTTGGAAGGTCTTTGTCCTTATTTACAAAACAAGTATTCCAACAAAGGACAGCAAACTCTAAATGATTTAAGGAAACGCAAACAAGCTAAGAAAACCCTACGAAACTCGAACTGTTACTAGTAAATCAAATATATATTTAAATAGATAAACAAATAAATAAATAAATAACGTGAGCTAGACGAGGTGTCGGCCTGGAATGCTTTTCCACGTGATAAGCATACCTTTTATAGCGCTCCATTCTACCCATACTGCACTTCAACTGCCCCAGTCCCCACTGCTCCCGTGCGGCAGAAATATTTCATTTCCGGCTAATTCGTATCCACTCAAACGCCCGGAAATTCATTTCCATTAACATTTCAACCAGAATTTCCGGAATTTCTTAGTAACTGGAAAGCGCCGATAGCCTCCCACGCAGACGTTCTTTTGGCTCGTCACGCAACCCTCCTCGGGAACGCGTGACCAACCCCTAAGAAAGGTCTGCGTAGGAGGCTACTGAATAAAGACTTGCTTTGTCCTAGTTGTTGGCGATTTTATTAACACAAGAGATATAGTAGAGAGGGTCAATCTTGGACAATCGTTCAGCTTTCGATGTCCGCAGCACGAAGCAAGCTTCGGAGTTACCTTTACTTGGGAAGGAGGGAGTCAAAAAATCCAATTTTCAAGGAACAAACGCCGTGCTATATCTCTGGTTGGTGGTCTGTATATCATGTACGTGACACAGGAGGACATCGATGAGATCGAGGAGAATAATGGCATTAAGTGCAAGATCAGTGGAGCAGGAACTTACTATCGTTCTGGAAGTTTGAAACTTGAGAAGAGTAATACGCAACAAACAGGTAACGAAAAAGCTGAGTAAGTGAATGAACGAACAAACGATCGAACAAAGGAAGGAAGGAGGGAAGGAATGAATGAATGGATGGATGGATGGATGAACAGACAGACGGAAAGACGGACGGACGGACGGATGGATGGACGGATAGGTGAATGAATGAACGCATGAATGAAGTACATAGAATGAATGAATGAATGAAGGAAGGAAGGAAGGAAGGAAGGAAGGAATGAATGAAAAAGAGAAAGGGAATAATAATGCATGAATAAATACAATGAATGAATGAAATGGATGGATGGATGGATGGATGGACGGACGGACGGACGGACGGACGAACCAATGAATGAATGAAAAAGAGAAACGGAATAACATAAATGCTTGGTAAATGTTTAAAAACATTACTTGCGACAATATTGGTCCTTAACCATCCATTGCTGGTTCACTGATTATCAAGTCTAACTCATGAATAGTGGCGCTGACAGACTGATCAACCATTTCCTTATTCTCAGAAATGAAAAGAAAACATGAGGCTCATGAGGGCCAAGCCTCAACTGCAAGTTACCAGGAACACTAGAATCATGGCCCATTCCAAGAAAAGATTAACCACTTCTTAGCATCTTTTCTTTGTTTTCATAGCAAAGCAATCACGACTACTTTTCCTCACAAAGTTTTGTTTTTGTATTTTTTAGATCCCGGGATTCTAAATGCACCCTCTTGGCTAGTTATCCCTCAAAGTCAAGAAATTGCTATTGAGGGAAGAGGCAAAACGTTGTATTGTCTGGCTACAGGAAGGTTTGTTGTTCCGAACACGCCTTGCAAAAAGAAAATAAATGTATTTTCTAAAAGCTAGGTTCATATTTTACCAGATGGCTTGTATGGTACCTGATGGTCTTTGTTTCAGAGATACGATTTTGTGAGGGCGCTCCATTAGGAAAGTGGAGTACTTTGTACTACTTGGGTATTGGGCCGTTTTGTAACTTCACATTATACCAATTCGATTTCTGAGCTTGCACAAAACTGTCAAAACTCGGTCTAATAAAGTGTGATTAAAAGTAGCTAAAGAGTTTGATGATTAATAACCAGACTGATCTGAAAGACACAAAGATGCATTATAATTGTCAATTCTTTGTAGTTGTTCTGAGTGCTAGGCATTTGGTAGTAAGTGGGGTTTCTTGACGGCTCTTCGCCAACACAAATGTAGGTAGACCTGCACTACGTACCTAAACAAGGCAAATAAATGATGATGATGATGATGATGATGATGATGATGATGATGATGATGGTATAGTGACCGAAGATCTTCTTTAAATATTGCAGGCCTGAACCAAGCATTACTTGGAAGAAAAATGGGCAGCAAATTATCGATGGACAGAATTCTTTTGAGATTCCTGCTTCCTTCTTTGGCAGAAGTTTGCAAATTGACGGAGTAAACAAGACTGAGCATGAAGGCCAATATACTTGTGAAGCTGAAAATTCCATGAGCGGTGGTCAGCCTTTAATTTACACCGTAAATCTGGTGGTAGAAGGTATGTAAAAGCCTTGCTTCCTCTACTCTGCAGCCGCACCCTACCCTCCCCTCTCTTCCCTTAGAAAAAGGAAAAACGTTCTCCTCTGTCTTGTCAGGGGAAGGGTGCGGCTACACGTAGGCTATCTCGGGTGGGTCCAGGTGGGTCTCAGTAAGTCTCGAGAATTTTGTAGTGTGGTGGTGATGGCAGCATTATACTTTTTCATTTAAAACTTTGTAGACGTGACCTTTTTCATAAACAAATATTAGTTTTATTTTGAATGGTGGACTTTCTTAGTCAGGTGAGTTACCATAACCATTTATTGCAATTTCCTTTTTAGTACTCTTTGCAAAGGCTTATTTCAGTCTAATTTGTTTGGTTTTTATGACTATAAGTACAACGTTTATGGAACTAATGGGAGGTTTCGGAAATTAAAAGTTTACTGTAAACTGTAACGGTTTCATTTTAGAGAGAGATTGAGGCGAGAAGAAAACATTAAATTATTACAAGGAATTGAGAACTTAAAGGATGTTTAAGTGTTGTAATTCTAAAATATAAAATTTTGCACAATAATGGACGTAGCTGGTCATATGACTTAAAAAATGGCATTGTAAGAACCTATAGTAAAATAGTTTCTTTCATCTGGGCACGGTTATAATCAAGGTTAAAGGAAGTGCGAGACAAAACGAGAAAAACAAGCCAGATATCAGAGAGGAGCCATTCCTTAATTCACGGTGGTAGAGATTAATATACAAGTTCCATCGTGTGCTTATTACTTTCTTAGTTGCACCAAGGTGGACTATTGAACCACCACCAAAGGAATTAGACATCGTCATTGAAAGAAATGGAAGCCTGGCGTGTCACGTGACAGCAGTTCCTGATGCGTCTATCACGTGGTACAAAGATGGACGGCAGCTGATTTCTTCCAAGTAAGTTTAAGACGGACAAAATAAACAAGATTTAAAAAAAAACACCTCTTGTGGCAAAACAATTAAAAAAAAACATATATTTCTAACAAATACTTTCATCCCCTCTATTTCTACAGCCACAGCTTAATAATTCATAAAGATAGACTGGAGTTTAGAGGAGTCTCTTTGGATAGCGAAGGCGTTTACCAGTGCGCTGCGGAAAATAAATATGGAATGATAGCTTCTGCCACTTGGGTTCGTGTGCTGGGTAAGTTTCTGTACATTCTCTTAGGGTCGATTTGCACGAGCAACTGGTCCGCCTCTCATCGCTCTCCGTTGCTAGGGACGTGTCATAGGAAGTAAAGGATAATTAATTAATTAATTAATTAATGATTTAGAGGAAGTTCGTCCACAAAGTGGTTCTTCTTCTACCATTCCTGGTCGAATTGGAATTTGGAAATGATGGTTTTTGAGAAGCGGGGAAATCCTGAGTACACAAAGAACAACCTCTCGGGGCAAAGGAGACAACCAACAACAAACTCAACCCACATATGGCATCGACGCCGGGATTTGAACCCTGGCCACGTTGGTGGGAAGCGGGTGCTCTCACCTCTGCGCCACCCTTGCTTTTCAGCTCCCTCTGTTGCCCATGTGTAAGGATTTTGTGGCCCTCAGGTGTAACCACCCCTGAAATACACGCGCTAGAATTCTGGGTAACTCCCGTACTAAACAAACTCAAGTGAATTCATCTAAACCCTTGTTAATTTTAGAGGTCAATTATGTGGAATGTATGTTCTGTAACTATAACTATTTTTAGACGGAAGAGACAAAATCCGATTGTGTGACCACTTTTATGAATCCGGCTTCAGGAGTACTTTGGTAAAAATTGTTTTAAGGCACTCAAGGTTAAAAGAGTTTGAATAAAATTCTATTCTTTGTAGCTTGGAAGCCATCGTTCAGCGACGTGCAGTTTGGTCCTTTTCAACTGCTTCACGAGAGCAAAGGAAGACTACCTTGCAATCCGAGTGCCGCGCCTCGACCGACATTTCAATGGTTTAGAAGTGATGTACTCATCTCGTACGGAGATAGCAGCAGGTACGAGTTAGAACAGGATGGCACACTGATAATCAAGAAAGTCGATAAAGATATGGATGCTGTGAACTACACGTGCAGTGCTAAGAATTTCTTGGGCTCAGATTCTGCAACGGCAGTTACTATTGTTCTTGGTAAGATTTTTTGTACGTTATTTTGCTGTCATTACTATCTTTACATCATCATCATTCTTGATAATAGCATTACCACCATCTTGACTATCTACCAGTCGTCATCACCATCTTTCGTCGCCGTCGTGATCATTAGGGACCTTACGATCTGACAACGGAGACGTCCATGAAAACGTCGCAGAAAAATAGACTTCGCATCCTTTTAAACTTTTTCACGATTATCCCAATTCGCCTTGTTACTTAAAAGAAGGGAATTTTCGTTGGAGATGAAGAGAGGGGACCTCGCCCTAGTTCAAACAGAGATGGTAGAATTTATCGCCTTGCCGTTCCCGTTCTCAAGTAAACTTTGGTCATCTCAGGTCGTAATTTACCAGGGACAACAAAGAAATGTACAAAAAAGCGTGATGCACGTGCTGAGTTGTTGTTTTGCTCATTAAACCTATTGCTTTGTTGACGTTCTCCTTGCCGTCGCCGTCGCAGTTTCGTAAGGTCCCTATTATCGTCATCATCGTCATCAACAACGCCATCATCATGATCATTATCATCATTGTTATCAACATCATCATCATCGTCATCTTATCGTCATAATTGTCATCATCAAAATCACCATCATTAGTGTCATCATCGTCATCATCATTACCGTCATCATCGTCATGTTCGTCGTCACCATCATTGCCATAACCTTTACCAACATCATTACCATATCGACATCATCATCATTGTCATCATTGTTATTAACACAACACCACCGCCACCACCATCACCATTATCATCAAGAACTATAGAAGTTTCTAAGCAGTGTCTTTTTGTTCCTAGTTCGACCAAGCTTTGCCAGAGTGCCAACTAATCAAACCGTCAAAGAAAAAGAAAATGCGATGTTTCAATGTACAGCCACAGGGAAACCAATTCCAAAAATAACATGGTTTAAAGGCAAGAGTGAGAAGAGTATTGGAGAAACACTGAGCTTTAGAGTGGACAGGGCTGACTCTGGAAAATACTGGTGCGAGGCGGACAATGGCCTGGGATTCACTATTAGGGCTGGCGCTTATCTTAACGTCCAATGTAAGAAAACAGAGCGTGTAACTTATGTTCATGACCGTGTTAATCTATCATGAATATATCCTAGAATATGCACGGCCGTAATTAGCAGTAATAGGGAGCTTAAGGAACGGTAACGGCAGCGAAAACGTCACTTAAAAAGTTCACAAAACGAAAAAAGAAAATCGTTGTTATGTGTTCCCGTCCTCCATAAAACGGGAAATTAGGTAGTTTCACGCCGTACTCGTGCAACAACTGCAAAAAGCGTGATCGCGCACAGCGTTGTTGTTTTGCCAATCTAAACCTACTGCTTTTTTGCAGTTCCGGTTGCCGTCGCAGTCTTCGTTGCTTAATCTCCCTATTGTTAGCAAGAGGGGGGTGGGGGCAGAGGGGAGTGGTTTATCCAGACCAGACCCTTAGATAAGAGGGTGCCTGACCTCAAAAATATTTTTTGGACCTATGTGCTTCGGTTTCACCTAAATTCAAGGTGGACGCTCAGGTTGCCGGGGAGGCGGGCCACTCCCTTAGGGTCGGCATCTTAGGTCGTACAGGTGTTGAACCAAGGAGCTGAGAAATGTAAAACTCACCATATCGCTTTCAGTTCAAAGAAAACGTAACAATCTTTGGTTCAGTCAGAATCAAATTCTAAGGAAAAGCTCAAGGTGAATGATCCAAACCCACAATTTGGCCTTCAAGTAGACAGTAGTGAAAACTAGAACTGCTCGTTTGGGTGAGCAATAATGCGTTCTTAAGGAAGGATCAATGATCAGGCGAGAAGGAGACTTTAGGAGAGGAGGAAAGTAGAGCGACAAGTTTTTTTAGTTTCCCCTCTCTGTCTGTTTCGCCCAATCTTGTTCGCTTAACAATGAAGAGCACCAGGGGAAGTACTCAACAAAAGGTTATGCAGGGGTGCTCCATCCCGAGGTCCTACTCCTTACCTTTTTATAGATTCTTTTAGAAAGGAAAGGTGCCCCTTTGGTATACCTTTTATTGAAAAATGGTATCCCCTTCACATGTTAGTTTAGAATGCTGTATCTCTTTTAACTGTTGTAAGTGCACCGTCTTTTAAATATGAATAAACCACTAGAAACAGCCGTAAAATGCGCCAGTTAGTCCTTTTAGGTCCTTTCACAGACCGCAGTGTCAGATTTCCCAAACCTCTCATATACTTCAAAGAGTGAAATCCTTTCTTGTACCAGCCTCCTTGTATAGGACATTATAGGGGTGTATGCGTATCCCCCCGCCCCTCACCCCCGCTCTCGCTGTAGAAGAGGCTTTTACTAGTCTACGTAATTATTTTCTATGGCTTGCTCTTAAATTTACAAAAGAAATGTCTGCAAATTTCCTTGTTCGCAGATGAACCAAGTTTCACTGTAAAACCAAAGGACCAGATAGTAGAAGAGCAAGGGACTGTGTCATTCAATTGCGATGCCATTGGAAACCCCGCCCCTCAAATAACATGGATCAAAGATGGCGAAACGATCGGAAATACTAGCAACCTAACATTCACGGCCTTCAGGAATAATTCTGGAAAATACTGGTGTTTGGCGAAGAACGAGCTCGCTGCTGCTATTGAGGACAACGCCTTTCTTGAAGTGCACTGTAAGTCGTCGTCCGGATGAATGTTTTAGAATTCAATGTGTTGAATTACTACACCGTCTTTTTTCAGTTCGTCCAAGGATGAACATCATCCCTCAAAGATAACTGCGGTAGCAGAGCCCGAGAATTTGAGGGGGTTAAGTGGTGAAACAATTTTTGTTAAAGTTTTATGTAAGCCTAAGGTTCCCTTAATAGCGGTGAGTTTTTTTTGGGGGGGGGGGGGGAGGGGTCACATGGGTAACTCGAGTTTTGACGTCAAGTGATGACGTTACTTTAGCGAACGTCAATTTGAGATCTACTGATTGAAAAGAAAAAATGCACTTTATTTGAGTGCCAATGTATTTAGCATGAAAACTAATTGGGGACACTATTTTTTACGTCTCCTACTGGAGACGGGACCGCCATTTTACGTTGTCGTCCGAGCCACGTGAAGGTCTAAACGCTTGCGGGGCAAAGGAAGTACCTTCATTTCTCAGTTATTTTAAGACCCTGAGTATTGGTCCGGCCCCGAAAAACGAACCCACGACCTCCCGCTCTGCAGTCAAGCGCTCTACCGACTGACCTAATCCTGCCGCGGTTAAAGTAAGGACATCCTCTCACTGAATATCGTCGCTTCTTTTAAAAGCGGTACAAGTAATATGTGATTACGACCAACTAATTTTCGTATAGAAATCGAAAGCAATATTGATACATACCCGACCAGACTACCTTGCTTTGGATCCTGGCAGAAACGAGGCAAAAACGTACATTCTTTGTTTAGGATCCTGAAGAAAAAAAAAAAGAGTTAGAACACTGAGGTGTGAGTTTTTAAAACTGAAATGACTGGTTTTAAATTTCAGATAAGCCTGAGGACACACAGTTGTCGTTCAGCGGTCCAAACATCAGTGCCGTTCCGTTTGGTACTGAGATAACCTTCAATTGTACCAGCCACGCTCGTCCTGATGTTCAAGAGTACTGGTTTTACAGAGAAAAAGCGAACAAAACACTTGGCTCTAGCGAAACTGGTGTTTTTCGTTTCGTCATTAAAGAGCCCGGTTCATACTCCTGTGCTCCTGTTAACATTGTAGGAAAGGGAGAGGAAGCTGCAATTTCCATAGGGGTAGACGGTAGGTGCCGCGCGTCATTTGGTTTATTTTAAGGCAGGAGGTGTATTCACCACTAATCTAGTGCCCGTTTCTCGAAAGACCCGAAAACGTTTCGGGCCCGAAGTCAAATTTTAAAATCAAAGCCTGTTGAATAGCTCACAAACCAGTCAATTTTGCTTTGTTAACTGATAGTTTTATTGTCTCATTTTCAAAATTATTGAAACTTTGATCGTCAATGCAAACGCGGAAAACATAAAACAGCTTTCCGGGCCCGAAATGTTACCGGGACTTTCGAGAAACAAGTCCTTGGTCCTAGGTAAATCGCGCAAAGCCTTCTGGGATCGTAACTGGGGACGCGCCGGTCAACTATTGGCCAATTTGTTTCCCTCGTTCCCAGTAACAATCCCAAAAGTCTTTGCGAAACTTAACTTGGCCCAGTGTCTTTCTTGTTTCTAAGGTGGCGAGTTGGCCGTTTTCAGTGGCGCATGAGACTTGGTCACTGTTTTTCGAATTGCATTGTGGGATGCTTTGGGGAAAGCTATCTCTTCTTTTATTGGCTATTTCTAAGTTGCAGAGGAAACTGGATCGAAACTCATTCCCCAAACAGTCCCATAGTGCAATTCAACACGCCACCGACCCGGTCTTTAGTGTTTAGGAGAGAACCCTGGGAACGAGTTTGACTCAAAATTTCACGACGACTAGATCACAACCTCCCTAAAGTAATAAGAAATTCATTCGTCGTGTTTATTTATTTTTAGGATCTCCTTCCCCTCCAAGTAAACTCCAAATAAGTGATCTGGACTGCAATGAATTGTCCCTGAAGCTCTCGTGGACTCCTGGAGCCTCGAAAGGCGCCGCTATTGATTACTACTTGATTGAGAAGGAGTCCTTTGGTATTCCTGTGGTCTTTCTCTTGATACATAACGTCACGGACCCTGAAGTCACAGAAATTGTCTTGAATCTAACTAGGAGGTCTGTGCCTCGATTCCGAATGATAGCTTTCAACAAATTTGGCTCTAGTCGCCCAAGTACACCGACAGCTGAGGGAATTTGTGGGACCAAGGCCGCTAAGACCCCAACAGGTATAACTACAATAAACTGCTGAAACGAGTTAGGCTCTATTCACAGAACAGAATTCTTCTTTTTGTTAAACGTGTTGGAGATTCGGTGCTGCGTTCTAACGGCTTATAGATGTTCCAAGCAAGAATGCCGGAATAAATAAATAAATAAAGAACAAAACAACACAAACAAAGAAAAATCGTAGAAGGTACCTGCTCGTGCCGTGCGCAAGGAAGGAAGGCATTCTTGCGTTTTAACTTTCACCAAGTACGGGTTTACGTGGAATACGTGCAAATGCGCGGGAAAGAAGATCTACTCATGTTATGGGTGCGCTTGTGCTACTTAACGGTCACTTGGGCTATGTTCATACCAAGGGCTTCTGTTCACACAAGAACGGTGACCGTGCGAGGCTGTGCCGGGCCGATCTCGAAAGTGGAGCGTCACATATCGGAAAGGTCCTGTGCTACACTTTGATGTGAACATGTATTCGGACCGTAGCGGAAGTGAATAAGAAGGAAAGAGGACTGGAATTTACTGAGGCGGAAGTAAATATTTAGGAGTGAGGATTGGGATGCAGAGATCCAAACCCTCTCGGCCAAGCGCTCTGGCACGATTTTCGATGTGTGTAAACGCCTTGCTCTGAGTTTAGTCTGCGAGCAAGCTCTCCATTTGGGGGTTCGCGAGAAGTCACGCGAAAGCAGCACGCAAATGGAGACGCGCTCGCTTCGCCTATAAACGAAGAGTTAGCAGGCTACTCTTAGTGCTGTGCCGTTACGGTTTATTCTATTCCGGATAGACACGAAACGCTGTTCGTTATAGTGCGAACATTGCCTAAACTACGAGTAGTCCCTCATTTGTCCTCAGGGATAGTAGAGCGAGCAAAAAGCAAGCGTGCGTGAAAATCACCCCACGCGAGAAAAGCGAGACGCGGTGGGGTGATTTTCACGCGCGCTTGCGTTTCGCTCGCTCTACTATCCCTGAGGAAAAACGAGGGACTACTCGTAGTCTAACATAGCTTTACATATTACTGTTTTATTGATTAGATGTGGTTGGGCTGAAGCAAGAAGAACAATCCCCAGTGTACTCCAAGACCTGGTTTGTTATAGTGCTTGCACTTGCTGGATACTTTTTGCTCTTCGTGGTTGTTCTTATTCTCATCAGAAAGTATCGTTTTGGAAGAGGGCACAAATATAATGGTATGTACTATATGTAACGCAAGAAAAAAGGCCGTTGGTCACGCAGCATCTTGCCTCACCTCTCTATTAGTATAAGGGCTTGATACAGTTTGAGTTTCAAACCACTTAGGTGGCAGGATTTGGATAATACGGTCAGAATGGAGCAATCTGTTGGGCTTCTTCACAACACTAGAAAAGACGTGGAGAGGGCATTGGGGAGGAAAACTTCAGCTCATGATTTTTTAAGTGGGTAGATGAAAACTACGATTTGACCATTCCAATGTTATCTACTGACGGCAGTAATCTCTTGTGGTTCTGTTTACTATGTTCATTGTACAAGGTGATTTTAACTTTCGCGTTTGTGGTTGAAATCCTAAAATGGTGTGACCATTCAAATGAAAGCTACTAAGCAATGCTTCCCTTGGGTTAATTAAGTGTTCTATATAAGGCGGTTCTTACTTTTTTGTAGGAAAAACTTGTTCTCTAGTCCTATGATGTGATACTACTTTATGATAAATACCTATTAAAGCAAGATGGCAATTTCATGTTCGGTAGTGCATGCCATAAAGATGTGATTAGCATCATTTCAAGGCTTTGCCGGTCAAGGTCTTGAGTGCCTGATAGGAAACAAAGCTACAATCATGGACAAATTCCTTGGGACTGTACCAAAGTATTCATAATTTTTTGCAATTTCTGGGTTCCCTCATGAAACAGTGCATCGTTTTCGAAATTTCTCGCAGTTTTCCCTCCCCCACCCTATACAAAGTTGAAACTCATGAAAGAAATTCTGGATACAGGAGTCCAACGTTGTTTGTGGGGTGGGGGGAGGGGTTGGGCTTGTGTGAATTGGAAAACGCCCCAGAAATGAAAAGTGCCCCAAGATTTTTAACCATGATTGTAGCTATGACCTCCCAGACACCAAACGGGCCCTTTCTCCACTGAGATAAGAAGAAGTTCATGAAGAGCAAGAAAATACTTCGGATTCTCTTTTGCTCTGTGGATGGAGCGTCTGCTACACCTGTATGTGTCAGGGATGTTGTTGGCTCAAATCCTGTCGAAACGCAAGTAGAGTTTTCTTTTTTTCTTGCCCTCGAGTCATGATGATTATCACATCTTTTTCATGGTACAATTTCGTTTGAAGAGCTTTTATTGCTTTTAGTCGTCCTTGAGAATGAAAGGGTTTAATAGACAGGCATGTTCGTTATCTGATAGCCTACGTAGCTGTCGGGATTGTTGCGCTCGGGAGAGCCACCACGGGGGATTTCCGGGAGCGGCGAAGCTGCGAGTTGACTTGCTTCTAATCCTCACGCGGCTCCGACACCGAAAAGCAACAGCGTAATTAGCCCGCTAATCCGCCAGCTACGCAGGCTATTTATCTGAGTGATTTTAATGACTTGACTCCGATTTTTCCGGCAGTTGAACTACGCGAAAACAAATATGGTTCTGTGAAATACCAAAATCGGGAAAGAAAAGTGAAAACAGATTCAGAGAATGACCAACAAAATGAAGAGGATGAAGAAGGAAACATACCTTTCATCAAAAACAGTAGTCCACGGTACGTATTCTAACGAAGCACTTCTTGCACAGGCATACCAGGAGCCGCAACGAATAACAACCCGTCCCACAAATAATGAAATACCTTCTTAGAGTATCAGTTTGATTCATCTTCATTCTCTGCAAATGACGCCCCCGTTTGGACGCACGTTCCATATATCCATAATTCAATTGGCGCTTCTTTGGTACTAGGTCGGAATACTATTCAAGCTGAATCGGTTTAGTTTCCATTGTTTAGTCCTTCCTCCTCTGCTGTGGTTCCTGTCGGCAGTAAACGAGAAAGTTTTTCTTCGTCCCATCATCGTTCTTTGCATGTATTCTTTTCCCTCTCCGCAGCCTCTTCGTCCCGCGTTTTTACGAATGGTTTACAAAAGTGAGCGCTGAGGAGAAAAGAATTGTTGTTGTGGAAACCATTAATATCAAGGGAATGGCTGCAACGCGTTAACCAATAATTATTTTGAGGTGTTTTCTTTGTAAACATAATTCACCGCTAATCATTATATACTGTTTATTTTACGTTACAGGGAGAAAGAAAGGCCGACTTCTCTATATAGCGCATCTGAGGAGAATCTATTTTCCGAGGACTTTGCCTTTGCTGACGAATACAAAGAGGCGGACGTTGTTTTTAAGTATGAAAAAGAAGGGATCTTTGTTTAATAAGGTTTGCGACGGGCAAGGTTCTTTGTATGGCGCAACATGCAGCTATATGGCTCATGATAGTAAAGAGTCGCTTTGTCATGAAGTGTATAACGAAACAATCTTCGCTGCACGCTCCGTTTAAAATACCACGCTTCAATTCAGAACGTTTCATCATTAGTATTGTCTGAGAAACATTTTGCGTGACAAGAGACGAAAAGAAGAGTAAAAGACGGGAAGACCAATCCTGAAATCAAAAAAGAAACCTCATCGAAAAAGAGACTGGTGAAAATGAGGTTGGGGCAGGGTTGGGGTCCTGAAACACTATGGACAAGTATGGAAAAGTCTGTGGCGGAACAAGTTTTCTTTATCCATTGAATACCTCCTCGTCACCAGTTATGCGTTGTAATATTGCGCAATGCAAGCGCTCTGCCCTTGAGGCAAACCAAAATACAAGGAGAGTTAGCAGAGAACAGGAACTAAAATTGAACTTCAGCTATGCTATTGGTAGACTTGAACAACAGCGCAAACCCACCGAATTTCTAGCCTACGTAGCAGGCGCATGGAAGAAATGGGTGCAGGAATGAACGAGGCGCGCGAGAGAGAGAGAGACACCTCCCTCTCCCCTCGCGTGTCTCCTTCGCGGGCCCTGTTCTTTCTTGCGCTAGCTGAACATTGGTCTTTCTTACTGTAGCTATGCAGTTTCACTTATATGTGATATATCAAAATTTGATGTATGTTAACGTTGAATAGATGATAACTGACAGAAAAATACAATCTTTTTAAGGAACAATCAGGACGGAGTATTCATTGTGTAGATTCACTATAAATCTATTTAGGTTTGTTATTTTTTGTAAAATAGTTAATATGCAAAAAAAGCGCTGCCAAATGCGTACCATCTTAGATAAATATTGGTTATTCCAGTCAGCTATATTTAACAAATAAAGAAGCTTGAAAGTGCTCTGTTCTGTTGTAAAGCACGCAGAAAGCGGCTAGGGCGCGAAAGAAGTTTTTTTTTTTTGTATTTTGGCGAGCCCGAAAGAAGTGTAGGGGAAAGTGCGAGACGTACGTAGTAGAGTGTTTCTCCCTACTTCCCGAGTGCTCTATGGCCATTTCGTATAATGGAATAGTTTTCGGGGTGTTGAGTTGGCTCCAGGTGGTCTACATGTGTGGTACCAAAAACTGTTCTTTTTTTTTTTTTTCAAACCTAAATTTATTGTGCTGTGTGACAAGAAAATAAGGCAGATCTTGAACGAGGTGTTATAATGGTTGTTTGGGTTGCTTGTTGTAAACGGGGAAGTGAAACTTGAACGGGGGTCTACCTTGCCTTATCCCTAGCCATTACAGGGCAACTCACACTATGATGCTGGGTTGCCTGTGAAATAGCTGTTTTGTAGTCATGTCATAGTCAAGTTTCAAAATGACTCTTTTTACCCAGACACCCACCCCCTCGGTAAGCTGAAATCAAGATCAAGATGGTTCCCTTCACATGGGAGACAACAAGATCTCTTAGGTTCCTAGAGTCACCTCCTGAGGCTTTCGTCATAGCAAGCGCCATTATGGATGAATAGGAGTCTGTGAACAGTACATCTGCTGCGCTATCCAGAAGGCCTGAAGCACCAATTTTCTCGTCGGATTTTTCTTTTCTCGCACATCGCATGCGCATTCGTTTTGCCCTTATTTGTCCAGTCACAGGTGCAAGCTCGAAATACTGTATGACCATCGGTATTGTTCCATAACCTTCAAAATATAAGGATTTGTATGGTGAAGAAACGATTGTTTCTGTAACCTACGAATATGAGAAAGGCACGTTTAACCTCACCTAAGTTGCGTGCCTCTTCTTTCCTGTGTGATGCCCAAGCTGATTTATGGCCATTTTATGTATTTTATTGAAACCGGTTTGTTCTCCATCATAGAGAGAACAAACCGGTTCCATTGAAACCTATAATACTTATAGGATTCAGATGAGAAAGGAAAGAGAAAGTAAATAAGCCATCCCGGATCAGTCCAAATAAAGTTTTACAGTCATAATAATTATTGATTAATACAGTCAAGAGATTGATTAATACAGTCTATTATTTGTCAGCAAAGAATAATAAGGGAGAGGGGAGGGGGCTTAAAAGAGAGGGGGAGCTTATCAACTTTTTTTCCTTGAGGGGGGGGGGGGGGGGGGCTTAATGTGTAGAGGGTTTATGGTAACTTGAACCTTTCTGTGCTATATATGTTGTGAGTGGTGTTTTGAGGCGCTCAGAGCTTGTTTGCTATCCGGTCTGGACCTTTGTTACAATAATTTCGTTAGGAGGACAAATACACGCCAACAGGAACCCATAACTCATAACCTTTTTCCTTTCTCCCGCCCCGCCAACTTTTCGTGCGTGCCTTTTTCTTTGGCATCTTCACCACTATCTGAGAGCCTGGAACAGTCTAGGGTCAGCTGAATTACTGACTTTGACAGGCTTTGCCCGATGTCCTTTTCCCTCTTCCTTTTAATGTTGGCCTCAAAATTGGACAACTCTACCGAACAAACGATTACTTTATAAGATTGGAAGGCAGATGGTAGGCACCAAGCTGGGTGTCCTTTCTTGCAATTGATTGTAGCCTGGTCAGGTGACACCGGATTTGTTTGGTACAGTGATACCGGTAACATACGCGGCATTCCCTTACGTGGATATAAAAATAAATTTGACACTTTCTGCTCTCAACAGCGTAAAAACAGACATCTAGAAAAATAAATGCGTCATTGACTGACCCATATATGTTATTTGAGCTCTGTGGGTCCTTTCGAGGATATAAAATGACCGCTTTCTAATCAGTGCATTGCATATGTTTTCTTCTAGCATAGGGTCAGCACGGCGCTGTAATCGAGTGTATTTTAAAAATGGATGTCATGGAAAAACCACGCTCCTCTAAATCATGTCGCCTTCGCGATTTTCTTCCCTCATTCAGGCCTTCGTTCCTTTCTTTGATCCTGTTTTGTGCCTGTGGCTATCTCTGGCTGAGAAATGAAACTTTGAATGATCGCATGATAGCGCTGGAAAATCGCTTGAACAAGTTCCTCAGAGAGGATCGCGTTGTGACTGATGACCCGCCACAAGAGATCGTAGGAAGTTCACCGTCAAAGCCAACTGCCACCAAACTGCCCGAGTATAAAACAGGTAAGAATCGTCTTCACTGTTTTGTTGTGCTTATGTGGTGACTATAAGCGTTTTGTACATAGTTCAGTTTCATGCTGGCAAGAAACGGAGAGCAGCGCAATGGAAACTCTGTTGTGGAATTTTGATAAAGCTGGAATCATTAAAACGGGGGAAGCGGAAATCTCTGCAATGGGCAATCTTTAAAGCAAAGAATCTTAAAAGAATCCGCATTGGACGCTATTCAAAATGAACAGAAATACACCAAAGCCCGCCTAAGCACGCTTTTGAGGGTTGGGGGGGGGGGGGGGGGGGGGGCGGGAGGGGACTATGGAGCGTTCATTCTCCTTTTGGACCGCGCTGAAATTCAGACATGAACGTTGCTTATTATTTGCGCCGAATTGGTCGAAATCATGACGTTTTTCTTCTTCTTGTGGTCAATATCACCCCCGCGGTTTTTTAATTTTCTTATGTGCGCTACCTGCGTGCCCTCGACGTTCTCTGGAGAGAAAACAGAAGGTCTGTGAACAGGAAATTAGAAAAAGAAAGAGACCTATTTTAAGTTGTTGAAAGTATTGCAAAACACAAGACAATATCTTACTAAATAATGCGGCAGCGGCGTCAAGTTCAACTGCTGTACAATTTTTTCGTTTCAGCTTTGTCTGCAGGATTTCTTTTTTTCTGAAATCCCCCGCCCCTTATATCCTTGACGTCAAAGGTTAACAATGGGTGACGAGAAGTTTCTCGCCTGTCCTCAGGAATCGATTGAGACGGCGATGACCGGAAACGGAAAATTAATATCGACTTCTTTTAAGACATAATTGAAAGAGAAATTAAAAATAGTCTGAGGTAGTTTGATGTATAAAAAATAATTGAGAAGTCAGATGTGTGCCTGTGTCAAACCAGCAACACACATCTACAAGGAAGTTCACTTTGAGAATAAGGGACAATTTGCATTAGGGATTGCGATGATCGGGGGAAATCCGGGGGGTGCATTAAAAGGAAGTACGGGCGGGTAGAGGTTTGCCGCCAAGTCCTTCAAACCCTGAAAAAGATTTTCCTTTCGCTACCGTGTTTAAGACGAGAAAATTATTTATGACTTTGATTCGTTTCGTTTTGCACACAGAATCGAGTAATTCTTCAAACTAAATAATTTATCATAGAATAAAATTTTTTGGTGAAAAAAAAAGTGGGAAAGAAAGAAAAAGAAACTACAAAAGACAACAAAAGAAATTTTGCTACAACAAAATATTAATGTAGACCGCTCATCACCAACTTTCACACTCTTTTGAAGATTCCCAATCCAAAAAGACAACCTGTTCAAAACGCTTTTAAAATAGTTACTATAGCAATCGGATTAAGTTTAAGACTCAAGACCCTGAAAACCATTTCCTCTCTGCTCTGCGATCGTTTCTAGTGTTTTCTAATAACCTTTTTTACAAGTTTCAACGCTTGTCATGCAGAAAGGTTTTAAGCTTTGCTGTCTAGGATAGCTGTACGTTCAAGGATGGAGGATGGCGGTAGTCCTCATGAGTAGACGTTCTTCGTCTAACGAATTATGTGACGGCGCGAAACGTATCTACGAATACCATACCCTCTCGAAAAAAGGAAAATAAATCTCTACCTACGGACTCACATGCATTTTTCTTTTAGTCAGGAATGTTTCTACAGCGATGCCGGCAACTGACAGGACAAGATATCGCAGGGAGGTCCCGGACGCGGACGAAATTCCAGAAACACCCGACCTCTTCCCGGACATTCCAGATTTCAACTTTACCAATATGCAAAATGCAACTAATCCTCTAGAAATCCCAAACCCAGATTTCAACTTTAGCATGGATAGCATATTGGAAGAAATGAACAAGTACTTTGAAAAACTGCAGATCATCACTCTTCAGTACTGCAACTCAAATGCAACAAGCTGCCCTGCAGGTCCTCCTGGACCTCCCGGCCCGGTAGGCCCCCGTGGTAAAAGGGGAAAAAAGGGAAGGCCGGGTGACCGGGGACCTCGTGGATTTGATGGCTCTGACGGAGCATCAGGAATGACTGGACCGATGGGACCTCCGGGACCGGAAGGACTACCTGGCCTAGTGGGATCACCCGGACCAATGGGACCTCTAGGACCAGAAGGACCGATTGGCCCCGTGGGATCACCCGGACCGATGGGCCCTCCAGGACAAGATGGATCGATTGGCCTTTCGGGACCACCCGGACCGATGGGCCCTTCAGGACCCCCAGGGGCACCCGGACGTCCCGGAAAAGCAACAAGTGACAAGCATGTGGTAGTTTCGCCTTCAAAACAGACAGCAAATATGGAAACAAGTGGGACATTTTACTGCACGATTGATGGAGAGCATACCTCTGGAACACAATGGAAATTCAATGGCAAAAATCTTACCTCAGGAGAAAAATATTCCATCAGTGACAATGGCATTCTGATCATTAATAGGTTAAACTACAACGATGCTGGACAGTACACCTGTGTTGGCAAAGATGTTTTTGGAAGGCCTGAATCTAGTGGCATCCTTACTGTTCAAGGTATGAGTATTATGGTCGTAAATTTCTAAAAGGGAGCTCTGTTCCCGAGTCGTTTTTTTTTTTTTCTGTTGGCTAGACATATTCTTTGACGAAGCTGTAAATTTGTTATTCCAGGCGCCCATGATGATGGGCTCCTAGCCTGTTCCAGGCTCTCAGATAGTGGGGAGGACGCGAAAGAAAAAGGCACGCGAAAAGTTGGCGGGGCGGGAAAAAGAAAAAAAAGGAAGCCCCCTCCCCCGCCCCCGCCCCCGATCTCCCCAGTTTTCTCCCGTTTTATTTTTGTGTTTGCGCTTTCTCAATTCAGCGGACCTGACTATCTCGGAGCCTGGAACAGGCTAATGGGCTCCTGGCTATTCACAAAAACATTTCTCAAGTTTCATAAAGAAAAAGGGCACCAAAGTGACATTTTTAACAAAACGAACCAGTCAACCGTGATACAACCCCTTTCAACTTTCACGTCGCAGAAAGAGTTACGTATCACAGCTCTTTTTTATATTTAATTACAAGCTTATTATGTTGAAACAGTGGAGGCTTTGGTACTAGTACCAAGGACCAGCGTCTCCAAATTTTCACTAAATTTCGATCTCGAAAGCAAATTTTAAAATCAAAACCAGTTTAAAATGATCTACTTAAGAACAGTAGCCGAAGCCCGTCCAAGCTAACAGACCATTCCATTTTTCACTTATAGTTTTAGTACATTACTCTCAAAACTATTAAAACTCCTTTTTTGAATGTTAACGTGCAACAGTAGATTAAAACAGATTTCCGGGCGGGGTGTTTTCCGGGACCTACGAGTGTCCGGTCCCTGGTTATGACAGGGATACTACTGAGTCATTCCAACACCTCAAAACCATAGGCTCGATTCTCGTCGCTCTCTCGGGTCCGATCTTGATCCTCCCTGAGAGGAGTCTTTTTTGGGGGAGGGTGGGGAGAGGGTGGAGGAATGGCACTGGCTTATGTCCCGAGCAGCGGCTGGTAATCGAGCCTATACTACAAAATCGGTGCGGCCATTGATACTAGATGGTAAGTTTCAAAGATTTCTAAACAACTGATCATGAACTGAGACTTACTTCAAAACCAACTTATGACGTGTTCATATCTCCCGTATCTAGGGCGTCCGGTCTTCCTTAAAAAGCCTCCATCGGATGCCACAGCCCTGGAACGCGATACTCTCCGGATACCCTGTGAGGTTGAAGGTGTCCCACGTCCCAGGATAAGTTGGTCAAGAGTAGGAAAGACGTTACCAGTTGGAAAGACTGAAGTAAAAAAAGGTACACTTATCATTAGCGACCTGAATGTCACTACAGACGGTGGATTGTACGAATGTGCCGCAGCGAACTCATTCGGAGCAACGAAAGCCCGGATAAAAGTTGATGTGCAGCGACCTCAGCTTCCAGCAGGTTTGTATATCGTATAGTTTTGCAGATTTTACTGCTCTCGTTCCCAGTCACTCCTGAAGCTCTGTTTTGTTTTGTTTCTTTTTTTTTTCCTCTAGAAATTTACCGGCTCAACTTTCCCCTGAAGTAGTTTATAGCTACACCACCGAATTGTTTGAAAACAAAGAATTCAAAATAATAAAACATAATAGGATTAGAAGTAAATAACAGGAGGCTGCCTCAAGTAAAATGCTAGAGGAATTTAGCCTGATCCTGTGACCCCAGGGGAGCACACAAGGGAAGTTTGGGTAATGTTTATTTCGCTATATAATTGTTTTTTAGTCAAGCGACCCTATTTTTCAACCCTGATTCGTTTCATTTTGCAGATCGAAAGAATCAAGTAATTTTTTTAAACTAACATTATAGGGTTTAGCACTTTTGGATATCACAAATGTAGACCGCTCATCCAAAAATAAACCGCCCTGTTCAAGACACTTTATAGTAAAATCGTTTACCGTCTTTATGAGAACCAAGACCCTGAAAAACCACATGCACCTAGTAGCTTGTTCAAGCGGTACATACTCGTATTGGCCAAATAAGGGAGTGCTCCCCTAGCCCTCGGGCCTGTGACCAAGCCAATTGCAAAGATACTGTGAATAACCCCATGATTAGCCTGCGTGGCTGGCGCAAAAAGGGAAGGGGGACTGGGAAGGGAGAAAGGCGCGAAAGAGGGGAAAAGGGAAGGGAGCCTTACCCTTTCTCCCCAATTCCCCTTCTTTTTCCCTTCCTCCCTATCCCCTACCCCTTTCGACGCCTGCTACGCAGGCTACCCCATAATGAGACTGTTTTCTGGTTCTTCTTTTTCTTGCAGAAAGATGTAACTGCTGGCGTGGTTCAAAGGGAGGGTTCACGGCTTTTTCATGGGGGTATGACGGACCCAACGGGAGGGACACCGATGTTTTTGATTTCCAGTCTGACAGAGACTTTACACTTCATGGTTTCCGGATGAGGGGTGTATTTGTGACTTACAACCCTACTACAGACGTGAGCATTCGTCTACAGTACGCTAACAACGATTCCTTGATCGCAGAAAGAAATGGCACGTTTATTGGCCTAGACAATCGCCAGGACGTGACCTTTGAAGTTCTTTTCCCCAAAGGGGTGCATATTCGTTCTGGTGTTAAATACACCGCATCGTCTAAAATGGATGCTAAACAAATAAACGCTTTCTTTTACGTGAACACTGACGGGAGAAAAATGGTCACGTGTTCTAAAGCAACGATTACCTTTACCCCTACTCCCCGTAGTAAAACATCTAGTCCATATCGTGGTTCAAACATCAGAGGGGGCCAGATAGCGGCTTTTATTATCGGTTCCTCTCAGTGTTAAGAGACCTTGTGCCTGACTCTTCCAATCCCAAGAGTTTTCCATGCATGAAAATTAATATTCCAAATTTCACTTCGTAAAACAAATATAGATCGTTTTTACATAACGTTACGGCGTGCATACTGGTGTACCAGAATAATCCCATGGGGATTTTGTTCCAAGAAATTTGCATCATTAGTGATCATGTAATTGGGGAGCTTAAGCAAAGACGTTTTTGAGGGACGCACGTCAACCGGAAGTGAGCCTTTCTCCCATTTTATGTGCCTTGACGCTAACTAATTTGTATTGCTAAGTTTCTTTTCTCTTATGAAGAGGATTTATCCGAGAGTTTCAAACAAACCACTGCCCAGTGATGCAAAAGGTCCATTTCCGGTTGACGTCCGTCGCTCAACAACGCTGTTGCTTAAGCTCCCTATTGAAAGCGATCTATACCTTATTTGTCTGCCGGGGAGGTTTGGATGGTGAGATATTGGACTGAGGCAATCGGTTTAGTGATAAAACTCGAAATAAATTCCTAAGAAAAGTTTAAGAAAAGTTTTCGATTGGTATTTTTTAATTGTAAATAGAGTCGCGAGTGACCCGGAATCGGAGTCCAGATCGGAGGATTCCGGCCGGTAAGCAAGTCAATCATAGCAAATGATTTTATAGATTTCGTATTTCGTAAAAATAAATAGATGTTTTGAGAAATTAGTAGCAGTATTTAAAATTACTGTAAACTCAAGTGCGAGTAAAGGTATTGGTTGAGTGAGCTCCTGATTATATTTCCTGCACTATCTTGGAACTGAAAACAGAGGGTGATTTTAGAGAAAGGAAAGTGTTATAAATGATTAGGTTTCATTGTCCTGCGTTGATTTTATAGTCATGACAGATAACATGTAATCATCTCCGTCTATGTTACACTTCATGTCAACATCATTATTTGCAATAAAGATGATTCTAACGAATGTGTTTAGAAGGCCTAAGTGATCTTGATTTGCTATTTCGCAAACAGCCCTTTTTCAGTTAAGTTACAGAATAAGAAACATTGATCGCAGGCTTTATTGGAATCACTGCGTTATTTTTTACCTCTTTCCACTGAGAAACCGCTTATAATTTTTAAATTCGCCTTTCAGCAACCTCGTTCCAAGAGAAGTAGGAGAGAGCCCTGGGAACGAGGTTGGTCTTTCAGTTACACTAAACTGGGCAACAATAGGAATAGTCGTACAAGGTTCTCAGATAGTAGAGGATGTCGCAAAAAACAAGCTAAGAGAAAATGAGATGGGCGGTTTTTCGTATCCGTTTCCACGATCTCTGCTAGAGGCCTGGGCCGTCAGTTTCTTAAAAGTCCAGGTAACTTTTTGGTCCCTAAATCAAACAGTGAAACAAAGAGAAGGTCACGCTGTCTTACGGTGTACGAGATTTGCAAAGTTCCTAGCCAACAAAGCAGCGTCACCTCGCCTCGATATGCCGTCACTTTTGCAAGAAACGGGTCCCTATGACAGAGTACCATCGGATCTACTAAGTGGACGAGACGGCATGGGGCGAGGGCGCGTATTCGTGTCGGTAAAAGATTTTTCATTGAACTTTACTCTCGATCTCGTGTCGGCAACGAGAGTCATAACAAATTTTTTGGACTGACGAGAAATTTGTCCTTTTAGCGAACAACTTTTAATGTCTCAAATAATGATTTGTGCTTTTTTTTAATAAGAGTTTTTTGAAAACCTAACAATTTACAGGAGCTCTCTCTCGCGCTAAGCGCCCACAGCGGAGCATCATGGGTAGAGAAAAATAGCCCACGTTCAGTAACTTAAAATTCTAACATGGCCAAAATTGCAAATTTTTCACGACTCCATTTTCTCGCAATTCCCACAAAAGACTTGAGCACAAAGAAGCCAAAACCAGATATAAAAAAATGACCTGAAAGCCTCGGAGTCATGTTAGAATTTTAATATATCGAACGTCGGCTACTGGTTGTTACTGGTTATCTATGCATCCAAGAAATTTTAGTTCTAAGAAAAGCGTCCGTACTCGTTCGTTCGTTCTCATCAGTGTAAGTCGGGGTGAAATTTGCATTTCAAGTGCCCACGCGTTTCGGCAGTAAATTGCATAACCACCCGCACTACAAATAAGACCAATCTCGTTGGAAGAATAACATGACGGTGAGAAAATGAGAAATGTTAGTGACCTCCAAGGTGAAAATGAGTGGCAGCGAAAAAAAAAGTGCCAGGAACACAATCAACATTTTCCTCAAGTTTCTCACTGTAGTCGTGCAAAACAACGGCAAAGAAATGTACAAATTAGTGTGCTGCACGTGCAAAGTTGTTTTTTTTTTTGCTAATTAGACCTACTCTGTTTTTTGGATGTTTTCTTTGCCGTCACCGCTTAGCACTACACGATTTTATATTTTGTTTGGGTAAACTATAGATGCCAACGAGAGCTTCGCATTTAGCCCTGGCAGTGTGAACCGTAAAGGAGCACGAAAAATTGGTCCCTCCCTAACGATATTTAGTCCGGTAATCAATCTGCCACTAGCTATTGTGTGTTCAGAAACAGGTGAGACATCAAAATAAACCAAGCAGAAATTAAAGAAATGAAGACTAAACTGTAGACCAAGTTTCATCTCACCTCAGTTCTTCAGGGTTTACCTCGGTGTAAGAACCTGTGAACTTTTTCTTTGTTTTCCAGCTTTTTGTTTTCTGGGTTCTATTGTGTTGACTTCTTTGTTTTGTTTGTTTTACGTCACCGGATGAGTTTGAATAACAGGTTCTTATACCATAACATAACATACATAACATACATGTTTATTCAAACTCATAATGACCACATGAATTTGAAAGGGAGAGTCTAGAGGTTAACCCTATGAATAAAACTCTCCTAAAAACAACAAACAATAAAAATTACAATAAAAATTACAAAAAAATTACAACTTTAAAAAGGATTTGAGTTTACATTTAAAAAGTTCAAGGGAACCGGCTTCAACAACATTACTAGGTAAATTGTTCCAGTAACTAATTACATTGTTAAAAAAAGAATATTTAAAACAGTTGATTCTAGATAATTTACAATAAAGCTTATACGAGTGATTTGCCCTAGTGGATTTGACTTTTGCGAATTGAAAGAATTCCTCAAAATCCAAGTGTGATAAGCCAAACACGATCTTATAACATTCAACAAGAGAGGAATATGTCCTACGACTGGACAAAGATGGCCAATGTAACGAGTCACAACGCTCTTCATAAGACATATCACCTCTTTTTTGCCTAAGAGCTAATCTTGACGCGCGTCTTTGCACGCTCTCTAGTGCATGAATATCTTTGACAAGATATGGGTTCCAGACTGGAGCAGCATACTCTAGAAGTGGTCTGACCAATGTTTTGTAAAGCAATGAAAAAGTTTTTGTATTAGCTGTTCCAACAGACCGTCTTATTAGCCCTAGGACTTGGTTCGCCTTATTCACCATAGTACTAATATGTTCACTCCAAGTAAGATCTTTTGATATAATAATTCCAAGATCTTTAAAGCTCTTGACATCTTTTAAGGCCGTACCCGAGGATGAGAAGTACTTCACAGGCGGCTCAGACTCTATATGAGGGGAGTTCGTTGGAATTTGAATTTTATTAGAGCATGATACGAATACGATCTAATTTACCGAGATGTTTTTAAACACTTCGCAATAAAAATGACTCAGTTGGTGTTTGTGTTGTGTGTTTCAGCTGTCGGTTTGCCTCTAGAGCCGTTTTATCGAGTTTAATGGCTTCCAAATGGCTCTAGAAGAGAACAGACAGTTATTTAAACACAACATAAACACAAGTAGAGTCATTTTTATTGCGATTTTTTTTAAAAGTGTAATTTAGATCGTATTTTGTTTATTTTCATACATTCTGTCATAAAATGCAAATTCCAACGATCTCCCATATAGAGACTGCATAGGTCCCCTGTGAGTCTTTCCTCTGGTCCGTTGCATGCATGTAACGATAGTGATCGCTTCCCTTTAACTTTCCAGCTGCTCACAGATACTCTAAAACCTGTGAGAATTGTACCTACTTACTTAGAAGACAATCTTCAAACATTGGCCATATAACAAGACAATTAATTATGAAAGTGAAAAACTAAAAAACATGCTCACATTTCTGGGCGAGGCATCGGTGAATTCAAAGTGTTTGCAGTCGTCCGCCACCAAGTTAGGCGGTTGAGTGGTCGATAGGGTTGCGGCAAAAAACGACCCAATTAGGGATAAAGTCGAGACAGTTTGGCATTAGCCTGCGTAACAAGCGTTTCCGCGCGAGTTCGAGCTCAGATTCTCAATAACAACAACGGCGACCCAGTACGAAAAGGTCACCTGAGAAAGAGAAGTCCCACAACTTCAAACTTTATCGGTGTTATTCCAACTCGTTCAATTTGTCAAATGTTGGCAATTTTTGCTGAAGTTCACTCTAAAAGACTGTTTCGAAATTCAGGGAAAGAAAAAAGTCATATGTTGTGTTCACGCCGTCCACACTGAAAATATGAAATTAGGCATTTTCACGTCGTAGCCGCGCACGCAGTGACGGTGAAGAAATGTATATTTACAAGAAAGCGTGAAGCACGTGCATGCAAAGTTTTTGTTTTGCAAATCCTAAACCTAGCCTGTTCCAGGCTCTCAGGCAGTGGGGAAAAGGCACGCAATAGTTACATTCGTGTTCGCGCTTTCTCAATTCAATGGACCCGACTATTTCGGAGCCTTGAACAGGCTAATCTAAACCTATATTGCTCAGTTTTTTCAGTTCTCGTTGACATCGTCGTCCGATCGTCGTCGTCGTCGTAGCTTATGCTCCCTTGCCTCTTGAGGTCCGTTCGGCATGCATACAGTGTTGACATATATAGATTTAGCCTAAAAGCGAATAATGGCATATGGTGCACGAGGTCCAGTCCCATCTCTCTTTTTTAACCGTGAAGGCCTTGGTAGGAGTTTATAAACTACCAATCAGAGCGAAGCTATTGCTGGCAAATTCTGGCGCCAATGTTAAAAGTCACATGACAACCTAAAAAATGATGACAAAACAATCTTGCACATCCAAGATGGACGACGATGAAATCCAGCTCGTCCAAGTTACGGTAAGATTTACATGCTCTGCTGACTTACACACACCTTTCTATGTCAGCCGGATTAAATTATTTTTACCTCGAAATCCCATTTCTTTGCCCAATTTAATTTTACTAGCATTTAACGATGACAGTGTTCGAAAAATTGACTATTATAGTCAAAGCGATAAGAATCGATTGCAGCATTTATTGCTTCGCGCGCGCACTAATTCTGGAATAGCTATCATTTTTAGTCTGAATGTAATGGCAGATATTTCTTTGCGGCGGCGTCATCGAAGCACTTTAATATCCAAAGATGAAAGTGTGTATAGTTTAAATCTAATCTTAACCTTTATGAAGGTCTCTTAGAGTGGTAGAAAGATTGATACGTGCGAGATTGTCGGCCATGCCGAACCTTCAGCGTGGTGCAGTCATCATATCATGCTTCTGTTTAAGTTTTGGATAGAAAACAGACCTAAAGCTTCCAGAAATCCTTAATGGCAGCACGGAAGTGATTTTCCACAGATTAAGTTGATATTCTTTTCATTTTATTAGTGCGCGCGACTGGAAAACTTGCACATGTTTGTTTCACGATGGCGCGCACTTTTGACATTTGACACCTTCTGAAAACAACAGCAAGGCATACCACTTAATTTGCGTGAGCATTTTGGTGTAGAAACGCTCCTGTATTGTCGTTCAACTTATGAATTTTTTGATCTACTTTCTTAAATATCTAGCAATCAATTTCTTTCTTTTATTAGCTGTAGAAGAAACTTGGTGGATGCCCCCGCGCGAAAATTATTGACCCACAAACCAAAAACATTTTATTGGGTACTCAATCATAACAGCGCGCCAATTTGCTGTCAGCATTTACTCATGCTTTGGATGTGTAATAGTAAGATTGATTTTTTTGTACTTTTGCTTTTAGGTGCGCTCAGCAGGATCACCAATATTAAACAGAAAACGAAAGAGAAAAGAATCACAGCCACCACAGATAACCACATGTACAGAAACACCAAGTAGCGATGACATAGTGTACAAAGCTGCACAGCTAAAAAGGAGGGTATGTACCTAACTTGTAAACAGTGTGTATATAGAGTCTCTGTTATCCAAGTGGTAAAGTCTGTTCTGCACATCTGAAATTGATATTTTTTGCCTGCAAATACAGTGAAAGCTCTTGTAAGTGGAAACCCTCAGGACGTGAAAATGGGGTCTGTAACTGCAGCTGCATGGCCGCTTACAAGAATGTAAAAATACGGAGTTTGTATGGGATTCGAAAAAAAAAAAACAGGGTTTTGTGAAGGTGTCCATAAGCAGAGCTGTCCGCCTACGAAAGTGTAGGGGGTTATACAGGGTCCACAAAAGTACTGTCTGATTAACTGTGTGTGGGTGGGTAGTGGAGCGAGCTGTCATGTTTTAGGGGCTGCCCACACTGGGGACCAGTGCCTGAGCAGTGGGACAAAATGGTGTTGTGTTCACTCAATGAAACATGAGCTTAATGGCAAGTACAAAACAGTGTACTGCCCCAGAACTATCAAAAACTGGTGTGAACACAGGGAGCCGGTGCCCACTTTTGTGCACAAGTACAAAGGTCTAGCAGTGACACCATGCACAAATTCAAGCATTGATTATAGAAGAGTGTGCTTACATTAGTGTCCAGTGAGTACTGTACTTTGAAACAGTGTGCTTGAGCAGGAGTACGGCTGTACAATGTGAGTGGCGCCTTAGTTAGGAATTCTCTAATAAGCAAACAATGTCTAGGAAGATAAAGTAAATGTTAGTGAAAAGTGGGTTTGGTAGGCCCGCATGACTGCTCTGGTTTGTAAACTTCAGCAATAGTTTACTGAACAGGTAAGTACTGGTAATTTCTTAAAATTTTCATCCGACTCTGTTTAACACAGTCCAGTCTATATGCATTGCAGAATTATGTGCTTGTTTCATGCATATGAATCCCCCATATTGCATGGACTTGTTTTAACCTGCGATGTTTTTGCCCAAAATGACACAAATGTACATTAATAATTAAATTGTTTGTTTATATTGGTTTTGTAATGAAAATTTACAGTGGCATTGGACATGAAATACAAGAAATAAACTGTATATACATGTATGTGTGTCAAATCTTGTGGTAAGTCTTGTTAATTTATTACATGTAGTTTACTAGGGGCAAACTCACTATAGGGTAAAACTGCTGGCATCTGACTTTAAATAATTTTTTCTTTCATATAGTTGGCATTTTGTGAAAAGGAACAGCAAGAACTTACAAAGAGATTTAGAGAAATTGAGGAACAGTTAACCAAAGAACAGTCTTCTGCCTTGGATGTCAAACTTGAAGATTCTGAAAAAAGCTCCCCTCTGATCTGTGTTGGGGATAACAGTGATGATGATGTTGTTTTTATTCTTCCTGAGGACTATTCTCCTTTGAAAAGAAGGAAGCTTGATGATAACAAGAAAGCTGAGAAAACTGTTGAAAATGTAGAGAAAAAAGATGTTTCTATTACCTACTTTAGACCAGCAACAAATTTGCCACATGCAAGAGAAAACTGTTCAATCCACAAGTTTGTTCAGAGCAACGTAACATCATCGACGGTTTCATGTAATGAGAAATACTGTGAACAGTGCTATTGTTATGTTTGTGATGCTCCTGTGCGAGAGGTGTGATATTTCTAAATATCTTATCTATGTATATTTAGACACATACTTGTATAATGTTAAGCTGTACTTTCCTGTGGTATTGTTTGTAGGCACAATTACCAGCCATTGTTCAGGAAAATGAGCCCGCAGCTCAAAGACCAGACCTGGGAAAGTGGTGGAAATTGAGTCTACCGTGTAGCATGAAAATTTTGCGGATTGGCAATGTTTTTTGGTTTGCGGGAACAAATTTTTGTGGTTCAAGATGACTGAAATTTCTTGTGGGAACTAATTTTTGCGATTCTCTGTTCAAGTAGCAGAATATTTAAGTGGAAGAAACTTAATATGATATTTTCAACTTTCATTTTATGGTATGTTGAGTCAAAGTTCACTCTACTTACATATTTAATGGAGAATAATAGGGTAATCACTGTAAAATCGTACTGCACAAAGGGACTGAACAACAGCAAAACAAAACAAAAGTTAAAAGCAGAGTTTTTAATTTGACTGAAGAGAGTTAATTTTTGTGGCATTTTATTTTGCGGTTTTTTTTTCTGCGAGAACTAATTTTTGTGGATCGAGGTCAATGCGCAAAAATTAGAACCCGCAAAATTTTCATGCTACACAGTATCTTTTGTGCTGATCTTTAGTTAGATTATTTATTTATTTATTTATTTTTATTTATTATTGTAATTTTACCGGGTAATTTTACTGGTTTTTAATTTAGTTATTAATAATATTGTAATGCGCTTTTGAGTATTTTTATAGAAAAAGTGCAATATAAGTATGAAATATTATTATTATTATTATTATTATTATTATTAAAAGGTGGTTCTACCTTTGAGTCTGTGTATGAAATCCTAAAGTACACATGCAAGCATGTATAGAAAAGTGACCTTTAAAATGGATGCTGCTTGGCCATACTAATACTATTCTCTGCTTTATAGTAGAAGTGCATGTAGCTTTTCCAACTACTTATGTAGTTATCAGACACTCTCCTGAAACAACCAACAACAAATAATATATTCCTAAAGAGCATAACAGAATTATATCTAAAGTCTGAATATTCACATACAGCAAACAGTGAAGCATACGGTCACTCGCATGAATAAACCATGCCGTGTTGTGTTCTGTCAATGTAAAATTATTGCAAAACCAGTCATGAGTGAATCTTTTGTTTTCTGTCTGGCGAGACTCGATCCTTGACTTTATTCTTGATAACTTGATGTCAGTTCTCGATTTCCGATTCACGCCGGAATCAAGAATCGTGTCAAGAATTGAGACTTGCAATAGACTTTCAGCTTACTTTTGAATGGTATTGTGCAAATTCTCTCTACTGATCTCCAAACATGTGCCAAAAGCATAAATAGAGAGAATTTGTTTTTTGTAAAAAAAGCATTTTCCTTCAGTGATCTGTTTTTGTTAATTCTCGTGATGTTTTCTTTTGCTTACATGTAAACTCCCAAATAGCAAGAGGCTTGACAGTTGGTTATTTACAAAGTTTAGTGAGGGCTATTTACATGGTACCAGAATGACTTTCATTCTGGAACAAGTTCATCTCCACATATTTCTTTGTTTTTGTTTATATGATACTGAAACAACATTAGTTTTTGTTCCCATACAACTCATTCGAGAATGAGTTCATTCCATTTTTCATTCCAAATTAAATTCTTGTTCTTTTTAGGAATTTCACTCTGATATCATGTAAACTGAAAATTGTGTAGTCTGTGGCAGGTGGTGCATGATATGTGTGAAACCATGCAAGCGAGAATGCCTAAGGTCTGATTTTCTCACGTGAATGCAGGATGAACTACACTGTACACCCTGGAACGACAGGCAGTCTGGAATTAAAGTCATTTTGGTGTTATGTAGACAGACTATCCTTTAACATGGCTGAAGATTTGAATTCGTCTGATGCATCTAATGCCCCTCTGATACTGTGAATAAGGGTTCCAACATCACAGTACATGTAATATTTATTTTCTTGGAATATGTTACACTGAGTGATGACTTTTGTTTTTGTTTTTTTTTTTCAAAGTGTGACACTTGGAAGACAGGAACCAATCCCCACTGCAATGGATATGCCAAGAATTTATTCTGGGAAAAACTTCGAAAGATGGCCAAGAGAAAAATGGTATTAATGCTTATGATTAAATGTTGCATTTCACTTGTTTGGGTACTTCTTTGTGTAAAAGTGCCCCGTAAAGTGCCAGTGATTTCAAATAAAAGCATTTTTATTTTGATAATTCATTATAAGGTGGTAGCATTGGTTTTAGGGAGTGCTTATTTTAGGGGAGTACATGTCTAATTTTCCTATCATTATATCTGGCAGAGGCTAATAAATTAAAGTACAGTAATGTTCAGTTTAAACTGAAATGACTGTTAATGTGGAAAACCAGGGCTATCATTATGGTTTAAAATGGCTCAATTTTTGGGAAAAGCAGCCAATTATTTATCTAACAAATCCTCTTCCATGTATACATGTATTTTGTTATGTATGACTCATTTTCAAACTTAGAGTGGTGGGCTGATTTAACCGTGGTAGCTTGCTAGGGGCCACTTCCTTCTCACCTTACAGCTGTAGGTAATGAATTGGTTAGAAGATGACTACTTTGAACCCTAATCCATGGGGCAAGTACGTGTAAGCTTTAAACGGTAATTGTCCAGGAAGAAAATCTACTTGTTTCTGACTTCTGGGCAAGCCTTTTTTAGAACCCAGGGTTGTCATTAAGAGCCGGGGGCCGGGGATTTTCCCCGGCTACTAAGAGAGTGGCCCCCGGCTACTTTTATTGGAAAATAGTAGAAAAATAGAACCAAAACAAATCCCTAGCCATTTGATTCCCCGCCTACTTGTTGTATTTACCCGGCAACTTAAAATCTTAGTGACAACCCTGAGAACCCTGTTATTAATATTATTTCCTTTACAGAATGCTGTTCAAGACTCTCTATTGAAGTGCTTGCCTGCTGATGAGCAAACTGAATCATTAAAAGCAGCAGGTACAATAAATTTTGATTGACCAACATTTGAATTCTCCTGATATTAAACCTCACTGCCTAATCAAACTGAAATGTCAAGACAATAAAGAAACTGATCTCCAAAGATGTAAGGTGTTAACCTTTAAGCAAATTCTTCTGGTTCATATACAGTGTAAGTGTCATAATTTCAGCTCCCAATTTTTATTGAATTCCCACTAACAGAATAGTTTTGAAAACTTTCCAAAGTGACTGCTAAATCATGGAAAGTAACAGAGTTTGTAAAGCTCAGAAGAATATGAACCCTTGTACATATACTGGAAAACCTAAGGTAATAAACAGGGTTCTCAATAAGAGCCTGCGGCCCGCGAAATTCGCCGGCTATTTCATGTGAACTCACCGCCTACTTTTCTTTGGAAAGTACCCCCCAAAAGCAAAGAATTATGTCTATGTTATGTTCAAACACTTGAATTTTTGTTCCAGAATGGTGGAAATGCACTCAAAGAGGTCCAGATTTCAAAATTTTTCCAAGGGGCATGCCCCCAGACCCCCCTAGCAACTTGCACTTTCGGTGCTCGCAAGTCCCGCCTGTGGTGAAAGTTTTTTGCTTCTCCACCTACCCCATTGCTTTTGCCACCTACATAAACTTTATTGAAGACCCTGAATTAATGTCTGTTTTTCAGCTGAACAAGTTACAGGTCTCTTAGAAACACTGAGGAGTGAACTAAATGACTCATCAAACAACTTCAACTCCAGGCCATCATTCAGTCGATGTGATTGTGACTGCCACTATGACAGTGATGATAGTTATGATAGATATGAGGGAGAAGGCTGTATGGCATGTTATGATGAACATGAGAGCAGGTGTGCTTTTGATGACTGGCCATTATTTGGTCGCTATGGCAGGTAACATTCAAGTCCTGTTGTTGTACACACTCTTGCTACTAAACTAAAAAGAACAGTCAGCTCTCTCTAAGACAAACACCTTCGGGAACATCCCGACTGTCTGTCTTAGCCTGTGAACAGGCTCTCTGTTTGGGGAAAAATAGCGAGGAAAGGGAAGGGAAATATGGGAAGAGAGCCTGTAGACAAACATTTGAGGCCGCTATTCCGCCCTCTTGTAATTATCCTGCCGATGATCTGTCAGTAAGATCGTTATCGTTCAATCAATTTCGTGCATGAGTAACTCCTGTGAAAATTAACAGGAAGTGAGCAGTGTTTTGCTCCGTCTGAAAACAGAGTGAAATGGAGCACGAACCTCATTATCGATTTTGCAAAACGTTGTTGATCTCCAGTAAGAGAATTAATAGGCCGTTCGTCTTGCTAGTTCGGTTTTTTGTAATTTAACAAGCCGCTGCCATGAGCGAACTTGGAATGCGGAAGGTACAGATACTATCATGACTTCTCCAGAACGTGAATCTTCGAAGACAAGTACAAAGAGATCAGCAGCACTTCGATTGCCGACAGGAATTACACCTTCGGGTATTTATAGCAATAAAAGGGGGTGGTAGGCCAACACAACTTTATGCCAAAATGCTGCTTGTTCCCATAATTTTTTCCCTCTGCATGGTAGATTATTCTCTTGAAGGTTCTGCATTTTCACTGAGCAAATGTGATTTTAGCCGCTTGTTTCACACTGAGAGGTCATGGCACACATAAATTATCGATTTACTGTGGTTTTTGTTTCTGGTCGACAGGATTTGCCCTCTGTTGCAAGAGCATTTTCTTTGACCTCTTTTGAAACGTAAAGCTTTTTATTACGGCTGAATAAGGGTCTTACTTTTCTCCAAAGTGCCTCTGGATCTGAATGAGTAAGCGATTTTCTTTAGTCCGTGAATGTAATGTTTTTCCGCAATGTTGTATCCTGACGCTGAGCCCAGCTCGTTAGTTTTCTTTGCAGACTGTTTAAAAATTATCACGGATAGTTATTTACAGATCCAAAATTATAAGATTGAAGTGCAGCTTAAACCGAAGCTACATCAGCTATGGAGAATTGCATTGTGCGCCAGAGCGCCTAGTTCCTCCCCGCGGTAATAGTCTTTGGACTGTTTTGTTATTGCCACGCTGTGATCAAATCGCGTGCTACATGCTGACCGAAAAGCTGATGTCAATCAGACCTGTCAACAGTCAGTGTTCTCGCCAATAGGAGCTTGCATCAGGATCTGATGCACAGCGGGTACCGTGGAATGGCGGTCGCAAATGTTTGTCTACAGGCCTTTTCGCTTTTCCCTCTCCCCACCCTGCTCGACCAAAGGCCTGTTCACAGGCTAGTCGTCTTAGAGAGGTGTCCGGCTTATAGATAGTTGAGGTAACATTACACCAATTATTATTAGAAAATAAAGCTGAACCTGTTCGTAATGATTATACATGTACATCTGTTTAACTTGTGCAATGCAGCTAAAACTGGAACATTGTAACAGAAAAGTGACATCATTGTCTCATTGTACAACTAAACAATGAGACAAAAAAATGCTCAAAAAAGCCACTTTTGTCCAAGTGCCCTTAGTTTTCACCAGTATCTGAGCCCCCTGTGTCTTCATCCTTTAGACCATTTAACTAATAACTACAACATACACTTAACATGATATATGTGTTGACAAATTAATACCGACAAGTTATTAGCCGGTTTTTCTGGTACTTTCCATTCGGTGACTGTGTCTTCTGTTGTGAATGAACATTAATATGTGTTTTTCTTGTTTCATTTTATCTCAATATTTCAAAAAGTTCGGAAGACTGAAAATGAAAATCAAGTTGAGAACTCTTGAATCGCAAAATTTAATGCCCTTTTTCATATTTGCCAAATTAAATTGTGAAAATAAAACCCAGCGAAATACTTTCTTGCCAAAATCGCGAGATTAAGTACCTGCAAAATATCAATAAGTTAATTAGATATTGATTTGTTTCAATTGGTGACAGGTGGAACTTTAGTATAAGCAGTAATGTATCCAGTACAGTCTCCAAAGCCAATGATTTTCTGAAGAGTAACCAGCCTGGTCAGGCAGCTGTGGTTCTTGATGCGCTGACTGTGTTACTGTTAGCTGCTGATAATGAGAGGTATGCAAACCTTCAAAGATAATTTGTTTCTTTCAATGAAAAGTCTACTACCTGTCTTGTGGGTAGCCTGTGTAGCAGGCACTTGGAAGTAGTGGGCGAAAGAGAGAACGAACGCGCGCGAGGGAGACACGCAAGGGGTGATTGAGCGCCTGCACGGAAGGCCCCCGAAAATTTTTTCAACTCGCACTCTGTGAGTGCGGATATTTCCAATTGGTCGAGAGGGTCCCGAGGGAAAAATTAACCGTGCCGGGCGAGAAAACTGTCAATCAATAGTACAAGGACAACGTAGTGAAGATCTTACATTACACCACTAGCTCCTGAAAACACTAAATTGCCGTGACACAATCGAAGTTCAGGTCTCGGAGGTCACTTCAATCTGGTTTAATCTCAAAGAAAAGTTGAAGTGTTCAAACGGTATTCACAATGGAAAGAATTGACATCAGATACACATTAGCAGAAGTAGTGAGAGACGAATCGAGACGAGTCGAATCGTTGCAATGAAGATCAGAGGAAATATTCTTTGCTCAGGAGAACTTGGCGGCTTGTGTTGTCGATGGAATGTATACCATCAAAACTTGGACATGATTGATGAAAGGAAACACTTACCAGGGGGATGAATTTGAAAAAACATTTCAGTATTGTATTATTCGCCGTTAGGAAGCTACCTGAGGTCTGTTGTTTATGTCTCGTTACTGCTAGCCTGCTAAAACATCCGTTTCTCCTCGCTCTTGTTCTGAAGTTTAGGTCCGCTTAGTAAGACATGTCTGCTCCAAAAAAGGCTGCCACTTAGCGCAGTAAGAGCAATGGTCATTTTACACGTATGCTGTGATCGTTGGTGTCTGTCCTGTTGTGGCTATGTAAGCTCAGAGAACAATATTTTTAGTTTTTTATAATACACAGCATGCATTCTTTAAAAGATACCCAGTTTTGACTTTGTTTATATTTCCTATTTATTATGCCTGTGGTTAAAAACGATTTAAAGCTGTGTGTTAACCATCAGTTTATTGCTCCATCGCTCTATAATCAGAGAACCCAGCTGATCTTCATAACAGATATATTTAGACCGAAGATAAAATGTACAACGCTTTTTGGCGGCACGCTTTGTTTGTGCGAGGTCAGTCGTTTTCTGTCAAAACTTTTGACAGATCACGCAATGGCTGCCAGGTAATTGGAGAGGGAGCGGGAAACAATTTTCGGGGGCCTTCCGTGCAGGCACTCCCTCTCTCCTCGCGTGTCTCCTTCTCTCGCGCGCGTTTTTTTTTTGTGCCCACTACTTCCAATCACCTGCTACGCAGGCTATCTTGTGGGTAGAAGTACAGGTTTACAGATTTTGCTGAAGTGACAGTAATGTTGTAATGCGATATTGAATTGTAAAAAACCCGTAAGGAGTTGGGCTGTGTCTCCCCCTTCCCCAAGTTTGTTCTTTCACCCCACCACCCAGACATTTTATCACCATCTCTACTTATCATTTGCTTCATGTGTTATTAAACTCAAAGAGTAGCAAAAACATAAACACTTAGCATTCACCCTCTAGAAAAAAAAAATGCCTGCAAAGATGGATGCTGCATTCCTGAGCAACCAAGTGAAAGGTTTCACCAACTAATGAGGTTGACAATTCTTCTCATTACAGTACAAAATTATTTCAAGTGAATTAAAGTTTTTGTTGATGTGAATTGCTGCTGTTTTTCTGTAGAAATTACTGGCCTTCTGGGGAGATTTCTTCAGTTCTTAGAAGGTAAGGTGCTAAAGGAGTTACTTGTAACCTGTGAATCTAATTTATCAAAAATTACAATAAAGAAAATTAATTTTACATGCATGTGTAATATTTAATGTAAATTTGTTGTTGTTGATTTTTGTTATTTTGTTTGTTTGTTTTTTAACCAGCTGAATCTTCTTCATAATTATCACACTTGTACAAGTACATGCAAAATTTCTTCTGTTTTGATAAACAGTGCAACACAAATAACTTTTTACATATGGTGATCTTTATGACTTGATATTGCAGTGTGCGAAAGGCATGGATTGAAGTCTTGATGCATCCTGATCTACCCAAGAATGTGGAAGACAAAGTTAGGGAACGGTTAAAGACTGCAATTGATGGGGCTCTAATTTGTTCACCTGAGTCTACAGGCTTGAAAGTGTAAGTCAGATCATGACCTTAAAGTACAGCACACACCCATATACTGTACAGAAAGTATGAATTAGTTTTTTTATAATGAAACCCTTGTTCTCTAATTTAACATTACTGACCATAAAATAACACATTTTAGAAGAAGGAGAATTCTGATACCAGAAGGTTCAGAAAAAATTCTGAGCTTCAGGTGAGAATCGAACTCACGATCCTCCAAGTTATAGTTCGGATGCTCTAACCACTGAGATACTGAAGGCTCTATGGTGAGCAGGGTCGGGATTTAATTATAACTACACCAGTCATAGAGGACTACATCGGGGACTACTGCTTGAAATCCACCACCATCAGTGTATAAGATCAAGACTGTACAATCTAATTTGGAAGAAGGAGATATTACAGCTTTAACATACTTTGATATTTTTGTGTCTGCGTTTAGGATTCTTGAAATGAAGAAATGGAATGATGAGGCAATGGTGAAATGTTTATCTGGTAAATTGGGAGACGAGTGCATCACAGAAGATGAGGAAGTCGTTGAAGCTAGAATAGCATTCTTTGAAAAGAGGAAAAGGTACATATCAGGCCCAAGTTGTTCAAAATGTTGAATAGCACCGTTCACTGGATAAATCTGTATCTAGCAGATACGTTCACCTACTTCTACCTATATTAGGGAAATCAATTGTGTTATCCACTGGGAAGAGGTTTATCCAGTGGATAGCATTATCTGCCTTTTGAACAACTGGGTCCGGAAGAGTTATAGTGCTGTAAAACACAACTAAAATAGGTTTGAGAGGTTTCTTGCAGCTTTGACAAGTTTGATACGCAGGGAGCTCCTTTGTAAAGTACATACATGTAACATAATATACATAATATACTTGTACATGTAGCCCCTTACTTATTTTTTTGAAAAGTTAACCCATTGGCGTCAAAACTTGTGATGCATACAGTGGAAAATACCACACAGTCCCAATTTCACCACTTAAAAAACAACAAAGGTAAATTGGACTGAGTCAATTAACACAAACATTTCTGGGACTGTTGCTAGACACGGGGAAAAAATGGTGAATAGCTGACTGGACTCGCTGACCTGATGTCCCCAGAAACGATCCCAAAAATATTGCAATACGCATTCTGGCTCCAGTTCCCTTCCTGTTTCTAAAGTGGTGAATATTTTTTCCATGTTTGATGTTTTACAGTATGCAGAAACTCTGTGAGAAGACATGTCTGTTCAATGTATTATAAATCAGGGCAGGGCTTAGAGGGGTTAGGCCCCGCAACATTGTTGGCCACTAACTCCCAACATTGTTGGATGTCACATGTTGCATCTGTTTGCACACCGTGTTGCATGTTGTTGCGCAAAGTTTGCAACTGGTCAAACTTTCAGCCAACAACTCCCAACATTTCTTTTGTTCCATGATCACCAAAGCGAAGCACAACAATGTTGGATCCGTTTGCACAGCGCTTCCAACACTGTTGGGGCCATGCATGCTCATTATGCATGGATTACAAAGACTTATGGGTTGTATTCTTTCCACGATGCACTGCAGGTCCCAAACTTGTTGGGAGTTGTTGCATCCATTTGCACACCACTGCCAACATGCACGCAACAACTCCCAACATCATTGGACCAACAATGTTGGGAGTTGTTGTGTCCATTTGCATGCAGCCTTAGGAATTGTTCAGAGGAGTGGCAAAGGAGGTGGCCATGGGGCAATAAAACACAGTTATTGAATGTATGTCATTTTTAGTGCCTTTCCTTTTACCTACTAGCCTGTGAATACAGTCATCTCTTCTTGCTCCTCATGGTGAGGGACAGTTGTGCTCATCTATATTCCACCTCATTGTTACTGACTGTTGCTTGTGAACTGTTCATATGTATTTCATTTGTAGGTTTGCAGATGCCTTGTCCTACATGATGTCTTGTAAAATGAAAAACAGATCAAGCTTTGGGTATTATAACTCCATTTATAGCTCAGCAAATGGACAAAAATTAGCAAACATTTCCAACTACAGATATAAGTTTATACTGTTCCTGGTGAAGACAGGAAAGATTGATCAAGCTTTGAATGTAATCACTATGCCACCTTCAGCTATACTACCAAATGATGTTTTGAACACCACTTCCAAAGGTAAAAGATTCAGTTGTTGCTTACAGGGGATGGTTGTGGATCAATGTAGGTTTCTGGGAAACTGGCCTCCTACCCCTCCCCTAAGCCACCATTTTGCCCTAAGTGGGAAGTAGGTGTTAATGTTAGCTTAGGGGAGGGGTAGGTGGGCAGTTTCCCAGAACCCTAAATTGTTCCATGTTTGTTTACTAGAATGAACTACTGGGGTCTTCCAAGTAGATGTTAAGGTCCCTGTTGTCACGTATAGTTCTTTGCAGATTCTTAGTAGTATAGTACTTACAGTGACGATAGAGATCAGACCATGTGTCAAGTGGTTGCTTTCAATAAGCTGTATTTTGAATATAAGGTCTCCTGTGGACCAGTATTATTAAAAAAAAAGTAATAAAAAGAGTTAAAAAGAATGAAAGTAACGCAGGAATAGAGACTTAAACATTAAAGTTGAATATATTATTTTAACAATTATTCCTCGAGGCCAAAGGCTGAATGGGCTATTGACTCATAGCCCATGAGGGCGAGACGAATAATTGTTTTAGTAAAATCCAACTAGTTGGTCAAAAATATCGAGACAAAACAACTGAAGCTAGCAAAGCGCAATTCAGTACCCCGCGAGCAGAGGCTACATTTTCGCGGTATGAGATGGCGTGCGAAAAGTAGCCTCTGCCGACAACCATTCAATTTTCTATCGTGCATGCGCAAAATTCGTCACGTGATTCGCAAGCAACTGATTCGTCAAATCTGCGTGAGTTTTGCGGGAATCAAAATTGCGAAAACTACTTGCGAACAACTCTCCTCGAGCTTTTGTTTTGTTTTTCTGCTTTGCCCGTCTGGTTTTAAGTATTTTAGCCACAAAATTTCCTCGGATCGTCTTTTGAGAAAGCACTATGCTACCAACTGTAGCAAGTCCTGTCTGATTTGAGGGGAGCGCATTTAACTCAAAACGGCAGTTTTTTTTTCTGGCTTTAATATTGGGCGATTCCAGAAAATATCCATACCATACCACGGACGGCTTTAAGGATTTCCGAAGGGGAGGGGGGATTCACGATTATGGAATTCTGAAGGCATGGGGGGGTATTTACGAATTGAAATCCGAAGGTATGGGGGAATTCCACAGGTGGGATTTCTGGAGTAGAAAGTGTAGAGTAAGTTCCTGGAAAACGCTATTGTTGTGGACTTTTGTAGTTCGTAAATAAACCACGAACGTATGACCGCGGAAGCAGAAGACAAGCATCGATAGATCAGACACGTGTTTACGCTCATAACTTGTAGAAGTGAACAGTAAAACGTTGGTTTCACATTTACCTTGATGAATTTCTTGTCACGTGAATAAAAACTGAAAATGTATCTTTTAATACCCCTTGCAAATTTCTTGTTACTCCCGTCCGAAACCGTCCGATAAACAGTAAAAAACTCGCACCAGTCCCTCACTTCCAAGGAACGCCTGTCAGATTAGAACGCTTTTCGTGCGCACTACATGACGTATAAAAGGACGCAACACGACTCGACGGTATATTTGACCGCCAAAAGATTTTAACAGTCTGTTTGAGCTATTTTCCTTTGTAAACGTCAAAACAGCACAAGAAAACAAAGAGGAGTAAAATTACCTTAAGTGGTGTTTATTTTTATAGCCAAATTCGGACTTAAAAAGGAGTTTGCACGGCCTGGCAACTAGCGTAGGTTTTTCTTGTCACTGAAGAGTAAAGCTTGTCACCTGGCGCCGCTAGATCACAGCCTTGAGGAGGCATAAATTCATGTTCGTTTGTTCTTATAGGCGTTGCTAAGTTGAAAATGTACTTCCAAAAAAACCCGGAAATTCTGAAGGGGAGGGGGGGTTCACGACTATGGAATTCTGAGGGCATGGGGGGGGGGGTAGCGCATTTTGGAATTTCCGAAGGCAAGGGGGGGTTAAAACATGGAAGCCGTCCGTGGTTGGGTATGGATATTTTCTGGAATTGCCCATTGGTATAGGTAATACACTTATGTTAAAGAAGTTTTTAAGCCAGAGCAAGAGATCATATTATGATCTCTTGGCTAGAGTTAAACCATCTTAACGCCTTTGTAAAAATTGCTACAGATGCATTGATGCTATACATAAAACGCTGGAAAAATGATCTGAAACGTTTTATGGAGCACTGGTTTAACCCATAAACGACTATTCCACCGGCGCGTTTTTAGGAAGTTTTCATTTCAAAAACCGGTAGTTTCATGACCATGTAAGCAGTTAACTGAAGGTGCAAATAAGCTTTCGAAAATTTTCTTATGTTTAATTTATAACAAGCTTTACCAGTAAACCATAGTTTTGGTCAAAGTGAAAAATGAAATTCGCTGACAACCTTAGGCAGAAGTGATGTGTGAAATAAATTGGATGCTGTAGTCTCACAATTGCGTGTTAAACTAATGTTATGAATGAACATAGACAAAACAATAGTCAGAGAAATTATTTTTCAAAAAATTTTAACCCAAACCCACAATTTTGTCCTCAAAAGCAATTCGCGTAACACTAACTGGGTCGTGGATCCTTGCACACAAATAAAAGCGGCCGAAGACATTAAATGTCAACTCCAAAATCCATCTCAAATCGTATAAAACATCTATGAAACAACTATAAACACTTAAATTTCCATTTGCAATCGGAATTTCCTTGACCATTAATTTGCAAATTGTACCTGAAAATCTTTAAGAACGTTGCCGCTTTGGCTTCTTTTGAGAACAGGACAAGTGTTCCACAGTGAATATTAACCAACCAGTTTGAAGTCCTTGAGAGCAAATCGTTGTTCAGCTAAAAGCTTCTTTTCTTCTGTTTAAGAAAACTTATCGATGATTCTTTTGAACTTTCCGGTTCCCATCTGTGTCTTAAAACAGAGCATTGAGCCTTGCACTGAGAGGCGACACAACAAAATCACCGCAGTATCCATTTTCTTTTCCCGGCAAACAAAAACTACCATTATTAACAATCTTTACCCTGTCCTGTAAGAAGCACCGGTAGCAAGCTTGTTTTGGTATTCCAACAGCTTTAAAATTCAGAGCTTTCTCAAATTGACGACGCTCTTCTAAATACATAAACAGGGATTTTTGAAATTGTTATGAACTTTTTCCGTTGCTACGCTTGAGCCGCGTTCGCATGCGAGAATTTGCAGGAAGGGATGCATGAAGGCACAATAATGGTCAGCGTTCATTCGTTGACGCAAGACTCACACAGTGCTCTAAACCAGTGAAGAACAGGTAAAAACCCAATGTTTTAATTTATTTGTCCAGATTTCTGTTCAGATTTTCTTTCGCACGCCATCTCATACCGCGAAAATGTAGCCTCTGCTCACAGTGTAGCAATTCAGCTGCCATTGTTTTGGTTTTCAAAGCCGGCGCTTTTCGCGACTAGTGGTTGACTAGTGGGCTATAACATATAGCCTAGTAGTAGCTCAACCAATCAGAATGCAGCATTGATAATATACCCCTAGTTTGATTTTACTAAAATCCAATCGGAATTGCTTTCTTTCTGCGCCAGGCTAAAATATGGGGCAGCGATTTTTTGACACACTCTTGTTAATGTTTTGTTTTCCAGCTAGTATAGGCAGTGTAAATAATACACAGATTGCTCTTAGGAGTATGTCATTCTTAACCATGAAAGAAATCATCATTGCTATGATCAATGATGCCAATTCTGCTGAGCCAGAAAAGCTTCCTTCACCACAAGTTATCTCTGAGGAGAAGCTTAGAAGAGTGCTAGTGCTGTTACTTACTGGTGCTCAAGTGAACCCTGCTCTCCGTGGTGAAACAGCTATGGAGTGGTCTATAAACTCACTTTGCGAGTCTTCGTTGTCTAATAACCTTTCCAAGGATGTGAGACAGGTTTGTGCTTAGGTAGCAAAAGGAACTTACCTGGTTTAGATGCTGAACTTCTGATGAACAGAAACTTAATACATTAGATTATTATAAGTACCCGAAAAGGTCGAGGTCTGAATCAACTAGGACTGCCTTTTTTGATTTGAAGCAGCTTGGCCATTCCTTCCACCTAGCCCAGCCGGGAATTTCGTCATTGGAGCAATTTTGTAATGGCTTTGATTCAGACACCAAACCTGATGTATTAATATTTCAATGAATTTGCCAGAAGTTTGACCAAATTGAGCATTTTTCTCTGTTTGGATTTAGTTCGGCTGGAATTAATTCAGTCTTTCTGAATATTTTGGGTGGGCCTTAATTTGAATTAGGTTTGGCTCATAAAAAGTTACTCGTCTAAACCAGGTTTCATTTAAGTTATCAAGAAGTCAATAGACTTGTGTGACTCCATTATTTTGAGTCATACGTGTATGAACATAAACTTTTCATTGATTTTTAATGGTGTAAACAAAAGGGTATTGATCATGCAGTCCAGCTTTTGATATAGGAGCCAGTTGTTCAGGTTAAGAGAGTGTCTATGTAGCGCCTGGATTAAAGTCTTATGAAAATAATTTTTAATCAAGATATGCAGTCAGTAACTTGTAACCAGCTGCTGCCCTTATACCAGGCAATATTGTATCCTGGGCTCAATTCTGTAACATGTAGTTGCACACGTATTATGAATAAATTTGTAATATTACTTTGATTGTAATGGTGTAATTTTTTTGCAACTTCTTTTAATAGAAATTTGTTAAAGAAGCAGAACAAATTGTCAGCAAAGCAAAGGGCAGTCTTCTTGACCCACTTGAAATCAAACCACCCTTTAAAGGGCCATTTAAGGTATGTGCATTCTACTAGACTTGCAAGTTCTTGGTAAGGTGACTGCTACAGTGAGTCCTCAATTACAGTGGAACCTTTTTGGTCCCCTTGGCCTTGGACGATGAGTCACACCATTGGGGTGGGGTGGGGTGGGGTTAGATTTTTCCTAGTTTTTTTTATTTTTACCTCCTTTCTATATAAGGAAGGATGAGGGGACATGTCAGTGTCTTGATGTCAACACCTAATGACATGATCATCTTAACTGAGATGTACAGGTCTGCAAGATCTTAATAGATCACAGCTGGCATGACCTTGACCATGTATACATACACACTCTGCTCGGGCACAGGAGTTTACCACTACCAGAGAATTAAGAACCCGCAATGTTAGGGAGAAACCATGTTGTCCGAGCTGGGGCTCAAGCAAAGTATATAATAGTCATATTGCTTATTGTAATCTGATGACAACTCTTCATTGATTGCCTAATGAATTCAGGTGTGTTCTATAATTTGAGTTGTTGTTGTTTCTGTTGAATTTGCAGGTGTTTGTTGTGGACTTATTTGCTGCCCTTGCTGCCTCAATTTCTGGTATGACCAACATACATTATCAAGCCAACTTAACACAAAGTGTATTGCAAACCTTTAAGAGAAAGGTGAGCATGTACAGGCTAGCATGTTTTACTAGACCCTTTCATGATTTCTTTTCGTCTTTTGACTGGTTTCAGCTAGTGAAAATTTGTCAACATCACTGGAAAGAACACTTAAAAATCAGTAAAATTGCCAAGTGTGAAAGCGATTTGTTGATAACCAGTGAAGATATAACTCTGCAAAGACGCGGAACTTTAAAGATGCTTGTATGGTAGGGGGCAAATTCGTGCCGCCCACCATAGAAACATCAGCTCTGAAAAATTTGCACCTCTGTGGAGTAATGTCTTCACTTTCTTTGGACATATCACCCTTAAACTTGGTAAGTTACCTTATTTGAAAGCCGTTTTCAGCAGTGTTGATGGATATTCACTTACTGCTACCATACAACAACATAAACTTTATTTTCACTTGAATTTAAGACTAGCTCTCTAGTTCTTCGAGCTGACACACATAAAAATACATGAAATACATTATGAATAATAATAAAATAATATTAGAAACAAACACATAAAAGAAAAAACTTATTTACAATATTTTAAGTATAAGTATATACAAGCAAAAGAATCGACATAAAGGTAATGTCCTGTATTTTAGTCTTAAAGTCTGCAAAAAAACTGGTTCAAAAAAAGTCAGGCAGTGCATTCCACATGTAGGAAAGGGAGTTAAGACCATAGAAAAATGTGTGTTATGTAATCAAAAAATGAATAAAACCATGCAATGGTCTATAACAAGTTGTCCAATAGGCAAGCGACATGAGTACGATAAAGTAAAATAATGTCCAAGGAAAACTATAGACGTGCATTTATTGCTCTAGGCTAGTAAACTTCAGCAACAGCTGAAGTCAGGTTAATTTAACAGAATTAATTTATTTTTATTAATTTTTTACTCACATAGTAAATTTTTTTGCCCTTTGCAGAACCTGAACTGGGCATGCGTGTCTTTAGTGCTCTCACCCAATCTAGCTGACAAGACGACCCATTCAATGCTTAGTTTTGTGTTAGAAAATCTCATAAAACCTCTTGGAAGTAGCTGCATTCCCCTTGAAGTCTACAGAAGGTCTGTTTATTCATCACATTTCTCGCCACATGTAAGAGAATCTAAGATAGTCTTGGATTCCATGCTGTGGATTCTGGATTCTGGATTCCTATCGTTAGTGGGATTTTGGATTCTTTAGCCAACGATTCCAGATTCCACAGGCAAAAATTGCCAGGATTCTGGAAATTGGATTCCCTTACACGGGGTGACACTTAATGTGTTAAACATGGCAAACACTGTTTCATCTGAAACAAAAAATGAGACTCGGCTTTCAGTGAAGGACACTGCCTGAGACTGGTATGAAGTGCCCACCTAAAACAGGCAAAAGTGACTAAGAATGTGGTCCTTTAGGGTTGTGGTGGTGGGGGAGGAGGGAGTATGTACATTTATGTCCCTGATCCCTATTTTGAAAACCTGCCAGTTCATGTATTGAGGAGTAGGCTTTGTCTCTGTCGGTATTTACCAGTGTTATTTTGTCTTTATCCCTTTAAGTCCCAATATCTACATACAAATTCTCCAAACTGATCTCTATATGTTTCCTTAAAGAATGAGTTGAGAGAATTTGATAAAAGATCAAAGCATTTTCTCTTTGGTGATCATTTTATTAATTCTCATAACCTAATCTCTTGACGATGTATGGATATTGTTAGGAAAAAATTAATGTTGGCCACTATTGGGACTTAAAGGGTTATTGCCGTTGCAGTTTCAACCCATCGTTTAGTCTGTTCCTGGTGTTCAGATACACCTGTAGTAGAGCATGGCGGTCAGATTACTGGGAGCGAGTTGACCCCTCAATTTTCTTCTTCATGAATTTTCTCCTCCGCTCTACTAAATGCCTCGAACAGGCAACCCATCTTTTTTGTTGTTTCTCTCCATTGCATTACCCTCTACCAGGTATGCATGCAGTTTTTGCACCAGTTTTTCACAATCTTTGCACATTACTGTCTCAGCATCTGTCACATGTTGTTGTTTCAAGGCCATGTTACTAGCCTGCGTAGCAAGCGTTTCTGCTCAAGTTTGTCGAGAGTTTGTAAAGAGATATTTCACAGTTTAATCTAAGGTTATTAATATTTTTTTGAAAATCTGAAGAATTCTAAGGTTATTAATATTTTTTGGAAAATCTGAAGAATCGCCAAACTTCTACATGTACATGTAACATTTTTCTGGATGATTTGGATGCCTTATAAAACACTCCCCTAAAACAATAAGATTTAAATGGTCACTGATGCCAAGGGATTGGTGTGGGCTAACCTAACTTTCCCTCAACCTTCCTTCATGGTTTTTTAAGTCTTGATTTCCCATACATGAAATACATGTATTGTTGTAAGTTTAAGAAATCAAATTGGTATTACATGCCATATTCTTTCAGATGGATTAAAAAGGTGCCAGATGTACATGGTATTGACAAAAATTTTGAGATCGCTCTCTGTATGTATAAAGAGGGAAAGAAGCAAAAAGGTGGGTGTAAGTTAGTTATCCAGAATGTAATCAGTCATATTGCTAGTTAGTTTGTCAGACAGCTTCTTATAGGGTTTTTAAGAGGTTTTTCAGCATCCAGAATTGGCCTTATTTTGCAGCCAGTATTCAGGAATTTAGACGAAAAGGGTAGCAAGATTCAGGATTCTAATCACGATCCAGGATTTGGCATATGTTGTTCCAAGGAGGCAAAATCATAGAGGAAAAGCGAATTCATGTTCTTTCTTGTGCAGAAATGAAAGGATTGTTACGTTCATTTCACTTACCAAAAAAGTTGCGCACATTTTCTCAGCCAAGTCATGTGCCTATTTTGACAGCACGGCGTTTTCTTACCGTCTTCCACTAGTTCCCTTGAGGTGGGGGAAACTGAAACCGGTTACAAGGCTATTTTTTATGATTGGGATCATTCGATAAAAAACACTAAACCTAGTTTAGTGGCCTTAGCACCCACGAGCCTCCTGTAGCTCAGTGGTAGGTCGTAGGTTCGACCCCTGCTGGGAGAACTCGGATTTTTTCTTCCAAGCTGCCTGTGTCACTCTGAATAACATCTTTTTCTCTCAGATATCAAAATTCTTCTGTTTTTTTTTTAGGTTCGATTTTATGCACCGATGCAGTATCTCTGGTAAAGGACATCATAGGAATAATGGATGCCTTCTTAGATGTTAACAAAAGCCAGTACTCTGGCAAAGACACTCTTGCAACAGTTATCAAGAAAATCAGGAAAGAAGTAAGTTGCCATTAAAAGTATTGATAAAATTGTCCTTGTAAATTATATACGTGAATAAAATGCGGAGGAATCTCATTAAGATATGGCCTTGTGCTATTTTAAGTGGTTTAACCCGTTGGACAGGTTTTCTTGGTATTTCAAGGTTAGTGAAGGTCTTGCTTTTCGATTGGTCGAGTTAAAACAAAGTATTCAATGCTTGCTTCATGGTGTCCTAAGGAATAAGCGTTAACTCGCCTGTGACTTGACATCACGCATGCGTTATGAGTCATAACGCATATATGCTCCTCCTCCTCCTTCTCCTTCTTCTCCTGAAAAAGTTGACCCCGATAGGAGGGTGATGCTAGGCTGTTCACCCGTCTAGCCGAGGGAACGTTTTGTTTCAGATTTAAGCGGTTTGTCACGTGTTGTAAGCAAAAGTATGAAAACTTAGCTCGCCCAGGTTAGCTCGGGTAGGCGGTTGACAACTGTTCTCCCTCAAAGTGGGGCCTGCTGAGACGAGGACAATAAAGGTTGATCCCTTCAAAGAACAATGAACGCTACTACTACTACTACTACTACATGGCCGAGCAAGAGCACGCCTCTTCCAGGTCTCCCTATCCAACATAGCTGTTCTCAGCTCTTTCGCGCTTTCTAAGCTGGTATCGTTTTTCATGTTATTGTAGTGTGCAACAGCTGGTCTTCCCATTTTCATGCTACCATCATCTAAACCCATGAAGAGTGTGTGGTAGATCTCTCTAAGTTAAAGAAACAGGTAAAACGTGAAGGCATGGAACACACTTGGATTCTGTGAAGCCTGTTTTTTGGAGGCTAGGAACTTTGGGCGAACTTTTCTTTCAAACATTGCAAAATTTTACTTGTTCCTTAAATGAGGACTTAAGTTAAGTACAATCTAATTTTTATGTTCAATGAAGCTTGTGATTACAAGTATACAGTAACGTTATTTTTATGTTGTTGTTAGTTTGGATTTGCTATCAAAGATGATGAATGGAAACTAACGACTTTCACTTTCAAGAATCAACCAACGTATGAAAACTTTGAGAGTGTGAGGAGTTCTTGCAAGTAAGGACTGTTATTGTGGGCAGTAAAATCAATTATCATTCTGTCGACCTTTGTTGTCAGAGCTTGTTTGGGACCACCTTAAAGAGGTCAGGAATCCAATTCTCGATAATCAACGGGTCTGAAAGCTGTTGTTGTGTACCTTTAAGATAAAAGTTCTGATTGTTTTGCAGATAACATGATTAAAATACCACTTAACAAAAATAAAATGTTAACTAGGTCCCGCTCTCTTAATTTTCAGAGTTGGATTTGAATACTTGGTCAAACGTTTATTACATATCGGCTTTGTCGGAATCCCGATGCGGCAAGGGCGCATGGAAATAGGGATAATTTCTCAAAAATGTACGCGAACTCAACCATGAACAATGGTTCTGTCATGAAATTTGGGGAGCAAGGGATGGCGCAGTGTCGAGACCACTCGCCTTCCACCAATGTGGGCCGGGTTCAAATCCTGGCGTCGACGCCATATGTGGGTTGAGTTTGTTGTTGGTTCTCTCCCTTGCTCCGAGAGGTTTTTCTCCGGATACTCAGGTTTTCCCCTCCTAAAAACCAACTTTTCCAAATTCCAATTCGACCAGGAATCAGGTAGACGAAGAACCAGCAATTGGATATGCTACCTCTAAATCGTTATTTACTATTTAATTCTTAAAGATAAACTATAATTAGTGGCTATTTTCATACCATTCTATGTCACTGACAATCGCGAAGTTATGACCGAATTACAAAGGATTAACAGTTACCCGCGTGACTTTGTGGTATTGTCTTGTCGCCTTTAACCCCGTAACGTTAATATTGGAACAAATGTAAAGTAATCTGTGATTTTACTTACAGGAAAGAAAAGTGGCCACAGCTACGAACCTCTTTACTTGATTTTCTTAAAAAGCGCCGAGCGTAAGTGACTCTTTCATGTCAGTGTTAGATATCTCTTAGACCTCTGAGCTGTATGCTTTGTTTTCCTAATGAAGTGACAGAGGAATTTACCCCTTTGTTTTCTGATAAATCAAACAACAGAGTACATGCACGAGAATAAGACAAATTTGAATGAAACAGTCCCCCACAGTATTATCACATTGCAAAAACAAAACATACAAGCTAAAAAGATCTATTTGTCACAGTTTTACCTGCTTAGATTTGGAGAGAAAACAACAGCACAGACACACTAACAATTCTGTAAATGTATTCTGACTTCCCAAAATTACCTTCTTTTTATTAAACCTTAACCTTAACCTTAACACCGTTTGCATTCGGTTTGGCCATTATGTTCAGCTGAGAGTTTTTTCTGCTAATGCAAATGTTACATCGTTTGTTGGTTGTTTGCATTTTTGAGCCGATACTTACAAGACATCTATTAAGTGTGACAGGAAGAATGACTAGTTTTGAGATTCATTGTGTCCTCATAATAATGTACCATAATTTTTGAACAGTACTTTCAAAAGCCTCATTTGATTCAATTTTTCTGTTAGCGATGATATTTCTCTGTTGTTCCTTAACTTAGTTCCTCGTTCTTTCTTCCTCTTTTCGTTAGGTCTCACACACTCTATTGTATCGATGTCTTCGCCCGGTGCTTCATGTTCACCGAAGTAAAACTCGCACTTAATGCTTCTGGCTTCCCTTCCAATTACCCAAATATCTGTGAAAAGGTATTGCCCTGCGTTTCTTTCATTCTCAACAGCAATGCTGCAAATAAAACCAAGTCCTCGGGCGATGTTCGACTAATAGGCCGTTTCTGAGTTCTCTCGGGCCTCTGTATCAAAACAAGGTTAAGTGCTCAGCCTTTGATATGGAAATGTTTTTCAATCTCATGCAAGTAAAACTTATTTTCACAAGAAAGGTTGTGCACTTGGCCTCATTTTGAAAGTGAGGCTTTTTGGAACTCAGAAATTATTAGACGAGGTTGAGCAAAATATCGTGATTTGTCAGTGGCGAATAATAAGAAAAAAAGCCCTTAAAGGACTAGTTTCCAGTCCCCTAATTGGGTACTCGGTCACTATATTTCGCGTTATACTACGCAATAAACTGTTTTTAGAAGGGAAAAATTAAGCATAATTTACATCAATTGCAGTGATTAACAGTTCAGAAGAGGCCTTTAGTTGCTAAAAATGTTCTAGTTTGAAAAAGTCGATAGTTTTCTTACGAAAACTGTAGTAAGCTACCTTAGCTGTTAAATTTCTTTCATAACTATGATATTGAAAGCGAGAGCCTGTCACTTTCAGATCAAACAGACCCTTTCCAAGTTACAGAAAGATGATGGGTGCAGATTGGCGGAGGTGTGTTCTGATTGGCTTGGACAGACACTGTGCAAGGCGGCTTTTGGAAGATGGCGTCACAGTAATTACAGCTACGTAAGTTCAGATTCTGCTGGTGGTATTTCAGTTTAGCCTTGATGACGTTTTGATTCGTCTTATGTGACGGTCGCTATCGACATAGTGGGGTCATAATCTACCTGTCCAAAAACGACGAGAAGAAGCGAAGAGAAGTGTGACCATTCAAATGAAAGCTACTGAGCAGTACCTTCCTGTGGTACTGTTTATTACGTTGTGCAAGGTGGTTCTAACTTTCGAGTAGTGGATGGAATCCTTAGGTGTGACCATTCAAGTGAAAGCTACAGAACAGTACTTTTACATGGTTCTATTTTATATAATGATATTTTGTTAAATTTTGACTATGGCTATTTTTGGCAGTGGAAGATTTAAATATATTTCGGGTTATTGTTAGTCAAATGTGTCGGGTTCTTTGTGTACATCTTGTACATCTTGTTTATTTAATTATTAGATTCCCGAGTCAATGTTATCCTGCCTCAAGGCAATAGCTGATGTCAAGATGGAGGCGTTTACAAAGATCCTGTCAACCGCAATACTTGAAGTTGCTAAGGTAAGTAAAGCGCTTTTTATTTTTTCAGATGGAGGTTAATGCTGAGTAAATTGGTTGGTTTTGTTTTGTTCTTGTTGTCGTAAAATTAGTACGAACGGCTTTGACTAGAAAAAGCCAAATTTGCGGTAGTGATCAATATACAGTCAAACCTCCTAGGTCATTAAGCGGACCTACATATAAGCGGTCACTTTCAGTAGTGTAACACCGACTTGTATCAAGAGGTCACGGTCATCTTTTTCGTGATTCTTGTAACGAGTTACTTTTTATTGTCCCCACCTCTATTTAACGGTCACTTGGTCACCATGCACCATACAAGTGCAATAAATACACTTGACATGGCATTGAGTGGCCTTTCATTTCCTGTCTTTTGGCACAAGAAGAGATAGGAACAATTTGACGTCAACTTGTGTTATGGTATTTCGCTTTGTCACCTTTTTCATTTTCTTGATAAACTCGGACAAGGTTTGTCAAACCTGTACTTGAACGGTCAATCTGCTTTAAGTGGTCTGTTGCTCATTCCTCTGGAGTGACCGCTTAATGCAACAACAACAACAACAACAACACTTTACTTCACCCCATAATATACAAGAAATAGGTTTGACTGTAGCGGTTACAACTATGGCGCTCTGGGCCCGATTTCTCGAAAGATGGTTAAGTTTAACCCAGGATAAAGCTAAATTTTTAAATTCTAAGAACATGCAATTCGAGCTTACAAAATACTGTTTAGCCTTCACTCCAAGTTACAGTGATGGTAACACAAATTGTTACTCTCAGCAATACAAAGGACGATAAAATGCTACAACGGGAACAAAATTTTAAACCTGGATAAGCGCTAATTGGCTTTTCAGGAACCGGTCCCAGGGGTGTACGATAGACAAACTTGAATCATCCGGGGTGAAAGTGCAGGATGATTCGGTTGGCAATTACCCCAATGCGAGCTTATTTTCACAAACTAAGAGTAAATGAACATAGGGTCAGGAATGGACCTACCCTATTCCCAATCTGTTCGCTTAAGAAGGTGAAGCGATGATATCTTGAATGACAACACAGCAGTGTCCCATTTGTTCCAGTGGAAGTGGTTTTCAACCTGTTTTATCGAGTGTCGTTAGACCAAAAGCCAAGTAACTACTGTACAATTGGAATTCGATACGACAAGGAACTGAAATATTTATTTGATTTAAATTTTATTTTTGTTTGAATTTTACAGGTATTTTCTAACAATACTGTTCAAGCAAAACATCGGAGCGATCTTGAGCGCTGGTTGAAAGATATCAAGGTATTGTAGCAATAAGGTCATCATAACAGTTACCGAATTTACTGGGATTAATTACTATCCCACGCGACCTGTTTTCCATTTCCACCACCACCACCACTACCACCACCATCATCATCATCTTCATCATATATCATCATCATCATCATCGTCATCATCAATCATCATCATCCATCGATGATCAATCATCATCATCGTTATCACCATAACCATCGTCGTTGTCATCATTATCGCGAACAACACTCCAGCTGAGTTTTGTTTAAAGTTAAATCAAGGGGTTATTACCTTGTTTCAGAGATTCTTATTTAGCGCGTTTACCCAACAGAACTTGTACAGTAGCAAGCGTCAGTTGACAGAGTGGAGCTGGGCCTTTCATTTTCTCACCACAGGACATCTCAAACGAAAACCCGCGGTCATCAGGTATCATTGAAATTTTATTTTGTGCAGCATCATGGAGCAGGAGAAATACTTTACGCAAGTTGGATTACAATTTTGCTTCATAACTTTAGTTAAGATTTGTTGAACGATGCCCTGCGAGCAGAGGCCCTTTGATCTTCCTAGATAAGTGGTCGAAGGACCTCTGCTCGCGGGGTTGTTGAACGGTTTACTTTGTAAAGAAACTGTGGTTGTTGAGTTGGTAAGGGAGTGAAACACAAACTCGTTGTTCAAAAGCCGAAGATTGCAGCGTTAGCCCTCAGACCGAATCGTAGGATTGAGGGTTACGTGCTACTTCAAGTAGATTCTGGCAACAATATAAGGTGACTTCAGTAATTAGGTGTTATAACTTTGCGACATGTTTTTACACGTTGCACCGTAAAGTAGTATTTAAAAATTATGCTATTACCGTTCAGTAAGAAGTGATTTTGGTTTCGTGGTTTCACAGGCAGTTGAAAAACAGCAATAGTCTTATGGCAGGGACTGTTCCCCATCACCAGTTGTTGAAAATACAAGCTGCTAATACTCCAACTGCAAACAACCCCAGTGATAAACCAGCTCAGCAGCACACTGCAGCTCGAACACAATCTGGTTATAAGGTTGTCTCAACACCCAGCAACACTTACAACGGCAAACAGGGTAGTGCGGTGCGAACAGAGTCTTTAAACACCGCGTTTGTGCCTTCACCAAAGAAGAGTTCCAGTGCTAAACCAGCTCAAGTTGTTAACATTGCTGGGTCCACACCATGCAACACTTCATATGGGAAATCTCCTCAGGCTAATGGCAATGCGACATCAAAACAAGGTAACACTGCCGTGTCCACACCAACAACCAATGGCAATGGTAAAGCTGTTAATATGGCCCGATCGACACCGAACACTTCAAATGGTAAATGTGCCGCTGGAGGAAAGGCGATCTCAAAACAAGGAAACACTGTATCCACACCAATCAGCAATACTAATGCTAAAACTGTTAACATGGCCGGAAGCACACCAAACACTTCAAATGGTAGATCGGCTCAAGTGAATCCTGCCTATACATCTGTGAACATGGCCGCGTCCACACGACAAAATGTACCTGTTGCTCAACTCAGTGGAGTGAACCCAGTGCGTTCCAGTACAGCCCGTATAGCCTCACCTACAGGCACTAACCCTGGAAACAAAGTGCAAACACCAACAGTGTTATTACAGGTGGGTAACACAACGATGCGTACAGCTAACCCTAATGCCATGCCTCAGCAAGTTATCAGACTGTCTCCAAATTTTCTGGCCAATCTGACGGGCAATAACACTGTTCAAAATGTAGTAATAAGTAGAATGCCCGCCCCGCACGGTGCTAACGTTTCAACTACACCTGGCTCAGTGAGAAATACTGCACCATCACCTCGGCCCATCACAACTATAGCATCTTCAGCGTCGAGTACGTCTGGTTCAGTTCAAACGGCTTCCACTGCTGTGGCATCATCTTCATCAGCTGCGGCCAGCGCAAAGACTTCAAAAGGGTCACGAGCGTGATGTTCCTTCTGTTGCTATGTTGTGAACACTTGTTCACATTTTTTTCTATGTGACATCTTTGGAAGGAGGGGAATGATCTGTTCTATCGTTCGCTTTTTTTATCACAGATTGTTGAACTTATGGTTCTGTGCCATTACTATCAAACTCTTTCCTACCACTGATTTAAAAAGCGGGTTCGTAAATCATTTCTGTGGTGGACACATCTGCCACCATGAGTTTTTTTCCCATTTTCTCTTTTCTTTTCTTTCTTTTTTCTTTTCAGCACAGTTCATCGAGTCGTCTTATTTTAGAGCCTTGAAAGTAGAATAAGTGAAAGGAAGGCAAAGCATAGTTTTATTGTTACGGATTAACTGGTTTTAAGTTGAATCGCGAAAGGAATTGAGGTAAATTTAGGTTGCTAGGAAACTACTCACCTACCCCTCACTTAAGCTAACATTAACACTTGCTTCTTATCTAGGGCAAAATGTTAGCTTAGGGGAGGGGAAAGTGGGCAGTTTCCCAGAAAACTAAATTGACCCAGGAATTGTATAATTATGCTGGAGCTACTTCAATATTTTTAGTATTGTTTAAATACCTCCAGGAAGAAGAGCACAAGTTTGCTTAAAATTTTATGAGATGATATATTGTTTAGTAGAAGATATGTTGCTTATTTTTCAAAGGGACATAATTATATCAGACTTAAAGACTAGAGTTAAAGTTCAAGTAAGAGGAAGTCTTTGTTAAAGAAACGAAATTTAATCACTTCAGGGCATTAACGACAACTTAGATGATACGAAAGAACTTTCTATTTACAAACATTTTTCAGGTTGAAGTTTCTCTTACACTCCTCAATTAAACAACTGTTAATGCGTTTCACAGTAATTATATAGCTGCCGGGTATATTTTAAAGTCTTTCTGTCGAAAAAGTTGACAGTTTCAATAAATTGTTGTTCCGTTCTTGTCACTTTCATGTTCCAATGTGAGATTATTTCGCCGTAAGTATCATTTGTTTACCAGCCTCATTTGCAGGTGGCCTTTCTAGATTTTGCGCAGCGCGCGGAGGTAAATGGGAAGCATTTTCAGTTTCCCACGACAGCAGTACTCTTTTCTCGGTAATTGGTTTCTCGACTCTTTCCCCAAGCCCCTGTATCTATTATGCTGTGTACGAGACTTAATGACGTCTTGTAATGTTTTTTCTTTTCTTAAGAGCTGCATGGGAGGGAGACAGTTCACTTAGTCTTTTTTTCTGTTTTCGTTTGCGCGAGCTTAAGACAAGGACACGAATAGACCTTTGACAATTGTTGGTCAAGTGATTAACGTTCTTTAAAGACGAAAACTATTTTTTTGGAAAGAGGATTTTAGCAGCAACCGAAAGCGCATAAAATAAGAAAATATTCAACCGTATATCTAAAAAGTGGCGATTGCAACGGCCAAAAATTAGAAGGATTTGTATGGGAAAAACAACTTTTAGCACCCAATCACGATTGGGAAGATCTCCATTTATATCCTTCTAAATTTTGATTACCGTATTTATTCGAATAAGCGCGCAACCTCGAATTAGCGCCCACCTCGAATATGTGTCCATCCTAAATTTAATAAGCGCCCACCCCACCCCCTCCCACTCAAACTCCAATCAGAAATAATAAGATACTGTCCCGAAGACGAAGTTTTGTTTTCAGAGTATTTTACAGAAACTTGTTTTGTTAAATCTACACTTGCTGAAAGTGGTGAAAATTTAACAAGCGCCCAGCCTCGAATAAGCGCCCACCTCGAGTTAGCGCCCACTCTCAAGATCTAAAAATGTAATAAGCGCCCAGGGCGGTTAATCGAATAAATACGGTAATTTTTTGTTCAGACGAGTGCCCCAATTTTTTTTTCGCATTTAGTAGCTCAAATTTTCTTTCTTCCTGATTTTTTTTTCCGACTCCTTTAGGAGCGAGAAGGAAATTGGAGCCGAAATTCGTTCCGCAATTCTTTCTGGAATCGTTACTAGGCACGCGCCACTCAGCGATGGGCCAATTTTTTCCCTGTCCCCAGTAACAGTCCCAGAAGTCTTTGCGAAACTTAACTCGTTCCAGTTTCCTTCTCGTTTCGAAAGTGGCGAAGAGTTAAGCGTCGCCAAAACAGTCCCATGAAGCAGCTTGATACGACACCCATCCAGTCCCTTCCGAAACCAGCCAGTGAGGCTTTGGATAACTCCCGACGTGACGAACGACCACAAAGCAGTTTTACCTTGCCTAGTCCCTGTATGGCAAGTTTTAACTTTAACGAACAAAACGATGTAAGAAGTTTATGCCCCAATATGGTTTCACCAACAGATTTCAACGTAGGTGCAACGAATACCGTCCTGCCACATGAGTCACGCAATTTAATCAATGTGCGTGAGTGTAACACCATGTCACACAGTATGTATTACAGTACTTGTATCCCACAATAGAATTCCCCAATATCACTGTCTGCTAAAAATATCAAGTACCGTTAACACAACAGGAATGGTGGCAGACACTGCAGGCATGTTCCTGGGGAATGGGAAATTTCCCCAGGGATGGTTCCACGGCCGAAGAAACCCAGCAGTTATTTTACCCCGGAAGTCCGACTGTCTTGTGTGGGTTGACTTCAAAGGATGCCTCGATATTCCAGGGATTGCTCACGGTGTGGTCAGTTTCGTGAGCGAATCCTTTCTCGATCAACACTTTGTTGATGTGAATTTCTTCATCGCCTTCTGTGTCCCAAAGATCAACATAAACGGTCTGATTCCACGCCCTAGAAGAGCAAGGCCAGTATGAAATTATGTACTTATTCAGGGTGCATACAAAGCCAGTTTTACAGCTTACCATTCGGGCAAGCTGTAGTTAGCATGTACTAGCCCAAAAGTCGTTTTAATTGATTTGTTTTAATTTGATTAAGTCGTTTAAATTAATTCGTTTAAATTTGCCGCGGGATTAGCTCAGTCGGTGGAGCGCTTGACTGCTGAGCGAGAGGTCGCGGGGTCGATTCCCGGGACCGGACCAACACTCAAGGTCTTAAAATAACTGAAAAATTAATGTACTGCCTTTGCTCTGCAAGCGGCCGGACCTTCGCGTGGCTCGGATGACCTCGTAAAATGGCAGTCCCGTCTCCAGTAGGAGACGTAAAAAATAGTGTCCCCAATTGGTACCTTCGTGCTAAATACAGTGACATTTAAAGTGATTATATTTTACCTAGAAAAAATATTTTGTTAATCGGGATTTATAAAAGCTCCTATGTAATTAGAATTCCCCCCCAAAAATTCACTTGCCAGTCGTGCAAGTTAAGAATAAGTCACTAGCCCGATAGCAAAATCCACTAGCCCTGGGCTATGGGGCCCTACGTTCTTTGCAAACTGCTCCTTAAATATCGGGAAATTTTTAAAATGAGCTGTCAAGCTATTTACTTTATTTTAAAAAGCTAAAATTGAATTTCAATTGAATTTTAAAACTAATGGTCCAATTTTGATATTTCAGACTATATATAGGCATTGAAACTGTTTCCTGTCGTTTGTCGCTTCGGATGGCAAGGATGCACATATCAGTATTGAAACTTGAAAAAGTTAGCCGCTATGCCTGCAAAAATCACCAAATAAATTATTTTGGTTAGTACACTGTATTCCCTGAAAAAAATTGTTTGATATCTTCTTTATAGCTGAGCTCCACGCGCGCGCGAAGCCCCATAGCTAAGTAAATCTACCAATCCTAGAAAATTTGGTAATCACGTGACCTTACACATATTAACCTTACAGGAGCATTTTCTGTATGGGTAAAGGTACTAAGTAATGAATTAGCACAGAATTGACCTAAAACAACAATATCCTCGTTGCATAACCCCTTTCCCCGTCCCTCGAGTTCTTCGCCCTTACCAGCTTGCCTGCAGAAAAGGAGAACTCTACTGATGACAGGCACTCGTGGTGCCCTGTGTTCGTAGTTCTCACACCCTCTTCAGACCGAATACATTCAAGATTTACTTTTGGCGCTGCAGCAGGGGTATTTTTCAGAACGCCGAATGGCTGCCAAAAGCTCAATGACTCTGAAGTTTAGTGAGAACGGTTAGGAAATTGAATGAATCAGGGTTCCATTTAGGGACAAAAATGACCCAGGACTTCATTCACTCAGTTTCCTGACGCTAATCACTAAACGTCAAAGTCATTCGGTGTTCGGCGGCCACTCAGCGTTCTGCAAAATACCCCTGCCGTTTGCCCTACGGACTTACTTAGAGAGAACGTGCGCAATGAGCGTCTTATCCTCGGTGAGAGATGAAAATGTTTTCCTGAAAAAATATAATAATAGAAATATATAAATAAATAAATTAATATACAATATAGAGGCACACTCATGAATCATTTTCTTTAACTACATATACATGTATATAAATGTCAATTACCGTTTTACTCAAGCACCGTGCAATAAGAGGTGTACGGATGTGAACTGTTTTTCACAACTGTTTAATAGTTTTGACGAAGAATGTAGTTATAAGACTAGCACATTCACTCACATAGCGTCTTCAGACCAGTCGAGTTTCTTTCCATTTTTTTGATGATTGAAAGTGGGCTCCACGTTTCCAAGGAAACATTCAAGCGCTTGGAATGGAAGATGCAGAAAATGCGGGAGCATACGCTTCACGTGATTTTCACGTGTCCACTCTGAATTTCCATAGTCCACGAAAAAAACCTGATGAAGAAAGGTCATTTTGATTTAAACAAAATGAAAAACAAACAATCAAAGAAACAACAACAGCAACAAAAAACAAAGTAATGCGTTATACTAATTAAAAGCATAAACCATTGAAAGAGTCACTTTGGATCCCATGCAAACTACTGAAGAGTTAAAATATCGCAACCCCGCGCGCCCCTTAACTAGGGGCCCGTTTCTGGACAGACGCGGTTTTTTTTCTCTCTCTCTCTCTTTTTTTTTTCCCGGAAAAATCTCAACCATAAACGTTTGGGTTCTAGCTAACATAGGTCTTTTTTTTGGTGAACTAATAGTTTTATATCGTCCGCCAAACTATTAACAGCGGTCTTGCCGAAGCGACTATATAAGACACATACACCATGCATTTATAGACACACAGGTCTCATCATGGCCTCATTAAACGTGCTCGTGAAACTCCTTCCCTCCTCACCCTTTCGCCTTCTCCCTTGTTTCTTCATTGACGTTCGCCGCTTCGGCCTTTCTGCCTCCTGTTTTTATTTCCATCTTCCTCAATTTCTTAGGCTATGCTCGCGGTAAGAATCTCGTTTTGCAACCTAGATTTTGTAGGTTACCACGTGTTCGACATTCGGTCCGGTCACACATGTTTTTTAGGTCAGTATTTTTTGTACTTTTTCCCTTTTGTTTGAAGTATTTTCTTAGTTATACTCTTTGCTTTGGTTGTATTGGTTTTCAGTGCTATCCTTGTTATTATTTTTCTGCAGCCACTCCTTGAATTTCAGTCTTACAAGAGAGGCTAATTCCCTGTCGGATTACCGGCGGGTAAGACTGCCATCCCTCGAGCCGCGTCTTTTCCTATATTGTCCTCACAGTACCACTTTATCTTTCAGGTTGAAATTCCCTAGTTTCAGCATTTCCTTCTGATGGATCCCGTGAATGGTACATTCGCTGGCTTCCGTTTTTCTCCCATCTTATTGAGAGGCTCTAGTGGGATAGCAGTCAGTTGTAACGTTCAGTTCTCGCAGTATGTTCGGTTTCTTATTTCCGCATGCGGGGTTTTCAGCTTTTTTGTTTCATAGGCCTACTTTGTGCTAGGCTGTTCAGTCTTCGTGCTTCCCAGTTTTATTCATGAGAGGCACGTTTTATGAGGTAGATTTTTGAAACTACGGTTCTACTACTCGTAGTTACGTAGTATAAAAAATAAAAGGCAGGTTGTAATAATACCGTAGTAGCGTAGTGGCGTAGTAGCGTATAGCGTGTTGTTGTTCCCAGGCCTTTCGAAGATGGCGTCCAAAAAGCGAAAGGTCGACTTTTCGGCCGAAGCTATCTTGAGCGAAATTAGCCAGGCTCGTGAATTCGCGCAAACTGTGCAACAGTTTCGGGAAAGTCTTAGTCTAGTGAAGATAAAAGAAATGCTGGGAACGGTGCAGACGGTTAACTTCGACGTCGCCGGCTTACTTGCACTCCTTCTCGGATTCGATGTAGTCATGTGGACCATGCTTGCAATTAACCACGTCCCAAAAGCGTTCGACCGTTACAAGAAGTCCCGTAGTGGCATTATTCACAAAATAGTCGATTTCCTTTGCCCTCAAAGAGGGCTCACGCTTGAGATTATGGAAGAAGTCGTCACCTTTCTCGACGAATTTGGTTCCAACTGGTCCTTTTTTGTGAACGATTACACCAGCGAGTTTGAAACGGCGTTGTTGCGGCTAAATGGCAGTGGCAAAGTAAATTTTAGTAGGTTCATAGCACCTCCCGTGACGGACTGCCTCCACTGTGGATCAATTCTCATCGCTCCAAATCCACCAAGCAGCGGTATTGTGTACACATTGCGGGGTCCACAACCGTTAACAAAGCTCAACCTACGATGCCAAGACTGCAAGGTAAGTTTACCAGTTCCCAGTCCCGCCGCGTAGCACCCAACGCAGCTAGGTAATGTTATCCGAGAATTCTTCGTTGTCACTGTCACGCAATAAACACGGCACAAACAAATAAATTAGAAACCGCCCAGTGGAAGAAGCCAAGAAAACGAAATGTTATGAAAAAACTAATATATAAACAATTTGTCGAAATCTCAGGTCTCTGTGGCCCACAGTTTCTGAGTTATTTGGCGAAACGTTTCACGCACCTTTGTAGAGCTTTGTATGGAGACGGCAATTTCAACTTGTTCACGGCAATTTCAATTTGCTCACGGGAATGTGAATTTTTTTACGGCAACGCTCACGGCGTTTTTCGCTTCGCTCACCACCTGTCAATCAACTCAGTGGAATCGTTTTTAGGAGATACTTTTCCTGATGTAGTTCACTAATTTTTCTAACAAGGTGAATGGAGCAACGAGGCAAACAAACTTAATTACAATTGAGGTCATAATTTTGCCTAGGCAAAGAGTAGCGATTTGAGTACCGGCGATGTGGGCAATCTGAATTAAGGTTTTCTTGTTCATTTAAAAACTTTTTTTGGTATTGATCACCTGAAGCAAAAGAATGAATACAAAAAGAAGGAATATGTACAATTAAGAGACCATTCTCTTAATCGAAGATGCTTTCTGACACCTTTTTTTTTTATTTCACTGTACGTAAGCTTTATTGTGTATTTGTCAATAACAATCAAAACTGATTTTAGAGTATGCATTTCATTATTTTTTTTATTAAAAAAAAAAGGATATAAAAAAGGATATTTCTCTTACATACAGTGTAAATCTACAGTTACAATGTAGTTACATTTGCTGTTTCTTATTTTTATACTAGGTATCATATGGTTATTCCATGATGACTAACACAAGTGGTGGCTCGTATTACTATCCCAAGGAGTTAAACAGTACTTGTGATTTACTAGAAGTCTCTAATGTAACATACATGGAGAAAAAGTTATATTGCTGGCTTCCATCGCTAATGTAAGTTTATAGTGGATAAAATATTACACGGTGTATTCATTCATGTTTATATGATCCAGTCTGTGTACCGCATTAAGTAACAATTTATTGTCACAGACTTGATGAGTCAGAGGCTTTGGTAAGATTTCCGCATAGCCCCTTCTGAGAAATTCAGTTCATGATTAGCTTCATATGCAGCTGACAATAAGGTGTACTAACCATTTTAAAATATGTCACACGTATTTCTTTTTTTTTAGAAATCACTGTTTCGTATCATTTGAGGGTTTTTCGGTCTCCTATAATGAAACATACAGTGAAGAGATTAAAAGAAATTTCGATTCAGGTAAATTTTCAATCATCCATGCTTGCCAAGTTTTGTTTCTAAATCAACAAGTTCTTTTTAATTCCTTCTCTGGGTTTGTTAGGCGTTGTCACAGGAGATTCCTCTGAAGGCCAAGATAAGGCTGGCTGTCAAGAAACTGTTGGGGCTGGATTCTCAGATGGTATTTTATTTACCGTATTTATTTAAAAGAAGTACTCAAACTGTGTCTAATTATTACTTCTTAATATTGTTATAATATTGTAGTAAGATTTAAAGAAAAGCAGCTAACACACTATTATTAAAGAATAATAGTATTGTGTATTGTGTGCGAAGTAATACCAGACAATGCACAGAAAAAAAAGTTTGCCAGCACTAGCCACGACAAGCAACCACACGCGAATGCAATGACCTGCCCTCAAGAAAATGGCTGTAAAATGACCCATAAATCTTGCGAAGTGATCAGGGCGCCCCCGCATATATACGACAAGAGACAGCTGGCCAGCGCTGTCTCAGGTTTAACTTAGCCTAAATTTCATAATATGTGCCCACATGCAAAAATAAAAAGAAAGCCTGTTAAAATATACATATTTGTAGATGATTCCATTACAGATTCTTCTCTGTATGATATTTTTATACCAAAGGATGGATTTGCCCAGGGCTCAATTGTTTTAACAAGAAACTAGAATCTACAAGTATATTTGTCACCTGATTATGACAAATTAACCGACTTGAAATAATCAGGAATTAATCTGTGGTACTTGATAATCTTCTCAATTACAGTAAAATATGCCAACCAGGATGGTTGTAATAACGCACCTAAATGACTGTACTATTATTCTCAAACAGACTTTATAGAGAATGATATTATTGTTGATGATGATGATGATGATGCAAGGGAGAACACGGATGACAGTGAGACACCAGCTGATACTTTAAGTAGCAGTATTCATACCGGTACTTTGTAAAGCTCTTTGTTTTGCGATAACCATGCTTCTAATAATATTGTTGTTGCAATAAATGCCACCTAGATAGAGATACGAACTAATGAGGTAATGTAGTCTATTGTAAGGCCAGAAAAAAGACTACTAGAGATTTTTCATAAATATCACAGCAATTGAAAATTCATAAAACTATCGCAATAACACTATCCAGTTGTGAAGGAGCTGCTCGTAAGTTCTCTCCTGATTAGTTGCAGAAAACAATGACATGCCATTCTTTCAATTGTTTCAGTCATTTGTTTGTGGTCTGGGCCAGGCACCACTGGCGACGTCTCTTCCGATTACCATAGTATTAGCCCTCTTGTTTGTTATACTACAAGTAGATTTCTTGCCTGTAAATAAGACATTATCCCTTGCAATTCATCATTTTATTTTGCAGCAAGTTATTAACTGGGTATTGACTCAATAACACTAATGGGACACTTATTCTGGGCAGTGCATGGAGATAACCAAAGCTGGGTCCAACTGCATGATCAATACATGATTTTGAGGAAAATGATACACAGACAAGAATATTTATCACTAACCCATTATAAACTTCTGTAGCTGTAGCTGTAGTATATGTTACATTTTTAACATCTTTCAGGAAAGGACAGTGATGCTTCCTCCACATTAAAGCACAAAGCTGACAAAGGTGATGCTTGAAATGTCATTTTTTAAAAATATTAACTTGAAGACTGTACAACGTAGCGGACCAAACCTGCTGATATTTGCATGGTGTAGCTCCAGTACTGGACTACTACTGGTCAAACGTCATGTTTATTCTAAAGCTGCTTATTGGAAGGTTTAATATTTATTTATTGTATTTAGGACAGCAAAATTATTAAATAAAGTTATTTTTTCATCATAGCACATCTTCCTGGGGAACTCGACCGCAAATCAGTAGCTAGGGCGTTCTGGGAGAGTGAACTGTATAAGGAGCTCCTGGAATGGGATCTTGTTGAGAAGTGGGCATTTACCGTTGAGCCAAGCTCCGATGATTTCACTGGACCCAAAGATGCTGCAGCTGAATACATTGTGCGAAGCAGGGCGCAATCAATGTATAGTCATGAATGCCATGAAGGATGTAAGAACAAAGGTGAACATTTTTTCAATCATTATTATGATGACTATTATCAGCAGTGGCCAGATTGATCTAGCCTAGGCCAGACAAGAGGAAAAGCCCTTTCAAGCACTGCACAAACCTTACACTTAAATGGTGCTGCCTGGCAATGGCAATTTTTTTGACAACAGCTGGCTTGGAGCTGGGCTATGTCCAGCTCGAAGCAAAAATATAGCAGACAAGTTTTAACGAAATCAGATAGACAGATATAAATAATTACCATCGGTACCGTCATTATAAATTATCTATTAATCATTGTATTTGGCTGCATCAAGGCACACTTTTGCCTATGTCATTTTCCATGTTACTTTTTAACTAAAGAACCACCATTTTGTTGGAAATACACTTCATCATGCCCACAGTGGCACATCTACGGAGAGAGACACCACCTTATTTTTAGACAAAACTGAAGCCTACGGGGCCTACAACAATAATTTAAAGGCTGCACCCTCTCTTATCTTAGGGTCTGGATAAGCAGGACCCCTCACTTTCTTGAAGATATAAATCTGCCACTGCCCCAAATACTTTTGACATATCCATAACTAAGGAATCACATTAGAGTTTTGTGCCCTAGAAATCCTTTCTCAAGTAGACCACTTAACACCAATAAACTGATATCTGCATGCACGGATGCCCTTTTCCATTCACTTTACCTTAGGATGTGGAAAGCTGTATGTTCTAGATGGAAACTGGAAGTTATGTTATGCACACTGTATGTTCCCAGTCTCGATAAGCATACCAGGTTACGAAACCGAAATCAACTACCCAAATATCTGCCCAAGAAGTCCAGAGTACCAGTCTGCGTTCTGCGATAGACATTGTCAGGTTGTAAAGCAGAAAGGAATACCAACTGAATTAAGAACGTTTCTGGATTACTGCAGGAATAAAAAACAAGGTAACTGAATTTCCCCTTCTTTCAAGGTCAAAAACAAAAAAATACCACTATTGTAACTTGACAAGCAACAACAAGTACCTATTGGTCCTATTGGACAATGTTGTGGATGGTCTCAGTGACCGTAATGTCGCCTTTAGACATCGATAGCTAAATGAAACCATTTTAATATAAAAGTGCATTGACTGATGATGATGATGAAGTTGACGGTTGCGTTGCTCCGTTGCCGGTGATCTATCCCTCCTGCCACGCGACTGAGCGCCTTTCCGCCCGCATCCACGTCACGTAAGTTAGTGTCATTTGTGAAGCTTCACAAGCGGAAAGCGCGAATCGTATTACTACTGAGAAGAAGCACGTGTTTCATGCAGTAACATGAAGATGAAGTGTTCAAAAAGACATTTTGATAGAACTTATTTTTCTAGGAGATTAAAATTACATTATATTACATTTACATTTTACAGACCCTGAAAATGTACTGAAAGATATTGAAAGCCCTGGTCACAGTGTTTCCGAATTAACAGAAAATGCAGCCGTATACCAAGGTGTGTACATGACGTTTAATGTTTAGGGAAGTATTACAACCGCGGACGCCTTTTTAGCACGTACAAGTCTAGTGTTTTTCTCGTAGTAAGCGATTCACTATAACCACGGATAATTTTGTTGTGTGTGTACAGTGTTTTCCCAGTCCCTCGTGGTCAATTTATGTGACGTGACCGCGCGGAATAATGGGACTTAGGGACTACACAACTGTATGTGTAGTTCATTATTAACCACTTATGTGAATTTTAAATTTAAATTTTAAGAGCCGTTAAAAGATATTTTCTCTCGGTATAGTTCTGGCCCTGAGGAAGGCTAATTTTGTTAGCCGAAATATTGGCCTATAATAACTCAGCCCTTTGCCGTAGTGCCAGCCCTACATTGAGTTTTGTTTTATTTTACACTTCAAGTGACGTCTGGCTACTGCAACTCTTTTTTTAGAGATCCGGCAAGAGGAACCGGTCAGTTATATTTACGCGTTGCGTGGACCTCTGCATTCAAACAGTTTTTCCTGAGTGTGTACGTTATATGTGGGTTCATCACAAATAATGTCACAAAGATAGCCCAGTCTAAAAAAAAGTACCTTTCAATTGATTGCGAGAAGACGTTTTTCGCTTGCTCGCTTTGCTACATTTTGATTGATTAGCAAATTTCGCGCAAATTTATTGACGGGTTATGTGTTAAAACATACCACTAGTCACTTAGTCAAATTCTGGATCGATCGATGCGCTGTTTTCGTGTTGCAGTAGACAACAATAATAGTAGTTACCGGTGTTAAATTGAAGAGACACTTAATAATAATAATATTATTGTTATTATTATTATTATTATTATTATTATTGAAAACTACTCTATATGTTGTCACATTATTGGTTTAAGGTACCAGATCATTCATGGCTGCAAATATGACACTGCTGAAAGATTGCGAAGAAGAGGTTCCGGTGCAATGTAATAAGGACACCGTCGGTAAGAGGCGTCTCCAGAAGTGGTCAAGAGGAATTTTTCTGATAGCCACAGCTGGTGGGCACATAGACTTTTGGCAGCCATTATACAAGTAAGAATGTGAACATCAGTAGGTTTTTACAAGTAACGGCATACAAATACCTAACTGACTAAGCAAAATTCCGCGGAATTCCAATGGTTGATATTTTTGCAAGCTTTCTTCGCTGTGCTGTATTTTGATAAGGGGTTGCACTTAGCAATTTTTTTTAATTACCTTTTCCTGCGAGGTGGAAATTGCTCTTTTCAAACCAGTTAGGCAAAAAATTAAGAAATAAGGAGAAACAGTTTGAGGGATAAAATAAATAAGCAAAGAATTCACATCCCATGAAATTCAACGGTATTTTTAATGGCTTACTGTTGATCATTTCCAATAGAAGCATTTACTTATTAAGGATTTGGCATCTTGGTTAAGGATCAACATTACATATGAGTCAAGTGACCGTTCGCTAAAGTGGAGTAAATAACAATTATTATTAAACAACTACACGTTTACTACATAAACAAAACGTTTAGAAAAGTATGCTGTACGTTAACGTTTAAGAAATATCTGACCCTTAAAAGTTACTGAAATGTATTTGACTGGGACAGATACTTTTGTTCTACAGGTCCGAGTCACCATCACAAGCATTTCTTATAACCATTGTTTGGATGTACAATAAATTTAAACAAATGAAGGAAAGTGGAAAGAGTGACCAAGAAGTACTGAAGGCCATGGAAGAGACTGTATTGGCATATGATAACATGTGTCATCTTGATTCCCTTCGTGCCGCCAAAAAAGATTTACCTCTCCCACCCCCATTCAACAAGATGTGGACGACTGTTGAAAAAGTCATTGATCGGCTGCACTTGAAAAATCACAAAGATCCGTCATGCAAAGTTAATTATGATCCTGATCATATACTATCGAAGTCCTTCAACACAATGGCAGCCGAACAAGTCAATGTTTGGGCCAGCAGGCTAAAAAGAATTATGGTGGCTTTGCCCTACGTCCACCATATGTTCTTTTTTCACAGAATGGTTAAGAGGCGAAACGCATACTCACAGTTTTGTTACAGCACTGGCAGACAGCCAGTTGTACCCAAATGTGCTAAAAAGTGGTTTGAACGAAGTTAGGGATACTTTAACTGATGCTAAAATAAACCCGTACTCAGGGTTCCTACAGGGTTTTGGATCCAAAAGTCACGAATTATTCCCGATGTTTTTCCAAAACAATAATTTCCCTCTCCAGACTCAAAGTTATCTAATAGGGGATCGGTAGACCGAACCTCGACAAACGTAGGACCCACGCATTTCGCATGATACACTGCAGACATGCAGTAACCACAGTGACGGCAATTGCGGACATAAGAAAATTCTGAAACTTTTCATTCTTTGAAATAGGAATGTTTTGGCTACAGACAAGATTAAATTTAGAAAAAAACGCATTTCATCTCTACAGACTTTTTTCCAAGTCTGGAAAAGTGCTTCGCAGATTCAAGACTGTACGAACCCTGTGTACCAAAACCTTGCCTGTCGTCGAAGTATCAAAAGACCACCAATAACTAGTAAAGTCATCAACAAATGTAAAACTCAATTAAACTACATTTCAGTATGATGTAAAGTAAAAACCCGCTTAAAGGAGCATAAAGGTTAAGAACCTGTTAGGCTAAAATTTTCATGTTAAACCCCCTTTTCATAACAACCTATTTAGTCTAAAATTTTCAATAGGCTCTAATTTTACAAAATGAAGGGTCAGATGCATGATGATCGCATCAAACCCCAAGCGCTTGAGGGCTATACATTTTACACCTGCATGATTGGACACTGATTTACTGCCTGTCCATCACAAAATGTAAACTGTATTCTAGAAATTAATTAATACAGCAATATATTCCATATCACTGACATATGCCCTGTAGTAGTTATCTGACCTGATCGCTAGTGCCCCTATCAATTAGGCTAATTAACTGGAAAAATCTACGTTCTCATACGCGGGTTTTTACTGTACCTTGAAAAGATTTATCAGCCTTTAGTTATGTTAGAGAGTGGGAACCTTATCATACCCTGGTTTTTGGTACCAAGATGATAGGCACCTGAAGATATCCCGGTTTTTGTCTACGGGTATCAGTAGCGCCATTTTGAATTCATTGTATGACGACGTCATTACCTGCTACAAGTGAAGAATACCCGTTTATTCGCGATGGTCCACAGGTTATAACTGGACATGGCTAAACGGGTGACCTATTGCTGCAATCTATTTGCTTCATCTGTCAAGAAAATCAAATTATCTGACTTGTAGAACTGCTTAACCGAGGAGAGTTTTGCTGTCAATATTAACTTCCGTGCGCAAAAAAATAGTGTTTTTAACAAAATTATAAAAAACACTCATGTCTATAGCTATAATTGTCTACAAGTTTCAGTAATACACCTTGAGTTTATGTTTTTAGGTTGTTTACAAGCTATACTGAGTTTCGCGGCTCAGATGCCTTTGCTGGAATGTTTTGTGCGTAAAACAAGCGTGGAAAGAATATAACTACAACTAAACTAAGTCAGTTATTACATAGTAAGGAAAGCTTAGCCTTACAAGGTTTAATTGTTTCAGCCTTTTCAGTCACAGTGTAACCGGTGTACCGTTCCTCAGAGTAGCGGGTACCGCCACTGGTGATCTTACCCGTACCGGAAACCAGGATATCCTGAGGCCTTAGACCCACTACCCAAAACCACCCAACGTCGCTAACGCAACCGATGTACTTGGATCTACTTGCGCGATCGTTTGCCTGAAAATGGATAAATAAATTATATCATTGTGGTTTCTGTCCCTGTGTTAATGTAAAGTACATGTCAAGATGTCAAGCTAATGACTTAAGCTTAAAATTATGAAAAAGTGATAAACAATGCGCAAAAAGGAGATGAAATTACAATGCGGTCTGATACAGCAACCTTAAAGTGGGGAGGGTTCACGCTATGCCTTTGGGTTATACAGAGGCTTCGTCATACCTTTGATAATGCCACCATGTAGCTTGTCCAACAGGTGGTCGACTTCGTTCTTCCTTTTTCTTTCTGTAATTTTGAATAGATAAGTGTTAGCCGATCACAATTTCAAAAGGGATGTTGTATATGGTATTGTGTCACTTGATCGCGGCTCATATGAATAAGATCATCAGCTTTGTGAAAAGAAGTAAAATAAATGTACATATTTTCGTAGCTTGCAGTACCACAGTAAACTTATTTTTCCTATTAACATACGGTGGAGAGGAATGTCCTCCTGTCATTATGCATCGTGCTGTTATGAACGAAAATGTGAATTGACATGTTCCATCTTTCTGGCTGAAATAGAGGGCGCTTGTCAATGCAAGTTTCAACCGGGTAATACATAATAATTCCGATTTACCTTCTGAGGTAGACAACATCCGCGAAAATGCTTCGGCTGCGGGAGTTTTAACAGCTTTCTCTTCACATGTTTGCTTCCTTAGCTGCTGCTGCAGCTCAGAGATGGTCCCTCGTAGCTCTTCTTCTACAACCTTCCAATTTCTTTCTTTGTCAGCGAATTTTTGCTCCAAATCCTTCATCGCTTGTTCAGTAGCGGCGCATTTTAGCTTTTCTCTATGAAGGGTTTCTTCTAACACTTTCTTTTCTTCCATTAGCTTTGTACTATGTTGCTGAACAGCATCTAATTTCTTTCCAAGACGTTCTAATTCCTGTCCGTCATGTTCTTCCCTTGCAGCGCTGTCCTCAGGCTTTTCTTCTTTATCGGCAAGAAATGCTTTATAAAAGATGAAGAAAGAAAATCAGGCCTATCTTAACTTATCCTTTTAACAACAATTTTGTAAATAAAAAATTGGTTTTGATAAATTTTTCTTATTGCAGCATTGCTATATACCTTCATCAACAAGCTCGAGGGTGTTGTTTGGCACCAGAACCCTTGGGATCTTTACACACCGTCTTTGCGTGCCACCAAAACTACCAGAATGATCCACCGAAGTGCCAGGCATTTCACTGATTTGTCGTCTCAACTTTGTGAGGTTAAATGTTCCTTTTGGCCCCAAACGCTGTTTGATAAACGTTAACACCTCTGGTAATATGATGTGTAGACACTGTCCGTCACGAGACTTGACGTCATGTTTTACGAATTTCCTCAGTTCCTGTAAAAAAAAAAACAACAACAACAACAACTACAATGCCATTCAAAACTAGCCTGCATTTCCGCCGTCTCCCGGGTCCGGTCTTTGATCAAGCTTAAGATAAGCTTGTGGGGGAAAACTATTTTAACGCCGAAATAATGTAGTTATAATGTAGTATTCGAACTTTAACTTGATATACATTTTCACATCCCAAACTATTACAGGTATATATGTTACTGCTTTACATGAGTAGTTTCAGACAGTATGATTTGGGTCCAATTATATATTATTTTGGCAAAATAAACACTGAAAGAGAGTACTCTGGCTATGTATTTACTTTAACGTTTGGGAATACCTCAATATTCTTCGTGACTTGTAATGTTTTGTGGAGACATTCACAGAAGTCTTGAAAGCTTGAATCCTGGGCAGCCACGTCACAACTACCACCCGTTTGGACTATGTTCCTTACATATGGTAGAAACATGTTGTCCAGGTAATTTTCAAACTCCTCCGCTGAAATCGAACTGTTATTACTTTCATCTTCACCTGCATCATAGCTTTCTATAATCTAAAACAATAGCAAAAGACACATTGATTACTAAGTGTTAATCAAAAATGCTAAAATTGGTCTTCTGCCGTCTTTTTGGCCCTATTTGGTATTTGACAGGCAGATTAGGTGGTTTTCTGTCCAAACGTGGATGGATTTTTCTAGTTTTTGGCGCAAGATTTAAAGTCTAATTATCAACGATTTTGAAAACCATAAACTTGTAAAAAATACAACTTCTACAGAAATTCTGACGCCAGAACCAGATCCCCACCGATCCATAGTTCTATTTTGCTGCCAAGTTATTGTATACTTTTAATCCATCATGGTGTCTAGTTTATTGATAACATATCTCACAACGCACTTTTTGAAGTATAACATCTTGTCTAGTTTTCGGGTTTCTCTGTCGCATCAAACCCGTAACCACCCGTGCGGATGTACGTCTTTTTTACCCGTTGTGACGTCATCAGTTTTGAACGACCACATTTTGAGAACGCATGTTTTAGGGACCTTTTATGGGGGAGGGGGGTGCTGATGGGATTCGGCGGGTAGCTCCTGCCTGTAGAATGTGATGCTTCCCCCTCTTCATAAGAAATCTTTGGGCAGCTCCCCTTCTATTTCAAATTAATTGAGATGACCCCCCCCCCCCCCCCAAAAAAAAAAAAAAAAAGAAAGAAAGAAAGAAAAGAAAAGAAAAGAAAACTGAAAAAGAAAGACAGAGAACGAACAAACAAAAGATGAAAAATGACTAAGTTTGTTACTTTTTTTCTGAGGGAACGTTCATATTTGGTATGCTTTTATGCTTTTTTGCATGTTAGTGGGGTAGAAAAACACCTAAAATTCACCCGAAAATTCCTTTGAAAATCTTGTCTCATGCACTACCCAACTGCAATTCTATCTTATCCTACCATCCTAACGTTTCAAATGCCAAGCAGAAGAAAAAGATAGAGGAGAGACAGCGTATTCTGCGCATGACGAGATTGGGTAGCTGACATGCCTAGGGCATTCTCATCCCCAGAGCCCGTCGTTTCTTGGTCACGTGGTCTTTTACAAATTAAGCCAAGTGGCTCTGGGGACGAGAATGTGCGTAAGGCTACATGTTACATGAAGCAGCATTTTAGGCAGTTTTGGTTGTTCTTGACTAGATGACCATAAAACGGCTGGACTATCTTCAAAAGGCCTTCTTCGGCAAATTTCCCAGGGGCGAATGGGATAATCAAGATAAAGAATTGGGGGATAATGTCGCTGTCACTGTAAGGATTTACGCCAACAGTACTGCAATTGTACAGAATTGTTTCGGCAGTGTATAATGAAATGGCGTCTCATCTCAATCTCTTATTCCTTTTTTGTGGCTGTAGGCATGGACAATTGGTGTTTATATAGAAAGACGTTTTAAAGTTATTTAACGTGTCCCACAGATGTACGTACGAATCAACGAGCAAAACGCACCTCGTGTACAATAGCCTTGTACAGACCATAAAGTTTATGAAGTCTTGGTGGTAGCTCTGGATCTTTATGTTGAAAAAAATTTATCTGTTTATCAACCAAATGAGTGTTGCTGCACAGCTTAGTGGCTAGCTGGATCACCCATGGGATGCATTCAGTCGTGCACAGCTCGTTCAGATCTTGTTTGGATTGCCTGTACTTCGCCGGGTCTTCCGGCGGTTCTGGTTTCTGGTAAACTACAGGAACAACCCGTTCGAAGGATCTATAGAAAACAATATTAAAAGATGTGAGATGTGAAATTTAATATCACAGAAGTACGGGAAACTACACCAGAACTTCAACTTAAATGTAATATTACTACAAGCATGGACAGAGATGCCGAAATATGTACACAGAACAATTTTAGTTAACTGATTCCTTAAATTATAATCACTGCTTCATTTCAGGAACTAGTTCTATAGCAGGCCCTTGCATGCAATGGCATCACTGGGAGGAGACATTATTCTTTAAGGATCAGAATCTGAATTTATATGACTATGAAGTAAACATTACATATACATTATACCTTAAGTCCTCATCTAAATCAAAGTTAACTGCCAACACAACATTTGTCACTGGAACCTCTTTCCCCCTGCCTTTTGTGCGCTTGCCCTTTGAATCGAATGAACCAGCTAATACACCCTTCACTGTAGATGGATATGCGGGATCATCCCAGCACAATGGTACTGTAGTCTTCCAAAGGAGAGACTGTATAACCTCAGCTGTTGCTTGAGATTCCACCTTACAACCAAGCATTTTGGAGATTACTTCAATTGTTGTAGACTTTCCTGATCCTGGTGCCCCTATGGCCATTGGAGCTGGACAAGCATCTAGAAATTGACAAAATATTTACAAATATGAAGTGACATATAACCCAGTTACTTGTAATTGGCAATGTGTGTCAAAAGTCATTGAAACATTTCTCTCAAGTGCATTGAAATTTTGTTTGCAGAAAGCTGAAAAACTCATGCATGTACAGTGTGTGGTCGTGAAGGTTTTTTTGCTATGGCTCAGCTTGAACATACACAACTTACCAGCAATCAGAATTGAGTAAGGGTAATGGAAGCACGCAATGGCACCAGCCATCATCATAACTGATTGATAAAAGTTGATATTAAACACAGGTAGGGCCACATCTAGAAATTTCGTCCAGCTAAAAGTATTTAGGACTGGAGAAATTTGAACTTTAAACTCGTTATTATCACTAGGTCCAGCACCATAGCTGTCCATCCAGACATACAATGTTTCCTCCTCTGGGATTAATTGTCCTTTCCCATTCATCTGAAAGGAGAACACCATTCTCTGTTAATAGCCCAGTTCAGTGCAAAAAGTGCTCAGTGCTCTCAAAATATTTTTAGAGAGGTCATTCCATTGACCAAAAGTCATTTTAATCAACTATAGATAATGAAGACTTCACAAAAACAAAGCTGGTTATGAAATGGTCAACTGAATATTATACCGAGCAGTTGAACTTTTAATCCCACATTTTAACTGACCTTAGCTATTACTGTCTAGGTTTAGCCGCTATTATGAGCACGGCTGACAGAGACCAACCACATTTCTTTCACCACAGTGAAAGGTCGTACATACTTTTACGTGAAATAGCTACCTTAAACTGGAGAAAAATCATTTTACAGTCGGTAAAGTGTCCTTTTGTATCACATCATCTCAATATTAACCCTTTAAGCCCTAAGAGTGATCAGCATCAAATTTCTCCTTGTAATACCAATGCTTTGTAAAATAGTGTGGACATGAGAATTACAAACATGATTGCACAAGATGAATTTGCTTGATATTTTATCAACTTCTCCTCACTACTTCTATAGGAAATGAATAGGGGCAACAAATGAGATTTCAAATTTTGATCTTAGAGTTTAAAGGGTTAAGAGGTTTTGACGATACCTGCACCGACTCATTGAATACGTAGATGTCCTGTTCCGGCAGATGGTCCTTTATGGAGATTTCAATGGGCTGTCTACCCACAGTCGTGACAGCCTTGTGTACTTTTCCATTTTGTAAAAAATAGTTTCTTGTCATAGTTTTTAAAAGACCTTGTAGTTGTACATCCTTTACATCTTCCCAGAAGACACCTCCACAATCAGCCAATGCATTGTTCAATGAACTTTTGAACTTTTTGGCCGAGTCCATATCTAGACATGATATGAAGCACTTTCTAGAAAATAAAAGTTTGACAAATGTTACATCGTGACATTTTAAATCTTTATTAGTATTGCCTATTGGCTAATGTCATCCAAAATCCTATACAGGGCATTCTCATTGCTCAAACGCCGAGCTCCTGATATATGTCAGGGGGAGGAAATTTAAACTTATCATGTAAGTGCTTGGAAATTGTTTCCAAGTTGTTTTATTCAAACTGATACAGCGATAGAGAAGGTGTTTGTTTGAAAGGGATTTCTTGTGTTTGCTTGACAGTCAGGGTCCTAGTCAGTCAGACGAAAAAGGCTACTTAAAATGTAAGGGTTTGAAGAGTGTATTTTTCGAGAGTGGATGGCCATGGTAGAGTGTATTTTTTAAGGAAACTATGACAATTAAATATAGTTTCCCGGGAGGCCACACTTGCGTGACCTCCACCTGCTTGAAAGTGACCTCGTGTCAATTAAGTCTATATACCTGCTTTGAACTAAAACGAAAAAAAAATCAAGCAGTTTTGAGAACAAGAATTACGAAAAGAAACTATCAATTTTCTGTGTGATCGATTACCTTGTATACACGCTTTTAGTCGATTGCAGGACAGACCAAAGGATAACAGCTATCAGAAGACTTACTGTTACGCGCGTGGTCGTAAATGCAGAAATAATTTTAATCAGGGGCACGCTAGGACTGTTTTCTGTAAGATATCTGTTTGGAGAAGCAAAAACTGCCTAGAATTTTCTATAGCTTGAGGAAGGCTAAAAATTTCTAGATGACCGTTCCTTTCATGTACAATTTTCGTAATATATCTAATAAATTCCCTACGATTTTCTAAAATTTAATTTTTCGCATTTCAGTACCCAAGTTAGCCTATTTTTCGCGCTGTGGCTATATGGCCGGTATAGTTAGATTAGTTAGAAATATTTCAAGACAAGTTTTACCTTCAAGTTAACTTAAAGCTATTTTCCCAGGCAACATAATTAAGATTGATTGACAAGTTTCGCCTTTCTCAAAGCTCAAGAAACCGCAAGTAGCCGCAAGTCAAGGATGGTTTTCAAGTCGCTTGAAACTTTCTTGAATCGTTTCAACCGCAAAGTAAAGTTACTTGAGATTTTACTTAGGCCTTCACACACGAATTTTTGGTTGAGTAAAACTTAGCAGCTCTTAAGTCTTCCCCGCCGCGCCACCAAGCTATAGGGCGCTTTCCATTTAGGAAAAAGACCCGGAAATTTCGGTGGTAGCAAAAGTGGAATTTCCGATTGGTAAAAAGTTGTTCCATTTGGTCGTAAACCCCGGTACGTGGCGGTGCCCGACTGTGGACCTGGAACTGGTACAAACTACGTTAAACGTAAATGGAACACGACATTCCGTTCGAAAATTCCAACCGGGAAAACGGGACCACCTTTTTAGATTTTCCACTTTTTCTGGGAATTTTCCAGTGGGACGAACCGACGAAACGTGTTCCATTTACCGCCGAACCGGAAATTCCGGAAATTTTGACTAAATGGAAAGCGCCCGTAATTAACCTTGAAGAGTTTTATACCTTTTGCCCAGCAACAATGTTTTGATTGGTTCAGAGCGCAAAGTGAAGATTTTCAAGTCGCTCAGCAACAAAGTTTTGATTGGTTTGAAGAGTTTCCATTTTTGCTCAGCAACAAGGTTTTGATTGGTGCAAAGTGCACTCTGGTATGTTTTTTAATCATAGCACTGTAGATGCAGAGGTTCTTTGCCTTGAAAATTTCTTTACTTTCTTTCTCTCAGAGCTGCATTTTTTTTTCATTTTAGCCCATTGTAGTTCATTAGCTTATTTTAGGCCATAATAAACTTCGTAGAATGTCATTTCCCGTTTTAGTATTAAAAAAACCTAATTAAATTACCAAATTCATCACGCGGCTCCAAAATTTCACAAGTCAAAAGATATATTGTACATTTCCCAAAGTTTCGGTAAAAATAAATAATCCATAAGTATAGAAAGAAAATATCAACTTACTTCGACACATTGTTCTCCCCCAAAGTCTTGTGGACTTGAAAGATGTATCCACTATGCTTGTTAAGTGCACCCTGGAACTGGACAAAACTCTCGATCTCAAACCAGAAGTCAGCAACGCTCTTGTAATTGCCACGCTTAACCTTCTTGTGAATGCAAAATGACCCATCTGCTGCCTTTTTAAAGCTTAACGATTTTACAGGAGAAGCCATAGTTTCCAAAATCAAAGAGAAATACAGGAACTTGAGGAATGACGCTTAAGCTCGAGAAAGTGCCGTGAAATGACACGCTCGTCGAAGGACTGAAAGGTGCATTTGGCGCGAGTTTCCATGAACACACGCTTATATCGTCGGTATTTGCCAGAAAGAGCTCGCGGCTCTGGAAATACCGTATTCCACGCCCCGCCAACTAGGTCAGGAGGAAAAAAATCCAAGGGCCTCAAATTCCTACCGATTTGGATCTCGTAGGGGACAAACCTTCAAAACAAACTGGTGGTACTTCGTTACTTTGTTAGCATTCTCGTTTTTAAACGAAAGAGAAGAGAGATTGGACATTACCTAGTAATTTGTTCTTCCACCAAAAAAGAAGTTGTGAGGCAAGGTTCGAAAAGCTTTGTCAATGAATTTGAGTAATTATGGCGTTCGAGGTGCGAGAACGTAACCCCTAATTTGTGTTGGGTGTTCTGTGCATTATTGGGTTTCCTGTGCAATTAATAAGGGCACTTTTTTCGAGAATTGCATTCATCGTCGTCGTCGTCGTCGTCGTCGACACATTATGAAGCGCTTGCTTACGTTTTACCTCACTTTGACGCGTTAACTCAAGTGGTGATTCGTGTGTCCTCGGCGTTCATCTTTCAAACGTTTGCTGAGTCTACTATTCTGTCTTCGTAAATCGTTCATCTCAGTTTAAAAGTGTGCTGAATCTTCGCAAAGCGCACATATTTAAGAGTTTGCTGAAGGTCTACTAATGATCTGTGTTTAATGAATCTTCCGAAGCGTTCATCTTTCAAAAGTGTGCTGAAAGTTTACACCCTGAGTAAAATTTTACTTTGGATTAAGCCTTCATATTTTTTTTTTGGTAAATGCGTGCTACTCCTGGTGCACGCATCAAACCGGGTTGTTTCGCTCGGCGTCCGTTGTGCCACAAAGCAAATTTACCGGCGAGTTGTGAAGCTCAGCGTCTGTTGTGCCAGGCGGCCGTAGTGCCACAGAGTAAATCTACCGAGCTGTGTAGCTCGGCGGCCGTTATTCCACAAAGTAAATCTACCGAGAAGTCAAGCTCGGCGGCGGCCGTTATTCCACAAAGTAAATCTACCGAGATGTCAAGCTCGGCGGCACCATTTCATCATGTCTTGTGATATTTTCGTTAGTGGACAAACGAACATTTCAGCTCTGTGTTATTTATTCGGAAAAACGTGACCAGCCCACAGTAGCGCCACTTAAGCCACTGAAATCAATACACTCGACCAAATTACTGGAAAAGTTATTGACGTGAGCCGCACACACATTCCACTGAAGGCTTTGATGATTCCCTTGAAACGTGTGAAATTGAGAGGTGTAGTGTAAGTGAACCAGTGTTCAAATACAATCATTGTGCCCCGGCATTCACCACAAAAATGTGGTCTTGGGTCGTTCTTTAATATCATCGCAAGTTAAGAAGACTTGCCAGTAACGGTTTCCGGCATTTTATAGTAAATTTCAGTAATTGTCTACATTTGGAATTCCCAATATTAAATAAAATGAATGATTACATCTAAAACTTTGTCAACTGTTTGCTTTTTAACAGTAACTGGGCCAGGTTGTTCAAAGCTGGGTTAAGATAACCCAGGCGAGGGTTAATGCGAAATTTGAACTCAGATGTGAGAGCTTCATTTTGCAAACAAGTTGATGATTGGACGCTCTTAAAAATAACTGAGAAAATTATCCAAAGAAATGTTTTTTAACATAAGAAAAAGAAACCCGCGTTAAGCCCTGATCGGCCGTCAAACAACTGCACCTTGTAGAACATCTATTGCGCCAGTAAAACAAAAAGTTCCTTTTACACGCCCGAAGCACTCTACGTCACTCTGGCCAGTGTCTCCTCAGATAACAAGCAATTGAGACGAACCATACGATATCACGCTGATCGCTAGCGTTCAAAACCTTTTCATTATCATACACAGTTTAAATCGGGGTTTCGCTGTACGCAACTGTTACGTTCAAAATATGCGATAATCATATCTATCGCGAGAACCATCGACCCTTTCCCCTCAACTGCTACCTGTACGCCTAGCAAACATATCGAACGCACTCTTCTAAGTACCTATTACTCCTAGTTAAATATGAGAGAATCCTCAGTCCAAGTACGAAAAAAAAGGAGCGCAAGTTTAAGACGGCTCAGGTTTCCCGTGACTTTTCTCCAATCCCCAGAAGATAATAATTAACTTTGGATTTAAGTTTCTAGATTTTAGTCGGAAGAAAATGGAAGCGTTTTGATTCTTCCCACTCCGACCACTGCACTCATGACTCCGCTTACGAGTCCTAGCCTTGTACTTGTGATGTCAGCCATTATGACGGGATACGTTGACCAAATAAAATTACTACCTTTTTCAACAAACGCGATGGCATTGTTACAAATTGCGACAGCTTTTATAATTATAGACTGCAAAACAGTCCGTATTTTTGCGTGTACGCGCGAGCAGTCAAACAAATGAGGCTGAAAACAGAGAGCAAGACTGGGGAGAGACGCTAAAAATACTAATAATTTTTTTTCTCTCGCCTCACAAGCCCTACGGGCGTTTGACGCTCGCGCGCTTCGCTCGCGTAAGACTCTTACACCACACACTCTTTACCGATTTCTTTACTGATTTTGAGAAAAAAACGACTGTTTTGCAGTCTATTATAATTACAAAGCGCGACACGGTTTGAATTGCCAATTGCAACAGGACACATGTTGGTAATTGGTGGGTGTAAAACTAGGAAACATAGGCACGCGTTCCCAGTTTATTATTTTTCGCTCCTTTTGGCTATCTTCGCAGGCGGCCGTCGCAGTTTGCCATCATCTATTAGTCTTTACACATTGTTCATATCACCTTCGATGTAACCAACCATGGGCTTCCTTCTGGAAGCTGATTTCAATACGTCTAGTTTATAGTGCGAGACTTCTTTAAGAAATAATCGAGCAGTTTTTCAGTATTCGACCTGTGTTTAATTTTCACAGACTTGCTCTTCACAAGTGTAATATGCCTGCTCTCAGCAAGAGCTTTTCCTTTCCAGGGCTGTAATCCGGAGGCAACATCAATTGTGTGGGAGCGTTTTGATTGAACATTTTATAAGAGTGGGGTAAAGGAGAGGTTCCACGCACGCCTGACGGACATTTAAAAGTAGAAATAACGCACCACGGGGATTAAAATACCGTGTTCACGTTTCACGTAAATTTCCAAAGAAACAGAACAGTGCATGGCTGGACCTGTTCAGAATGCCGCTGTCTGCAGAGTTAATGATAAGAGTCGATCTTTTGATTTTTGTGCCTTCCAGACAACTCGTGCAGAGAAGTAACGGAAGTCAGCTAAACATACAATGAAATGTAGGTGAAGGTAAACTGATGATGACCCCGGCTAATGCTGACGGATATATAGTACTCAAAAGGAACGTCATTTGCCTTTCCCTTATCTCAAAGTTGAGACAACCGGGAGGCTTCTGCTACGAGCAGTGACTGGTCGTAGAAAAGTCATTTCATCCTCGTTGTCGTCATTGTTTATCGCATAGGCTTTGCTCCCGTCAGCGGATTTTTCTAACCGACAGAGTTTTATTCCAATCGAGGATCCTAGACCACGCTTTTCGGACTTAGCTTTCAAACCAACGTACTCAATGATGTGGCGTTTAAGAGCTTCAAGAGATGATATCTTACTGTTTATGGATATTCGAATTCGTTCTTTACCTCCAAGAAAACCCACGGATCCCACAGATTTGGAATCTACACAATATCTTTCTCCGTTCAAGTTAAAAACGTATCCCTCTAATGTAAAAACTGTCGGCCATCGCAACCGAGATCCCCACGCAAACCCCACTTGTGTTAGCTCCACGAAAATGAGAGTTGAATTATGATTGGTTAAAAAATACTGACTTTCGAGCTCACGGAAATCGTTTCCCAGCTCGGGATCGCATACGCTTCTTTCTCGGCGGGTAAAACAAGAGCCGAAAAAGTTGTCTGCTCTCGCAGGCTAGGTCATAGTTCAGGACGACATTTGTAGGAACGACTGTAAGGGCCGGTTATGTAGAGGGAAGACCAACGTAGTCCGTGGTTTAAGAAACCATTGGGACTACAGATCTCTTTCTAAGTGGGTAATATTGTGAAAATAAATGTTTCTCCCCTCTAACCTTTTGTTGCCATGAAACATTTCACGATAAGCGGTGTTTAGATAAAAGCGCTGACAAAATGGAAAATGGCTTAGAACACGGTTTTGTTGAACTCTGGCTAAACTCTGGCTAAATTCCGTCCTTAAAGTCATTTAAGACCTGTTAAAAGAGTTTATTTGAAGCACCACTTGCTTCACTGTAAAATTTGTTTTTTCACGAAAAAAAATTAGATGAAAATCACGAATATCGAATGAAAGATTTTAATGTTCACGTATCACGACAAGCAACCATTCACAGTTCCCGGATTTTCATTTCGTATTTTCACCTTTCACGAAAATTAAAAGCACTTAATCCTGTATCACGCAATAACCCCTTTCACCCCCTCTTACAACGCTTTTTTTGTTTATTTATTTATTTATTTATTTTATCGTTGACCTAGACTTTGTAGCGGTACTGGGTCTGGAACGAATCTATGTGTGAAGTAACGCTTAGGGTCTTAAAATTAGTGAAAAAGAATATTTTGCCTTAGTTTGTTTCAATTCTGTAAGTGGTTCGTCTGTTTTTTTTTTTATACGGCAGGCTCTTCGTCTTTTTATCTCCTCTGCTCTTCTAGCATTAAACGTGCCCTAGGTTGAATTTCTTGAATTATTTCCCAATTTTATTCGAGTGGGTAATAATGTTTATTCTATGTAAGTCTGCGCTATCAAGTATTTAGTTGTTTCTCTATAACATCTTACGCTTTAGGAAACTTTATCCATGTTTCATGACTGAATCAACAACTTGGATCCCATAGGCAGATTTGGAAGAAAGTTTTGGAATATTTACTTGCTAAAGTTGGGGGACTTGAAGAATTATCTTGAAAAATAAAATGTGCATGCTGATGCAAGTTGGTGTTAATGTTTTATTCCTGGAAGGATTATGCTGAAGCATTAATTTTATCTCAGAGAATTAAAATATTCGTCTCAGTAACAGTTTTCTCAAAAAAGAGAAAAACGAATGATAAAATCCTATGCTTTGGAGTCGGCATGAGGGTAACCTTCTCACGGCTGAACTCCCTACAACACCTAACTCTACCATCAAACATCCCGTTCAATGGAATGTTTGCGAGCAGCAGCCTTTACAACTGCCTAAATATACAAGAGAGTCTGCCTAAACACGTACACCATTATCTAGCCGTGTTTTTTTAGCTCCAAAATTTACAAATAACGTAAAGCGCACGAAACAAGCCTACCGATGTGAAATGGAACAATGTGTCGCACATAGCGTGTGTGATGCGGAGTATGTAGGTTAGACGCGCAGACAGTCACAGGATCGTGTAGAGGTACATAAAAACCATCATCCCAACAGTATAATACTAGAAATAGCTGGCGCTAGAGTGCCAACGAGTAAAAACGGCGACAGTTGCTTGCCGAATGAAAATGAAGAAGTAACCAGACTACAGAACATTTTTTTCAAATTGAATGATTGTTTAAAAAAGCATTGCAAAACGCACATGCTATTCTTTGTTGTTTAGAATGTCCGTAAGAACTAAACTTGTAAGGCAGATTAGAGCTGAAATATATGTAGCCCTTGCATTACCTGAGACAAATGAGCATGAATTGAAATGTGTCAAATGTCTTTAATACCAAAACTTGTAACGTAAATTACAAATGCAAATCTGAGATGCTTTTCTTCGTCTTTTAGAATGTCTTTAAAAACGAAACTTGTAAAGTAGATTCCAAATGCAAATCCTTGTTTTTTGAAATGTCTTTAAGAACTGAACTTGTAACAGAGATAAAAAATGCATATCTCACATGATTTCTTTGTTTTTTAAAATGTTTCATGTTCGTGTTTTAACATGATTTTAGAAGGCAACTTTGAACGTAGTTTACATAGTAAGTAGTTTCATGCCAAGATAGCCCATTAATCAATCGTTCCATAGTGTCATTGCGCCAGTCCATTTGAAAGAGATGTCACCTGGGTTATGGTGTTTTTGTTCACATTATAGGTGAAGTGGATATCCTTGAGGTCCATAAGGTGGTCTTCAATAGATTCTGAGTCACTCATAAGGGAAAGCTCTGGAGACAGAGCCAGAAGACTTTCAATTTCTTTTGTGAACGCTGTCAGCCATATTTCCTTTCCAGCTATTTCTACTTTGACTTGCACAGATGCATCTCTCTTGCATTCGCCTTGACGCTGCCTTACTCCGCAGTTCCTGCATTTTATGTACTTCTGATGGGCACTCTCTGTTATCTTCCTCTTACAAGCTTGACAAGCAACGAATATGCTTAGGTTGTTAAGAAACTTGAACATCTCGACTTTAACTTCTTTTTCTGGGTTTTCCAGTAGTGTAGGCCCTTGCACAGACTTAAGTTGTTTGCTGGCTTCCTTGAAGGTAGTTGCTGGTGTCGTTGCTAAGTGGGTGCTTCCTTTGAAGTGCTTGACGTTCAGGTTTTGGAATTCATATGTTGTCCCATTTTTCACGTTGTTGATGAGCTCATCCCAAATGTGAATTTCAGCTGTACCTGTCTCATCTTCTAAGACACAATCCTCTTTGACGAGCGTCATCTTTTGTGTGGATTTCACTTCAACCGGCTTAGGTTGTTCACTGCCCAATGAAATCGTTGCTGTGACGTTGACCTTCTGGTTTATCTTTAGAGTTGGTACCTGTTCCAGAGTGATCGTAGTAGCAGGTTGCACTGAAGAGGAGGATGACTCAGATGCAGCAATGTCTGGAGAATAATCAAAGTCAATGTCGAACGCTGGTGCAGACCTTACAATTGACTGTTGGTTGAAGATAATGTCCTTGTTCGAATCATTCTTCTTAGTATTTGACAGCAGCACAGGGGTTTTTGATTTGTTATGTCCACTGAAGGTTGAGTGGCTTGGGATATTAAATCCAACTACTCGCTGTACTTTGGAAGGACTTGTTTGCAGATGAAACTCAAACCAATCCGTTCTCTTTGAGCGTTTTACAGGGCTTAAATTATGTATAAAGCCACAGAGTGATTCTAAGGAAAAAATCAAAAGATTCATGTTAAATAGGCAACAAATCACTGTAGTCTCTGTGTTTAGTACCTATTCACCATTTTCCTTGCATTCTGATCTACTGTTCTTCCCCCCCCCCCCCCCCATAATCATAATACTTACCCGAGTTAAGGTCTGGCTCACGCTTTGACATTCTTTCCACAAAGAATCTGTAACAAAAAATAAAAATTCTAAATAAAGGTTATGTACATTGTAGCAGTTTTCCACTCAATTTATGCCATTATTTCAAGTTAAAATCTGTATCCTTTACATTATCTTGAATCAAGGCTCACATCTGGTTAATCAAACTCTAATTGTTAAAAGTGGTTTTATCTGGTTTGGATGTTTAATATATTTAGGGCAATAGGATTCTACAATAAACTGTCCAAAGTATCTTGGGCTAAACCATCTAGCCGCTCTTCTTCTTTAAGTCTGTAATTTAAATTGCACATTTTTTTGGGTGCTTGCAGTCTATCCAGGGTCATGGGTTCTACCATTAGGTCTTCAAGTTTCTTAACTCTACTTAGTGCAACATATGTCATTCCTGAAGATTTTTCTGAAGGACCAAGATCAACCCAGGCTTTCTTTAGCGTTAAACCTTGACTCTTGTGTATAGTGATTGCCCATGCTAACTTTAGGGGTAATTGCTGTCTTTCACATTTTTGACCTAGGTTTTGAGAAACCTGTGTTATTGGACAAATTGGAACACATCTTGGAAATCTAGCAGAAAGAGTAGGGCCATTATAATCGTCGTCAAACTGTACAAGAACACAAATTGGTAGCGTCGGGGGAGTCTGGTCATGTGGATAAACAAAATCTAATACTGTCCCTAGGGCTCCATTACAAAGTCCAACTTCAGTCCAGATGTTCATAGTGAGCATTACTCTCGCTCCTTTTGCTAAGTAAATCACAGGCTCTAGGCCTCCCATTTCATCTGAGCTAAGGTTCTGAGCACCACCAGAGTGACGAGCTTTTATAGTTGCTATTGGTTGATTAAGAGCTTTTAACTTGGCTATGTTTATCTCTGCAACACTAGACTTGAGATAGGATAGTCTTATTGATGACATTTCAAATTCCTGGATATTTGATACACGGTCTGGAGTTCTTGACAGTAATGTATGCCAATCAGCTGGTGTGGATTCACCATTACGTGCTCTGAGAAGAAGATCCCTAAAAAGGTGCTGCTCACTACTGTTACCATCAACTCTGTGGTTAACTGTCAATGCAACTACTTTGTTAAACTGTTGATACATGAGATGACCCTGAATCTGCTTATCTGTTTTGGGCATTGAATGGTAAAGTGGTTTATCACCAACAGGGGGTAACTGTGCTATATCACCCACAACAATAACCGAAAGACCACCAAAACTCTGATTTGCCAGGCCTGTAGCTTGTCGGCATCTAGAATCTATCCAGCCAAGCAAACTCTGACCAACCAAAGAGTATTCATCTATTATCAAATACCGAAGATTTTCTACATTACTTTGAAGCTGTTGTAGTGCTATTCCTTTTAGTTCAGTGAGTCTTTTTGAGCCAATTGGCAATTTGAGAAATGAATGCAAAGTTACACCATTCACATTAAAAGATGCTTTTCCAGTGTACGCTAGCACCTTGCATTGTGTTTGGAGTACATTTCTAATGGCGTCAATGAGATAGCTTTTCCCTGACCCTGCAATACCTTTAATTAGGAGAAGTATAGGTTCTTTGTCACTTCTGTTAAAGTGATCACAAACTACGTTGTATGCCAATCTTTGGTTTGTACTAAAGCTTGAAATATCTACTATCCTTGTTGGCATTTGCCACTGAGGATTATTCATAGATTTTTGATTCGCTAACCAAGATACTACAGAATTTAGTTGCTCTTCATCAAAGTGTTCAGTAACATTGTGCCAATATCCCTCAGGAGCTAAGACAGAACTTTGTGCATCATTAGTAATGTTTTGAATATTCAACTCAGACATTAACATCCATTCTTCCTTTTCCTCTTCTTCATCATTTTCTGTTGTAAAATTGTCAGTTTCTAGCTTAATAGATTCCTTTAAGGCTTGTAACTTGATTTCCCAGTCAGGAACTACAGCCTTTCCATTGTTACTACAGAGAAAATTCATCCAACATGTTTTGAATGTTTCATTACAGTGTTCAGCATTACTCCAGGCATCATCTGGTGTATGCTCCCAAGGTTTATACTTAAGTAGTTGATATTTACAAAAAAGCCCATAATGCTGATTTTGAGGATTTGATGAATAGTTTGGATATGTTTTAACAATTACTGGTCGTTTTCTTTTCTCTAGTTTTGAACCTTTATTAATATATGTAGATGTAAACTGTACAAAGTTGCATTCTAGTATACTTGGAAATGTTTTCATGTATTTCCTTCGCTCAGCATATATATCGAGCATGGATGGGGCAGTACAATATTCCTTATCTCTTACAATTTGAATTCTTCTTGAGCCATCTAGAGATGCATTTATTACTTCATAAGTAGCACTTACACACTTAAGAGAGAGTAAATGATGCATGACCTCTTGAATTGAATAGTCCCTTTGTCCTACAGATTTGATCATTATCTGCTTAAATGTGTTATGAATGTCACTTGTGTCTGAAAGCTTCTGAACAATAGTGGTGAATGCATTATTAACAACGGAAGATGCTTTTTCCCCTTTGGATGTGTACTTAACAAGATATTCTAAACATGCCTGGTAATCCACAATAATTTGGATATCACAATTTGCCCTCCATCCTTGAAGCTGCAATGGTTGATGACGATTTAATCTTGAGTCATTTCGTTTAGTAACAATAACTGCTTTATACTTTGGTTGACCTGATTTTGTATGGACAGGTTCAAAATCTATCCTTGTTTTTTTACAGTTATCAAATGGAAAATTAAACCTGCAGCATAATTCGCAACCGTCTTTTTCCCTAAGGCAATACTTAGTACTACACAACGTATGCCTTTGAACAGAATTCAATAGATTCACATAGTCATCTTCCATTTTCTCTTCTTTTAAGGAAAGATATGGTGTTTGACATGGATGAGAATTTGGCTTGGACCAACCTTCATCTGGAGAACAAGGATTCCATGTCGTTAATAAAAAATTGACATATTGGCAAACAGTTGCCTCAGCATTTTCCCCCCTTTTCTCCTTATTTTTCAGTTCTTGTAGTTCTTCAATTGATATATTTGCTTGGTGTTCTTTGATATATTTTGATGCCAAAAAACCCTGCAGTGCAACTGCTGTAAGTTCACAAAGCCCTGGATCATTCTGCAATTTTGCAACTCCGTGACAATGAATCGATCCCCTCTGAACAGCATATTCATATCGGTACCAATACCAAGATGCCTGTAATGATTTATTCAGCCAAAACTTCACAAACCGATCAGTTCGCTCAGTGAAAAACCAGTCAATGAGATGTGGATTGTCAATAACATGTTTCTGTCTCAATTTTGGTGTGATATCTCCACAGTGGTCATTACTTAGAAGATTATGAAATTCTGGCCAATGGTACTCTGCACAAGACAAGGTAAAAAAAATTGTAGGAGGTCCTACTTGAGCAACGGTAGCCCTTAAATCCTCTTTTGCTTTGTGCCAATAGCTATTGCTACCAGTTATATTTTTAGCATAATGCATAAGTTTAGACATTAAAGTTGAATGATTATTTGACTGAAGCATCTGTTTAAGTTGTTCCACAGTTAGTTTTGCATCGCTAGGGTTTTGTTTCAAAAAAATACTCCCTTGACTAAGAAGTCTATGCCTCTGAATCATATTAAAAGCCCAATATGCAAATCGTGGATGGCTTGCAAACCTATAAGTCCACTCATCATTAGAATATTCAGCAAATTTAATTAGATGCTTTATTTTCTCTCCTAAAGTTGCACCCCGCTTTATAGCAGTGTTTGTAGGGTCTCCTTTAGCATCAGGAAATAGGGTGGGAAATGCCATTGTTGCTAGAAATTCGATCTTAAATTCATTCAGAGGGCTTGCGTCTCTGTGTGGCCAATTTAATTTATGCTTTTGCAATAACTGATCTGTAATAAGTTGCTTTTGAGGCTTTAAGGTTACTGGATTAAGGATTGTGCTGCTTAATTCTGTCTCTTCATTGAATGGTATTTCATTGACATCAAGTGGACCTCTGTCTGGATCCATTTCCTTATCTTTAGTATTCTCAATACAATCAATCTGATGCAGTTCACTTGGGATGCCTTCAGATGGCAAGGAAGACAAGCAGTCATAATCTATAGTAATATTTTTGTATACAGGGTTATGCTGGACTAACCAGTGTAGAGCACAGCTCACTTTTTCCCGCCTTACTGTAAGATCTTTATAAGTATTATCTTTGCCTTTGACTGACACAACTATCACAGGCAGCTCCCTCGGATACCTTGGCAATGAGTTAGCTAGCTCTTGAATATCTTGGGAAAAATTAATACAGTGGCCTTTGTATGCCTTTTGCCCCCCTGGTTTTGTATAAACAGATATTACTGGAAATACACGTGCTATAAGCATTTCTTCTAATTGCGTGAGTCCCTGCAGTTCTTTTGGTGCTTGTGAAGGTATCATATTATTGTCAACTGAAAACTTTTTTGTTGCATTCTTGTCACGCAAACACCTAGAGCACACATATGTAGATTCATCTTTACATTTTTCTGACAATGGCCATGCTTCATGGCAGATGTTGCATTTATAGATTTTGAATTTCAAAGAATTATGGAAATCTCGCATGTTTTTTTTAGCCCATTCCTGTAAATGAATTGGTCCATTTGTTTGACTATCAAACAAAGACAAATATTTTTCCTTCTCCACAAAACATTTAAATACATTTTGATCTGCTTGCATTTTAAAATCACTGTTAACACTTTTTGCATGATTTTCCATGATGTCTGTATTTTGTTTTTCTTCTCTAATAAGTTTTGCTTGCATTTTAAAATCACCATGAACACTTTTTGCATGATCTTCTTTCATTACTGTATTTTGTTCTTCTTCTCTTGAAATTGTTTTGCTACCAGTTGCAACGTCTTTCTTTCTGTTGTTGTATTCCTTCATGTATATATTTTGCTTTCGTCGTGTAGTAAGTTTCTCACTATGAAATTCATTGTTTTTCTTTCTCCTTCTGTACTCTTTCATGTAAGCATTTTTCTTCTGTTTTAGGCCAAGTTGTTTTTCACTTTTTTCATGATTTTCCTTCATGTTTGTATTTTGTTTTTCTTCCGTTGCAAATTTTTTGGTATCAGTTTCAATGTTTTTCTTTCTCCTGTTGTATTCCCTCATGTATATATTTTGCTTTCCTTGTCTAGCAAGCGTCTCACTTTGAGATTCATTATTTTTCTTTCTCCTTCTGTACTCTTTCATGTAAGCATTTTGCTTTTGTTTTTTGGCAAGTTGTTCTTCTGCAGTTTCATTACTTTTTCTTTTCTTTCGATATTCTTTCATGTATGCATTTTGTTTTGCTTGTGCAATGTGTTTGTTTGATGGCACTGTTAAAGTATCATTAATGAGTACTTTTGGCACTGAATGTCCTGTGAGGTATTCTTGGGTGTACTTAGATTGGTTCACAGCTGCATGTGCATTACCGCTATCAATGAATGGAATGGCAGACTTTTCATAGACAGCAAAATACCAGCCATTGGCATGGGCAATCAAGAGGTTTTGAAAAGTGGAATATTGCTGAATTGATCTGCAGATATCATCAAAATACAACCAATGTGTTCCTTTATTTATAGCGATAGTAAAATGTTGACTTGCAGAACGCACAACAGCTTTCAGTGAATAATAATTTTCTAAAACGTCCATAGTTAAAGGAAATGTAATTTGATCAATACAATTGGATGACAATTCAATAGTTAAAAATGTGGGAAGTGTTACAAAATGTCGCAATGCAGAAACATCACCACTGTGTTTTTGGCAAGATTCACAATAAAGAGCCCTACTGTGAGGAAGAACAGCTTCTGAAACATGATTTGCAAATTGCGTGGAAATGATATTTGGGCAGGTAATGTAAAGAACAAATATACCTGTCTTATATATGATTTGGTTGCCACATGATGCGCAACACGACTGATTGCATTGCTGAACAACAAACAATGACTTGAGGTCCTCACTTAACTCTCCGACAGTATTCAATGTAAATATGTCACTAAAAACAGCATTGGCAGTCATTGGAGAAAATGATGAACAATGATCTCTGAGCCATAACCACACAGGTTCTCGCACAATGTCAATAGCCCCAAGGTTTTCTCTTTGATTACATGACTCATAGATAACGTCAAAAAACTCATTTCGTGTAGTGCTATGAAGATGATTACAAAAAACACCATAACACAGCTCGAGAAAACAATCAACTGCACAGGAAAATTTACCTGCATTGTTTAAACAATAATTACTGAAGTGATCTCTACCAAATGAATAGCTGTTTTCGTCACACATTTTTGCAGCTTCCAAGTTATTTATGTTTCCATTTAATATGTGTGCTTCTTTATTAGAAATTGCAAAGGGATTAAAACTACCATTAGAAGGATAAGGTATACGTCTAGACAAATATCTTCCTCGGAATCTGAAAATGGTTACATTTTGATATCCACGTGGAAAATTGAAATTAGTCTCACCACTATGGCCCTGATAATGACTTACGACTAATAACACACACAATAGACGAAGCATCATAAATTCTCGTGAGCTGTTACTTCAGTGCACGCGCTTCAGCAAGTGTACTTTGGACCTGAGCAGTTCTGATTTCAAACGAAGCTAAGCACCCTACAATTTTGGAATAAAAAAACTATCCAAACTGATTTGCTAAGCTCCCTCAAGCTTGACTGATAGTGGCTTCCCGGCAAACAGAGCTTAGACTGTTTTTCACTTTCGGACACGCTAATGGATAAGCAGAAAAAAGCGCACAACTAACAGCGACACGCCATGTGACTCGTGTCTCGTTGGTCGATCAAAATTTGTAATTTTGAGCACTGAGCACACTAGCTCGATAAAAAGAGGCTTTATACGCCCTCTGATTGAGTTTATAGTGAATATATTCAAGTGGTTTTGTTTTTTGTTTCTTAAATGGCACGCTGGCCGATCTGGTCAAGACAATTGACTGTTTTGGCAAGCTCGCCGTGACTGTGACACTGTCACTCGCCGTTTTCGAGCTGCTCTCGATAACTGCCTCGCTGGGCGATTTTAGCCTCGCTGGGCGATTTTTCAGTCTGCTAGTTGCTAGATTTGCGACCCCGGATCCAAAAAACACTTAATTAAAATGCACCCAAGAAGACAACGCTCACGAGTGAATAAAATCAATATTTCCACTCACCTTTTCCTGCCTGGTAATTGATCACCTCGCAAGTCGCACGATGCCCAACACGAACAGGAGATGCCGGGATACACCAGAAAATGCCCACGAGGTTAATGTGGTCATCTGATGTTGGTCATGTGGTCACCGGTCATGATCGTCCTGATGTGATTGGTTTAGATTAAAAAATACCACGATGCCATTGGCTAGCTCGAAAACAATGACCGATGATGTCACTCTTACATTACCTTATGCTTACATTTTGATTCGAGATTTTTTCTCCCTGTACCAAAACTAACTCGCGCGTCGGATTTATGATGCTGCCGCCTCGTCACCCTCGCGTCCTCGCGAGGGTGACTCGTTGGCAATCATAGACCTAAAGGTTGCTATCTAATGAGACGTTTGTGGGCCTAAGGAATTATAGAAATACCTTGACAATTCAAGATGCTCAAGACAGCTAAAACCCAATCTAAACGTGCCGTGGGTGTATCACCCATAAATGTAATAAAAACGAACCATTAATGTAATAAATTAATAACCGTAAATGTCGTAAAATTGTGACCATAGATGTAATAATCTAGCTCACCATAAATGTAATAAATTTTAACCATAAATGTAATAAGTATAGAAACTGGTATGAAAGCGAGTTCGTTTCGATATTTATGGGAACAAGTGGTGTTTAAGAGGTTCTTAGAATTTCAAGCGCAGTTTTGTATGATAAACAAAAACGTCAGTTTCCGGCTGTCCACCGCTACTACTTTAAGCTGGTGTGCGATCACCTATGCGTTCCGCTTTCTAGAACCGAAGGTTTTTTATTAATTATAACCAAACAGATGTCGTTGGATGATTTATTAATGTTGCTTAATTCCACTTTTTCCCCAACAGGGAATCGCGCCATTGCTGTAGCGTGAAAGTATCCGAAGACTGCACCAAGCCTTAAAAGAGTCCCCGGCGAAAGTTAGTATGATGTCAACAGTTCAGTAAAAGAGAACGAAAGAAAAATCGATGGACATTCCATTGGCCTTGACTTCTTTTTAGGAGGGATAAAAAGGACTAACCAAGAAACTTACTAATACCCATAAATTTCTTTGTTTTCAATGCAAAGAATAATAGAGAGCTGCTGGAGTACCTCAACAAGGAAACGACATAAAAACCTTCGAGAGAAAGGTTGGCACATGTATATTGCCAAGTACCTGAGAAAGATTTCTACATTTCCACTAAATTTCAAGTACTACAAAAGAATCTTAAAGGCAGGCTTCAACACTGTACAAAGACTGTGCTAAATAAAAAAATTCAATTATTGGTTTGTTGCTGCAGGCACTGAGTTGGGGAAAGGACATGCTCAGTATGCTCGCCATGTCTGGCAGTGGCCCTGGATAAATGCAGACCATCATTATTACACCATACGTGCATAACATGATTTATCATGTCCCACAAATGATGAAAAAGCATGGCAGTCTGAGGAAGGTTAGTGGACAAGGTATTTTTGTCAATTTATATGAGCAAGTGCATGGAACACGGGAAATGAATCACCTGCTCTTCCATGACAGACGATACAAATGAATACATATTTCCTAAAGTCTTGGTTCTCAAAAACTCTGATTATTCAAACAGAAACTTTCTCTCCACAATAGAAATTCCGTTTGGTGAATTTACATTCTTTCATCCATTTTTAGGTGTATAGGCGAAAAATGATGACCTGCGTCGGTATTTTCACCGAAAAAGCAATCGCTGGGATGCAGTCACCAACCTTGTGCTAAGTGAAAAACGCCAGAACGAACTACGTGACAAGAATGGGTGAAACGGGTGTATGCAAAAAAGGGATGAAGCGAAGCAAGTGAGGAGAATTTGAGCAGGACCATCAATTCAAGTTAACACGGAACCCCAAGCCATTTGACGATAGTGCGTTCAGAGAAAAAAAAGTGAAGATTTCAGAACTTCTTGTTCTCGAAACTGCAAAGACGGGAAGGGTATTTAACACAAAACAAGAAAGCAAGTGTTAATAGACAAATTACCCTCATCTCGGGGAAACTAGTACACGTTACTCTTACTAGTAGGTTAAACATAGCTAAAACAAAATTCTCAAATCTGATTGGCTATCAACTAATGTCCTGTTTTCAGCAAGAATAGGTCAGTATGAAATCGTTATTAAAGGGGGAGGTGTCACTTGAACGACGCACACGTCCCCGCATGTGCTAGGTTAAGTAACTATTTCAAATAACTGTTTTTTAAGGGGTGGGTGTCACTTGGACTAGCTACACCTTCCCGCAAGTGCTAGGTATAGTGCCCTTAAAAATTATTACAGACAAGGTATTAAGCTACTCTTTCGCATCTATAGAGAACTTCCTAATTTCACGCGCCCGCTCTATAAGAAATTTGTGAACACAGCCAAAAAATGTTGTTTTTTTTTCTAGGGTCAGATACGGTCAGACTTGCGGATTCTACTCCAGAAACATTTAACGAATTAAATGAACCTGAATTAGATCGATGAAGTTTGAAACAGTTTGAATTCACTTTGTAAGAGACGTTTTTGGTTCGTTGTCCTCCAAAAATGGTGCTGCCATAGCAACATGACGATTTCTCCTCTCCAGTACGTCCTTTGTGAGGGAACAGCAAGACAGGCCAGACTATCTACTACGCTGCTACGCTACTACGGCCTACTTGCAAAGAATATTGAGGGTTTTTTTTATGGTAATAGTCGCCACATAGTGTACTACGCTACTACGGTGTACTTGTACTTAAGATTTACTTCGGTTTATATGGTAAGACTTGTGATACTGTATACTACGCTACTACGCTACTACGGCCTACCTGTAAAGAATAGTGACTTTTTTTTGTATTGTAAGACTTGTCATACAGTGTACAACGCTACTACGCTACTACGCTGCTACGGTGTACTTGTACTTAAGATGTACTTCGGTTTATATAGTAAGAATTAATTGTGATACCGTTTACTACGCTGCTACGCTACTACGGCCTACTTGCAAAGAATATTGAGGGTTTTTTTATGGTAATAGTCGCCACACAGTGTAGTACGCTACTACGGTGTACTTGTACTTAAGATTTACTTCGGTTTATATGGTAAGACTTGTGATACTGTATACTACGCTACTACGCTACTACGGCCTACCTGTAAAGAATAGTGACTTTTTTTTGTATTGTAAGACTTGTCACACAGTGTACAACGCTACTACGCTACTACGCTGCTACGGTGTACTTGTACTTAAGATGTACTTCGGTTTATATAGTAAGAATTAATTGTGATACCGTTTACTACGCTGCTACGCTACTACGGCCTACTTGCAAAGAATATTGAGGGTTTTTTTATGGTAATAGTCGCCACACAGTGTAGTACGCTACTACGGTGTACTTGTACTTAAGATTTACTTCGGTTTATATGGTAAGACTTGTGATACTGTATACTACGCTACTACGCTACTACGGCCTACCTGTAAAGAATAGTGACTTTTTTTGTATTGTAACACTTGTCATACAGTGTACAATGCTACTACGCTACTACGCTGCTACGGTGTACTTGTACTTAAGATGTATTTCGGTTTATATAGTAAGAATTAATTGTGATACCGTTTACTACGCTGCTACGCTACTACGGCCTACTTGCAAAGAATATTGAGGGTTTTTTTATGGTAATAGTCGCCACACAGTGTAGTACGCTACTACGGTGTACTTGTACTTAAGATTTACTTCGGTTTATATGGTAAGACTTGTGATACTGTATACTACGCTACTACGCTACTACGGCCTACCTGTAAAGAATAGTGACTTTTTTTGTATTGTAACACTTGTCATACAGTGTACAATGCTACTACGCTACTACGCTGCTACGGTGTACTTGTACTTAAGATGTATTTCGGTTTATATAGTAAGAATTAATTGTGATACCGTTTACTACGCTGCTACGCTACTACGGCCTACTTGCAAAGAATATTGAGGGTTTTTTTATGGTAATAGTCGCCATACAGTGTACTACGCTGCTACGGTGTACTTGCACTTAAGATTTACTTCGGTTTATATAGTAAGACTTGTGATACCGTTTACTACGCTACTACGGCCTACCTGTAAAGAATAGTGACTTTTTTTTGTATTGTAAGACTTGTCACGCAGTGTACAACGCTACTACGCTACTACGCTGCTACGGTGTACTTGTACTTAAGATGTATTTCGGTTTATATAGTAAGAATTAATTGTTGTACCGTTTACTACGCTGCTACGCTACTACGGCCTACTTGCAAAGAATATTGACGTATTTTTTTATGGTAATAGTCGCCATACAGTGTACTACGCTGCTACGGTGTACTTGTACTGAGGATTTACTCAAGAACTAGACGTTAGTGAAAAGCTATAATACTGGTTATCTCTTACCAAGAAAACCCTTTTTTTGGACAATAATTAGACAACAACAGTATCTGTTGAGAAAAAGGTCTTACAAGAAAGAAGAGATGAAAAAGCTACTAGCTAACTTTACTGTAATGAGAAGTATAAAAGACACATCAAACAGTGGTTGCAAGTGCATATCAGTGATAATAAATTCTTTTCATTTAACCCAGTAGTTTGTTACATACTGCAAAGAAAGATTACGCATAAAACTACGCTACTACGCGTAGTACGGATATTTTTTCAAATTCTTGCTCATATTTCTCGCCGGGTATAGTTTTATTCATGCAGAGTCAGTGTATGAATTTGCTTCACTAGCATGCTGCTATTCCCGTTGGTTTTTTTAAGGTATGTGTTATTATAAGTTGCTGCATTTTCATCTCTGAGCTATTGTTTGGCTTATGCTTTCGTTATTGTTTTTAACAAAAGCCACAGTTTTTTGTTCCAAATACCGTAAAATTCCGAAAATAAGGAACCGTGTATAAGCCCCTCCAAATATAAGCCCCCTAAACTCGTAACGCAAAAAGTTCTCCGTTCAATCGCCCCTCCAAATATAAGCTCCCCGGGGGCTTGTACTCGGAAAATTGCCCTCAAATACAAAGTAAAACAAAGCACAAACGGTAAATTTACTTCCAACGATAAGGCTAGCCCGATCGATTTTGAAACGCAAATTTCCCTCCGTAGATAAGCCCCTCCGAATATAAGTCCCTCAAAAAGGGCCTTTGAAAAATATAAGCCCCAGGGCTTATTTTCGGAATTTTACGGTAAATCTGTTTTGTGGCTCCAGAGCAGAAGTTGTTTTACGGCAATTTTTTGTTCTCTGACTCTATCAAGCGTGTTTATAACTAGGGGCATAACTTCGCTACAGTTTTATTACCTCCTGGTCTTGTTTACAATTTGTTTTGTGGCTCTAGAGCAGAAGTTTTTTTTTACTGCAATTCTGTGTTATCTGACTCTGCCGAGCCTGTGTTAGAACCAGGGACTTAATTTGGCCAAATTTTTTTTACGCCATGGTCTTGTTTACAATGTACTTTGTGGTTCACAAGCAGAAGTTGTTTTACGGCCAATTTTTGTTACCTGACTCTGTCGAGCGTGTGTTAGAACTAGGGGCCTAATTTCCATAAATTTTATTACGCCCTGGTCTTTTTACAATTTGTTTTGGGAATTGTGGCTCCGGAGCAGAAGTAGTTTCGCGGCAATTTTTGTTACCTGACTCTGTGGAGCCTTTTATTTCGTAATGGGGACTACTTTGTACTACATTTATTGCTCCCTGGTCTTGTTAATATGTCTTTTGTGGCTCCACAGCAGAAGTTATTTCACGGCAATTTTGTTTCCTGACTCTGTCGAGCGTTTTCCTTAGTGTGGGTATTAAGGCTGGGGGTTTTGAGTTTGGGTGTGTGAGGTGTTGTCTTCCTGTTGGCAGTACAGTGTCTCAGAAAGTATTATTCGTACGTTGGCGGCCAGATTTCTCCATCACTTAGCATAGGAGCGTGGGCAAGATTGGTGTAAATAGGATACTATTGAAACCTTGATCTTGAAAAGACGGGTTAATTAACTCTCGAGAAAAGGGCCCCGAGTTTGGATGGAAAGTTTCACAGCAACAGTATACACTATAAATTTATGAAGCAGGTTTTATTGTTAATAATTATATGTGATAATCTTTGGGACACGAAGGATTACTGGGATAAGGATCGTCAATTCCAAATCTGTTTAAGACATCTCCGTCATACCAGTCAGCGAAGGCTTGTGCCATTGTAATGTTACGTACCCGAATATTGGTCCATAAATCGTTCATAACAGTTTGAGTGTGAACAAAACATGCATCAGCAAAAACTGCTGTTGTGTCTGCGTTGAAAACTGAGCGCAAAGCTTGTAAAGTTCTATCACGAAAACTCATAATGTATGATAACTCCGAGGTGTTACAAGTGTTCAGTTTTAGAACGCAAGGAACATTAGACAAGAAGGCGATCTGCCATAAATCGTACAAGGAATTAACTAGAAAAATAGGTGACGAGAGAAAGGGAATCAAATACTGCGGGAAAAAGCATCGCCATTCTTGTTTGCACTTTTGCGCGCGTACACAACCGCGGTTAAAACTCATAGAAGAATTATGCAACGAATACGCCTGACGAAATACGGACTGAATTATTTCGCTTCCATTAAGAGATGGTGCATCCACGAAGAATCCCGCGTCTGAAAGCACACGGAAAGAAGCGTTTGTTGCGCGTTGAAAACGCTTTCGAATGTAATCGGAGTGTATCATCGCCGTAAGAGCGCCGGCTGAGCGACCGCCCACGATGATCTCGGAAGCGTGATTGATTCCTCTTCGTAACAACTCGTCAAGAACTGCGTCAAGTATTCTTCGCCCTCGGAAATAGAGCTTTCTGTTGTTAACTTCGAGAGGGTGGGTGCGATCCCCGGTGAAAGAAGCTCCGTCACAGTAACGAATAAACACAGACGTCCAAGTATTAAAATCAGGATTGTGACAGGCCTGATTAGAAAGCAAACCTTCGAGACGAAGATACCGGGGGAAACAGTTAGACGAGCCAAGCTCTGTGTTAGAGCGTTCGTAGCACGTGTCGGGATCATGACACCAAGCCCCACCCCCGAAAAATATAATCCACTTTGATTTGTCCACGCCTGTTCCATTGCGAAGGTATATTCCAGGGGGGGAACCATCTAGACAAACCGCTCCTATGGAGGTCGCACTTGTTATAAGGTGAAGTTCGTGAAGTCCACCACCATCGCTGGAATCCATAAATAGACCTGAACTAGTTTTACTTGTGAGAATATATCGTTCTAATAACGTCAAAACATCTCCCCTCTCCCTGAATACCGTCATACTTTTTCCATTCAGTTCCTTCATTGTTGTATTGTGGGGCTTTGTTTCATCTAATTGATCACTGCTGTCAATACACGAATCATTTAGGATGTCTTTAAAGTTCCACGCAGCAAATTGCCGAAAAGTCCACGATGAAGGATTCAAAGAAATATTTCCAGCAAATGCTTCGCATTTGAAAGTATTAAGTAAAAACGCGAGAAAATAAACAAAATTCATCACCTATCGCAACAATGACCGTGTTTCTCCTTCGCAGAAGTTATTAAAGCTGGCATCAAACACCTGTGTTAACAAGTCAGCGAAGAATAGTACCACCCGCTATTTGGTGTGGGAAAAGGCTATTCAGACCAGGATTATGTCTACGTTAATGTCGTCTATTTGTCTGTTTGTTTATTTTTTTAAGCCAGGTGTGAGCAACTTTACAGACTTAAGAACAAAGTTCGGGATTGCAGATGTTGTAAGTTGTTCTCAAATTTTGAATTTGAGCGCTGATTTTAAGCGAACAACGGCATTAAAAAAAAAAACAAAACAAAACAAAAAAAAAACAAGGGTAGTTACTTTGTAGACCGAGGTGCAAGAGAAAGAGTTTGGGCTCGAAAGAAATAGTAAGAGTTTGTACTATTGGGATGTAACAATAGACCCTTGGCACCAAGGTTTAATGTAATACCAGGATGCACGGATAATAATACCCGGATGTTGTTGAGTGGTTACAAAGCAAAGCGACTGTTCAGTCTCCCATATTTCCATGCGATCATTAACTTCGAGAGTCCGCCCTCTTGGACGAATACAAGCTGTCCTTGTATTCTACCCAGTCTTCGCTCGTCACATGAAATTCAAAATGGCGGACTATCCAACTCGGCAATCAATCTTAGGGACCGCGCAGAAAATAAGGATATCGTAAACAGTCAGAAAGCACATAAGTAAATAATTTAAGTGCGAGCCCGGAGCAAAAAAATTTGAGAAGCAAAAACTATCACCGTTATTTCGAAGTCTTTCTCAAGCGCGTGATCTTGCTTTATCAGTCACGTGACAATCAGCCACGTGACTTTTCCAACGCGACTTATACAAGTGGTGGATTCAGGCCCCCATCCCCATTCTTAATAAGTACTGCCTCCTTAACCCGCCTTTTAATCCCAGTAAAAAGCGATCTTGTCAAAGATTATTAGTTACTTGTATTCTTACTAGCAGCTGTGTTGTTTCCCAAATTACCTGTAAATGAGTCTTTCGTTAAACTCTGTCACCTTTTCAAGTTATTCTTACATTAATGCTTTGTATTCATGCATAAATTTAACTATTTTAGACTTCCTTGATAGCGCAGAAAGAGCGTTTTTCCTCTTCTCCCTGTTTTTTTTTTCTTCTTTTTATGTGTGCATTTGTGCTTCAGTCTTCTTGCTGACCTGTAATTTAATTTTATTTAATGCTGATGTCAACTGGCTGCCTGGCTCCGGTAGCCCCCATGGTTATTCCAGGCAGCCAGTACTCTAATTTTTACTTTTAATATTGTCATTGTCATAATTTATTTTTGAGCAAGAGTGAGTACAAATAAAGATTGTTGTTGTTGTTTTTGTTGTCCTACCTGTAGCTCATCCTCTCGCACGCTCGTGATTCGCGCTCTGTACCATTTGTTGTCTTTGGAGTATTTAGCGGCGCACAGTTCGCCAGCCGCAGGCAGGATGCGTCTGGGATCCTGACAAACGTTACGAGAATAAAACTTCCTGCAAAAAGAATCGAAATTGAACAGTTCACATAATTATCTAAGTGGTAGGGAGGCGCGCCAGCCGCGGTCAGAATGTACCAAACACGCTAATAAAAAGTTAGGGCGAAAAAAAGAAGTCCAAGATGGGCTAAAACAACAACAATTTAATAGTTAAGAGTAAACAAGAATTCAAATCCCAGGATAAAAAAACTTATTGGCGTACACGAGCTTTCCATTCCATCGTGGAATCTTTTTCACGTGATGGAGTTGGACGGTTTGTCACGTGATTTATACTGTGAATCAAGTGACAAAACGTCCTGGTAGATGGCGGCGACCTTGTAACCAGCGTCCCTGTTCAATGTTGGAGCCAGAGAAAATATTTGAAACCTCGTTTACTCTAAATATCATCATGATATAATAAAGCTACTCTTTCTTCGCAAATATATTAATAATTATTTTTTTCTCCTTAAAACAATGGGTCTTCTTTTAGGTTAAGCGAGAGTTTGCTTCGGTGCTGTATAGAATTGCTGTATAGGCGAATCTTTGCTGACGTCACTGTTTACATTTTTCCTCATTAGCATACGACTTAAATCATAGAAGCCATGGCCGCACATATGAATTAAATGCAAAACTTGAGAGATGATTAAGTTGAGCAATGTGTGCAATTTTCAGCTCTTTGCAAGCAACATTAAAAGAAATATCAGCCATCAAAAACTGCCAAATTGCTGTGGCAAAAAAGTCAATGAGCCATACATTCTCTGTAAAATTTTGAGTTTTCAGAAGAGAATTTCTCCGAAACCATTCGGTGTTTTGGGCTCAAATTTTCAGGGATAACTGAAACTGTTATGTTCTTTCAATATTCAGAGTTTTTATTTTATTAGCGTCATCAGATAGTGATAAGCATATGTTAATGAGGCAAAAAGTGTAAACAAAGATTCGCCTATAGGGCAGCTTTAGGGACACCTCCACCTCTTTGATTGGCTATTAAGAGGTTGCAAAGGATACTGGGTCAAAATTTGTATCTCAAAACAATCCCATAGTGCAATTCGACAAAACTCCACTCAGTCTCAAATACAACCTTAAAGTGACTTATTGAATAAAATGAAACACATTAAGTTTCAAGAGAGAAAAATTCCGCACCAAACCGAGGTGAAATAATACCACAGTGAATTGTGTAGCGCGGTAAACCGTGTCACCTCTAAAATGCACATGAAGTAAAATCATTTGGAGATTCTGTACCCCATTTTGTCCATCAGAGTATTGAGGTCTTCCTCCGGTTTCTCCTGCTCGTCCTCAGAATCAGAATTAAGTCGGTGACGCGTCCTCGCTTAAGAGGAGATAAGTAAACATAATAGATGCAGAGTACCGTAAAATTTCGAAAATATGCCCCTCCACGTATACGCCCCTCCAAATATAAGCCCAACAAACTCATAAGGCAAAAAAACCCTCCGTTAAATCGCCCCTCCAAATATAAGCCCCCCAGGGGCTTGTACTTGGAAATTGCCCTCAAATACAAAATAAAACAAAGCAAAAACGGTAAATTTCCTTCCAACTATAAGGCTAGCCCAATCGATTTTGAAACGCAAATTGCCCTCCATCGATAAGCTCCTCCGAATACAAGCCCCTCCAAAAATAAGCCCCTTAAAAAGGGCCTTTGAAAAATATAAGCCCCGGGGCTTATTTTCGGATTTTTACGGTAGATTAGAAAAACTGGGGAAAGAAGAAACAGACAAACACATTTATAGGGAGATGCATACTAATCCCTAGCTTTCACGATTAAGAGTTTCATTCATAAGCCTGGTTTGTATAGTATTCGTCTGGATCGTCTCAACTTTTTTGGAGGGAGGAGGAGAAGGACGATTGGGATGTCTCAGAAGTGACCAACATCAACTTTCTCCTAGCATAGGAAAAGTACTATGACGTTTTATCAAATTCTCTTAACTAATTATTTAAGGAAATATACGGAAATACCTGTGTAGAATTGTTATGTGCATATTGAAGGGTGCAGAAATCATTATTCAGTAGCTTATTTGACGGAGTGTACTTCAGTTGACTGAAAGAGAATATCTACAGACTCAAAAGTAAAAACTAAATCACATAAGAAAGAAGTCGTCTGTCTGGCGGCTTACCTGCCATAATACTCTTTTCTATTGGTTCAGTACCATACGGAAATTGTACCCAAAAATGTCCCGGATTGAAGACTGCCGTGACTCGAACTGCTACCCAAGTGCCGATGTCCGGTAGCGTGACAGACGAGTCCATATTGTCACAAAACACTTCCACCATTTCATGTAAATCCTCACCTGTTAGAAACGCAAAGGACATACCATAATAGTATAATACAATAAAAGTACATAATTCCTATTAGTTATTTACAGATAGTAAAATGATTCAGTGTGAATTATTAAGAACATGACGCTCGCAGGAGGTTTCATGAGCAAGAAAAAAGCGTAAGAGGACTTGGAATGGAGAGCCGACAGCGCGCTAGCGACTCTAGCTTATTTCCTTAACGATAGACGCCATTACTTTTAAACGATAGGTGCTATCACTGGGAACCAGCCACACTAAACTCTTGATTATCCTACAATTCTGTAGTCATTTTTTTTTCCTCGCGGCGTCGCCGCTCGTACCTTCGTCCATCAAATTAAGATGTGTCAGACCCGAAGCGCCCCGCCGAATGCGAGAAAAAAAAAATCTTCCACGGGATACCCAGGGCAAGGTAGAACATAAAGCTCAACTATTGTTTAATAACAATAGTCTATTGTTAAGGGACAATACTTGGGACATGTACATGCATACCGTATCTTAAGAGTTCTTCGTAACTCCTCCCAGTACCTACACACACAGCCAACCCAACCAAGGTTGATTTTGTATTGCCAGTGACCATTCCAAAAGGCGAATTTATCTCATACGCTCTTAACAGTGAATTGTAATAAAAGAATTATAGTCTCAGTAGCTTGTCTACCTTTCTTCACATGTAGATTAGGGCACTGGTCGCCTCGCCAACAACCCGAGCGAGTGCGAAAGTAACGGCATACTCTTCTGCTCAAATCCTCTAAAGTGAAGACAAATAAGAAACGATCCATAAGTATCTAAATTAATATTGGAGTCCACAAGTACTTCATAACCGCAGGGATTGATATCAGCTAATTGGTAAGAAAATTCAACCCCTCACTCCCATCAAAAAGATACTCGGAGAATCGGTGAGTGTGCTGGCAAAAAACAAACGAACAAACAAACAAAACAAATAGAATGAATGAGTGAATAAATAAATAAATAAATAAATGCTTCAATTCTAGTTGGAGTAATCGTTTCTTTATACAACATTGGAAACTAACAGATAATGTGACTCAAGTCTAAGTCTAACTGAGCCCACACATGGTTGGTACAGACTTTTTGATCCAAAATTCAAGACTTTTTCCAAAACATCACTATATTTTTCCAGACTCAGGGTTAACAAATAGGTGATCAATAGAGACCTTGGAAAACACAGGAAACTCCAGACTTTATCTCTATTTTAAGACTTTTTCCATGTCTGGAATTTTGCTGGGCAAATTTGAAGACTTTTCAAGAATTCAAGACTCTGCACGAGCCCTGGCCCCATATTCCTAACTGTCATAGTCCTCCACACAGCATTTCCTGGGTTAGTCACGCAACGCTTCTCCCGGAAGGAATTTTGGGGAAAACGTTGCGTGAGGAGAGCTGTCTACGTCTCGCCACGCAACACTCCTCTCCAGAGGATCCTTGGGAAGAAGTGTTACGTGACAAGACGAAAAATGGCAGCGTGAAGGACTTCACTCGCCATGCCAAAAATGGTGCTTCGCGCTCTTTTCTTTAATACATACGGTATCCTTGAAATGCAATGTCCAGATCATCTGGGTTTACAGCATAGGTATTTTTAGAAGAAAGAAAATCTTCCTTCATTGGATCCCAGCCATGCAGCGGACTTGTGGGGCTTGTTGGAGACACAAAGCCGTCAATGTTTATTGGCTCCTGGGGAGATGAACCTAAAAATAAGTTAGAATACAGTCAAACCTCCCGTAAGCGACCACCCAAAAGGCGAAGATTTAATGGTCGTTTACGAGAATCAAACTGAAGATGTCTTTTTCGAGAAGAGGTCTCGAAAACAACATTACTTTTTGGCAGAAAATTTACTTGAAATTTGTTACCAATACGTGTAGTTCCATGTTGTCCCTGGAAGTTTTGTATACTCTGAGTAGTGTGGTACAAATAGCGAGCAAAGAGACCGTATCATGGGTCAAGTGGTAGCTTACAATGGAAATCTATAAAACTGTCAGGCCAAGAGGTGGTCGTGGTCGCTTATAAGAGGTTCTTATTATAGGGCTTTGACTGGAAAAATTTTCATCGAGTGGTCGCATATGGGAGGTGGTCGCTTACGAGAGATGGTCGAACATGGAGGTTCGACTCTTGTATTATGTCAAATAACAATATGATCTCTGAATGCCATCCACACTGTTGTCTCTTAATGAATACTGAAAAAAGGGACAATGAAAAAGAATATAGGAATACCTTTTTGCTCCATACTTAAGGCAGTGTTTTCCAAATCCTCTTGAGAGACTTTCATTTTTATAAAGTCTGTTACTGCTTCAAAAAAAGGCAAAACGAATGAAAAGGATTGCTTTTTCCTTTCGTTTACTGGTTAAAGGAAATATAATAACCAAAATAGACCCCGACTCCCACCCCGAACGCAAATTGCAGGGCTCGTAAAAAGACCTGTCCGATAGTCCAGATCTTTTTGCTGAGCAAGTAACTTTTAAAGCTTCCTGAACCAACAGGCAAGTGTCCAGGCAGGTGATCCCCTAACAAAATCATTAACTAAGATGAGCAAGAAATGACCCCGAGCAAGCAAAATGCGAGAGCTAATTGCTCAAAGGATAGGCTTGAATCAGGGTTCGTACAGATTCTTTATCCAAAATTCCAGACTTTTTCTACACTTTTTCCAAAATAATAATTCCTTTTTCTAGACTCAAGGTTATCAAATAGGTGATCAACAGAGACCTAAAAAAACGCAGGAACAAAGCGTTTTCCATGACGTGTAGGCGAGATTGAATAAGATTTGACCAACACGAAAAAAATTTTATTTGTGACGCACTTGTTGTAGCTTTCAAAGAAAACTCAAGACGCTTTACCATTTTTTTCAAGACTTTACCTCTATTTTTCCGGGTCTGGAAAATTGCTGGGTAAATTTCAAGACTTTTTCAAGAATTCAAAACTCTGTACGAACCCTGTTGAGTCAAGTTTTTTTTCGAGCCCTGAAATTCACGTGATAAGCGAAGTTTTCGTTGCCGTCGACGTCACGGTTGCTTAAGCTCCCTCCTCATGATGAGAGAGGTAGACACATGAACAAACGCCCGGTAATAAAATAGACTGGTATTTTAGAACATGAACTAATCGAGTGTAAAGAATTTCACCTGTTTGCAGCTGTGAATTTTCACTGAAAACAGCTATCCCCGTGTCTATAAGAACTTGATTAACAAAAATGTCCTCATCACCCGTTGTGTCGAACAAATTCAGATTTAAGACCGGCTTCCTGTAGGTTATGTCAACCTATAGAGTGAAGAAACAATGGAAACCACGAAAAAGAGTGAAAGGGTTCATATAATCCAAAACGTGGACAGTGAAACCGCGTTAATACGGCCACCGAGGGGGCCATAGAAAGTGTCCATATTAACGGGGTGTCGGCGTATTACGCGGGTTGAAGTTAGAGAAAATAGGTCACTTTTACGGCAAACGTGAGATTCAAGTTGAGAATTTCTCATAATAGAAAGTAAGCATATACAAACTGCCCAGAACAGTTCTTCTGGATAAAACTTGCGTGAAACTACTTTTTTTTTCAGTAGAAGTAACGAACAGTAAACGACAATTAAGTGGAAAATTTGGTCACGTGGTACAAATTCACGTTTGCCGTTTGGCGTAACCGTGAATCTTAATAAATAATAAAATAATAAATAATAATAAAATATTTATATAGCGCTTATACTTTTAAGTTCTAAGCGCTATAATCACCCCATTGAAGCAAACTGTCCGTCAGTAATAATAACGTGTCCGTATTAAGCGGGTGTCCGTAAAGCGAGGTTTGACTGTATAACGATTGGTAGCTTCGGCTTTTTCAGGGACAGGCCCCGGGGACAAGACAGCTCCCTTATCATTTTCCCCCACCCCATCCCCCGACAAAAAGATCGCCGCTTACACCCTTGAAATATCATTCTAACTTCTCAGCCTGTGAACGAAATTCTGTAATGACGTAACCATTGTATGAAACCTATTTGGCAGTATTTTTCACATGACACCAAGCGTTTTCAAGTATTTTGAAACCCCGTTAATACGGATACTGAGGGGGCATAAAAACTGTCCGTAATAACCGCGTATCCGTATCAAGCGGGTTGAGTTTAAAGAAAATGTAAAGGCTTTCTTCAGTTTCCCACGGACAAAGCAAACTGTCCGTAATAATGGCGTGTCAGTATCAAGCGGGTGTTCGTAAAGCGGGGTTTCTTTTTTGAGGGACGGGCCCAAGGGGCAAAACTGCTCAACAGCTCCCCTTTAATTTTCCCAGCCCCATTCCCCAGACAAAAAGATCACCGCTCATACCCTTGAAACACGATGATGCAATATCTTTCCAGCTTCAAAGGCTGTGGACGAAGTTCTATGATCTGATCATTCATATGAAACTTCTTTGGCAGTATTTTTACATGGTAAAATGTTTTCCAGTATAAGATAAAATCAAATTTTCGATTATTTTACAGCGCGAGGATGTTCCTTACCATCGCTCCTCCAGCGGAAGGATTAAACAGCTGCTGGTATACCCAGGGATCCCAGGGAACCATGTAGCCAACTAACTTCCGGTTCTCGTCAGTCAGACCACTTAACAGCTCCGACGCACCGCTGGCCCATTGATCGTCGTCAACAGCAGGGGTTTGAGAAGGAACAGGAAGTGGAAAGGATTTGTCCGGACTCACATCCGGGCTAGGCAGTAAATATTTTTCCTGTAACAAAGAAACATATATGGTGAAGTAAAATCGACGTAGAAGCACTTAAAACCGTACAATTAAGTGACCCAAAGCATGAAGATTCGCACCCTTTACCCACCCGCCCAGAGGAGGAATATTACTACTCTCTCTCCCTTGGACGGGATGCAAGTCTATTTATTTGAGGGGAAGGGGTGGGCGCTACAACTAGCAGTATCGCCACCATTCATTCACACAGCAGGGTGAAGGGACCAAATATTACCCAAAGTTTATGGTCCATGAAAATGTTAACGTGACGATGTACCCAATTAAACAGCCGGGTCAATTGAGACCGCGTGGAGCAGTGTTTCCTGTCTGGGAAATGACAGTAAAAATGTAATCATTTATACACCTAGACTGCTTACAGCCCGCCTTTTCTTTTAGTTCCGTCGAGTTCTCAGACGGAGTTAGCTTTTAGCCAAACAGGGAGTGACTTTGAAGAAAATACTGAAGAGACTGTTCGCAGTCTATTATACACCTACAATTTTAAACAGAATAAAATGGAAAAGCGACTCCCCCTCGCTTCCTCCTGAAATCAAAGATGAAGCCGCGCGAAGGCCAAAGCACACCATTTTGCCATGCTCAACTTTCTTTTTGGGGGAGGGGGTGGGGGATCTAGATTTGCCGTCTGTTTTGGCCAAGTTTGCAATCCTGGGCAAAATAATATGGAAAAAGCAACCCCACATCCCCGAAATCATGCGCCATCCAAGGCTCGAACGTAGGCCATTTATTTCGTTAACTACGTTTATCCAGTGTTCAACAAAAAGCTACCTACCGGGAAAGCTGATTTATCACTTTTATCAGAGGAAACATCTTTTTCTTTTGGCTTTACTCCTCTACGCTCTTCCTCTCTGCTCTTGAAGAACTCCAACTCGCTCAACTCACTACTGTCGTACGACTCGTCACCAGCGGCTCTTATAATTTGATCTTTCAAATTGATCTTCGGAGGCCGTTTTCTTTTTCGCCGATCTCTTTTGCGAGACTTTGACGAGGATGAAGGCTCTGTCTTCGACGACGGCTCGGGGAATGAGGATGGCTTCTCCTCTTGCGACAGTTGTCCCTTCTCCTCGGCACTGGAAACAACTTTCACCTCAGAATTTGTTTGTGGAGAAGGATTTTGTTCTGTAGTCTGAGAGTAATCTGTGTGGAGAAACAGAAATTTCATAAATCCTTCAATTCAAGATATCGATAACATCGATATGATTTCTTAAGCCTACGATAAAATCGCTTTTACAGGGTGATAATTTAAAAAAGAAAAAGAAGAAGAAGAAAATATTACCACGCGGTTTCTCTGACTGGCAAAAGATATAAACGAGTGACCCTTCTAAGACCCCGAAATTAACAGTAACGAAAAGAACGATTTTGTTGTACAGAAAAAGATAACATACAATATTGTCAAAGTACTGCCAAAGCGTTCTGTTTGAATGATTTCGAAGGATTTTGTCCTTAGCCTCAAAGCAGTAAAGAAGCACGCTCTTCTTTTTTTAATAAGTAGTCTATCACAGGCATTCATAATAAATAGACGTTTTCATAGTAAAAATTTACTCAGCACAAATAAAGAGTGTGATTTTCAAGTCACCTAAATTTCGACCGATTATACTGGCCTTCATCAAGGTGTATAATATTTTATAAGACTATCGAGCTTGAAATCTGCGAAAACGTTTAGAATATTTTAAGAATAAGCCCGGGGCTGAGATTTTGAAAAGGATATATCTCTAAACGAAAAAAAAAAACTAGCCAACAAAACGAAAAAGCCTGCATAAGCTATAGCCAAAACTACTGCGGAGCGTGACAGAAAAATAGCCTTTCCGCTTAAATGGGCATATAAACATCGCATTTTGCCCACTTTAGGGCAAAGAAAAAATAAATAGCAAGGAAAAGCTTTTTATCCCTCTCCTAAACTATAACACCTTGCAGGCTAAAAACATTTTAGAGAAAGTTGGGGCGACTTAAACGCAAAGGCCACCTTGAATTATGTACATGTTAGCGACGCCGTTATTCGATGCATCCAAAAATAGATGACGTCACTTTGAATGTCGAGTGGGGGTTTTTCCCTTTCTTAAGAGCAATTCGTGATAAATTTACATAAAGTTTGCAATAACAATTCTGTACTGATTACTACATTGTAGCTACCTACTTTCTGTTATATTTTTTTATTATTATTTTTCTTTTATATTTTCTTTGATATAAACTTAAGATTATTGTATTTAACGTAGTAATATCCAGTCGCCTTTCCCGCTGATTGAACTGTCGCTTTTGTCAGCAGGCTTTTCGCTTTTTGAATTAAAAAAGGCAACTGAAGTGTGATACAAAGAGAAAAACCATATGGATAATTACAATTGTAGTATGTTCCGTATATGTACAGTAGAAACTCAGGAACTCGAACTCTCAAGGGAAACGAAGAACAGTTCGAGTTAGCGGGGAATTCGAGTTATCGGGGTAAATTTCAGTGAAGTTTTGATCAAGGGAAATGAAATATAGTTCGAGTCAGCGGGGTTTTCGAGTTGTCCGAGTTGGAGTTGACAAGGTTGTACTGTATTTACCCCAAATTTTCAGGACTGCGTGATATCAACTAATTACTATACATCGCACATTAGGTTGCACCATTTACCGGCGTTCTGTTGACGACACACGGTCGCTTATGAGAGATTACTAAAAAAAAAATGCATGACAAGCTGCATTAAAATGAAAAACGTCTGTTCAGCCGCCTGACTGATGACACGACAAATTATACTCGCCAAAACACACAAGCATCAACGATACTCGCCCCGTGGCTTATTTCATAATTGTTGCTTTTATATTACTCATCCAACATACATTCAACATATTTTCGGTAACTCCATGTGTGTCCATATTGCCGTAATAATAATAATAAAAAAACCTTTGAATCTGTTTACTTCCAATCATTAACGACAGAAGTAAAACAAACTTAACACCACTACAGTGAACGCACATGCGCGCGCGAGCGAAGAAGTCAATGGTTCGGAAACCTATACCACATGGAAAACCCGTCTAACTGCGAGCAATATATATAGTTAGGATAAACACGTACTCTATCGAGGTCCGGACTTGGGGAGGGTTATCTACTACTTACAAATCAGTTGATCTCCCCCCTCCCCGCTCATTGACCTCATCTTTTGCTTTTAATAACTAAAAAAAAATTCTATTTTACGGTTAAAAGTGAGAATACTAAAACAACCAGCTCTCGTGCGAATTTTACCTGCTCACTGCGGCCACCAGTTTGTCTGTTATTGAATATACCGACATCAGAAATTCAACGGTTGTGTTCTTTTATAACTTTATTTATTTATATATTTTTGGTTAAACTCCACAGGTAACTTGCCTGTGTGATTTTGCAGGTTTAGTGCTTCATTTCATCTATGAAAGTCCTCTTCTTTAGCAAAAGCGAAGCAGGGATTGCAAATTTTATTGATGAGTGGAGTCACTGTGACTTCCGCTTCACAAATTTTGGAGTCATTTTGGAAAATTTGGAGTCAAGTATCACAACGAAAAAAGCCATTTTCAGACTTTACAGCACGTGGTCCTGGCATGAATAACTATCGTGATGGATAAACGGTGTAGCTGTGGGGGTCCACTGACCTAGAAAGCTCAAATCCATGATGGCGGTCATCGAGTAAACTTTGATCGTAATTTACCCTCTTCCTGTTTTGTCGTGCAGTATCATTCTTTAATTTTGATGATTTAATTAAGGTTTGCAACGTTTACAATTAACGTAAATTGCATTTGTTGCGAAAAAAGGTAGGGACAAAACTGTGTGTGTTACCGAAAATTTCTGGAGTCGAAGTGGCTCCCTGTTTGTAACCGAAAATTTCTGAAGTCAAAGTGACTCCCTCCGTAACCTCTGTGGAGTCATCTGAACAATTTTGGCGTAAAATACGCCAAATTTGGCGTATTTGCGAACCCTGGGCGAAGCCTTAGGACTAGAGATTTGTCCTGTAAATAAATTGATTAAACGATCTCCTTTATGGAAATTGCGGCTTCTGGCTCCTTCTCTCCAATCGCAAACTAAGTTTTCAAATAGTTTTCCTAAGGTTCACTTGAAAAACCGCCGCCAAATTTGCTCTGTATGATATAATGTTATGAGTTGGAATCACTTTACATCGCTGTTTCTTGCGTGATTACAAACAACTTCTAATTAACATAACATAATTTAAAAGCTTAGAGCCAAATGTCTAGATCCCTAGCTTGAAGAATAGACCTTTACACTGTTTTAGAAGCCATATTAGGCAGTTGAGGGCTTTACCTGCGCTAGAAACACTTTTTAAAATTTTCTATACACTTGTCTGTAATTTTTTTGACCTGCCGACTAAATTTCCTTGGAAAAAGTACGGACAGATTTATGCAAAAACTAAAGCAAGCTACTGGAGAAATTTTAGCACAGGTACGGCCCCTGGAATTTGTCAGTAGAACCCTTTGCTATGTAGCTTAAGTTTACAATTGCTACTTTCTTCAGAACAGCCGCTTTGCGAAAATTATTCGACATTAGATTCTCGTACAAACACTGTTACTTCTCACGCGGTTTCCTACCCGACAAAATGGCTTCCAAAACCGTGGTTTTGGCCTTAACTCACCAATGTTCAACTAAGAAGTTTATCAGCCTTGCTTCATGTTTAGACAGGAGATATTTAGCTGTTGGTTCTGGGTGCAAACAGCTCAAATCCGCTCGCTTCAGGCCGATGTCTCCCAAGATTTCATTTTGTTTTTGGACTACTGGCACGGCGACTGTTAACTTGTCAAAATTTAAAATTTTGCTTATTTTCAATCATTATCTACATTCAAAACTGGAGAAGCATGTGTAAAATCTCAACTTTACATAACCCCTGCGTCAAAGTTTTACATTAATCCGAGATTTTTGTTTTTTAAACACAGCTCACTATCTCTTTTGCCTACATATTATAATGTTTAGGAGAAAAAAAAATCAGTTTCACAGTCGAGCCACTCTGGCCTCAGAAATGGACAGTTTTGAAAAAAGCACGCGTCCGAGGTTTTCTTTAAAAAGAACTAATATCTTACGAGAGAAAAAGAAAACTAATTGAACGGACCACCTGACACCAATTGCCGGACCACCTGACTCATTATAAATGTATGCTGTGCATAAATGACGTCATTACCGATTGTAGAATAGGGGTTTTTCCCTTTTTCAGAAGATTCAGATTATTTTACATATTTCGTTTCTTATGACAATATGACAATTATCTTCTCCGCCAGACACATAGAATCACGCTACCTGTTTCACCCATTTTTCAATTATTTATTGTATTTCTTCGTCAAAGAGGATAGGATTCTTCTCTTGCTGAAAACATTCTCGCTTTTTTATGTGCTTACTACTCAAAGTTTTTCTAGAGGTGTTATCCTTGGGAATATATCAGTTAGAACGTAGTGCTTCACATTGCGATCTAGTGCTGTACTATACTAACATTAAAAAGCTTTAGCGATTCTTAACTACGAACATCTCTCTTCTCCTGAATCACAGAGAGAGAGAAAGCCGCGCTATTTTACCGGCAGCCCTAATGACAACTTCAAAGTGGCCTTACTCTTTTTCCCCGCATTTCTTAGTCCATTGACGGAATCATATCTTTGCATTTTTGTAGTTCAGCCGTTGTCATGAACGCCAACTGTGTTACTTTCGCAATAAAAGCTACCGACTAAAGCCATCTTATATCTGATAATCTACGTTCGCAACAAACTTCCATATGTTGTAGAAAGACTAGAAGCGACGCCTTCTTTTTCAGTCCGCGTATATTAATACGCTACCAAAATCGGAATGCGGTTTTTCACTATAACACGGTTGCGCGACAAGTTACGAAGAAAGACTGCTTTGTTTACTTGGCCTTAAAGTCTATTTGCCAACAGAAAAGCGCTCTTATAAACTGGCCTATTATTTTTTTACAGTAAAAGTGAAGACTAAAAAAGTTAGCGGGAGGAATAAAATGTTAACTTTTCTCCGTTCGCTTTATCGGCTTTGAAAGATGCAGACTGTCGCATCAGATCTTGATTATGGGAGTACATTCGACACCTTTTCATGGTTGAATAAAATACAATGTGCCCATGAATTCGGTTACGTTGTTTCCAGAAAAAATCGTGGTATCGATTGAACACTAGGAATCAATACAAATAGCAATGCCGCAAAAGATGTACACGATGAATTGGATTAAAAATTACGAGAAAACCAAAATGCCTTTACCATTTCTTATGGCGTCTGCACTGGTGAACTTTAGTAGAAAGGGGACGAAAACTAAAGCGGACGGAATCGCTCACCGGCTTTTAAAAGAGACACGTCCTAAAATAAAATGCAGTAAGAGGAAATTCGAGCCATTCAAAACTTACGAAAAGTTACACGCAAATCAAGTCTCCTAACTCTAGCAAGTTCAGTCAAGCTCCCAGTGAACATCTTAACAACAAACTGCGCATGCGCTCAACAAAGGGTTACATATTTGTTCCCACATGGACAGCTGTGTTGAGTGCGATCATTATATATATGTAGTTTGACACTAACATATATCGAGGTCCGGAACTCAGGGGAGGGTTATCCCTCATTAGTACTTCGGTACGCCCCTCCCCGCCTTCATTGACCTCATTTTTGCAAGAGAAAACTCTTACTTCTCAACCAAAACCCGAATTTTTCAGAAAACTATGTTTGTTGTCCATAGAGCGTGAAAATGAAGTCGCTTGTCCGGAAAATCTGGCACGCTCACTGCAGATCGTCAATAACTTTGTCGGCAACGTTTGCGGCAAATTCTCGGCCAGTGGCATGATAAAGAAGACAACATTGTTAACATTTAGTCCTTGAAAATCAAGCAAGAACCCTACGTTCACGATGAACGGTCTAAGGCTGTATCTTTAAAGTTTAAACGAAAATTTAGCAGTTTAAAGGCCAAAATTGTAAGTAATGTTTGAACAGTCTTCGAGCAATTTATAGCAATGAAGTGACAATGTTGCACAGAAATTTGTTCATTATAGTAGTTATGAGCAAAAGAAAACTTAAAAGTTTTTAACGCAATCTATAATGAGTTAAATGGAATAGCTCAAGTCATGCATCCTCAGAACAAACTTAGAGATTTGTAAACAATTCATCAACCGTGATTTGACTTCGACGGTTTAATCACGCATGTGATAAGCAAAGCATAATAATTTCACGCGCTTCGAACAGGTTGCATTTTTTCCCGCGATAAACATTGAATACATTTTTCCTGCTTGTAGAGCTCTGTCGTGAGCTTTGATTGGTTAATTCAACAACCCGTTAAAAACATGGCAGTTTGTATTAACATCTTTCCCAAACAAGAGAAAAGTACTGCAAGAAACTATCACGACTGACCTTCAAGACGTTCAGGTTTGAGATTTGCAAGCCGACATTTCACAACTTGTCTAGGCTGCGACAGAAATTTGGTCACAAGCGGCTTGACATCTTTGACAGAGACCCACTCGGAACTCCCAAAGTCAACGTGAAACACTCGTACATCCCAAAGAGCAGACACTGGTCCTTTCTTCTCGTCTACTGTATGACGTGAACTTGTTACCAGGCCACGGTACCATCTCCCGTCCTCGCTGAACCGCGCACAGCAGTATTCGCCTACCTTGGGCTGGTAACCATTCCTTGGCGCACAGCTGTCTGGAAACGGGTCCCCTGTTGTGACAGGAAAGTGGCAACTGTCAATCTAAATTTCGAAATGTGACCAATCACACAAAAGCTACTGAGCAGTACTTTCCTGTGGTACTGTTAACTACGCTGTACGAGGGGATTCTAAGTTTTGCCATTGAATAAAATCCTGTGGTTCTGTTTACTATGCTGTACATAGTGGTTCTGACTTTTGAGTCCGTGGATAAAATCCTAAAGTGTGAGCATTCAAATGAAAGCCATTGAGCAGTACTTTCCTGTTATACTGTTTATTATGCTGTGCAAGATGGTTCTGACTTTTGAGTCTGTGATTGGTGAAAAAAAACTTAAGTGTTACAATTCAAACCGTTTCGGTGAAAGCTACTGGGCAGTACTTTCCTATGTTTTTGGGTTATTACGCTGTACAAAGTGGTTCTTACTTTTGAGTCTGTGGATGACCTCCAGAAGTGCTACTTCAACATTTCCTGTGAAAATAGTTACATGTAACTACCAACTTACCGTCATAGAACTTGTTAAGTTCATCCATCATAACATCAAGGAGCCCCGCATCTGGCGTGACAAGATGTACATAGAACTCGCTGGGGCTCACCACATGGGACATAAGCATCTGAAGGCACACTGGGCCATCCATGGGTGGGAGCTCTGTGATGAACGACTCTTCAGGACCCGATGCAGGCAGGAGCTCTGGGAGCACTGTGACGTCTAAGCGACAGAGAAGAAAAGGCCTATAAAAAGTGGTTACAACGGACGTATACTTTTCTTAGCCCTCGAAGAAAATCGGCTCACCTAAACAAGGATAGAATACTTAAGCACAATCTATACGAGCAACAAGTGCAGTAACAAAAAAGTCCTTTACGGAACACTTTCTATTTCAAAATCGCTATTCAAAAAGACAAAATCATACGAATATGAAAAATCTCAGCAGTGACCATTTCGTTTTCCAGGTGTAGGCTTAAAAATTAGCACAAGATAAGTATTAAAGGTTTATAACTTCTTGCGTTTCTGCGCAATGTCATCGTTTTTTATCGATTTCTCACAAGTTTCTCTGTAATTCTCTTTCTTTAGACCTTTTCATGATTTGAAATATCGACAACTATAGTTTCGTTTTTCCGCTGGTGGTTTTTGTTAACGAATAACGATAGCAAGTATCTTACCGTTCCGCACGATGTCATTGTCATCAATGGACTTCTCGTGATTTTCTCCTTCCAAATTAGGTTCAGAGCCTGAACAATCATCAGTTCCTTGTTCCAATGGGCTTTCCTTTTTTATGTAATCATCTTTAGAATTTCCTTTGTCTTGCATAGATTTATCTTGAACCTCTAAGCTATCATCCGCTACTTTCTTCGCAACATGAACAACTCTGTGCAAAACAGTGTCTTTGGACGAAGTAGAACAAGTTGACGTGTCCGTATTCGCACTCTCGTCTGTCCATTTCTTCTCACATTTTTCATTTGCACCATCATGAACACTGCTTTCAATACTAACACTGCTTACGCTGCGAGGTAAAGAATCGCAACTTGCCGCAGATAACGGACTTGAACTGGCGGATCGACTGCTGCTATCCTTATCAGAAACTGACGGTGCGATTCTTTGAGCCAAGCCAATATGTATCATCATTTCTGCAATGCTGTACTGCAGTTGAGGGAGGCCTTCAGATTCGCTCTGAGACGAAACAGAGCTCCTAGCGTTCCTATTTTTTGGAGGCGACACAAACAGATCGACGATTACGAGCTTGCCAACTTTCACTCTGGTCGGGAATGCCGATAATTTCACTCCGGAAACTCTACTTTTCAACCAAGCAATAGATTCTTCGCTCCAAATTGATGATTTGAAACCTGAAATTCGGAAAGAATCCCAACTTGACAACAACAACAACAATCTTTACCGTGCTCTTGATACAAAAAGTGTTAAGACATTATAACGAAATAATTGTGAAAAAAAAGAGAGCACAGCCACTCAGAAATAGCAAGAGCTAATCGCACTGAGTGGCTGGGCCATGCGGAAAAAGTAACTAAATATCGAAGTTGTTATAAATAAACAAATGCACACAAAGACACACAAAGAAGAAATATATAAGCTGTAATAAATAAACAAATACACAAACAAATAAACAAAGAAGCAAGACGAAAACAACGGCTGTGCACACAATTACCTGCATATAAAGTACACCAATCAATACTTGGAGATGACAGATTCTTTTAAAAGCTTTTTAAAGCGAAAACGACTCACTGATTTTAGATCTTCTTTAATAGCATTCCACAGTTTAGCCCCACTAAAACGGATATTAAACTTTCCATAATTCGCCCTAACCTTCGGTAAATAATAAGACTTCTTAGAGGCCAGCCTGGTTGCATATTGATGTACTTTATTAATGCTTTTAACGAAATTATTGAAAGTACTTGGAAGACTATATGAATAGTAATCATGCACACAAAGAGCCCTTCGCATTGTCTAAATATATTAAATCCCCTAATTTAAGTAGCCCCAACTTGAATTTGTAAATTAAAGAAAAACCAATGATCTCTTTGGTCAATATTCCCTGTATTTTCATAAGGTTTACATTCTATAGCAATGACAACGTAAAGAGAAAAAAATGGGCAGAGATGCGGTGCGCAGGGAGAGGTGGGAACGTAATATCGTGTTTCGTCTGCTTAACTATCTCTTGCAAAATTTTCGTTCTAGAATTAATTCTCTGTTCCATCATTTTTCTCATAGTGCTACGCGGCACAGCATCACTTCGTACGTACCCATCACTTTCTTTCCCTATGGCGATTCACCACGTTAATTACCCACGACTTGCCTCGTCAGGCCTCATAGCTTACTCAGTAGAGCAACGGTAAATATATCCGGAGGTCGTGGGTTCAAATCCAACCGAAGTAAAAAGATTTTGTCTTTGCACAGTGCAGTACCCTACATGTAATTACCTTTACTAAGGCGAACGCTCAGCGGGGTTATGCGGGTTATTTGCAGCAGTTAAATATTCACGCCAGAGTTAAAACGCATATTTTATGGCCCAATAGCCGTGCCCTTGCTACAGCGGGCTTGGTTTATGACCATCGGCTTATCAGTAAACGGATGCTCGCACTCGAAAAAACCAGTTTGACGAGAGAAAACAAAATTGACGAGTCGAGATTGGCTGCGGCGACTTCAAAGGATTGCCGCGATTCAGGCAGAGGCTCTGCTCGCAAGCCAAGGTGAGAGCCTCCATACTTCTCCGCCTGCTAAGTAAAGTTGTAGTCTATCAAAATGATGAGTATCACTTTAAATCAATCTTATACACGTATATGTACCTGGTGCATTTGGTTGTGATGGGTTTACAGGTCTAACGCCTGACAGCGCGCAGCACAATGCTTGACAAGGCAGCTTGGCAAATTTCTCTTCAAGCGGTCGAAGACGGGAAAGGTCAAGCTTTTCACGATTGCCATCGTCTACAGAGAGCACTGCAACTATAGGACCTGATGAGTTAAAACTTCAGTATCATTCTCTATATATGACGGTATTTAATTTCATCTGAAGAGCTGAGGTTATTTTACGCTCTTTCCAGTCAAAAAAATTAATTTCCTTTTTATTTTTTTTGCTTGTCCTGGTTTGACTATGTAACTACGTGATGCAGTTCCAGTCAAAGGCCCTCCTTTCACCCTTGCTCGACATCGAGCTCCAGTAGCTCAAAGGTTAGAGCATCCGACTAGATCACGGAGGGTCGTGGGTTCAAATCCCATCTGGTGCTTGGATTTTTTCCGAGAAGTGTTTCGTATAATACAGAGCTTTTTCACTTGCATGGCCAGCACCTACAGGTTGTACTTAACTTTTTTTAAACAAAAGAAAGCGTTTACAAACGAAAAGACTTCATGTCCCACAGGCTTGGCTTGGTACACTAACAGGACAGCTGTCTCATTGTTTGGGAATATCAATGTGGCCGCCATGACAGACCAATATTGTACAGTTATCTACAGAATATCCAGTGACCAATAAATGTACATTTTACATTTTAGTAAATGTATATGACAGTTAATAGGGTTTCTACACCATCCTCATGTGTTTAATTGTTTTTAGAAGTTGTTCCTAGCCTGTAAGAATGTTCAAACCTTTGTCAGATTCCTCTATGGCTGTTACTAAGACCCTGTACCAAGTATCATCCTGAGTAAACTTAGCACAGCAGAAGTCTCCGACGGAAGGTGGCAGGCTAAGGCCTCCCTTGTAACCAGCAGCTGCCAGTTTAGCATAGTGCATACTGCAATGATAAATCAAAACACTAAAATGATTAAAGACGAGGAAATTGGGAAAAGAAAGGAAAGGGGATGTGGAAGAGAAGAGATCTTAAAAACGGAAGAGAGACGGGAGGCATAAGGAGGGAAGAAACAGTAGAGGAATGAGGGAATGGAAGAAAAGGGAAGGGAGTGAAGGGGATGCATGCAATAGACTTGGAAAGGTAAAGGGTAAAGGAATAGAAAGAAATGGAGCAGAAGAGAAGGAGGTGAATGTGGTGGATGGAAGGAAACAAAGAGAAGCGAAGGAAAAGGAGTCAAGGAAAGGGGTGGAATATGTAGGGAAAGGAAAAAAAGTAAAGGGTTGGAAGGGAAAGGAAGAGAGAGGGAAAGGAAGAGAGAAGAAAGGCATCAAAGTATGGAATTTGCGTAGAAAGGTTAGGAACAGGGAAAAGGGATGCAAGGAAATGGATAAGAATAGAAGGGAGTGGATGGGACAGATGGAAAGAAACATGGTAAAGGGATGCAAGGAAATGAATGGAAGAGAAGGGGGGGGGGGTTAATGTAAGGAGTGTAAGGGATGGAATGTGTTGGGGAAGGAAAAGGGATGGAAGGAAATAGATGGGAAGAGAAGAAAGAAAGGGACAGAAAAGAAAGGAATGGAAGGAAATGGAAGAAAGGGTACAATTGGGATTCTGTAGCAAAAAGGAACAGTTGTATCAAACAGTCAAACACCTAAAAATTAAGTACTACTCCCTACCCTTTCCTTAGCACATAGTAACATTGTTATAATCTCCTACTATAGATATCACCAGTAAGGGTGGATTTCCATTGTCGCGTAATTTTTGTGTGCCTGTGAGCGTAAAATTTACCTGTATAAATAAAATAGAGGCAATGTACATGTATGAGAGGTAGCACGCAAAGCCAAAATTTGAGCCTTGTTCAACTTTTACTTCATACATTGCCTCGATTTAGTGTGTAAGCACGTAAAAATATTATGCAACAGTGGAAATCCTCCCTAATCAGGCCTCTGAACTTACCACATTTCCTCCATAAGCATATCTAACTGAGTTCCTACTGGTTGGATCCAGAATTCCCATGGACTAAGCACTTCAGTGACAATAACGTTAAGCTGCTGACCATTCTTGAATGGGTATGATGCTAGTTGTACTATGACAAAATGAAACTACAAGTTAGTAATCAGTAGCCTCAAAAACTTAATTACAGTTCTCAAATGATAGAGGATTTATGACTTGCTCTTTACACTTACCCTCTGTTGACATACTACCAGCTGCCACCATAGCTTCTCGTGGAGAAATCTTGATATCCTGAATAATATCAGACAGAGTGCTTGTTGAAGAGCAAGAGCCCCTTCTCTTAGAGTTCTTGCGTGACCTGGAAGCTAAAGCATCCTCACTTAAGGTTTGAGTACTTGGGGCTTTTGCTGACTCAGCATCCACAAGTGAAGATATTAAATTGAGGCCTTCTCCACTCTTTGAAGCTTCACTTGTGATGGACAATGAGGGAGATTGTTGAGATGGTTTGCTGAGATCATTAAGCCTTGCTCCACCCAATTGAGTCTGTTCTGACTGGCTCTTTTGCAGGTTGGAAACCAGGCTGGGCTGAGTTGCTTGGGTCGCAATCGCATATTTTTGTTCAGGTTCAGTTGCGTCGGAGATGGGCAAAGAATTCTGTGAAACTGAAGGCTGCAACTTGTCAGGTACTGTGACACCCTCTTTAGCATTCCTCCTCAACTCCTCATGACCTAAAAGATCATCATACAATCACGTGAAAAATGAGTAAGTTTTAGAGTACAGGGGATTTTCATTCAAGCATTTCTGTGAAATGCTTATTACCATCTCCATGTATAGGTAAACACAGGGAGTCTGATTGCTGTTGGTGCCACAAGGTTGTGATCATACCTGCCTTATGTACATGTAACGTACCACTTCAAGCAGAGCTGACTTTAAGGGTGGGGATCAGGGATTTCCCATGGCTGCCATAAGCGTGATCTCTAGCTACATGTACTTTCATTCATTTGGAAACAAAAGTAAAAAAGAAATGTCCTATAGCTGCACAATTACCCAGCAAATTGATAATAAATATCCAGCAACTTGAAACGTTACTGACAGCCCTGCTTGAAAGGGCTATGTCACGAGGATAATTTACTGTTTTAGGTCAATTTTGTGCTGACATCATCATAATTCTCCCTTTAACCATACACAAAATGCTCCTGTAGAGCTATGAAGAAGATTATTAAACAAATTTCTTCAGGAAGCACTGACCATAATAATATTTTTGATATTTTTTGCAGGCATACATTGTAGATTAAAACTTGAAAACGCTGGCTCAAATTTTTTTAAGCTTTAATCCATGTCCATCCCTGCCATCCGTTGCAACAGATGACAAGAAACAGTTTCAATGACTAAATATAGTCTTGAATAACATAACTATCTGGACCACAATTTTTGGAATAATCCAATTGATGCAAAAACAGTTTTAGCTTTTTAGAAAGTTAGAAAATAATATGACAACCATAGCCCCTTTAAAGATAGGACATAAAGTGTAGCCGTGCTGACTTAAATGACGGCTGATTTCAATCCATCTCTACTTACACAACTCACCATCTTTATCCCGTTGCTGCTGATGCACTCTTTTCAAGATACTCTCTTCTTTTTCATGCTCACTTTCCTTTAACTTAGCTGTCTGTTTTTCCTTTTCTGTTTTGGGTACACTTCCAGATGCAACTTTACATGTATTATTGAATGAATTTACAGAGCTAGTTAGACTGCAGGCACTTCTTCAAAATCAAATAATCAAAGTGTACTGGCATTTAAGAATAAAACATAAAATATGCATAACTTGTACTAAGTAGGCAGCATACATGAGTGGTATAAACCCTTTTTAAAAGCCCCAAAAGTGACCGACACCAATCATCTCTCCACAATATCAACACGTGCACTAATTAGCCATTTACACATCTCCCATAATACAGCTTGTTTACCCCCCCCCCCCAACCTCCCCCCCCCCCCCTCCCTGCATCACCCCAAAATTGTATAACCATTGTTTTTAGTTAAGCAAAATTTGGGAGGGGCAAACAAGGAATTATCACAAGAAATGACTGTGGGAATTAATAAAATGATCACCAACTAGTTCTCTCAACTAGTTCTTTAAGGAAATGCAAGGAGCTCAGTCTGGAAAATTTGTGTGACTGTAGAACTGGGGCTTAACAGGTTGAGCATTTGCATGTTGGGCTGGAGTTCATACATGTGTAAGTATTGACTTTCAAGCTCCACTCCGCCCACAAATTGGACTGTTTCTCAGTTAAGTCCCAAGCTTAATCTTTCAATTATGTCTTTAAATGGCAATTTTAAATGTAATGATGTTTTCTTTGATGACTACACATTCACACACGCAAGGCCAAGACTACAGTACACAAACATCTATATAGACTGATTAAGAAATTATTCTTGCTTACCTGGAACAGTCTGTTTGTCTTTGCTTGTATCATCAGATGTCTGAACTGATTTTGCTTCAAGGCTGCTGTCCTTTGATGCAGCGGGCTCATGATCAGGATGATCACTTGATTCAGATGCTGAACTACCAATGTCCTCACCAGTACCTTCCATGACAAAAGTAAACTTTACTTTTTTTCCTTTCATTTAGTGATTTAAAAAAATTACCTGGTCATCATGTCTGGCTGCTGGTATGATTTCTGCAAAATTCAGTGGCAGATTGTCATTGCAAGCTCTCCCTTTCTTTTCCCACCACTTGCTTTTGCATCTCTGTTCACATGCTACTTGCGTGTGACTTTTCATAATTATATTCCTAAATGGACAGCTTACCTGCAGGCTATCTGGTCCTTTACGCCCTCCCTTAGTCCAATGGCATCCCTACCCTCTGGTCCCCCATGACCTCTCTCAGCCCAGCGTCCCTACCCTCCAGTCTCACATGCTATAATTCAGCCCAGCATCTCTACCCTCCAGCCCCTCATGCCCTCCACAACCCCAGCATCCCTAATGTCCAGTCCTTCATGCCTTTCTTCAGCCATACATCCCAGCTGTCTGGTCCCTCATGACCTATCTCAGCCCAGCATCCCTCCCCTCCAGTCTCACATGCTATCCTTCGGCCCAGCATCTCTACCCTCCAGCCCCTCATGCCCTCCACACAACCCCAGCATCCCTAACCTCCAGTCTTTCATACCTTTCTTCAGCCATACATCCTTGCTGTCTGGTCACTCATGCCCTCCCTCAGCCCAGCATTCAACCCTGCATTCCCTGAGCTCTGCTCCCCTACCCTCTGGTCCCTATTGCCCTTCCTCAGCCCTGCATGTGCGGTTTAAAACTCCTATAAACAAAAAATAAATATATAATAATTATCCATTACCCAAGATGTCTTCCTCTTCAAAAGCTGTGACAGAATCACTGATCAATAACAGACAATCCAGACACTTTTCCAATTCCTGACTGACTGAAGAATACTTCTGGAAAAACCTTTTGCGATCTTTCTCTTTAAGAAGTTCTTTGGCTGGACTAGATGCCTTTGGTTAAAAAGAAAACCAGACAACTTAACAAAACAATGAACGATAATAATTAAGTCAAACTCCACTTAATACAGACATCTCAATACTCAAACTTAACCCTTTAAACACTAAGATCAAAATTTGAATTCTCATTTGTTGCCCCTATTCATTTCCTATAGAAGTAGTGGGGAGAAGTTGACATAATATCAAGCAAAATCATCTTGTGTGACCATGCCCATAATTCTCATGACCACTCTGTCTTACAAAGCATTGATATTACAAGGAGAAATTTGATGCTGATCGCTCTTAGGGCTTAAAGGGTTAATATGAACACCCCACATATATGGACACTTTCTATGGCCCTTTAGTGTCCATATTAACAGGGTTTGACGTTAACAATAACAATGATGACACTAAACTGTTGAAATACAAGATTTATTAGTTCTCTTTTTCATTTAGAATACGTTTTTAATTTTTACTGTGTACCTTGTTGGCCAGATCATTGATAAACTGACAAATGAAGTCAGACTGCTCCTGAACATTACTTAGCTTCTCCTGAAGTCGTTTCCTTGCATCTTCCAGTGGTTTCTTCTTTGGTGGCATTTTCACTAAAACACCATCAGTTTGCAAAATGCCTTCCCCTACATCTTTCTATAAAAACAAGGCAGAATTTTTCTCATAGTACTCACTAGTAGTAGTCATAAATTTTTATACCTGGATCTGAATCAAGCACTCACGACCTGTATAATGTTGTGCTTCAATGCTGAAGTTGTCGATCAACTTATCCTTAGTTTATATCTAGTTCCTCTTGTTCCAAATTATTATCATACATTACACAGTCAAAACTAAAGGAAAATAAAATGCAAACCAAAGATAAATTGAGCCATAATAATTACATCTAAAACAGGCTTCTCGTCGTCATTTTCTGTTCTAATGGCAATCATCGCTGGAATCTGTTTTGCAGTGATTCGATTGATAACATCGCTCTGTCACGGGCCTCGTGCTCATGAATTGTAATTTTCAATTATGCGTGCTAGAACTTTTTCATTTAAAGTCAACTGTTAAGGAAAACAAAGAACACACTCATGAATCACTAAATTTACCTGTTAATAGAACCCCTCGCCTTTCAAACAACAAAAAAATACGTGTATTAAAGGCCCATTTTCCGCGCGATAAATTTGATCCTCAATCACATGTTCTATACTATGCAGCCTGGCCTTATTTTGAAGGGGTCACTAAGATAGCTGGGAAGGGGTGGTAGCTAGTGTGAAACATATCTTTCCTTCGCCACCCCGGGCGAAAGATTTCTCTTCACTCTGTCGCTTTATTTTGCCGAAAATCGTCATGAATTGGCAATATTATGTGTGAACCATTGTATATTGCTAACATCGCGTAGAATTCTGCCCTGACTACGGTGTATTTAGCGACAAATTTGCTTAAATTTGCTCTGTTCAGGAGGGAACGCCATCAAACAACATGGCTGACAACCAAGAAACCACCGAGGTATTGTACGGCAAATTGATGCATTAATTACAAATACTTGTTTTCTTTGGTCAGGTATCCGGTAGTACGTAGTTTTACATCTTTATATATTGATCACGACATAGTGTGTTTCCAAAATTGAACATGGATTTTCGATTTTCGAATCGTGTTGTCGGCTACAAAGTGAAACAACGGTGTCGGATGTCGACTGTCTCCTTATAATATAATGGCGCGATCATGAAGCTTCCGGTTGATAAAAATTCTGGGCCCAATGTCCTACAAAATTAAACAGCCGTGTCCTTTAAAATTAGACGCGCTGTTGTTCGTTATACAGAGTTTTCTTCCGAGCAAGTAATTCAAATTCATGTACTCGGTGCGCTTAAGTTGTGTTCCATATGACTTGTTTCAGCTGTTTTTAATATTATCGCCCGAGGGGAGTTGTGAAGGGTGTTTTACCTTTTCAGAGAGGTTGAAGCTAAACATTGATGCCTTTAATAGAATAACGTCTTTAATTTCTTACAGCAATGTTCTTTTTTAAATAACAAGTGAGAAGACAGTTATAATCGTCAGTGCTGAAGAGATTTATTGTTTTTGTTGAAGCTATAAAAACATGGAAATTATGATGATCATGAGACCGGGATGGAAGGGTTCAAGGATGTGGATTAAAAGGCAAGCTTTTTTTTCCACACAAGGGAAATTCTTTAAATCAACCAGAGTAACATGAGAATTGTCACAGTCGGTAATGAATTCTGATCTGTGGAATTTTTCGGAAGAATTTGTCAAAACAAAGGTAATGTGGTCTGTTTCCCTGATACCTCTCTGTCATCACCTCTGCCAATAGCATCTCTTCGACATAGTATCATTTGTCATCAATCTTAAAGAAGTGAGCTATTGTTTTGACCTATTTTGAACTTAGTTTTACTGTGCAATTTGTAAAAATAGTTTTTTTTTATTACTGTTGTAAATATTTCTTCCCAGGCTAATCAGACTAACATATCTCCTAGTGAGGACAAATCAGGATCTCAAAATGCTCCTACATCAGGTAATTTTACTATTTATTTTTCAATTTTTCAGAGTTAATATTTCATTTAACAGGGTTCGCACAGTCTTGAAAAGTCCTTGAATTTTAGGGGAAGTCCTTGAAAAGTCCTTGAATTCCATTTTTCCTTGAAAAGTCCTTAAATTTCTGTGCAAGTCCTTGAAAAGAGCTTGAATTTTCCTCAACTTCGAATGTAGTAGCCTGGAAAGAATTTTTTGATGCTTTTTGGTTGTCCAAGACAGAATATAAATCGTAGCTCAGTGAATGTAAAGGTCATTTACATAAAGTGCTCCATGTTTTATGCAATAATTAACTATCAGTTTAAGACAAGTGAACTGAAAAATGAAGAGAATTTGGTGAAGCAAACAGTTAAAGCCTTAAAGTCTTATTAGAATATACTGGGAATATGCATTTTTGTACAACCTGTGAAATTATATTCCTAGTAGGTTGTCCTTGAAAATCTAATGTGGTCCTTAAAAAGTCCTTGAAAAGTCCTTGAAAAATGGTTGCAATTTTTTGTATGAACCCTGTTAAATTACCACAGAGAATTAGTTTATTTTATGTACTTTTGATCATATATACACGGAAAATGCGCATTATAATCATAGTAATAATAAAATTGTTATTATTATTATTATTATTTTCATTTTAGAAAATTGATTTTGTGCTCAAATCTCAAAGTTTTTGTTCATGTTATTTAATAATATCATGTTCACTTGTTCAGGTTTTTCATGAAGCTAAAATCTGATCACCAGTTTTACAGTTTAGCAGGCCTAAAGGTCTGTAACTTTTCGGATGCGAACAGTGTGCACAAAAGGTTTCTCCAGGTGTCCTTAGGAGAAACAGCTCTCAAATTTTGCATCCTAGAGCAATTGTTTCCATCTTTTAGTCTGTGATTAGTTAGTGGAGGGGAAACGGGCATCCTACCCTCTCACCTCTCCCAGTTGACCGTATTGGACTTTTTTCAACCCCTGAAATATATTCTGGGGTAGCCACTTAGATTTAGATAACTATTTGATAACTAATACATTAACTATCAATCCTGCTTGTCAAAATGACTCTTAGGCTTCTACTAGACTGTTCACAGTCCCCTATCTTTTCATGAGATCGTCGAGATATCGGCACATCTTTCCGTTAATAAATGTTCAGATCACCATTAATAAATGTTCAGATCAATCAATCAATTGATCTTTGCGTCCTACGGGCTGCATTCCATGAATTATTTTGCGTCTTTGGGGATTTTTATGTGTCATGGATGCAGGACGCAGACGTAACAGAATCACTGCGTGCTAGCTACAGCTTGAAGGGCAAGTTGTAAAATTGACTTTTCGGCACCTGTCTATTTTAAGGTTACTGCTTGAAACAGCAGCTTGTGGATTCAGGACTCAAAATAACGGCCAGTCAATGGACTATGTGCTGCCACAATGACCATTTTGCAGACAAATTTTCAGTTTTCCAGTCATTTTGACTGGTCAAGTACATAGCTTTCAAATAAGTAACTAGATTTATTAGTTGAGCTTGCTTTACATGTAGCAGGGAGACTCTAAAAATGCATGTGTTTCTTTCTTTCCTTTTTTTTTGTCGTGTGTGCACACTAAAGGGGGTCATGTTCCCAGGTGTCCCTAGCGGAAACTATGGAAACTGGGGATAGATATCGTGACGTGACATACAACATAGATTCAAGAGATGTCAAGCTTTTCCGGAACTGGTTGGTCCATGAATTCTATCACTTGAAAGCAGGCTGTGCTCTAGCAGAGCCCTGTGGCCCCTGGTGCCTAACTTTTTCTCTTGGGTGACTAGAAAATCTTACTTTCTTCATACAGGTCATATGCTGGGCACCCTAGATTTTACAGGTCCAGAGCTCTGGGCTCTGTTCAATTTTCCTTAGAGCACAGCCCTGGAAAGTGTTGTTTACTTTGGAACAAGTGAATACTTCAGACCAGTCATAAAAAAAGAAGAATCTTTATGAGCAAAACTTCAGCAAAACTTCGATAGTGATGCTAACCTGGTCGGGTGTTGTAAACTTTCATTGTATGCAAATGAGTCTTGTGATAAGCATTTTTTTTTTTTTTTCTGGCAATGATTGAATTACATGCAATGTTTCACCATATTCATCACGTTTTTGCATTTTGGCAATGATGTAATTTCTTTGTAATCAAGGCCCTTTATTCTCGTGTATTTTTACATGTGTACTCCAACTCAGAAACAAATTGTCAAATACAATATGAAAAGGTACATATGTGAAGAATACTTGACTGTCGATAAATTAGGGCATGAAAAACTCTTTGCAAGGAAATCCTGTTTCACGTGCAATGTTGTTGTAGAATTAATCGCCCTCTAATGTTTTATCTTATCTCCAAGAAACAAGCTCAACGTAACGCTTTTTTAAGAGTCTTCTTGTTCGCATTAATACTGGAAATTATGAAAACAGTTAAATCATAAAAATATTTTAGCTGCTTGCAGTCACAAATTCGGAGAATGCATGCACACAGTGAAAATAGTAGAGAGACATGTAGCCTTATTGTGCAGCTTTGTGTATGTCACCTAGTAACATTGTCATTACCATCTGATGTAGACTGCGAGCAGTCTCTTATTTTTCTTTGCAAAGTTAATGCATGAGAAGTCTAAGCACGCAAATGGCAAAGCCAAGAGCCGCTTTAAACAAGGGCGTAAGCCTGAGAAGAAAAAATAAGATGGAGGGTTTGTTCGCTACAAAAGAGTCTGTAGTCCGCCTTTTCTCAGCTGCTCCTTATCCCTTATTGTAACATAACGTCGTGGTTTGCAGTCGCGCTAGCAGGGATAAGAACAAGACAGATTTTAAGAGAAAAGGTGGACTGCAAGCAGTCTACTTTTGATGAGCATTATTTTCAACAATAATGTATCAAGTTTTCATTGTTGTTGCACTGTGAACCCCGAGTTGTTGAGGAATACTTGTACAAGGTGATATTTTTGTCTTGCTATTACTTTGAAACATGAGCCATAATTTCAACATTTTTTGACAGGTCATAAACGAGCCATGAGTGTGCTTAAAATTTATTAATTTGTTTATTGGGTTAAGATGACCAGCCACTGTCCAAATTTTTTTCAAGCCCTGGGATTGGTGGCCAATATAATTTGTCTAGTCAGTTGGTAAAACTGAATATTTCTTTCTCTTTTAGATGACGAGGAGGATGTTCACTACTGTGGTAGATGCAAGTTGTCATTCACAGATCTCTCTGAATACATCAAACACAAAGCAAACAAAGTTTGCCGAGATGCCAACAAGAGTACTCTTACAGAAGTTGTAAACAAGCTGCCTATCAGTCCTAGCCCATCCCCTGAGAAATCCAAGCAAAAGAGCAGCACTAATGCCACAGGCAGTCCTACTGCAAATGCTGGTGAAAAGTCACAGGGAGATGAGGAAAAAAGTGACTCATCATCAGAGAAAAGAGTTGAAGTCCAGTTTCTTGAGCCACTTGTGGCTGGGGGAAGTGATAGTGGACGATCAGCTGGTGATGAAGATGATAGCAAGCCCAGTAAGTGTTATTTTACTAAACACTGTGTACATGTAACTCCAAAATATTATTGTAATACTTTATTTCCTCAAAATAAGTGCCTGGTTGCGTATTTCAAATAGGCTCTTTGCATGACTTGATCAAGTGACCAGCTTTTGGTAAACACAAAAACAGTTCACTTTTTAAAAATTTTGTTAGGACAAGCTGAAAGAGCATATTAAAATTAGGTAACCTGAGAATTTTCAGCCGTATGCCTCAAAAGCAACGATTGCAACGGCTGCCGAAGGTTAGAAGCATTTGTATGAGAAAAACAACTTTTGCCACCCAGTCATGCTTGCATGGCTTTCCATACAAATCGTTGTAAATTCTAAAATTTTTAAACTGTTATTAAATCTTTCCTTTATGCATTTAAGGGCTCAAATTGCCATTATGAATTAAGAGGAGATTTGAGCCCTGTAATGCTTAAAGAAATATTTCATGACAGTTTTGAAAATTTCGAAATTACAAGGATTTGTATGGAAAACCGTAAAAGGATGGAAACATACCGGTATTTTATAAAGGAGGTTGGTTAATCAAGGGAGGCACCTACTATGTTTTCCTCTAAACCAACTAGACAATGATCTAGTTGTCCCTATGAAGTTTACGGCATTTACCAAGAGCACATCAATAGAACAAAAATTAAAAGAGAAGAGATGATGCATATAAAAGGCCTCTGCAAGCACATAAATAATTATGAAGCGAAGAAACTACACAACAAAAGTAGAACCCCGGTAACTCAAACTCTAAAGGGAAATGGAAAACAGTTCGAGTTAGCAGGGAATTCAAGTTATCGGAAGGAAATTTAGTTTGAGTTAGCGGGGAATTCAAGTTATCGGAAGGAAATTTAGTTTGAGTTAGTGGGGAATTTAAGTTATCGGAAGGAAATTTAGTTTGAGTTAGCGGGGAATTTAAGTTATCGGAAGGAAATTTAGTTTGAGTTAGCAGGGAATTCGAGGTTCTACTGTATTCTCCCTTACTCATTCCACTGTAGTCGAAGCCTGAAAAGTGAAATTAAAGTGGCAATAGAAACTGGTTTTCCTTGCATCCCTTCTATTTAAGGAGGTGGTGGGAAGGGGAGCAGTGTTTTCTTTCTACCTCTGCATCCTACCTTCCTGATGCATAAAATTTCCCAAAAATGCAAATAATTCATGGCACGCGTCTCGTAGGACGCAAAGATTTATTGATCTATCTGAACATGAGTTTCTGTAGAGTACCCTGTTTGTGTAATTTCTGTGGTAGTTATTATGGCTGTTGTTTAACGATGTATATTTCTTTTAACCTTTGTTGTGCTTGAAAATACGTGTAGAATGACTATATTTTAATTTCAGTATACTGTTATACAGCATTTTGGAGTAACTGTCTGGTTACGTAAAGGCCCAAGCTTTTTCAATTTTGGACGCGTTTTTTTTTTCTTATCTGGGACTCGTTGGTTCTGGTTCTGAACAGGGACTCATGATTTTTCACCAGATGAGTCTCAGGACGCACCATAACTATGAGTGAAGGGGCACTTATTTGATATTATGGCCTTGCAATTGGGGATGGGTGCTTATTTGGGAGAGGGCGCTTATTAGAGTACATGTATGGGCGATTGTTCGAGGAAATACTGTACGGTATCCTTTGTGTCCACACCTTGACCTGTGATGTGCAAGAACTGCCAAACAAGTTTCGTTTGAATGGTCACACCGTAGGATTTTGCCCACAGACTGAAAAGTTAGAGCCGCCTAACAAGACTTGATCTTTCCATCTGGGAGTGAAGAGTGAAAGTGTTGAGATCATGAGGAGAGTAGGGGGTATTTTTTTGTATAAGTTCAGTTTATCCTTGTTTTTAAAAGCACCTTTACTCTCACAGGTAAACCAACCAAACGGCACAAGAGGAAAAATTCGCATCCTAAAACGACAAGAAAACGCAAATCTTCTTCATCTACACCAGGATCCAGTCACGAAAAAACAAAAGAACCACGGAACAAGAAATCTTCCAAACCAAAGGATGATACCATCACTGTTCACATTCCAGAATCCCAGCTTGTCCATCTTAATTCAGGTTCAACTTCTTCTTCCTCTTCCTCTCCACCTGGGGTTGTTGTGCGCAAACAAGGTGCGACTAGTGTCTTTGTGCCTATTTACCTCAATTCTCCTTCCAAAGTTTACAGATGTCAGCGATGTCCTGCCGTATTCAAGACTCTGGATGAGAAAGAAGAACACAATAAGATGCACAAGAAGGAGTTTAAATGCAATTTGTGCTCCAAGAGTTTCTTCACCGCGACTGGATATGAGCAGCATCGGTTGAACGAATCACACTCCCATCCGTGTGATCATTGTGGAAAGGTTTTTACCAGTGTAGTGCAGTTAAAGAAGCACAAGACGTCGCACTCAACAAACAGGCCATATGGCTGCGACCAATGTGAAAAAGCTTTCTGCTCTCCGGCAAATCTTAGGTCTCACAAGAGAACAGTACATGCTACAGAAAAGAATCATAAGTGTCCTGAGTGTGGCAAAGCATTTGCGCGCAAAGATAAAATGAAAAGGCATTCGTTGATTCACTATCCTGATACAAGACCCACTTTCACCTGTCCGTTTCGTAGCCACACGGGCTGCATGAAGACATTCTACCGTGAAGACAAGCTTAAGCGTCACCTGTTCACACACTCAAAGGATAAGCCTTTTAAGTGTGAACAGTGCAACAAGGGGTATGCACGCCGGGATAACTTAAACGATCACATGCGCATCCACACTGGAATCTACAGTCACGTTTGCCGGATTTGCGAGAAAGGTTTCCTTGGTCCCCATAAGCTGAAAAAACACATGAGGTCTGCCCATAAGCATGTTGATCCTGATCAAGTGCAGACACGCCCGCCCCCTCCAACCATGGTTCCTTTGGATGAGAGCAGCCCAGCTCTCACTGCCGCTCGCAGAGAGAGGCCGGCACCTGCACAAGCCAATGCCCCAGCTAAAGCCGGGCAAGCAGGATCTTCGACCGACGAGGAAGCTGAAAGTGAGCTGTCATCGCCGGAGCTGCCATCAGAGGATGAAAATGATGAAAGTTTTGATGTTTCAGCGTCCGATTCTGGAGATGAGGGAACTTCTGAAGAAGTTAAAAGAGGCGCTCCAGTGTCCACCACTCCACAGCCGGTCCCTCCCCAGGCCACTGCAACGCTCACTCACACCCCAACCCCTACTCATCATGGCCCAATGCCGCGTGTGCGCCCCGTCCCAAGAGTCAGTGCAGCCCCCCAGCCATTCATTCCTCCGCCTTTGCCACCAGGTCTGCATGCCACTGCAGAACTGTTGGCATTTTCTCAGGAGCTGTTTAACGTGGTTGGGAGATTTCAATCGTGACTTTTCGTGACTTTTAAAAGTGAAAACGTGGAAGATTGTGCGCGGGTGAAACTGTTATCAAGCAAAATACAGCTTTGTAACATTACTGTTCTATTAAAAGTTGGAACTGTTCTCTTTGAAAGTCAAAAATAAAAAGCGGCTCCTTCGCGTGGCGCTTTTTATGAGAGAGATGTGCATCGCGCGGCGGTGAGTTATGAGAGTAACCGTATTCTTCGTCAGGGTTCGTACAGATCATGAAATACCTGGAGAATCATGAATGTTTAATAATTTCATTTTGCAGGCAGTCATGAAAGTTTCGTTTGTTAGAATGACTACCGCAGGTGCCAAAGCAAGGATGACGGCACGATTTTTGGTGGAAGCCAGCGTTTGTGTCTGTTAAACGGAGTAAGTTAAAAAAAAAAATACCCTAAAAAAAAAGAAAGTTTTGACAATTTTCGAAAGTGATAGCCTGGAACTTGAAAAGGCCATGGAAAAAATCATGGAAAGTCATGGAATTGAAAGAGCCCAAAAGAGTACGAACCCTGTCAGTTAATAACAGCATTTACTAAGAGAACATTTTTCATAACGATTAGAATTGTAAAAACATAGCGGTGAATCAGTACATTCTGTGTTGATGGTATAGTTTATTCTGATGTAGTACTTTGGTGTTCTGTGGTTTTTATAAAGGGTTATTAGACTTTGATTGGTATAAACTGGTAAATGGTTAGATTAATATTTATCCCATGATCACGGTAGTCACTGTATTAATCTCAAAGTAATTTTTAATAGAGAGTCTTATATAACTACAGCTCGATTGCTTATGGATCATCCTTATTTTAAGTTCTCAAAAATAATTTGATGAGAAATCTGGAAATAAAATACAGTAGAAGTTTGAAGGAAAGATTATTGCTAGAATCGTTCTCGTTTGTCTTGACTGCAAGTAAAATTCAAACCTCCTGGGAGTTCTCGTTCCCAATTAGGTAAAGTAAATGATGAATATAAAGATTACTTCCGTTATCGATATGATGTTTCTTCTTGGTGGCCATTTTGAATTTTGCGCTCAGCCGGTGGGAGGTCTGGAACCGAGAAATCTTGGTTCCAGGCCTCGTACCAGCAGCTGAACTCAAAATTCAATATGGCGACTTACGACAACATCACTCGCATCGATAAGGTGAGTAATCTTTATTCACTTTTTAAAGATGTAATGAGATGTGAGAGCCCCCTGTGACGTAGCTAAACGTTTCAGCGAACCCGTGTGAGGCGGTCAACCTCAATTTTCTAACCGAAATCCTAAAAGTAGAAGTCTTAAATTTATAAATACGGTTATGCATTCATTACTTTCTGACACAAGCTGATCTTTCAGCTGACCCGTGTGTAAAACACTCAAAAAAATTTTGTTCCGTAATATACCTGCCAACTTTTTCTGAGATATAAGTGTGAGATTTTTATCCTGGGAGTGCTGGGATTTTTGAAGACGACACGATCATTTCCGAAGATTCTTCCGAAGACGTCCGAAGTCTGCCAAAGGCGAGCTCGCTCCCAGTGCTTTTCACTTCAAAAATCAGAGATCGCGAGGAAGGTATTGCCATTTATTCATTTTACACATGGTTTTCGTTCCTTACATGGGTCTGAGTTAACATATTTTTGGAAATTGTGTCGAGCAGGACGGCAACAACTCACATTTTTCAATCAGGCGTGAGAAATTGGCCCGCAGGCGTGAGCCGGCGTGAGATCGAAGTTTTCAGCCCGCAGGCGTGAGAGTTGGCAGGTATACCGTAATGTATTCATAATACAGCTTAAAAGTACGGTTCAGCTTATACCAAGTAGCTTAAGCAACGACGACGGTGTCGGTGGCAGTGAGAACATCGCTGAAAAAATGCATACCGTATGCGTTCTTTCAAACTTTATCGTGCATTTGAGCTTCGCTTAATTTCTGAAACGTAAATGAATTTTCGTGGAGTTGAATTCCCAAGGACTGCATCCAGTTTCTAAAAGGGAGGAGAAAAATCTGGCTTGATGTTACTGAAAGATCTGAAACGGGGAATGAGTCACGGAGAACGGAAACGTGAAAAATGGGAACAAGACAGAGAATTAAAAATGAAGTTACTGATAGGGCTAGGGTTCAAGTTCGGTTTTGTTTCCATTTTTCATTTTCCCGTTTCCCGCTTCCTGTTCCTCGTCACACTTTGCAATCTCACGTCGTAGTCTTGCAATGACGTCAAAGTAATGTACCAAAAGCGTTTTAATATGTACATGCAGCGTTGTATTATTTGTCACAGACTTTACAAGGCCCTTGACCGAATTATTTAATGAGCACGTTTTAACATCATTTATATTTGTCTAGCCTGAGAAAACAACCAGAAACAACCGACATTTCGCGACGCTAGCACTGGTTTCCCCGCGAAATGACGTCTGAGAAACGAGTGCACAAAATTCCATACTAATGACGGGTCACTATACCCATCTGGGTTGTGACCCCATATCAGTATGGAATTTTTACACTCGTTTCTCAGACGCCATTTCGCGGTGAAACCAGTGCTGGCGTCGCGAAAATGTCGGCTGTTTTCTCAGGCTAATTGCCATAAGACAAATATTTATCCCTATCAAGTTTGGGTAAATATTTTTTCGTATTTAAAACGTTTTGTAAAAATAAAGGATAAGGCCAAACGTTACAAAAGTGAGGTATATAAAAAATTCCAACGTCGTTCACAGCCTTTTGATTTTCTGTGTTTTCACGCTCAGTCATGCCGCACGTGCCTGTGGGTTTGTGACGAGATAGACGCACTTATAAAAGCGGAAAATCCAAGACGTGGATATTGGTTCTGTGGCTTTTTTTATACAACGTAAAAGAGATTTCAAAACTAAGAATGAATTTGCAGGAATATCAAAATTTTGCTTATAAGGCAAGTTAAATCCTAAATGTACTGTTAAGTATGGGCGCCAAAATTTCTCGAGGAAGACAAGACAAACATGGTACAATTCTCATGGTGGGTTTAGATGGCGCTGGGAAGACAACTATAGCAAACATGCTTAAACGCGAAATGATATTTCGAACGGAGCCGACTAGAGGGTGCACCTTCAGCTTGAACGCGTTCGGATTCAAGGAATATACCTTTTCAATATGTGATGTTGGAGGCAGTAAACACTCTCGGTATATGTGGCGCAATTTCAAACAAAACGACGCGTTCCTCAATTGGGCGACCATATGTGGTGTTATTTTCGTCGTAGACAGCTCTGATTTGGAAAGAATAACAGAAGCAAAAAAACTTTATTCCGAGCTTCATCAACAGCTTGCTAAAGATCATCGCCGACCCGTTCTTCCTGTGTTAGTTATTGCAAACAAACAGGACCTTGCTGGAGCTCTCACAGCTCATGAGGTTAGCGATGGGCTATCACTCGAACAGTACAAACCTCACGGCTGGCAAGTAACGTTTCATTTTACCGCCGTTGACGGAGTGGGTTTAGATGATGCTGTGTGGATTTTGTACAAAATGATCAAGAAACGTGAAAAGCTCTTGAAAAAAAATTGATCACCATGAATGATTGGCAATTGTTTTTGTATACTAGTGTTTGTATTTAAATGAATGTACTAATCGCGAAAGCGGTCTGAAAGGGGTGTGTGGACTTCGTTCAAAATTTCTGGGAAACGCCAAACACAATTTCGAGAAACTTTCCTCAACAAATGTTTTCAGCAATTGTTAGTGTAACGTGGTGAGTAAAATTTACATAACAAGTTGCCTTGGTGACGGATGTGTTCTTTGTTCTTGCTTCTTCTAGCCTACCACGCAGACGTTCTTAGGGGTTCGTCACGCGTTCTTGCCCCACCTCAGGAAGACAACGATTATTCAGATTGCGTCACTTACTTCTGACGTCAGTTGCATGAATAAAATTCGGATAAAATAGTGTCATCATGTATTGAGCGTATTATTTACAATCTAGTCGTCGAACAACTGATCTTGTTAAGCTACGGTAACTGAACGGGTATCAAAAACGTACAACTTGTCTTGAAGGAGAAGTGTGACGTCAAGTTACCATGGTAGCCAAATTTCTGGTTGGCAACAGTAGGGCCGAGATAAAGCAACGACGACGGCGACAGTAACAAGAACGGCAAAAAAACCCGATATGTTTAGATTAGCAAGAAAACAACTTTGCACGAGCATCACGCTTTTTTGTACATTTCTTAGCCGTCGTTGCACGACTGCGACATGAAACTTCCTAACTTTTGGTTCACGAGCCAGCTTTACGGAATTGGTGAACACAACACAAAAAGTTTATATTTCTTTCCTAAACTCAGATACGGTCCTTCCGGATTAAAGCCAGAAAATTTCGCCAACATTTGAATAAATAAATGAAATTAAGTAAGATCGATGAAGTTTGAAATCTCTACTTTCTGCAACAACTTCATGCAACCTGCGACAACCTAATTTGTTTCAAGACAAGTTTGAACGTTTGTGATAAACACCGCAACATTGCTCTTCAACTCGTTTTGCAGCAACGTTGCAAAATAAGTTGCAAGTTGCCCGTTTCACTGGCCTTAAGCTAACGGACCAGGGCAAAAGGATAACACAACGGGAACGTTAATATTAAGCAGAGCTTGGCCACATTTTTTTCTCTTTTCTGTCCAAAGACTTCTTTGTGAACTCGAAAATGTTGTCACATTTTCAACCGTCCCCAAATTATCTGTTTAGCCCAGAACAGAGTCCCCAAAACTATAGCTAGGAGGCATCAGTGTTAACAATCATTGTGTTTGTTATTGAAATTTGCATCGAGTGAAACAAAAGGATCTTTTCTTTTAAGAACCAATGCGCTTCTGGCTGGCAAATTAAAATCAAGAGGTGACAGCAGCGTGATCAAGAATCCTTATTAAGGCTGGTTTTCACTAGCGACGGAGTCGGAGTCTGAATCGTAAGCGGAGTCGTAACTCGGAGTCGTAAGCGGAGTCATAAGCGCGACGGAATCGGAGTCAGAAGAATCAGAACGTTTCCATTTTCTTCCGACTCCGCTTACGACTCCGTCGCTTACGTTCCGCTTATGATCTAGTGAAAACCAGATTGTTGGAGTCGGAAGGAGAAGCGGAAGGATAAGCCAATCAGAATGCACGTTCTCACGCTTTGTTATTGGTTTGGTTCTTCTGCTTCTGCTTCCGACTCCGACAATCTGGTTTTCACTAGATCATAAGCTCTACACTTCTGATTACGACTCCGACTCCGACTTCGTCGCTAGTGAAAACCAGCCTTTAGGTTCATCAAAGGATTTCAAGGGTCTCGGCGGATAAATCTGAAGACGCTGAATGACCTCACATATGCTTTAAATTACGTACGTGTGCCAAAATTTCTTGTTAAAGAAAAAGCAAGGTACAGTTCATACGGTGGGTTCATCCTTAGGCGCTGCCGGGAAGGACTTGAAGAACCATTGTCAGAAAACTGCTTAAAGACGAAATCAACTTTCAAATTAACAAATCAAAAACAACTTTCCTTGGTCTGTACTCTTGTAGTGACCATAGAAATGACGTCAAAATGTCAAATTTGCGCGCCCGACACTGAGACAAAAACAAATTGTGCCACCATCACGTCATTTCTATGTCAGTTAAACAAAAGATTGCATAAAACTCACCCAACTCTGAAGATGACTGCCGCACAGGTTGTCGAAACGTCAGTAGCTGTCAACAACAACAGTCCTACTCAGGACTACGTTTAGCCGCACGATCAAACTCACCCTACTTTTGAAATGATTCCTGGGTTCAAACCTTTCACAATAGATTCCATGTTGCCTTGCGTCTGTTCAGTAATAGATCACAGATGACGTCAAATTGTGGTAAAAACAAAGAATTGGTTATCTGTATAAACAGTTTCTCCGGAATTTTGCTCAAAGCAAAATAATCGCGAAAACAATTTTAAAACCGCGAGTCTCTCGTCGTGCAATGACACACGATGGCAACTGTTGTGAGTTTCCTCCATTTTAGGCATTTTCAACAAGAGAGATTTTCAAGTCCCCAAGAACTCTTTCCATCTTGTTGTCTCCGTTTTTCTTCTTTGTAAATAGCTCCTGTTCCATTTTTGGAGGCTTTTACACCACAAATCATAGACTCACAAACGTTTTCAAAACCGCGCGCCATGTTAAACACTAACAATGGAAAACAAGTTTTTAGCCTGCGAGCAAGCTCTCCTATTTGGGCAAGCGAAGCGAGCCTCGCGAGAACGCGCGAGCGAGGGGCCTCCTTTCCTCCGGCCCTCGCGGCTTCGCCGCTCGCTCCCGCGTTCTCGCGAGACTCGTTTAACTCGCCGTAATAGGAGAGCTTGCTCGCAGGCTAACAAGTTTTCGGTGACGTCATCCAAGTATCTGTCCTCAAATAGATCATGGCAACGACCAATCGGAGCGTGCGTATATTCAACACATTGTATTATCGAACACCATTATCGAACATAGCTCTCGACCAATCAATGCGCGTGAAGTCATCCAGTTATTGTAAAAAGATGTTTCGAACGGAGCCGACAATAGGATGCCCCAACAGCTTGTAATTTTTAGGAGGAAATGGATGTTGCACCCTTGTAACAAAGAAGATTAAACGGACCCGAGCATGATAATAGCAAGTGGCTAAGTTGTATAAATGTTTAAAAGGTAAAACGCTCTTGGGAAAAAACTGTAAATGTTCATAGCCTGTGCCTTTCAGCTTCCATGCTGCACGGGCATGCGCGGCATATCGAGACGCGATTAAAACAGAAAGTACTAAACATTTATGTTGGTTTTGTGGCTCATTTTTGTGCGAAAAGAAGTACAGAAAGAGAAATTCAGAATCGATTTGTAATAGCATCCTAATTTGCTTGTAAGTAAGACAAGTTTAAACTTAAACAGGACGGTTAAAATTATGGGTGGATTACGAATCTGGAAATATGTGCTTTGTAGTATTATTAAAAAACTGTAAAAATGCACACTGCGCTTAAACATCCTGTGTCCAAGACAAGTAAAGAGTTATAATATTCTCATGGTCGGTTTAGATGGGACTGGAAAGTCTACGATAAGAAAAATGCTTAAACGTGATATTATGCTTCAAATAGAGCCAACTGGAGGATGGGGGGTAAGCATGTACCTGTTCCGATGACGATATTAAGGAATATATATTTTCAATATGTGAGATTAGAGGCAACAAAAACAGTAGATATTTGTGGCGGGATTTCGAGAAAGAACCCTTTTGGGCCAGTTTTTTGCCGGATGTTTGTGGTGTTGTTTTTGTGGTAGACAACCAGCTCTGATGTGGAAAGAATGGCAGAAGCAAATGAACTCTATTCTGCCCTAGTTCAAGAGCTTGCCGAAAGTCGACTATAAACTGTCTCCCAGCGCTTCCAGTGTAGTTATTGCAAACAAGCAGGACCTGCCTGGAGCGTTAACAACAGTTGAGGTTTTTGATTAGTTATCATGTGAGCGGTACAAGTCATTCTGCTGGGAAGTCATTTTTGAGTTCATTGCAGGTATGCGGATTTTGTGCAAAATGATCAAGAAACGTGAAAAGTACCTGAAAAACGTTTGTAGCAAATTAAGTAGACTGAGTCTCAGTAAACAAAAGTAATACTAACTTATCAATTAACAGGGAACTCCCAACGACATAAAAAAGAAACTTTTAATTATACTTTTCCCAGATGGGATATGAACCCACGACCCTCCGTGATCTAGTCGGATGCTCTAACCACTTGAGCTACTGGAGACTCTATGGTGAGCAAGGGCCAATTTGTGGGTCTCGACTGGAACCGCATCACGCGGCTACACAGCCAAGTAATGATAGGCACACAAGAAGTGAAGAACTCACTAACAGCATCGCGCTGTCACCTTAAAGCATATCCAAGATGCGGCCAACCAACCTCCAAAGTGAGTATATTAAAGATGAAACAACAACGACATGATATTAATTTGAGGAGTCCCATCTGGGACTCGGATTTTTTTTCCGAGTCCTCCTCAAATTAATATCATGTCGTTGTTGTTTCATCTTTAATATAATTATACTTTTAAATCCTTTTAAGTTGCTGTAAAGAGATCCCGTATAGTTCAAACTAGATACCTAGATGTTTAGAGAACTAGCGCTCTTTAAATAATAGATAGCGTAACGAGAGTATATCTGCCTTAGTTCAGCGATTTCAGTTACTGAATAGCTTAATTTCGACTATAAAATTAATTGTATTTAGTTGTCTTAAAGAAAAAGATTAAATGTTTCACGAACATTTTTCATCTGAAAATATTAATTAATTTATCAATTATTATTATTAATTTATCAATTTTACGTTTACGAACTAATCATACTATCATATTGATGATGTTTTAAGAATTCATTGAATATATTAATTCATGTTCCTTATTCTGGAAAGCCTGTTTTGGAAAATATAATACGTATTCGTGTATTTAATACTGTACGAGACTTAAGCACCAAAGTTTAGATAACACATCAGTAACATGTCAAGACACAAAACTCTTATCAAACTACTTAACTTCGTGTTGCTATAAAATCAGATCAAAACGTCACTTGGACTCCGTTGATGTTTTTTTATGTCGGTTTGCAATGCTCTTAAATAAGTATCAACTGGCTTGACAACTGAGGACCAATTCTTATGTCCCTTGGCCATTACTGCTAATTTGGCCATTAGCATTTGATTCGACACCTTTAAAGTTTGATATCCGAAACAGGTCACGCCTTGTCGTCTGAGGCGTCACTGCTAGAACAGTTTCACGTGCCTGATTAAGAACTTACCCTGAGAGCAGAGGTTCCTTTCTGGCATGGTTCACGATAAGTTGTTCGTGGAGCTTTTCAGTTGCTTAGTTGATAGTTTAACGGTTTTAATGCGGTCTACTGTGGTAAACATAATTTTGATAATTACTGACCACGACAATATGTACGCTGGGGACATATTCAGTCTCGTGTGACCAAAATGACGTTATTTTCTTTCCCGTCCAGGATAACCGTGAACGGTTACCGCAAAATCCCAGCCGTGAAATTTTATGTTCGTTAAAAACTAAAGTCAGAATTAGAATTTAAAACATCTCAATATTTCGTCTCCTTACACTCTGCACAGCGTGATGAACATTACACCACTGAGGAAAGTACTAAGAAATTTTAGAGCAGATGGTGGCATTTCAACTCCACATGCAGGAAAGTAAACTGTACTGCTAGAAGCCCATAACCCAGAGCGTCCCATATTTAGCGTATAGCCAGGCAATGGCGTTTACACAGATCGTTTTATATTTAGCGTCGTTTTGGAGTACTTTTTTTGCCCCGAAAATAAAAGCATCGCTTTTTTGTAATGTACTGCCTGTATGACAAAAAAAGCAAGAGTCATCAAAACATCAACCTTACTATTTTCTGGTCTCCTGTTATCGTCAGCTGTTCGACTGATTTGCAAGACTTAATTGATAGGCAAGGATTGGCGTGAAAATCGATCTACACGTAAAACTGGTCTGTGAAATCACCCTGTTGTATGGGGACAAGGGAGTTTTTCGCCCTGCGTTATAATCTCCTGGTGCCTGTTTCTGAAAAGGCCTAGTAACTTTTCGGGCCCGAAAGCAATTTTTTAAATCAAAATCTCTCTCTGTTTAATAGCAGCACAGTTCTCAGCTCACGAACCAGTCAATGCTGCGTCGTTAACTGATAATTCCATTTTCCCCTTTTGTAAAATAATTGAAACTTTGATCTTGAATGCAAACACGGAAAACATGAAACAGCTTTCCGGGCCCGAAAAGTTACTAGCCGGAACTTCCGAGAAACGGGCCCCGGTCTGGTACTGCTCAGTAGCTTTCACTTAACGCCATAAGTGAATATGGGCATGTTAAGTGATCAAACTGAGGAAGACTTTAAAAGAGAGGTACGAGTTCCCTCCGAATTGTATCGCCTGGTTCTCTTTCGCAGACCTGCAGCCTTACGAAAATCGGGTTTTCCTAAGATATATAAACACGGGTTGATAAGAGAAGTCAAAAGCCTCAGCCAATAAAGGATAATTACAGCAAGGGTGCTTACATCAAGAAACTGTTCCTTGAGAACTTGTTGAAGTTGTAGCAGGTAATATGGGACCCAGCAAATGACAAAAACAAGTAACATGACCAAGAAGACCGTGGCAACTTTCCATTCCTGTCTGGTGCTTCGACGAGTTTCTTGCCATCCAGGCGTGTTGTGCTTCTGAATGTTCATGGTCTGCCTGTGCACCTCATAAAGAATGCGTGCGTAGGCAAAGGCCATGAATATCACAGGGAGACCAATAACAGCCACAAACAGTGTGATGTCGTAGATGACTATGATACGTGTGACTTCTGCAGAGTGCTCCATTGTGACGTCCTCGTTTAAATTGGTCCAGGCGAGCTGAATCAGCGCCACAAGCATGGAGAAGAGCCAGATCAATGCGATTAGTTTACCGCCCCGTCGCTTGGTTACCCACGACTGGTAACGCAGGGCGTAGATGATGCAGATGTAACGGTCGACTGTCATGGCTAAGATATGAAGCACGGTGGACACGGAGATAAACACAATCACCACCAAATCGGCTACACAGAAGCCGGTCTTTATTAAGATGTTACAGGATAGAAGGAGAGGGATGGAAATCGCCCCCGTGCAAAGATCAGACACTGCTAAACTAGTCAAGATGTAATTAGTCACTGTACGTAGGCTTCTTTTGGTCGCCACGAGCCAAATAACCCAGCTGTTAACAGCAATAACGAGTACAGCGATGACGATCTGGAATACGTCCCTGCCAGCGTGAAAACCCCCATGTAACAATTCTTCTGACTTGTTTCCTGATGCGTTTGAACAGTACTGTGTTGCTATGCAGCTTGACAATTCCATGGTCTCTATGATTTTAAAATTCTTTGAAGAGCAAACCCTCAAATGTCGGTCAAACTGTGAAGTAGAAAACAAATTACTGGTAAATAAACTATCTTAGAACACAAGCGGACAGTTCTGGACAGCGCTTGAAATATGTCGGAATATTAATTTTGAAGAATTTGGGATCACCCTTCAGTCAAAGGTTTGCGGGTTATTGACACAACTTTTGTTTTCTTTTAGCAATGAGGAAAATAACAACATGGAGAAACGAATGCAATTATACTTAATCAATCAGTGCCGAAGAGGTTTCAGCTGTTCAAACCTCAGGATTTCATCCACAGACTCAATATCTTCTTGATCAGTTAACTTCGAGAACGAAATGATGCATGCGAAGAGCTCAATCGGTACTAAATTTAAAGTCGCGTATGTTTACAGTTCATGTTTAAAAATCAAAGTTAACTCCACGTAACAGAGATTTTAAAAGATAAAAAATACAAAACCTGCGACTAATTGAAGACGACGAAACCAGAAAATAGATATATAAGTATATGTTGGAGGCCTTCTTACCACTACAGCGGTACTAACTCGTTTGATTTTGCTGGCCTATATCATCGATAGGCATAACCTGTTAATACGTGCATGCTGAACATTTATTAGAACGATTGTGTATACAGATGGCATGCAAAGGGGCTTATATTAAATTTTGTCACTTGTCAATAAGCAGACAATGAATGCTTTTAACTTTTGCAAACAAGTATTATATACCGAGCGGGCTCTATTCAAAATTCCATTATCTTCACGAAATTCCACATAAGCTATGGGGTAAATTGTTAATGGAATCCGCCCTTTTATAGATGCTTTCATTTTGTTTGCACCTAATCAATACACAATTAAAAATGAATGTCTTCTTTAATACACACAAGATGGGTGGTTAGATTTAGATTAATCTAAAATTTGTGAAATATAGTTGACAGGCTTTACAAATTCTCAGACAATACTGAGAAACTCAAGAAAAAAAAAATCTCTTACATCTCATTACGAGGCTTGCTTCTCGAAAATCCGGTTGACTTTTAAGCATTATTTTCCTAAATCAAAATATAGATACCTATTGTTGTGCAAGCTCAAGCCAAACCAGTTTCCACTTGTATGAAGCCAAAACATTGCAGATAATCAGATTAAACCAACTTTCACGGACCTGGACTCGAAAACTGGATATTGAGACTTCTGAGAAAACGGGCCCTTGGCCCGTTGAGCCCTCTTGGGTTCAACTTATCTTTCAAAAAAAGATTTGGTTTATCTCCAGCGACTAAAATTGATAACACCATGGAGCGTGGTATCTTTATATGTCGCGATCTTGGTTAATTTTTTATGAGATGATAAAGTTGAAAACATTGATATAAAAGTCCCGACCTATCCAATCGAACAAAACCGAACAAAAAACCAATCGAACCCAATCGAACTCCAATCGTTCGATTGGGTTGGGCAATCGAACAAAATCGAACATCTATTTTGCTGTGAGTTCGATTTTCGAACCAATCGAACTAATATAATCCAACAAAATCGAACTAATCAACACCACATCAACAGTAAAATTACATTCTTGGTAACCTTTTACACTGCATGTAATTTCAATACATGCAGTGTCCTCCCTCTCCTCCGTGTTTGACATTTCAGACATTTCAGTCCTGGGTTTCAGTGCTCAGCAAAAGCCGCGTAAAAAGGGAAGGGAGTTAGCGGTGATTTCACCTTCACCTTCGGAATTTTCCAATACCACACGTGCCTATCATGCGATGCGGCGTCCGTTAATCGAACGTTCGATTATACCAATCGTTCGGTAATCGAACGTTCGATTGGGTTCGATTACCAATCGTTCGGTAATCGAACGTTCGATTGTGTTCGATTGGCAAAATTTTATTGTGAATTCGATTATGTTCGATTGAGTTCAGCAATCGAACGATTGGTGTTCGATTGGGTTCGATTGCCGAACTGTTCGATTGGATAGGTCGGGAAAAGTGTATTTATCCATTGGTTAACTTTGTCTGTCGTTTGCCAACTGTCTCGAAATTTAGCCAAATAAGTTTAGGCACTCGGGAACAGCTACCAATGTGAGCAAAGCATGAAAATATTCGCCTAGAAGAAGGAACGCATGGTAGTTGCAGTCTTTTAACACAGTTCAGACGTCTAACAGCTTTTCATGTTCAAAGTTTATCTATGTTTTTGAAACTTTAAACAGCTCCTGAGGCATTGTGTTTGTTACAAATCTGTTACTTTTTCTTTTAATAGTTATGCCATTCCTAACGTTATGCTCAACACACGGGCACGTACTGATTAGATTAAGACCCAGTCAGTATGTTGCTGTTTATTACGCTCTTTCTGATTCCGTGGATGAAGATCTTAAGTTATAGATTCAATTTAAGTCACCGAAAAGTCTTTTTCCGATGCTCTGTTTTTATATCTTATCAGTCTAGCGTTTTAGCACTGTTCGTAGGCGAAATCACAAAGTTTTACCGTTTTAAAGTGAGAGTTACTCTCTTGTGGTGTTTTTTGTTATGGTGTTTTAAAACTTATTGATTGAGTCTGTCAAGGCAATCGCAACTGTTACCATGGGAATGAAAGCTAGCGAGGCGTTTTTTTTATGGTACTGTTTTATCACTATTAGTTGTCTATCATTGATCCGATTTTCTTGGAGAGCCAAAAATGCAGTCGTGAAGGTCTGTTTGTTTCTTATGAACACTACATCAGTGCTGACTATCGAATTCTGAGTATCTCAGCTTTGACCGTTATTCATTGTTTGTAAGTTAGTTTGCTTATTGTTGTTGTCGTTGTTTTTCTGTCCACTTCATGATTAGACTTAGACTACGAGCAGTCTCTCTTTTTTCTTGGTCCCTCGAGCGAAGCGCCCGAGACACGCAAATGACCTCGCGCGTGACTGAAGGCATGTGACGGGAGAGGCAATCGCCCTCGTTTCTCGCGTCTCGCGGCTTCGCCGCTCAAAGCTCGCGCGCGCGTGCACTCCCCATACTAAATCTAAAGAAAAAGAGAGACTGCTCGCAGTCTAGATTAGACTAAGGTCACGTTTATACTATAGTGAATAGCTTTTTGTACCGACACGAAAAGCCCTATCCGGCCCTATCGGATCATTGCACGTTTCTGGGGAACTGCCCACCTACCCCTCCCCTAAGCCAACATTAACACTTACTTCTCACTTAGGGCAAAATGTTGGCTCATGGGAGAGGTAGGTCGGGTGGGCAGTTTCCCAGAAAGCTATCCGGTACACTGTGAACAGCAACGGGAGAGAATTGGAACAAGTCGTTTAAAAACATCAGTCGAACAGCGTGCTAGAGCGGTCTCGAGTCCTGGCTCCTGCTTATTCACTTCCGCTTATAGTACGAATGTTCACACTTCACCAAAGTGTTGCGCAGAACCTGTCCAATATGCGACTCTCCACTTTCGAGATCGGCGAGGTGCTGCTTCGCTCCGGATCCGTTACAGAAATCTCGCAGAAATCACTGTTCTTATTATATGTGTGAACAGATGCCCTATCCGGCATGGTTTTCGTGCCGGCACAAGAGCTGTCCGGTATACATAACAATTATTCACCGAAGTGGAGGTGGCTAGTGGAATTATTTACCGAGGCCGCGAAGCGGCGCGGTCAATACACCACTAGTCACCGACACTCAGGTGAATGATTGTTTTAGTATATACTAAAACAGTGAGATAATTGAGGATCAAATTAACTGCAAAAACCGTGGACGAAGATCCTGCTAGTTGTAAACGTTGGATCTCTAGAGAAGAGATCAAATCAGCCAAAATATAAAGAACAAGAACGAGAAGTCCGAAGACTACAGCAAAGCTGATTTAAAACAACGTGTATTGTTTTTTATAACAATATTTCGGCTGGCCATACCAGCCTTCTTCAGGTTTACAGATGTTACTGAACTTATGTAGCAATCACAATATTATACAGATGGAGAATGTCGCAATAAAAGGGAGAGGCGGAAATGACGTACAACATAAAAACTGGAAAGGAAAAATACTAAGGATATGGATTACAATAATTCGTCACCGCGGTTTAGGCCATGAGGTTCAAGATAATTGAGATAATTGAGCCCAAAAATGATGATTAACTCATTTCCTGTTGCCAGCGATTACAATTTTGGCGCGCAATGACCGAACGGCCGTGGTCGTCGCTTTTTCTTGCCGACAAATAATTAACAGTTAATGAATGAGGCTGAGTATCTTATGAAGAATTATGGAGATCAAGGAGGGTGTTATCGTGGATAACACCCTCTGAGATCTCCATAATTCTTCATATGATAGGAAAGCCGAATTCAATAACTGTTTTATTATTCAATCAAAATAATTCCTAGTTTAAAAACATAGCTAAAGCATGCTTACCTCCATCGATCCATCGATGTTCAGTTCATCTTCGATAGTGTACGTTTAGGTTTGTTCTGCTCCGCAAATATTCTCCAAATAGCAGATGTGGCCCTTCGAGTTGTCTTCTTGCTGTTCTTGCCATGTTTTAGCTATTTTTTTGCCTAGTTCTTACTCTTGAAACGAGTGAAATGTCCGCCATTTTTTTAAGTTCACAATCAAAACAACTCAACCCCGTCCCCAGGTCTTCTCGGTTAACGGTGCCTTAACCTGCGAAAACGCTGCATTTTTGACGTCATTTCCTCGTTAAAGTCAAAATTCTTCCAAATTTGGTCATCAGTAACTGGTTATGGTGAATTAAACGTGTGCTTTTGGCCAATCAGAATCGGGGAAATATTTTGAATGAATAATAAAACGTTTTAAGGCATTTGTCTTGCTCTTGCGGGGAAACGTCTTCAAAAGGAGTTGTGAATTCTTTTTGTATTTAAAATAATTCTGTAAAAAAGATTATTAAATTTAGTTTTGAGCTTATGTATGAACAAGTCAACTAAATAAAGAAACGCAAGACTTAGCTTAATTTGCATTGGTAAACAAAAAACTTTTTCAAAGGTTTTATCGATAAATTCAAGTAAAAAAGACAAAGGTTTACCTATTAAATCGGTATTAAAACTTCAAAACCGAACTTCGTCACCTTCTTCGTGTATTTCGGGAACAGCGTGCTTGATTAGTTGTGACATTTCTTTGTTTGTTACGGCAGCAAACCGGGAAGGCATTTTGCTCGCAACTTACGCGAGTTTGGCGTCGCTCGCTCAGAGGAACTGGAGGTGAATCAGTGAATAATGCAGGATATTCACTGATTAAGTAGCCAATCAGAGCACGCAAAAAACACTATCCACTGTTTTAGTATACACTAAATACATATACATAGCCTCATACTCTTGGTAGTCGTCGATAATCGAGTAATCAGCTGCGCACTAACCAGTGATCATTTACTAAGACATTTAAGCTTTTTTAATCGTAAAGGAATTTATTCGAAAGTAAGTCAGAAATATTTGCTAGAAAATGGTTTAGGTGCAGATTCAACAGACAATGAAAAAATGATGTGCCTGATTGTAAAATTAGCGATAAATGAATTTAGTGATTATGAAGGACTTTGAACTGATATTGTCAGGTCCACGCGCGATCACTTAGCAGGCTTAATTATTCAAACTTTCGCTTTTTAATGAAGTTTGATGTAGGTGACATTGTTTTTTGGTACCTATTTAAACCATAAACGGAATGTAAGCTATAAGCAAAATTTCTCTGAAATCTATGGATTATGTCAAAAACGAGATTGAAAGGTTTAGAAATCTGAAATGAGCTGAGATATATCATTTGTAAATAGCGGGAAAACAAGACGGAAAAGGCTGCTTTATGTGTACGGCGTAGAAGTTTTACCTTTGTGGAAAGAAATTTTTCTAAATTGTGGCACCAAAAAGACCCTGTTTCGACTGAAGACCTGATGAATGTGTTTCAATAAGCAAGAGACAAAAATTACCAACTACTGGAGGGGTGACCAGATCTCTGTTTGAATTCAATTCAAGCTTGTCATGAAGCCGATTTAGAAGAGCTGTAGGTTTCTTTAGGTCGCATAATAACCTGTCGATAAGGATGTTTCATGAAGGCTACGATTAATGTGGAAAATGATTATCAGTTATTGGGGAAGCGCGTATATAAAATTAACGTTAAAATCTGTACCTCAGTTAACGCAAGAAACTGGAAGATCCCTTATTTACTTGCGGAAACATGGATCCAGAACCGAAGTAACCGATCGAAAAACTTTTTCCCCTGATAACGCACCAACTAAATACAAATTCTGGTAAAAGACAGTTACCAGTATTTGGAACGAAATGAAACAAATCATGTAAATCTTTCCAGTTTCCCAGATAACATTCCTTATCTTTCTTCAATTAGATAATCAAATAATGAAAGGTTTTGCAAGGATTTTTTGTGCATCTTAAATTTCATCCCCTCCGTTTTTCAGGTGAGTTTCCTAAAGGTTCTTAATTCTTACTTTTTAACTCAGCGTGCTTCGAGATGTCAACTGATTAATCCGCAAAAGCCTCTTGACTGTCGTATTCACCTGCCGGGGGTTACGCGCTGTTATATCTCGTTGATCTGAGCTTGATATGGCAATCCTCCTTGTGTGTTTCTGTTTCCGTGCAATATTTGCGAATGAAAACACCCCAAAAAAGTGCAAAAATAAAAGAAAACAAATGAATCAATTACGGTTAATAACTACCGGAAAAAGATTTGTCAATAAAAGATCTTTCTTTGGCATTTTCATAATGCTTAAATCTATGTAGGAAATTTCGTTGGACAATAAAGAATAAGATTTTGATTAGGGAAAGCTCAATTCATTTCGAGTTGAATATATTTCCGAAGTTACCATTTAAGAATCGACATAATAATTATGTAAAAATGAAATTTAATTTTAAGCATATATCGGAAATGTTTTATTTGAAAAATTTCTCTGAGTACATTCTATAAGAAAGAAAATCAAATACCACAAAATAAATAAATATTTCTGAAAATAATGATGTTCAATCTGTAATTGTTAGTCAGTTTTTCAGGCTGTAGGATTTTATATGTGGGATCACATATGTGTTTTGCAAACAGGATCTCACAGATATTACATCCTCGGGTCATTAATTCTACCCCAGAGCAAATACTTTAATATTTCAGGATATATGCATTAGGTAACGTGCAGACTGATGTTGTAATATAGACGATTTGAGACGATCAGTCACGTTCTCGTTGTGAGCAATTTCAGAGCGTAAATACAATGTTATTAATATTTTCGCTATGAAATATGCAAAACTACTGAACAAAAAAAAATGGTCACACAGCTGGAGCATACAGAATTGTGCTTGTAACATAATTCATGCCTATAGGAGATTCCTTTGTATTGTTAGCAGTTGCTAAGGTGCTGAGTAAGTACAAAATCAGATAATCACAATACGTAACATTTTCCTCGATCAGCTGAGCAATTGAAACAATCAGTTTTTGTACACTGCAAAATTCATCTGTGTCTAAAAGTTTACATTATACCTGCGTTATACGTTTTTAAACAACAAATATTTTTTCTTAGAAATCCGAGTGTACATTGTAACAAAGAATGAAATATTGTAGTCACGTTTAAACCATTTCCGACATTCATCTCCGCTGTGTATTTATATTTATATTCTGAGAGTACACAACTTTTTGGGAATGACCAATACTTAGTCGAAAGCTAGTGACATTTTGAAATCATTTCGTCCGGTCGTGTTTTCTAGGTTGAAGGTACAAATGTAACTTTTGTAATTGCTTGTTCTCCGAATATCAAATTTATCACTGAAATGGTGATCAACCAGTGCTGTAATAAACTACGATCAGTCGTCCCTGTAAAAAGGAGCAAGACTCTCAAAAAAGTAAAAATTCCAAAAAAAAAAATTAAAAGTAACGTCATTGGGCGTTTCGATGTATCCAACGTAGATCATTACCAAGAATGAAAAAACGTTAAGTGTCAAGTTGAGATCATTTGAATTCGTTAGATGGCATTCAGGTGTGCTTAGTTTTTTTTATGCAAATATCTGTTTGATAGCTTCGTGCGATTACACCAGATTTTGTCATTGGCAAATGAAACATAATGGCGTAAATTATATTTAAAATATATTTAAGAAGACTTTTCTACAGGCCTAGAACAGTTATTTGTAATTTTTTAATTGCGTGTTAGTGTATGGAGCATTTTGAAATACTACTCGGATCTATGTAGTGCATGGAACCGTTTTTAATTTCTTCCATTTATTTTAACTTTCACATCATTTTAAGTTTCCTTCTCTTTCTATCCTCAACAATTCCCTTGAATTCATTTCACCATGACGAAAATTATTTCATATAGGAGAAAGATTAATAATTTTGAAAATAAAATTCCCCCCTCCCCCAAAAAACAAAAATATTTGACCGTTCAAAAATTTTTTCGGACCCGTGTAAATAGGGTCAAAAGTATAAGACAATTTATTGCGTCGCACAGTTCTACATTAATTTTGTAACTTGATCACATTTTATAATAAAGAACTGACACCATATAACCTGCGTTCGTGCAAGGAATTGTTGCTAAAGCCACTACGGGAAAAGACTAAGAGGTAAATCATTCGAAGTAGCTGCCCCCGATTATGGAATACTACTCCGCTGGAATAAGAGCAATTAGAGGTTATGATCTTTTCAAAGGGGCAATTAAGAGGTACTTGTTCAAGAAAGCATCAATGGTTATACCTAGAGCCTCTGTTATCATGATAACTCGTGAATTTTAGTTTTACATTTAGTGTTAAATTTAAATTTATATTTTATGGCAATTTTTAAATGTAATTTTTACATTTTTCTTATTAGTTTTTGGGCTTTTGATTAATTTAGGACTGCCGGTTGTAATTATATAATTTGCTTGTATATTTCATAGAATTTGTTTGTAAGTAAATATGAATGTAAGGCAAATTTGATCAATTTAACGTGGAAATTTGCGTCAAACGAAAAGTTATTTATTAACATCATCATCATCATCATGATAATAATAATAATAATAATAATAATATTTTATTATCGGCATATTTTCAAAGCAACGCCAAATTCGGCGTATCAAACGTTTGGTCTCCGCTTAATAGAGGTAAAAAACAATGGGAAAACTCTCTTCGAGTTGACCAAAAGGTTGGGTGGCCGCGGCCGCTTAATCGGAAGTGATCGCTTAATGGAGGCTTAACTAACAATTCTATTCTACAATTATTTTCAAACTTTGATTACTGGCCCCTTTATAGGCTCAGCTGTATATGTAGGCTTATTCTCATATAATCAATTGTCTGGATCGTGTAGTTCATCCCAATCGTCCCAACTGAAATAAAATCGAGGCCATCGATCGACGATTATGTTCAAACCAGGTTTTTTTTTTAAACCACCTTCTTATCATCGTTTAACTTTGTAACCAAGCCCCATTTGTTGGAAAGGTGAATGACGCTGCGCTATCCACACGACAAATCTGTATCCAGTACATAGCGCAATTAGTTTCCCTAATACTTATCCACAGGATAGTGATTTATCCAGTGAACTATCCAAGGTTTGACCTACCAGGGCCAGAACGAAACCAATTGCAGAATTGCATGCATTTTGGCCATCCCACTGATGAACGTTTACGACAAATAGGCATTTGCAGGAACTAGCAATATTAATCGTTTATAATCTGTCCCCTTTCAATAAATCAAAAGCGGCTTGCGTTTTCATGTAAAGAAAGTTTGTGGCAATAAAAGTTTATGTGTAATTATATCAAAACGAGGGCGTCCGAGAGCTTCATCACCGGTTCCAAACACCGAGAAACAAATGAAAGCAGGAGGAGAATAAAAATGCAAATGAAAGTGTTTAATCTCAGATGGAAGCATTTTTAATCTTAGCCTGCGAGCAAGCTCTCCGGGGCGCTCTGGCGGCGGAGCGGGAAAAGGAAGGCGAGCTTGCAACTACGTCTCTGGAATTTGAATTCCATCCACCTCCAATTCGTCCAATTCCCCTGAGGCTCCCCGTCGACTCAGCAGTCAGACTTCCGCCAATCAGCGCGAAGCGGAAACAAGCAAGAATGTGAATAAACATTAAAAAACACGTGCCAAGGGTACTGACGTCATTACTAATATCATCTCTGCCAATCAGCATTTCGCATCGACTCTTTCGGTGCAGATATTCAAATTCCAGCGTCGTAGTTGCAAGCTCTCCTTCCTTTTTCCGCCAGAGCGCCCCTGAGAGCTTGCTCGCAGGCTAGTTTAATCTCAGATGAAAATCTGGTGATGTTTTATGTGGTGTTTCATTACGTATCAAGATTCATCCACCTGGCCCAAGGGGTCGTCATTTACTCGCTGTTGACTGCATGAATAATTAATGAGTTTTAGAATGTTTAGTCCAAATTACTGCAACGAAAGAAAATTGTTTTAGGAGGCTTTAATAATAGCGTTGCCAACAGGTGTTCCATACTGTGTCAGCCGAAATCGAGCTTCATCAATTTACACGAAAAAATGCTTATCTAGCAAATTCTGAAAAAAATGGGAAAAGTTTTTCTTGAACTGAGCGGGGCAAATATAATTTTAAAAATTATTCACATTCATGAAGCAACTCTCCCAATTAGCTTACTCAGCTACATATATCGTTTTTTAAGTAAGTCCTAGCTGTTACAAGCGTCATTTCTGGATAGGTAGTTCAATTCCATGGAAAATCTTGCTTAAAATATGAAATAAATTTTCAAATTAACTGTGTCAAGGGAAAAATCATAAGAACAAACGAGTCTAGATAACCTAAGATAAATCTATTGAAACTTATAAGGAAAAACGTTTCACTCACATCTGATGCTCTATAGACTGATAGCCATGTTAAATTATATCGCGGTCGAACCTACAGATATTAGTCAACCTATACAGTCTGCTATCTCAGTGAAATGCTAAAGGCAAATCAAAATATATTTAATCAATATCAAAATTAAAAAATATTCCAGACTTTTTCCTTTATTTTAATTTTTGACTCCCCAGAGTAGATAGCCGTTTTTTTTTTTTCTTTAACGGCCTTGATCCTGATCTTCAATGCTTTTTAATCACCGTTGGCCTTTTACTTCATTGCCTTCAGTTTCTGAGGCAGGAAAATAATCGTGATCGGCTTTCGGATTAACTTTAAGTTGTAGCTTACCTGATTCAGATGACAAATTACCAAAATGAAAAGAATTCTTAATTTATGTTCTATCTCGCATTTGATGTTGAGTAAATTGTATTACAGTATAGGGTAAAATTAATAAAAGTCGTTGTAAAGATGTTATAGATCGTGACCGAGAAAAGAACAAATTCAAGTAACCGAAGAAACGTATATTTTTTTTCCGACTGTCAATTTTTAGTTTATCTAGTCGCCCAAAAAAAAAATGAAAAACGTAGATTGGTTGCAAGAATTAAGCTTGGATTTTATTCGTTAAAAGAGACAAAGTCACGAAGAGAGGATTCCTGCGTGAGGACTGGATGTCTGGGGATGGCCCAAAACGATCTTTATCTCTCTCTTCACATAAAGATATCAAAAAAGTGATCTTTAACTGAAATATACGTCTCTCGCGACAGTAAGAGCTTTCAATTATTGGGCCCCCATATTATTTTTGGTTCAAACTGAAAGCCGAAAACAAAGAATTTTTTATAGAATCTTCATGGAACATGATCGACAGTTCCTCGGTTTTACATGCAATGGTGGTTTGCAACTATGATATGATATGATATGACATGTAATGACAAAATTGACTAAAAATGTAAAAATGAGATAAAATCGAATAAACGATCTATACCTTTGACGCTTATCTTCCGCGAAGCCAATTAAGGACAGTTTTGCGGTCGACGTCTTCGAAACTCCGGATGTGTCAGTCCAAGTGATCGATGTTTTAAACCTTTAGGGCTAATGAAATTAATGTTTAAATTCTCTTCAGTGAGTGCACTAAATTTACTCCTCTGTTCTCTATAAGTTGTAAGAACTCTAAAATATAATCGACGGCTGAAAATGCCAAATACTGTTTGGAGAAAAAGGATATTGATCAACGTTTGATTTAAGAGGGCATTAAAAGGCATTTAATACGGCAACTTCTGAAAAGTTTAATTTTTAAAATGTTTTTGCCGACGAGTATTAAAATTGATATTAAAAGCTTTCATTTGGTTCAGTCTAATGGACTGTTTTATGATTATACAAGCCTATGTCGCTAAATTTGGAAACAAAATGATTATACTTTGTTGATGGCGTGGGAAAGGAAACACAAGACGCCTTTTAAACAACGGACGCGCTCGTTAAGCTTCAAAAATGGAAGGACATATCATGAAAAACATACAATAATTAATGTTTCTAAATTAAATGGTAATTTCGACTACAGTTTACAGAAAGTAGTTAAATTACAAGAAAAAGAAAGGTTTTTCTATCATTTATTTCGCTTTGTTTCACTGATAAAGTTTTCGTCTTGCCATTTTTTACACGAGTTTAGGATAGAAAACTTATTTAGCCATCCAGTCTTGACATAGCAGTAAATAACTTGGTGAAATTAATTTAAGCTGCTGTTATTTGGTTTTACCTTTGACTTTCAAATGCTATTATATTCTGCGATAAATTCATTCTTGTAAAAACTTTATCCAGCTTAAACAATGATAATCGATATACGTGTTTGAACTGCGCCAGTAATTACTTTCAACAGTTTAATATGAGGCGACAACAATGTATTTTTCATTAGGAAAGTGGAGTTGAAAATGAATAAAATTTGCAGTTGTTATTTGGTAAAAAGGAAAACCTAAAGCGTAAATTCAAAGAACATTTGAGGAAGAAAATGTTGTCACCAAATTAAGGACTGGTGAGCAAGTTAATGAGTTTGTTTGCTCAAGGCCGGAGTAACATATCATTATCAATGACGATTATTGAAGAGGGTAAATTAACTTAGACCAGATAGACGCAAAAATCAAATCATGTCTTTAGTAAGGGGTCAAATTGATGCTTCGAAAAACGTTTCAGAAAATAAACTGAGAACATAAGAAACGGCTGACAAGTAATGGATGTTTATCAGTTCCTGGGAAACCGGGTCCCATTTTTTCAAATCGGATCCCAATGTTAAATCACCCAGACTCGACTGCTTGCTCGAAAAATTCCGTTTGACAAAGATTCACCTTAAAAAAATAATTCAAAGAGATGGATGAAGATAAAATGTTGTTGGAAGGATGTTTTAAGATCAGATAAAACGTCCATCAGTTTGATAATAAATAAACATAATCATAAACTAACAAAATTCTTAAATCTCATCTTCCCTAATTTCTACATCAGTTGTATTAGGTCACATAACGCGTCATGCCTAAGACAGTACGCGCCGTCGAGCGCGCGCACTTGGATGTTTTTTTTCCCCAGCTTTTAGCTAAAACTTTCGAAATATCATGTGTTTTAATTTTTTTAAAAAAGAAAAGGTTTAAAATGGTAACAACATTGAGTCGTCCAATTCGGTCTGCAATCATACTCGTGATTCAAGAGGATGATTATATACGGCGCGAAATGGACAAGACAATTACTCTTGTGATGACAAACCGAATTGGATCCCACTCACTTCTATTACCATTCACTAGAAATACATGTATTGCAGAACCTCGCGAAACTCGGGGGGACGCTCATAAAATGTCAGGGATGGGAGGGGGAGAGAAATGGAGTAAATTGTGTAACTGGGGAGGGCTGGTCTAATATTGGAAGGTGAGATATACTTGATCTCCTTTTGGTTGGAGTAAATTTGAACCCAGTGCTCTGGTTTTAAATAGGATCTTCTGGGATTTAAATGGGGTTGCTGTTGTTAAGGAGTGGGGTAGCCAATGTTGCATAGGTCCCATGTTCACCCCATTTGACCCTCCTACATGTGTAATGATAGTCAAAAAGAAATGGTCATGATAGTGGATAACTGCTTTATAAAACGTAACCCATGCCATCTCTGATAATAAGTGTGTATTATAAAGTTAACTTGAATGCACGTGTATATTTTTTCACTTTACCTCAACCTCGTCCCCAGGGCTTTTCCCTCCCATTTGTTTTTAGGGAAAAGCCCAAGCCGAGTTGTTCAAAGCTGGGTTGAGATAACCCAGGGTTGGTGCGAAATTTGAATCCACAAATGAAAGCTTAGAATGTAATTTCAGTTTTTTACTTTTTGTCAACAAGTTGATGATTGGATGCTCTTAAGACTAACAGAGAAAATTATTGCTTTTCAACAAAAGAAATGGAAACCCGGATTAAATTTAACCCTGGGTTAAGCGCTAATCGGCCTTCGAACAACTGGGCCCAGGGGACGAGGTTGACTTTACCTCGGCATCTCACGGTGGTAGACCTGAATGTCAGTGGACTCGGCCACTTTCACAAGAAATAATACTTATCTACTGACTTTGCAGGCGAACCGCATGCGCAACATAACCATTTGTCAGATGAGGAAACACACAACGCCGATGCAACTGCAGCTGACTAGCTCTGACTATTTTGTCTTTTTGCGAGAAAGCCTGGCAAAAGTGTTTACCAATCAGAGCGCACCATTTACAAAAGCGCGATTTCAAAACAAAAACAAGAAAGCGCGTTCCATCAAGGGTAGCAATTCGATACTTCAAAAAACAAAGGCCCTAATTTGCAAAAGAAAGCAAAACTGTAAAGGATTCTGTCGCCCCATGTAAGGGAATCCAAGACAGTCTTGGATTCTGGATTTCACACCGTGGATTCTGGATTCCAGGCTCTTGATTCCAGTATTTGTCACTAGAACTTGGATTCTGGATTCCAGTCGTTAGTGGGATTCTGGATTCCTTGAGCCGTTTTCCGGATTCCAAAGACCAGGATTCCGGATTCCACAAGCAAAAGTTTCTCGGATTCTGGATTCTACAAGCAAAAATCTCACAGATTCCGGAATCCAGATTCCCTTACACGGGGCGAATTCTGGTCGTAGTAGAAATATGACATCATCGTGAAAGTGGCCTATGATGAAAAAGATTTAGGATTTGGGTATGAAGTTTTCTTAAATATAATTGTAACTAAAAGGCCTTTAAAGATTAAGATGTCAGGCGCAGGTTAGAATTTTTTATTACGTGTGATGATCTGTTCTCTCGATGGTTTCTCTCCCTCCACGCTGTCATACATTAGTTCCTCGCTACCTAAACCAGCGGTCATAAATAGGCCAATCTTTGCTGACGTCACTGTTTACATTTTTTCCCGTCAGCATACGACTTAACTCATAGAAGCCGTAACCGTATCATTACAAGAAACTAAATTCAAAAGTTGAAATAGCTGATGAATTTGAGCAATTTATGCAATTTTCAGCTCTTTGAAGGTAATATTGAAGGAAATGTCAGCCATCGAAAACTGTGGAATTGCTGGGTGGCAAAACGTTTAAATGAGCCATACATTCTTTGTAAAAAAAACATGCGGTACATCGGGTTCTAATTTTCAGAGATAACTGAAATTGTTATGCTGTGAAAGGTTTGAACCCTGGAGTCATTTCATAAGTAGGTTGAGTATGATCGTCTGGGTGGACGTAGTCCTAAATAGGACTGTTGCTGTTACAGTGAATGACGTTTCGACAACCTATGCGGTAGTCATCATCAGAGTCGGCAAAGTGAGTTGTATCACGTCAGTTGATGGTTTTAAACTCTGGTTTTTGACCTGATTGGTCGCGATGTTTTTGAGTTTAAGTCGCGATGTTTTTGGTCGCCTGTCAGTGAAGCCGTGATGTTGTTGGCTATGAAGACTCGTAATGTCATTGGTGCGTTTCGATCCGACGGTCTATTGTCGCACTGAGTTAGACAGTCGGTGGTTTATTCTACGCTTGCACGTAGGTTGAACGCGGTCCTCAGAGTGGAATGTTTTGAAAACGCCAGCTAACCATTATTGTGTGGACAAATGAAAACTGAGGTTTTCGAATACGATGACGTCATCGTTCAACGCAAGGGATGCTTTCGTATTTCCATCGTTTTAGCGTTTTCGCGAGGATGGGCGAAAACAAATCGAATGCACGACGGGTGGACGCATAAAAAAAACTCCGTTTTTGAAATTATCCGGATACGTGTGGACGAGGCCAATATTAAGAAGGTTCGATTCGCACAATTTTGCATTTTGGGAGGGAACGACTGCGTTCAGTTGTAACCATGGCGGGTAGTATCGGGTTAAATTGTGGAAGAAAGTGTTAAAGAAGCCCAAAGTGTTTGAGGAAAAATAATTTAGTTCAACTCTTCGTTACGTTTGCAAAGTTTGTTTTTGCAAAGCTTGGATACACTAGTCTCACACGATGCCCCTTTGTACAACGTCTACGACCACCTCGTTAATTGACCACTTTTTCTTTCTGAAACGACTGATAAACTAGACATTCCTTATTCTATGATCTCAACGTTATTTTCTTCAAAAATGACTGGCGAAACGTTTTGTGGAAGTGGTATCTCTTACCCCACCTCACGTAAGTGCGAAGTTCGTAAACTTAGATTAAAGTTTCATCTAGTTACTAACAGAGAAAAATTTGTCTTGAACTGGAAGATGTCGATGAAGGAGTTCTTCACGCTATTTTTAATTTCAGTTGAGCAGAGCTTGTTTGCCTAAACGCTTGTTATATTTCAAAAAATATATCCTATTATAGGCTATATATATCAATCCAACGTACTAGAATTAAACCTAGGGCCAAAGCATGAGACATTGAACGGCTTACCTCTTAGATGTGCCAGAAACATGTCTGCTCGTTGTGATGAGCAGAAAATTCGTTCGATTTGGGTCTGTAGACATCAAGCCCTTCAGTTTCCGCTGTTTAAATTAACATATATAATTTCAGGCTTTTGACATCCATGTCAGGAAATAACGTCTGCTCAGTGGAGATGTAATCACCCAGTTAATATGTCGTAAATTGTCAAACAATAGAGCACGATTAAGACACTGAAAACAGCTTCTAATTGAAGGTAGAAAGCAAAGCAGACTGCGCGTAAATGAGTTTTATTTTAGTCTAAATTGACTACAGTTGTTAAGTAGGTATTTGAATATGTAGAAAACCTTATAAATCACTTCCAACGAACGCGATAACATACTTATCAAAACGACCAAATTCTTAATTTTTGATACATGTGCAACTTTCAAGTTTTTATCACAAACGAAGTTCAGGTATATGTATATTAATTTGACATTATCGGTAAAAAATAAAAAAGATGCCTTTGTTAGTAAGGCACCGTTTACACTCATGAATAAGCAGGTAAAGAATAAATCAAAACAAGGCGGCGCAAAAACAACCAAATCGTTTTCAACGGGGGAAAGGGAAACCGAATAATTATACTCAAGAGGAATCAAATATAATCCAATGTTGTAGCGATATATTGCTTTCATGAACTCTGCATATAAAAAGGAACTTCACAGCGAGGCTTGAGAGAAATTTGCCCATAAAAAAAGTTTAAAGACGGCAGAAAATAAGATCGTTAGACTTATTATATTGGACCGGGAAAAATTACACATGTCTTTAATTACTTGCTCTGTAGCAAACTCAAAACAACAGCTGATGAAAAGTATTTAAAATAAGGGTTTGTCTATACTTTTTATGAAAGGTTGTAAATATCTTCGTTTTTAAAGTTCTTTTCGTTCGCTTTAAAGGAAGAGTCATTGCAACATGAGATATTTGACTACAATTACCAAAACCCTACAGCTTCTTGATTAGGGCGATAATTTCTTGAACCACGGTTGAATCATAATGACGTTGGTGAACATGGACCATTCAACCCACTTGACAGGCACGTATTATGTACGGCCGCGACGAGCCAAAACATAATGATCTGAATAGTAACGAAATTCACACGGCGAAACTAAAATAACCGAGGAGTCATAAGAAGGCAAATAAATCTTTGGTTTACTGGATTGTATGTCTGAAAACTAGCAAAAGTGTTTTATCAAGTGTTGTACCTTGAAGCATAAAAGTGCAGCATTACAATAGAGCGGATTTAAACTTGAAAAACTTAGCACCGAACATTGTGCCATTCTACTGTAGAATATATTCTACTCAATTCGCTCTTCTTTAGTTCATTTCAACTGATCCTGACATTTCTTTTACTTCCAATCCTTGTTAACATATTACGGCGTCATCGCAGACCTTGCACATCAGCCATCAGCCTCGGTCATGTTCGTCGGTGGTGAATTAGAGATGAACGGCTAGGAAACCATCCCCGAGACCCAGGCGCGTTTGGGTCGGTGGAAAAGGTGCGACGAACGTTTTTAAACACGGGCGGTCAAGAGCGGCTCAATAAACCTTATCAAAACTTTCGTCGCGCCTTTTCTCCCGCCCTAACTGACTGCCCCTGGGTCTCCTACGAGGATACTAGGTAACCAAATCGAGCTATTTACCCCGAAGAAAGAGGCCAACTGGTTAAGGCAACTTAGTAGTCTGGTCTTTGAATGATTGTGAGGCTGGATTCGTCTTCTGTGTAGACACGAACTTTGCTTTTTACATGAAAATAATGCTTAGCAAATACTAAAGATAAGATCAAGATTCAGCATGATTTGCATGATAAAACACCAAGAAAAGTTTGCCTTTTTTATTTAAACAAAGAAATCGAGCCTTTAACCAAAAAAAAAATATGTATGATGTTTATTTGAAAAAAAGAGTTAAACTTGTATCTATTTCTCCAGTTAATGTTTTTGACAACTTGATGTAAACGTGTTGTTGGCGTTTAAACAACAGAATTTAATGAGAGAGCTGAATTATATTGGTTTATAACAAATGATCAATGATAAAATAAACGAAGTTGCGAAAATACAGCTATATACAGAAACTAATACCCAAGACTTATTTACTGGCTGGTATGGCACGATATTATTTGGGCGATCAATAATAAGGTTAGTAGTGTTCGGGTGATCTCGGTTTGCAGGAAGATAGTTTACCTCTCGTAGGATACAATTAAGTCATCTTGAATGCCGGACCTTTTTAACAAAACGATCCATTTTCTTTTTACTTATATGCTTGACAAAAGGTTGACAAGAACCCTTACACTCTCCCGTTTCCAAAAAACGTGTAATATCGACTAACACCACTTTACTCATAGTTTATAACTAAGCCGTCGATAAACGCAGGCTCGCCTAGCCTTTTTTTTTCAGCCTAACAGAGCAGCCTCATGTGAGTTAATTTTTTTTCTCAGTAACTGTACTCACTCAATGGCAAGATTGCTCCTTTTCATCTGCGCACAAAAGCCAACTTCTTCTGTACCCTTCGTCCACCAACGGTGCTTAATAGGAGTAGAATAGATTAGCGCAAATGAACAAACTGCAAAGTTTTGATCGAGAATCTTTCTTCATGCCGTGTTGATATCCTGTTTGGGAGGTTAAATAAATATAGCCCTTATTTGCATCTGCGACAGTTATGTAAATCCGACTGATATTTCAAGGATATATTTTTAATGACAGTTTTGTTTTATTGCCAACATACTGAAACTGTTACATATATCTCTCATTTTTTTTTTTTAACAAAACTCAGAATTTTTGTCTAAATCAAGGGCATGCCTGCGACAAGAGACAAAGGTTTCGAAAAGAAAGGCTGCAATAATAACAGAAAGCATTGACATCAAGAACTGTTTACGGTTTTCCCGTCGGATTTTTTTTAGCATTCTTAATATCAATTTAGCCTTTTGCACTCAGAATACGTTTATTGGTGAGAGCAAGCGTCTTTGTTCGCCAGTGAGGTTCGGGTTTGAATACTGCAGGCTGCACCATATGTGGAGTTGGGCACTCCGGTTTCCTCACTCCTTAAGGTGACTCGACCCCGTTATTTTGTGAGGGTATCAACCTACTTTGAAGCCGCTCTCTGGTATCCCACCTTCACCTTGATCGTAAGTCTAACATATAGCATGGATAACATATAGATTAATCTACAGTATAGCATAAAATTTTTGGCGATCGGAGTAAACGTCACGTGGTCTTTGGGTCTGAGTCGAAATTCTCCTGTTGCCGGCATTTTTTCTTGAAAATCTCTCGGCTACATATAGTGGATATCAGTACCTTGCGTTGAACAGCGTTTCACCAAAATCGCAAAGACCCAATGCGAGAAATTCAGCGGTTTCCAAATTTAGGTCATAATTTATGCGAAAATGATAAACAAACTTTACACGATTATATCTAATAAACTATGAGATTTATCCCTTTATTTTGGGGATCGTTATAACAGATGGGTCCTTGCAAGTCAGCAAAAAGATTTAGGGCCTTGTAAATGAGGGCGATTTCGAGCAATGCAAACATATAGAAATTATAGTTTTAGCTATTTGTTGACGTTTGTCAGCGTTTAAGAGTCCTTCTCACGAAAAAGGCATTTTCTCAAAAATTCGTAGTTTTTTTCCTTCAAATTTTTTCAGGGCCACAATTGGTTAACGAACTATCCAGATTCTGAATTTCATGGTAGCCGCGAGATTTTCACGAAAAAATGCCGGAAACAGCAGAATTAGGACTCAGACCCCAAAGAGGCGTGGTACTATAACCACGTGACATTTACTCCGATCTCCAAAAATTTTATGTCATATTGTAGATTGATCTATATGTTATCAATGCTATATGTTAGACTTACGATCAAAGTAAAGGTGGGAATACCAGAGAGCGTCAAAGTAGGATGGTACCCTCACAAAATAACGGGGTCGAGCACCTTAATCCAGTCCAATCCAATCCGTGATGGTAGATGAAGAACCACACTATAAGACCTTTCTTTGCGATACCCACCATCCTGGCACTCGCTTTAGGATTGATGGGCTAAAGCAAAGTCACGTGTTTTTTCGGGGGTAAACAAGTGATGAAACGAGACGACGATTTTAATCTTACAAAATATACCTTTCGAGTTTCGACAAATTTCACGTCATTATTGCTTGAGGTTAGGACATCTACTGCATCCAAAAAAGTAACAATGATCATTTCTACCAAGAGCCATAATGGGACCATAATGGCTCTTATGCTTCCACCCATGTGGTATTATCTTCTTTGAGATAACAACTTCTTCATTTTCTGTTATTAAGAATAAACAAACTCATACTCGATTTCTACTCTATTAGTAGCTTTCATCACTCATGAGAAACCACGTGATATTGTTTTTATCTCATCATTCCCTAAGCGCGTGCAAAACTGGCGAGTATCGTAAATAGGGTTTAAATTTTAATATACAGGCCACCCACCATTCTATTCGCGATCCTTTTTATAAGTAGTCTTCATATAAAGTGTTCATCTTAATTGAAATTCCATTATTTCAGTCATTCAGCCCCGTATTTTCCGAATTTCCCCAACGCTGAATAGGCCAGTTTTACTGGTTGTGAGGCTCCCCTATAGTTTTTCCGGGATCCGGGATTACCCTTATTTGAGGCTCGGGGTTCGGGATTTAACAAGACTCGGAATTGAAAGTATGCGCACCAGTTAGAATGCCCGGAATAACCCTCAGGATTACGGGATTGCACAAAATTTTGGATCGGGATTACGGGATTGAAGAACCTTTTGGGGAACCTCGCTGAGGACAATGCAATTTCTTTTGGTTTTATACCCCTGAGCCCCGGAGCCAAGTATGAATTCTAAATTGGCCTATTCAAATCTGTCCCTTACATTTTCTATTAGGTGAATTTACTAGCTAGGTATTCCAAAAAAAAAAAGTGTTTCAATTCTGCATTCAATTTATAGCAGACATTAGTACAACTACTGAATATTTATGAGCTTCTCAATTCTTCTTCTACATTTAGTCTACGTCTAGAGTAAAGTGATATATTTGCCTTCAGGAAAAAGTTGTAAGTCACTATCATGTACAGTGATGTTGTCCGTTCAAAAGTTCTCTCCCAAACTCGTAATCCGTCAGCGTTAGTTCTTCGTTTCCGTATTTTTTTTGTTGTTGTTGTTGTTGTTGTTGTTGTTGTTTCAAACGTGTTGAAAAAAAACTGGAAATTTATAATTTTTAGGATTTTTTTGCAATAGAATTGTTAAGAGCCTGTCCTCAAATTGAGTTTAGTTCGGAGAAGAAGATAATCTGTGTGCCTCCCCCACCCCTAACCAATGTTGACTTTTAACACTAGTAGCGCCTAAAACGTTAGCTTTCAAATACTTTACTGTGGTCAAGTTTCTTCATCAACTCCGTTAATAAAACCAAAATTTTATTTTGCACTCCCCAACCGACACATACGGGGCACCACAGTTCCTATCGAACGAACCCCTTAAATTCTAGCTGGAGCCGATTATTTAAATGGGGTTTAACAATTATGGCTCTCGAGTTTAAAGCATGTATTGTAGACTAGAAAAGCCGTTAATCTTACTTTACATTGACCCACTAAAGAAAAGATCTGGAGGTCCAAAGATTTCTTAAACCTAAACTTCGTTTAAATGACCGACCCTAGTAAAAGGTGGAAGCCTACAAAGCCCTTTTGAGGCCTTACGTGGAGTACGTCAGCTCAAAAAAACACGAAGAACGATCTCACGGTTAACTTTATTCGGTAAAGCAATTCATGGTGTTGGAGGCCTGGCCTTGCAAAACTATGTTCTGAAGCGCAGAAGACATTTAAGGAACTCTAGCCAAAACAAGTTTATTAAACTACCGCTACCAAATACTGAGACTTATAAGAACAGTTATTTTGGTAGAACTGTCAAGGACTAGAATACGCTACCAAGCGAAATTGTTAACATTAAGTCCGCTGATCGATTCAAAAAAGTATTATTTGGGCATTTTAGTAATTTTGATATTGTTTGAATAATTAATGCTAATGAAATTTTTATCCATTAAATTTTATCTTTTGTAGATTTTGTTATTACCATCATTATAATTAACTGAATTTTATTTATTTAGTTTGACGTCTTGCGTGATGGCACCCCTTATTGCATGACTAGAAATTTTTGAATGAAGGTTGAATAAAGCTCTTTTTCGCACAGTTTTCTTTCTTCTAAAATTTAGAGTAGTCTGTTCCAGGCGTTCAGATGTTAGCGATGAAGTTTTTGAGATTGTCAACAGTTCCATGTTTTTTTGCTACCAATTCTCGAAAAGGACTTCATGAGAATTTTCTCGTTTTTGCCAGCCGGTGTCGCTAAAGTGTTCTTTAAAATCACCGACTTTGAACTGTTCGTGAAGTTTAACTCAAGTTTTAGTTGATGTTCAAAAAGAGCTTTTCGAAAGTCTTGCTTGCCCAGGATATATATGCAAGGGTTTAAAAGTGAAGCTAGAAATCTTAACCAGTAGATTACATACGCCAAGGGTATGGGAACCTTTGTGTAATCAAACCTCCGCAGAGCGATATATGGTAACCAACATATCACGTACGCAAGCATCATCGAAGCAAATATGGCAACGGCTTTGCGTTCATGGCGGTTTCTGCTTCTTGAATGCGTAAAAGATGGTAGATAACTCTGATGAATATTGCGACTTTGACGAGCTATTTCAATGACAATCCTGGCGTATGAGAATAGCATAAGTACCATAGGAATGAAGAAAAACAAGATGATGAAGATGACGTCATATATGAGTTCTGCCTTTAATAACTGCTCACTTGGCTCTACATGGGGATCGTGGAATGGGTCCAGCCAAGATAGTTGTACCAATGCAGTAACCGCGGACACTGACCAGACGACCAGAATAACCACAATGCATCTGGGTCGTGTAACGAGTGAAGAGTAATGGAGAGGGTGAATGATTGCCAGATATCTGCAAAGAAGAAAGTCTCCAGTTGTCAGCGAGATAGGCGCGTTAGAACACAGTAATTTTCAAGGAGTTATAATAACTCCTCATGTGGGGACAATTTAACTCCTTACCGTGGAGTTATTTTGGGGGAATTATTTTAACTCCAAAAAGGAGTTTAAAGAACTCTTTTTCGGGAGTAAAAATGACCCGAGATATTGAGGAGTTAAAATAACCTCAAAAAAGGAGTTATCCTGTACCTAAAATTTACTTTCAGAGTTAAAGTAACTCCAAAAAGATTAAAAACAACCGATGTAAGGAGTAAAATAACCCCATTTTCGGAGTTATTTTAACTCCAGACTGGGAGTAAAAAGAACTCTTTTTCAGGTGGAGTAAAAATGACCCCAAATTTGGAGTTTAATTAGGAGTCAAAGTAACACCATAAAAGGGGTTATCCTGTACCTAAAATTTTTACTCCATTCTTAGAGTTATAATAACTCCCTAAAAATTACTGTAAATGAGTACCATTAGCAACTTGTCAGGAGATTTGTATTTTTTTTTCTTTTATCCTTTTTGTTCAGATTTCTGTTTGAAAGACACCGAAACTTTTGACGATTATATATTATAAGCCCTATAAACGCCAAAATAGTAACCATCAATTGTAAATAAAGCCACCATCCCATCATTCTGTTTGATTGCAATATCAGCATACAGATTCTCAATACTCTTTCCCATAAATTTCCTATGAAGAGAATTTGCTGATTACTCTTAATGATTAAAGTTACCTATCTGTAGTAACACACATCAGATGACAGACAATCAACACAGCAATAAAACGAGACATCTGGTCCTGGATGATGCAAACTTCTGATTGGCGGACGATGCTGCACGTGAGAAACAGCGGCACAGAAACCAGGCCTGTTAACAGGTCAGAAACGGCCAGGCTACAGAGCAGAAGATTGGTGATTGACCGCAGATGCTTTTTTCGTGCCATTAAAATCAGAACCAAACTGTTAATGAGCACAACTAACACAGCCAAGACAATGGGAACAACATCCGCTTTAGGGTCAAAAATACCTTCATAGAATTCATCGTAGTAGACATCTGTAATAAGAAGATTTTTTTGGTTAACATTCTAGCATACACTTCGTCTTGCACAGCTGACAAAAATCAAATTTTACTTCAAAATTTTGATAGAAAGATATAAAAAGGAACTAATAATTCGAACTTAGATAATAGTGTTTTGTGGAAAAATGGCCTTTTGTAAAATAGATAAATAAATAAACAAAAAATAACTAAATCCCAATATCATTTTACACATCAACAAAAAGACTGGCTTATTCGCTTGCATGGTTTGTTGCCCCATGGTAGATCACGTGACGATTCTCAAGGTAATATTTTGTTCATAGAAAATATTGTAATTGCATGCAACAAAGAATCACTCAGGTCAGAGACTCGACTAAAACAGAAAAACTTGTTAAGTCAAAAAAAACCGTTTCATTTATAAATTTGACTGCCGAGAGCCTTACCTTCGACTGTGTTGTTAGTTGCAGCTGTGCTGTTGGGATAATTTTTTAAAAGAGAATCGTTCTTCGCTGAAGTGGTCCTGGCCATTGCACCCATATTCGTTAGAACTGCATTCAGTCGAAGTCGCCCGATTTCTTGTAACTGAATCAGAAAGTGAAGAAATTATAATGTTATCTTATAGAAAGAGTATTATTATCAGTATTGTTGTTGTTGTTATCGTTGTTGTTATTAACAATTTTTTGCCTTATTCTATCGCTTAACGAAATTTTATCAGTAGCAAATATCATCTGATATCCATGCATCAATACTATTAGTAGAGTCACGTCGCTCGTCAAAATTTTCCGTAACAACTTCTTCCTTGACAATTTCCTTAGCAATATAGCCAGCAAAATACGACATTTTTTTCTTGGCAAGAAAACGAGGTGCCACTTTTAATTTTTTAGTTTTACTACTACTTCTATCAAGGTAAAAATTTAGTAGGCAACCTTGTCTGAGTGTGTAAATTCGCCTCTTAGATAAGATTGAATTTTTAGCTATGATGCCAACAGCCATTAGGAAACATGCTCCTCTACCCTAGTCACGTGACCAAAGTTTATAAGATTAACTTTGCTACAATGAGATATCGTTAATACTTTCCTCACTGGCGAAGATTCAAAACAAAACCCTCACGCACACGAATGGATCACAAGTTCAAGGGTATCAGGAGATCCTTGGGAACAGTTTCAAACTAGCGACAAAGGTGTGTTTTAACAAGTTAAAGGACACACCCATGCACTAAGTGTGGGCCGGCAAACAAACAACTGAGCCAGCAGGTCATAGAGAAAAGAAAGAGTTATTTTCAAGATGAAACAAAAAGAAAAATAATAGAAAACAATAGCTTACAGACAGAGAGACAGATACAGACACACAGACAGTCATTGTTGGGGCAAGCATAAAACTTCTTTAGGGCTGTCTGCCATAGAAAGTCAAATATAATGGCAGAACTAGGTCGTATACCGACCAACTCCAGCGTTTTAGGAAGCGTTCAACTTACAAAGGGTCAGAAAAAGAGAGATTTTTTGTATGCTAAAAAGTTAAAAAAAAAATTGCAAGCTGTTATTTTTTTTGTACAAAACTATCTAGGAGGCGCTTTTTACCTTAAAATGCGAGAGGTCTGTGCCAACCGCAGATAATGCTTACCCTTACTGAAGCTTACGTAGAATATTAAATACTTAGCATTTTCTTTAAAAGTATGCTGTACAGTTACAATCAGGCAACAGATTAGAAAATAACGCTTAAGCTTAACGGAAACCTATATAAAACGTGACAAGAAATATAAAGCTGACTCGATCCGCCGTTGATGCGTGCTAAGAGGGCTGTAATTAAGTATCATTTTGGAGAGTTATTCTGTAGGAGTCAGTAGTAGCCTTCACCTGCATTATGCCACAACGTGTCATAACAAAGAAACGAACTGGCGTTCAACCAAACAAATGTTTATCTAGATGTTTTTCGAATATTATTTTACACCAAGAATAAAAACATTAAAGGGTCTTAATAAGTCAGTCCAGCAGTGTTGGAGTATGCGAGTAGTTAAGTTTTATATTAACTGTTGTTATATCAACTGCCTTTGTGCTACGAAACAAAAACGACAACTTTCCATAAATAATCATCTTGGAAAAAGCTTCGCCGACAAAAAAAATCATTTTTCTGGCTTTTTTTTTTCTCCTGGTTAGTTTAAATTTTGCTTAAAAGGCAGCAAATAAGATTGTATAAAACCGAAAGCATAGGCTTTTAAAGGCCGAATTCAATCACCGGTTTCTTATTAGTAAAGGTACAATTTAATTAATGGAACATACTGAAATCACGAAAGACTGGAAAGTTAAGAAACTGACAACGTGCTGCCTCAGCTACTGATTAACACTACGCGGAAGTCGTTTCGATGAAAGTAGCCGTTTAGGAGAATGCTTCTGTTATTTCTGTTAGATGGCCAAGGGAAGTGAATGAACGAACTAGAGTGTAAATTCACCTGCTTAGAACAATTCAAGTACTTACTTGAGATTAAAACCTGAATGAGTTTCCTGTTAAAAACTGAAGGATGTTTTTCCTTGTAGACAAAGATTGCTCGATCGTATCCTGTCTACGCAAACGTCCAAAATGATCTCTGCGAAACGTGAATGTCTAATTAAGGAGAACTTGGTAAGTTTAGAGAAACAGTCTTTTAAGAGTCCTCGATGCGAAAAAGCCACAACCACAGTGAGTCTCCGATCAACGATTCCACACTGTCTGAGTAAGTTAGCGGCACTTAAGTTTCGTAGATCATTAGCTGTTATCTGTATAACAAGCCAAGAGTAGAATTTCACATTCAAGAGGTGCTTCAGGTTGATAGATGCCTTAATTATCAATAAGATGTTAAGCCCATTAAACACGCGAATTTAAAACCTCCACCTGACATCATTGGGCCAAAGTAATGTAGAGTTTCCCTTTTTTTTGTGAAACAGACAAAAGGCCTTTTTTATTTGTCCTTTGTCCCAATGAATACGACATTCAAATTGACATGACTTCCCGCATTTTAAAGAGAGAAATACGCGGATTTTCCGGCTTATAAAACAATAAAGTCATCTAAAGTTAATTATAGACCAGCAGTTTTACTGGTTTGAATTATCTGATATTTATTTTGTAATTTGTGCCATTGTGCTGAGTTATTTTGGAACTCCAAGCCCAGGAAGCAAGGGGAATAATTGTGATATTTTCCTTAATGAAGCTATCTGTAAGTAAAATCTGCCTCGTGGTTTCATCGGAGCTTACCTGTGTAATACGCCGTTTCCTCATCTCAAATCAAAACCGTCTTAATGGTTCACTTTTGAATAATAAATTAAAAGTAAAACTCTACCATTTGAACGAAGTCAAATTTTAAAGAGGTCGGGAGACTTGGGCAGTAGCCAGCCCTCGTTCCATCAGGTGAAAACCCGGCGGATTGCGTTCCTAATTTAGAAATCGATTAACTTAGTTGCTAGCAAAACATGAACATTTAATACTTTGCAGTCTTTTTCTGTAGATACATTTGTATTATAGCTCAATTTGTAAAAGCTGTTGTAAAAAGTCTGTACTGAGTCTGCTGCCCAACAAAAGAGATTACATGGCTGTATCAGGAGACAATTAGAGTGGGAAGCTTGCATAGTCCTATAACGGAACGGGCGAACTGACCTCTGATATCCTAATTGAAGATAAAAGGATTAGGATATCGGAATATTTGGTTTTTCAGCTGTCTCTTGAATATATCAACAGGGTTAATCGATAAAATGCCTCGAGCTTTACTACGCGTGCTAATTCCAGAGGAGTACCTCGTAAATTGTAATGTGACAGCTTGCAAGGCCATTCAATTTTTTATCCGTTTTTATCGGAAGCCCTTGCATTCTTCCACTTCAGTAATGGCCTTTTGTTTATTTGTTTTCCTAAAAAATGTGGATGCTAAATTTAACTGAACAAATAACGATTAGATATGCACTTTGCGATAACTTGGGAAGGTCATTACAAAAATGCAAAAGATGAAACTAAAGCTACTTACTCTCCATCTCACTCAATGATTGGTCCTGCTATTTTGTAATGGAAGAAGGCCTATCTTTTATTTTTCTGCGAATCTCTCTTGAGGGTTGTTTAAGAATTATGGAGTAAGCGGGGAATTCAGTGAAAAAATAAATAAATAAATCAACAAAAACAAAGAAAAGCCTGCAGTGAAACACCAATATAGCGATTGCCTGATGACCAAACCCCGAACGGTATGAGGAAGACATCCTCTACACCCTGTTGGCCAATTGTATACTAACTGTACTGCGGAAAATCCGAATGTAATAATGATGATCCCCGTTAAGGCGAAAGATTTTAGCAGTCTGCCTTAGCTCTTCGATGTGTAGGGGTTCTTCAAATTAGCCCTTGACAAGAATTGTTTAAGAGGATTCGCCAAGATAAAGTAAAACATGTTATATTCGGTCGTTGCGAAAATAGGGCGGTCGGTGATAAAAAATGATCAAAATGGATTACATGACCTTTAAAGTATACTTCATTAAATTAGTTTCGTGTCCAAAACAAAGCTCTCAACTTAAATTAAAGCACACTCCAGAGTCCCGTCAAGTTTGTTTACGTTGGTAGTGGACGGTTGTTGCTTAAGGCGGTCCGCGAGCCCAAATTAACAAATTTTCCAGAACCGAAAGAAGTTTTTTTAAAAAACGTTTTTCTGCCACGTGTGCTAATGACTAGCTTTATTACTTTTAACTAGCTTTAACTCAGGTTGCTCTTGCAGGTATATTGGACAGATGTAGCCACAACGAGCTCTTGCTTTCATAAACACAACTGAAAAAGAACTTATTGATATATATGTGTCTGTTGCTGACTCAGTGATCATAACGCGTTTAGTGTTGTTTCGTCGCGTGCTAATCGTCTATCTGTGTCATTTAACAAAAGCTATATATAACAAGTGTTTCAAACAAATGCTCTTGTACTTGTAATTATAAAAGGAAGTATAATTGCAACCCGCAAACGGCCACTGGACCTCACCGACAGCCGGAATGGACGCCGTAGAGGCGCAGTATAAAATTGGCCGTTTAAAGTGTTAATTTAAAGGAAGTTAACTTAAGCTTGCAATTTATACTGCCGCGCTTAAATTCGAACAGCCCGTGTCAAATTTGCTATAAACTAAAATTAAAGTAATCTGGAGGAAATTGCGCCGAATCAACTATAATTAGGTGCCTGCAACCATTAGCGTTGAGATAGCGGTATCTTTTTGTTCCTGAACAATCTGGGCGATTTAGAGGCTTAATCTACTCCAGAACTTAGTTTTAATTTGGTGTAAATCAGTTGTAGAGTACTAGTATACTTTCCTTGCAGATTAGGCAACATGCAGTCTATACCGCTCATACTTTGTGGTCATTTTGGCCATTTGATTAAATTAAAGGATGTGACTTAAAATAATGGTAAAAATTGAAAGTGGTGTCAGTCTAACGTTATAATCTTTAACCCTTTCACTGCCAAATGTGGCCAAAGACAAATTTCGACCAAATTTCCAAATTTCATCTTCTAAAATTCTGACAAACAAATAGCATCATGTGTACAGTACACATGATACATAAAGTACAGGCAGAGAACTTTCATTTGAATGGTCACATCATAGGATTATGTCCGCAGACTCAAAAGTTAGAACCACCTTACAAAACTCTATCAAACACTCTGGCAGTGAAAGGGTTAAAAAAGAAACTATTTTTGGAGTCTCAGAAACACTGAGACTAAAAAGAAGAGAAAAGCGGCGGGAGAGAGAAGTGAATGGACACCTCTAGCTCTTTATCCAGATAGGCTATTTTCGTGCTATGTTCATTTCTTTGAAGATATATTGAAACTCTCCGAAAGTAGTTTAAAGCAAATAATTTGACTTTGAAAGTTCCTTCCAGGCTTTAATGTTTGCACTCTCTGTGGTAAATCCGTCACTCTCCCCAGTTCGATCCTTAGCAAAATCTAACCCGATATGATCATGAGTATCAGGAAAAACAGGGGTGGGGTAGAGGGAGAGGCTTTGTAAGGGGGACTCAGGAAAAAAGGAGGGGTGGTGGTGAGGGGAGAGGTGTTTACTAACGGTTCGACCTAGCTGTCTCAGAGATTTCACTTTCTTTAGAAGTACGTGAATACCACCACCAAATTCTTATAAGTCAGGAAATTGTCTCTTAAGTAGTAGTGTGTGTTACGTGTCACCAAGGTCGTGGAATTGGGGCAAAACGTGTTGTAATGCAGAAATCTGACCAGGTATAAGACGTATAACTCTTGTACTACTCAAAGTCCAATGTTACGTCATCTGAAGTAATTCGAAATACCCCAAAGATTTATTTCTAGCGGTCAGGTCGGTCAGGAAACATAAAAATATATGTTTCCAGCACTTTAGGCACGCACTGCACGCATTTTGGCAACGGATTTCGAGGAGGAAATGGATGCATTTAAGTACTGTCAGGAGACCGGTACTGTCATTTGCATTTCGATAAATCTCAGCTATCAAGACGTTTTCTTGGAACGGTAATTTTCCGTGATATAAGCTAGATGTAATGTGTCATTTTTACATCATACTGGACCAATGTATTAAAAACACTTTTTACAAATGGCTGCTCTTCGCGTGTAAACATCTGGACGATTTAATACATTTTCATCACTCTTAAGCCACTTTCCGGTAATCTTGATCTTGATAAATGTTTTTACGCCTTCTAATGTTTCCGTGGAACATTTTGTTGCAAAAGGATGTATTCCGGCGGTAAACACGCTACATCCGCGGTGGCTTGGCCTTCTCACGCTATATCCAATGTACGTGCCGTGCGAAGCAAGCCTCAACACGAGTGAGCAAGTGAACGTTTAGCAAAGACGTTGGAAGTAGTTGACACCCGGCCAGATGCAAAACTACTCATTACGTCTGTGAACTGCAGTAGTGTCCGGTAAGGAAGACCGTACGGGGGCGTCGGCGTCACTTGATGAGGACATTAAATTTTGTGGCGGGAATACTCTCAGAACAGAATAAAAACTAGTACGCGACATGCGCATTGGTCGCTTTTTGTTTTGTTTTCACACAGTCGTGTATTTCTTGTTGATATTTTGTCGTGCAGCTTATGTAAGTGTGATACTCTTTTGCTATCTCTTGACGTCAAAATGGATCATATCGCTGACTGTCTTTACTGTTATAGAGATGATTTGCCCGGAAATTTGAGCAAACACCACTGCCCCCGAAAAAAATTCTTTACTTACAAGTCCCCACCAAAAGAAAATAAAACCAGTCCAGTCTTTATCCTCTCTCGGTCCCCACTGGAAACAGTGCATATATATTATATAACATTGATCTCAAATTTATTTGGTTTGAACTCTGTTACATCAGGCACATTTCCAAACCCTGATAAATGCACAAAATAGAATTTAGGTAATACTACAGTTACGAGTAAATCAAGATAATTTAGTATTTTATAGTAACATTATTTAAAACATAATGTACGATAAATTGCTGTTAAATTCTCTATTAAAGTTTTTCTCTATATAATAAAAATTAAATAGTAGTTTCAGCCAAAGTGCCAGGTTTCATACGAAACATCATGTTGGCATGGCAACGTCATACATTGTATGGCGCACGAGTTCGAAAACACAACGAAACAACTTTTTTGGAGTATGGGGCTGGTGGGATATTAATCGATTTTTTCGAAGTAAACTAAACGTTTTCTTGTGCACAATGCTCTTACAATAAGATGAATATATCACTTTCTTGTACGTCCTTTCTAGGGATTAGGTTTAGTGGGCAAAATAACAACTTTGCACGTGCAACACATTTTTTACACATTTCTTAGCCGTTTTTGCACGACTACATCGTGAAATTGCCTACTTTCACGTTGTAAAGAGGACGTAAACAAGCGACGATGGAATTTTATTTCTGTGACGAAGTAAGTGTGTAGGAATAATCGCGATAAAGACTGCAGGAACGCAAATTCACTTTTTAAGCGACGTTTTCGCTGCCACCGCGTTCTTATAAGTCCCTGATATCAAACTCAGAAAACCACGAATATCTAAAATATTTCAGGCACGTAAACTGTGCAGTAACCAATCACAAGAAAACTCGTGGCAAGTGCAAACTATTTTACCGTTGCGTTCTCAGTTGTGTGCGCGGTTTAGTTTTCTCGCGTCTTATTGGCTTTTGGCCTCGCAGCGCAATGTATTTCATAATAATTATTTCTGGTGTTGACTGACTGATTTCTGAGTTTCACAGGAAACTGAGCTAGACTAGACTGTGTAAAAAACGACAATACCTCAAGAAATTCTTATTAATTTCGGAGTTCCGTGTCCAGAGTCCAGACTTCAGAGTTTGCGGTACAAGGTCCAGCCCAGGTCCCCTCCACGTAAGACAGAAATGTTTAGGGGCGACAATGAATACTTTAAATTTTGAAATAAGTGGTTTAAAGGGGTAACGAGCACCACATTTTTACGGCAGCCTCGGTAATAGTACGACTACATCCATTCATATTAACATTCTGACCTACACGTTGCATAAAGTATTTCTTATCTGGAAATCACTTACGACCAGATTTTCCTGTCAGTTCGGTCGTCAAATCACGGGGTCTTACTCAATCTTAATGGAGCTTACCATTTGTCAGAACTGACTGGCCACACCAGTCAAGTCATTAGGAAGATTTCAATCCTAACCTGGACTATGCAGCGAGATCAGTTAATTTCTTAATCAGTGGAATACACGGCAGCGGTTGAGAAAAAACTAGTAATATTTTATTTTCAAAATGATTGACCTAGAAGCCGGCCAGTTCTGACTTTGGAAAGTGGCCGGAGAGGTCGGAGGGGATACTCTGTATAATGGCCTATGCGAAGTGGCTCCGCCCGAAAGGGGTCCATATTTCGGGCTTCAGGTATGGGAAAGGGTAGGGATTTCACTAGTTAGAGTGTAAGAAAGGGTAGGAAAATCTGGTATTTCGGTCTGTAAAAGGCCTAATAAGGCTAACTGATGCGTTTCATGGCTTTGAAAAAGTCGGGAAAACGTACTGGATTCGTGATTTGTTCATAATTAAAAGACAGTGCATTTACAGCTGTTAAAAGGGATGCAAAGTTCTAAACAAGGTATGTGAAAGGCATACGTTTTCTATCAAAAATAGTATGAACAGGGTAAGGGGTTGGACCATGGGGCGGAACGTCCCCGTAGAAAACTATGTTGAGTACCCCTCCCTCCCTCGGGGGAAAGCGCCCTTTAGGAGCGTAGCTTTTAAGAAATTGGAACCCATATTTAATGGATTTCATTTAATAAGGGGTGTGTTGACTTAAAATTCAATTCACACAACGGAACACTTCTCCACGACCAGAAGCATCTCCCATAAATCTGTCTCCTGCTCGGTTCTCAGTTTGTCTGGATTCTTGATGCAAGAAACGGCAAGAAGCAAGGCAGCACCGACTAACATGATGGCTCCAACCATGTGAAATACTGGAACGTAAGATCCACTAATATCTGCAACCAATCCTGAAGAGAGAACAAATAAATGAGAAAAACGAAAAAATATGTTTAGAAATTATTGAATTCGGCTTTCGTAGGATGTGAAGAATTATACAAATAGAGGAGGATGTTATCCACCGAGGCAACATCCTCCGAGATCGATCTGCATAATTCTTCACATCCTACGAAAGCCGAATTTGATAATTGCTTTATTATTCTTTTAATTATTTAAAATGCTTCTAAGTTCTGAACAAGACTACCTACTCATAGACTTGCTTCAAACCTTTGGCTTAATTCTCGGTACGGTTTCAAAAGCAGATGTTTTTCCTTGCAGATACATGTATACTCCTCAAAAAATAGCTGAAATCCATCGGGCGATATGTTTAGCGTATTCTTGTAGTTCTCCCGTTCAGATTAAGTGAACGCCATTTGTTCTAGTTCACTCGTGAATAAACAGCCTGGTGGCTTGGCGATGGTCTATTGCTCTAACAGCCTCGTTTCCAATCAAATATGCTATCGATCAACCTCGTTTCCAATTCAAATATACCGTCGAAAGGATGGTATACAAGTAATGCTTCCATTTTTCAAATATGGTAAACGCCACTTGGTTATGAACGGTGAGTTGGGACTTTGGAGCCAATCAGAAACGGTGAATTGTTTTGAATGCAAAACAATAACTTTCATGCTTGGCTCCGAGGATCAGGGAAGTCCAAAAAAAGCAAAACAAAACAAAAAAAAAAGAATTTTAGAGCCTTTCACGACCATCATAGAGTACACTTGTCCCAGAACATTGAAACAGTGACCATGTTGCTATCGGCAAGTAGCGTTTGTCAACACACTGCTTTTAAAGAAAATAGACGTTGCAGACAGTGTAACCAAATATAGGCTATCCTCATTACATACATGTAGGTCATTCAAATTTTAATAATTGTAATTTGCCTTTGAGTAGATTATGTACTGTTAAGTTCCTTGGCGGTCAATTTTACAGTTATAAAGATAGCCTTCAAAATTTAATATCGCATCACGTGATCTCAGTATAGTTTTCATTTTTTTTAAAGGGATGTCGCTCTTTTGTTTACTTTCACGTTCTATGCTTAAATTTTATTGTTAACCGCTGAAAGAGACTAATATAAAACCTTGAGCATGCATGGGTGTGAGGAGGGTGAAAGGGGCTTCGAGTAAAATCTACCCCGCCTTAAGTCTTTTCTTGTACACGCGCGTTGTCCACTTTCAATTAACTCCTACTTCTCAGCATTTTTTAAGTATATCAAGTGTGAAACTACATTAGTTTTAAATCAGTGGGACGTTTAGAAACTACATAACTCATTTTAAAAATATATACCTCCAAGAGCCGGACCACAAGCTGAAGTGATACATGACAGACAATTATAAATGCCAAATCCCAATGGCTTTAGCCTCTCCGGGAGACCGTTTAATATAGCAATATTAATGCCGCATCCCACTGTACCGTCAGCCAATCCATAGAATACAAAATATATTACAAAATGAAACTGCGTCGAGGCAAAAGGCAACAGGATGGTAAACACGCCTTCTAGAGCAGCTGCTACGGTGTATATGTAGCACGGATTAACCCACGTGAGGTCATTCACTCGACCAATCACGGGACGGACTAACAACGAGGCTATTCCACTGTAAATGTACAGTCGCGAGGCTTTCACTTCAGAGGATCCTCTGTCTTCGAGAAACCGAACCTGTAAAGTAACAAAGAATAGAAATATTATTATTATTATTATTATTAATTTAGCCCGTTTTCTAGCGTCATGTTGCATGACTTACAGTAGGAAAACAAAACATGTAATCTATAACTACTATTTCATAGCAATCGCAGCATCCATCTAAAGTGATTCCTTAAAATGGCATGTAAAATAATTAAAATAAGATCTTGCAAAGAAGAAAAGCTTGCCCTTGCGTTTGCTACTTACTTTTAAAAATACTGAACCGTCCACCCTAAGTCTTAAATCATTCCGAAAGGGGGTGGGGGTGGGGGGGGGGGGGGGGGGGGGGGGGCGGGCTTGAAGCTACGTCCTTAAAAGAGGCTAATGGGAATGTGCCGCTGGAAGGGGTCGCATTTTAAACGAATGGATTGACTATAACGCTAACGGGGTTGCATTTTCAATAGAGTTATTAGAATGGGGTCGCACATTTTCAGATTTTTGGGGTTAGAAAGTTTTTCACATTTACAGCTAGCAAACGTATCAGAATGTTTGTATTGTAGCTGAAAAGTAAGGTTTTCTTCATTCAATTTAAAAAAGGGTCTATTCATTTGAGGGTGACCTATTTAAAGGATTGATAAAGTAGACACAAATAGAAAGTGACTAAGTTGGGATAGCGAAAATTACAGTTGCCCAAAAGTGACTAAGATGGGGTCTTTAACTGGCCACAGAATAGACCATAAAGGGGTAAGGGCTCTGAGAGGCCAGCGACACATATCCAACAAAAATTGACCCAAGTACCCTCCCGGCCCCGCGTAATCACTCCTTAGACAAACGCCTCTTCTGGAGTGGAAAGAGAAAAGGGAGGGGTATTGATATGCAATATTTGTACCGACGTGAGACAAACAACAAAATCTATCCGAACCCGGACGAAATTTTGACCATGAACACCTAGACACCGGGAGGTTGTTTTGAAGCAATGAGCTACGCAGAGGGGTATGGGGAACAAGGCATGTGAACGCAGGTGTTACATGTGAAGGGAGGGTGTTTGACTTACCATATGTACTGTTGGTGTATAGTGACCCAGGTAAAAAACTACTCCTGCAGTTACGCAAAGCATAAACTTTTTATGTTTGACGATTGAGAAGTCCCAGAACTTATTATCCGTTTTGCTGTCACTATGTAGTTCCACTTTGTCAGATTCCAGGGTGATTGGTCGATAAACAAATGCCATTACGCATGCTAGAGAAACGACACCAGCCATAGCTAAAAATGTTCCTCGCCAGCCGAACCTTTCGAACAGAGCTTGTACAATAGGGCTCATGATAAATAGTCCTCCACCAGGCCCCATTGCTATTAGCCCCAAACTTAGAGAGCGCCACCTAACGAAGTACCTTGGCACGGCATAAACGTAATCATATATACACTACAGGAACCAAAGCCGAATAACACTCCATACGTGGCAAGCATGACATAGAGGTTGGGGGCTTGGGAGGTCGCTATGAGGCTAATGACACAGATAACTGATCCCAAAAACGCCACAGTTCGAGCACCAAAACGATGGTAGACCTTTCCGATGATAGGACCATAGAGTCCAACACCTGCCATTGCAATTGAACCTATCCAAGCTAGTGAAAAACAAAAGTGGAAAAATATCTTTAATGTTCGTAAGTGGCTAGCATGCGAACAAGCTCTCCTGTTGGGGCAGTCGCGAGAAGTCACGCGAGAGCCGCACGCAAAAGGAGACACGGGGGGCGATGTAGAGCTCGCTCGCAGGCTAGTTAGCGGCCCAAATATGTTACAATAGGGACTTTAAGATCCAGCGACGCGACGGCAATGAAAACGTCGCTTAAAAAGTGGATTGACGTTCTTTCAGTATCGCAATTATTCCTACCCACTTACTTTGTCAAATGTAGGCGAGCCCGGCACCATATCCAAGTACAGAAAGAGAAATAAAATTTCGTCGTTGCTTGTTTACGTCGTCCATAAAACGCGAAATTAGGCATGTTTACGTCGTAGTCGTGCAAAAAACGGGCAGAGAAATGTACAAAAAAGTCCCTAATAAAGGTAGAAGAGGCGACGACCCTGACGTGAGCGTTCAATGCAAAAGTATGAAGGAAGTAAGGGGAAATAACGAGCGAGGAGTTTACGTACTTAGAAGCAATAGTAGAACCTTCCGAAAGAGGATGCCCCCTGCGACTAAGGAGAGGGGCGTCCTCGTAAAGGAAGGTTTAGAATTCAGTGTTAGTAGTTTTGATTGGGACCATGACAGCCCGCTTAGGTGTTCGGTAAAGGGAACTTGGGCGTGAGTTGTTAGGTCAGGAGCCGACTACTATAGTTAATTTTTATGGAACTGCTCCCTTAAACAATGCCTTATAAAGGAGAACCTTCTCCAATCACCACCAGATTTAGCCTAAAGCAAATTTTGACCAAATTTCCGAATTCCATTATGTGAAATTTTGAAATAGCACCAAATAGCACCATGTGTAAGTACAGGCAGAGAGGTCAACCTCGTCCCAGGGCCTTTCCCTTAAAAGGCCCACCCATTTTTTAAGGGAAAGGCCCTGGGGACGAGGTTGGCAGAGAGGTGAGTTAGTTATCAGTACATTTAAGGTTATCATGATTTTACATACTTGATAATGGTCAAAGATCTGAGTTTCTGGGGGTACTGAAGACATTTTACACATCTTTTAACGACTGCGTTGCGACGTTGTACTCTAAAGTCTTAAATATCGCTTGCTTTTTTGCTAATGCTGTAAGAATTACACTGATAAATAACACTGTAAAAACATTCGTGTTGATATTGAAGCTCAGTTCAAGGGGGTAAGCTGAGTAGTGCACTCTCGAGATTTAGAGAGAAATATATGAGACCTGTAGATTTGAGTGCGAGATCATTAACAAGCAAGACGTAGGAAATTATAGTAAGTTATATGCTTAGATCACCCATTTCTTCTAGCTGCAGGTTAGAAGATAGAGAGACTGCAAGCGATTTTCTAAAGCAACGAATTAATTTGAAAAACCCGTTTTGCAGTCCAATCTAAATGTTTTAATTCAGTGATAAGATAAGCAAGGAACTGCGTTTTTGACAGGAGTAGTTCGAAAATAAGCACGCGATGCCAGCCCCCCCCCCCCCCCCCCCCCCTCGGGGGAAAGGCGCTCCCATCAAAAAGAGATCCATGCAAGGGGCAAAATTTAAAGTTGCTTCCTCTTAAACACGCTGAGTGATACCAAAATGCTCAGTTTACAAACGGGCAACAATCAGTCCCGATCGTTGACAGTTTCGCGGGAGTATTCCCCAGGCCTCCCCCGGCCGCAGCCTTTCCCGAAAGGATGCCAATTCTCATATGAGGTGCTCTTCTATGTTGTTTCCTCACCTGTGTTAGCTTTCCCCTGCTGAAACTCGTCTAGGAGAGCGGGAAACAAGATACCATAGCTGTAGGTAAACCCACAAATAACCACATTTGAAAAAACAGCCGCAAAACACACAACCCAAGACCAACAACTATCCTGCCCAGGTGACACTGTTTCTTTGCACACTACAATCGGTGTCGCCTTTTCCTTCTTGTTTGCAGACTGCAATACTGCTTGACAACTCTGTTTAGCCATTTCAGCATCGTCTAACTGCAATGCAACAGAATCTAGTAAGGTAGTTGTAAACTCCCTTGTGTGCAAAGTCTCCTCAGTTCATGCCAGTAAACAAAAGAGTTTCTAAAGATAGAAAAGACTCGCCTCTTTCAATATTGGTCAAATTCTTGTTTGCATACAATCTTCAACGCCATTAAGGTAAAAAAAAAAGTATCTTTAAAAGAGCAACCTCCCTATATTTTATAGTATTACAATTGACAAAAGTTAAATTATACAAAGTAATGCGGGCTACAGATATGTCCATCTGAAACAGGTTAGCTAAAAATGACATGGGCCTAAATCATAATTTTTAGAGTGCTTCCGTAATTTATGTACACTTTGTTTTGAACGCACGTGCAATCCACGCGCCTTGTGTAAGGTTGCGTTACAACTGCACAACGCGCGTGTTTGGAGAATTTAAAAACTATCATTATACGCGGTAGATATACACAGGTGTTTTGGGCGCCCTTTGTTGTTGTCGTTGTTCTTGAATTTAAAGCTATTCTACAGTATGACATGTGTAAACGTGAGCGGAATTGATGGAGAATTACCGCTGTTTCGAACCGGCTCTGCTAGGAACTGTTGCGATCATGAGGGTTAAACTGGCAATAGTCCACATGGGAGCCATGGTGGATCAGTAGCCCATGACTAATGAAATCGGAAAATCGTTGATTGATCGCCTTGAAACAAACAAAAAAAAAACAACGAAATTACCTAGAAAAAAGGGCTTTTAGAAGGGCACTAGGGCACTAGAATGCATCGTTGACGTATTTGTCAATTTCTCTTCTGCTTCTTCAAGACGACCAAAGGCCGAACGTGGGTAAATTAAGGTTACGAGGAAAAGCACAAGAAATTTAACTAAAATCTTGGACCGAAATATAATCGAAAAGCAGAACCGACAGAACCCTGTTTCCTCTCATGATGAAGGGGGTGGGGGAGGGGAGGGGTGGTCGGGGTCGGGGTGCACTCCCTATAATGCCCTATATAAGAAGGCTCCGCCCGAAGGCACTTTTTGCAAGGTTCAAGTTTATAGGAAAGGGTAGGAATGGGATTTCACTAGTTGAAGTATATGAAAAGGAAAGGAAATCTGTCAGGTAGGTCTTTAAAAAGGATAAAAGGGTTAACTGGTTTTGTGATTTTATCATATTTAAAAGAAAGTACATTTACAGCAGTTAAAAAAGGATGCAAAGTTCTGAACTTGGTATGTGAAAGGGGTACCTTTTCTGTTAAAATGGTATATTACAGGGTAAGGAGTTAAACCTCGGGGAGGGGCCTCCCAGTATAAAACTTTGTTATTTACCCCCGGGGCCCCGATCAATAAAATCAACGATAAGGACACTTGGTGGTGGGGCACTTTGGGACAACGAGGCTCCCCTTTGCACTGGGGGAAAAAGCCACAAAAAAAAAAAGAAAGAGAGAGAGACAAAGAGAAAGAAAGAACGAAAGACAGAAAGAAAGAAAGAAAGAAAGAAAGAAGGAAAAGAATCGGCGAGCGGAGTAGGCCATCGCTCGGCTTGCTTCGCTCCCCGATTTGTTTTGTTTTGGTTTTTTTTTTGCTGTTACTTTTCGTTTTCCGTTTTCGCCTTTTTCCCCGAGGGTATTTTAAAACAATATGGCTGCAGTTCTTGGTCTTAACTTCAGCTAGCTACGTGCGTTAGCCACACAAAGTGAAGCGCATTTCCGTTTGGTGTCAACACTAGTCATGAATATAAAAGTTAATCTTTCTTTGCAGTGCAATGAAATACCTCAGCGTTGAGCCTGCGGGCAGCGACGGCCTTCGTCGAGTAAATATAGACAGTCAAATATAAAATATTAAATTTCAAATGAAACGTTTTTAGCAATAGACAGCCGTGTGGCTCAAGGAAAACCTCGAGAAAGTAATTAAAATTCGCCTTCAATACAGCGAATTTTCGGGTTCTGTACCTTTGTCTTTTCGCATAACAGGAGATGTTTATCTTTGTTATGTATTATGTAACAAATCTATATTTGTCCACTCGAGGTAACACAAAAAAATTTGCATAATTTCTTAATATACCAGAAACCGGGAGAGCAAATAAACTTAGTGGCCAAGGACATAATGTCCTTGTCAACTTGCTTGCTCTTAACAGCAGCATTTCCTTTCAGCTCGATTATGCCGTTGGACTTTTTACCGTGCAGTCCAATGGAAATCCTTCGCCGCTTGCTGCGGCTAATAAAAATGCTTTTTAAAAAGTAAACAATGTCTGTATTTTAACATGAATAAGCCTTCTGCCGTATGTGTTCCAACAGCAAATTATTTTTTAAAAAATTAGCTGAGTTGACCCAGCTTTCTATTTCGTGTCAGAGAAAGATGGAAAAAGGATGCTAGCAAAACCTCAGCAGATGGAAATGTGTTTCTGATTTTCCTCGCTCGACGCAACGATCGATACTGCGTGGGTGACGTCTATCGCTCTTTGTTCCTTGGAAATATAGATCCGCACAGCATACAAAAACCGGAATAATCATGAAAAATCAGGCTTACACCGTAAAATCCTCCTCTCCCTCAGGACTGACAGTGCAGACAAAGGAAAAGTCGTGCGCCTAGTTGAAATCGTGGTGCAAGAGGTTTATATAATAACGAAAGGTTACCAAAACGTGTCTTAAAAATGCGAAACTCACCAAGCAGCAGGTAAACGTCGTCGGCTTTGCCTTTTGACTCATCGCTCCGGTTGACGTCATTGGAGCGTAAAATACGAGTTTTACCGGCGTTCACTTTCGACAGAATCCGCAGAGGGTTGTTGTCTCTTTGCAGCCTCTGATCAGAGTCGAAAGGAACACCTTAAATAATTTTTTCTGTTACCGTGCCTGTTTTGCAAAACCTGAATTCAAACAGGTCAAACAAGAAATTGGATAGCCAAGTGGCATGAGAGTAAAAGCGGGCTTCTGGACCAGCTCGTCGTAAATGGTCCGTTTACGCGGGAGCACGTTTTCCTTCACTTTCCTTCAATTTTACCAAGCTATGGAAATTTTCACAAAAAGAACTACAGACGTTTTTTGTCGTTTTTATCAAATGAACGCCACGTGTGGCTTTCAAATAGTCTAAGCCGGATTTGACCCGGATGAAATGCCTGCCCTTTGCTTGCGAGACGCAGTGGCCACGTAACTCCGGCAATTAAAAGGAACACGCTTCAATGTAGCTTTCGCAAGGGCGAACAGTTGAGTCGATCAGAACACTCGACGGATTGCTTAACCCGAAACTAATGGCGGAATACCGTCCTCAAGTCCGTGCCATTTCATAATTTATCCCGGCTTCAGACGTTCTTTCTTTTACCCCACCTCTTCTTGGGCGAGGGGCCAACAAATCGTCAGCGCTTTTTTATTTTCATACGCACGCTCGAAGATTTCTAAAGAGAAAATAAAAGGTCTGCGAACTGGCCATGATCCATTCAAAAAGCGCTCTTTCTCAAGAGTCCCTTGTTGTCTTATGGGTCATGTTATGCGATGCTTGACAAGTTAGACCACTCGATCGAAAACACTAAACGACCCGTAGAATAAACAAATCAGCTTTAGACCCCGGAGGGTACTATACGAAGTTTTATACCGGGAGGCTCCGCTTCGAGGTCCAATCCCTTATTTTTTTATACACCATTTTTGACAGAAAAAGGATCCCTTCGTATAACTTCTACTGACAAATTTTACTCCTCTCACGAGCCTAGTTTAGAGCGATGCATCCCTCAGTATAAACTGCTGTAAATTCACCGACATTTTAATCTGAGTAAATCACTAAATCATTGAGTTTTCTTGTCTCTTAGGTCCCGGGGGGGGGGGGGGTACTCGGGATTTCAAGTGACGGGGATGATCGAATGGAGCCAAAAGTCAAGCCCCAAAAAAATCCCTAGGGCTTCCAGAAAAACCCAAAAAAATCCCTGAACCAAAATTTAACCCCCAAAAAATCCCACGCCGATTTTGTGGCCCTTAAAAGTTCCAGAAAGCGGTAATGCTATAACACAAAGAAAAACATTGGAAATTTAAACAACAGCAAAACACATTTGTTTGTACTTTATTCGCAGAACTACGCAGCCAGAGCACAACCGATTCTTTTTGATACCCCCAAAAAATCTCTACTCAAATCAAGCTACCCCAAAAAATACTTGCCAAATTTTCGTACCCAAAAAAATCCCGGAATCGAAAATTTCAAACCCAAAAAAATCTTTCGATCATCCCCGTCACTTGAAGTCCTGAGAACCCCCCTGGGCTCTTAGTCACACCCATATATACTCCAAATAATGAAATTGCTCCCCTTTCATGGATCAGAAGCCTAAAAGGCACCTCTTTCTGGAGGCTCCTCGCATGCCATTACAGGGAGTACTCCCCCCCTTCCGATTACATGAGACATTGACTTAGAGAAAATTCAATCGACCCTTCAAGTGGCTTACAAAGAAAAATCGTGGAGAAATTCACGAGAAATTCCAAATTTCTTGTTGAAGACTACTAAAAGACAAATGGTACTAATTGCATCACAGGATTTCGCCCCGGATCGAGTCCAAGTCATAGCACATTTTGATAATCTGTAACAATTTAAAAATTGACTTTAGTTATTTGACTGAGAGGTAATGGGAAACAGGACAAAGGTTACTGTAGAATCTTAACGGAAGTATAAATTACCATGATTACTCTGATGAAAATTTTTCCATGCACACCACGTGGATGGAGGTTAAAAAGTTATCCTGTTTAATGGTAGGGGAGATGATACTCTTGATCATGTTTTTGCAATCAGAACGCGGTAGAGGAGAATATTAAAATAACATCGGATCTGTCACCGCATATGAGGTAAAGGGGGAGGGAAGGGGGAGCTTTAAAGAGATGGGGAACTTTAATTTGTTATACTTTCTTTCTCTGAAAAGGAAGAAGGACGAGCTCATTCGAGAGGGAGGCTAATTTGAGAGAGGGGTTTTACGTAGGATTTTCAGTATATTTTTGATTTTAAGCCTGCTATATACGGTGGCACGAATTTTTTTGCGGGAGTTTATTTTTGCGGATTGGCGATTTTTGGTGTTTCGCAGGAACTAATTTTTGCGATTTTCAGAAAGTACCCAGTGCCCAGCATCGTATTATTTTCATTTTTATTGAGTACGTCCAATAGAAAAACATATTTTCAAGCATTATTGAGCCAGTATTTCGTTGTTTCTGAATGAAAGAGACAAGTTGTGATTGAACAGACCCGATTTCTTAGCACTATATTTTTGTGTAGCGAATATTTACTCTGAAGAAAATTTTTGCGGGAAAAATGTTTGCGGTAATTTTTATTTTGCGGATCGCAAGAAAAACCGCAAAAATCGCATTTAAAAATGGAACCCGCAAATATTACGTGCCATCATACTTTATTTTTCTTTAAAAGTAATTTGATCTGACTTTGTTTGTTACACTTTTGATCTCCAAGCTTTGTCCGTTTGATGTCTGAAAGTTGTTAGTTTTGTTGTTGCTATTATTTATTTATTTTTTGTGGGAGGCGCGGCGGGGGTGAGGGGATCTAGTGGGGCTCTTAGTCTTGGGTCGGAGGAGGGGGCTGCAAGATCTTCCAATGTTTTTCTTCCCCTACACCAGGGGGGTCCCCACCCAGAGAGCTTGCACGTAAACTAATGCCGGTGCACGTGCGAGGGAAATAACATCCCACTTACACTTGTCAAATGACGTGTCACTTAAGCGTGGTGACATGTCGGAGCTTTCTTTACTAGAAATGTGTGGATGGAAAGAACTTAACTACAGTAGACTCCCAGGTCGACTCCGGATAATTCGAACCTTCAAGGGAAATAGGAAAAAGTTCGAGTTATCGGGAGTTCCACTTATCGAGGCTAAAATCATATAGAAAACTATTTGAGGGAAAATGGAAATTGCTTGGAGTTAGCGGAAGGTTCGCGTTGTGGGGGGTGCGAGTTACCGGGAGCCGACTGTACCGCCATGTTATAAGTAAAAACACAACAAAATGGTAAAATTCATCCAGCTGTCTGGGACGGACACAGGGTTGGAGCGCTCAAACATCTAACGTGGAAAACGAAATGAGGCAAAACATTTACTTGACTTTCAGCCAAGCTGGAACATGTTGCTTTGAAGTGCTTGTTTTAAGGGGGAGGATGCTCCAACCCCTTTCTTCAGTGGTCGTTTTACTCGAACCAGTGGAAATAATTTTTGACCCTGTCGGGCTCCATCGCGTTAAAATTAAAATCTTAACATTAAGCAGTTGCGACACGTAGATATCTAGTTTTTAGCAACTAATGTAATTTGCAGTCTGTCTACTTTGAATTGTTATGTAATAAGTAGAACTACTCGTTCAAAGTCCTTTTGCTAATTGGGAGCGTGTTTTTTCGGAAAGCCGGCTTCCAACACGAAAACAGGAAATACTCTCCGTCATTGTATCTTTTAGGCAATGTCAATATGAATGAAGGGTCAAATTCTCTTGAGTCTGGAGGGGCTGGGTGAAGTTTCCAATTCACTTGAGAGGAGAAACGTGGGTCAGGAGTGATCGAGTGAGAAGCCAAAGATCGGGTGTCGCCAAATTTGTGACTGTGTAACCGCGGATTATGAATAAATTTAGCCTGGGACCAGGCTCCGCATTGTGGGAAAAAGGAGAGAAAAATCGGATACCGCCCGGCTCGCTTTGGTCGCCGATAGTTATCCTATTTGGCCCCATTTTTTACCTTTTTCCCCAACTGCGGAGCCTGGTCCCAGGCTAGAACAAAATTAGTTCCTTTTCTTTAGTTTCATAAGGTGATGCTCGTCGAAAAAAAAAAAAAAAAACAAAGACAACAAAACAAAACACATAAACAAAAACATTTCTTTCTCGTTTCTGTCGTTTGAGGTCGTAAATGAGTCCAGCGGCACATCCTCTCCAGACCATATAAGCAAGTACCCCCAGGGATCAATGTCACCGCATTTTTTTTTGTAAATTTCCTCGGATCAAATTAAGAAGCCATACGTGACTGGAAAAATATGGTGACTCAATTGAGACCCAAATCTACAATTTACAACCTTAAGCAAGACGACGAGCATCTCCGTCACTTTAACAGCACTCCATGGTGGGCTCCTGCGTGCAGAGGGTAATACTGTAGTCCGTTCCGGTCGGATTATTCCCTTACGTATTCTGGTGGGAATTATTAACTAGCGTTAGCCATTACTTTCGTCTTTAAATACTCATCACGCACTGACATTACTGTTTAGAAACAGGCCAGACATTCCTGGTCATCCTGCCATGTATTTTCCCCCATTATCAAGACGAGCCTATCCAACTTCTTATCGTGGTTGTTACAGAACACGAACTGCAATTCGACAGAGCTGGAAGTTCGAAAAAGCAAGAACAGGTATTTTTGATCTGCCTCTTTTATAATTTCTGCTGTGGATTACCTTATACAGGTTCATGATACTGCATGTTCACTTTTCCCAGTTGCTTTTATATATCTGGTTACATCTCGTGTCATGTAATTTGGTATCTTTAGCCTCTGAAAGGCGAACGTTTAGTTACAACCAGTAAACTCTACATCTGCGTTACTATTCTACAATAACAGCAAGCGTAGTTAATTGGCGCACGCAACCAGGCATCACTCTCCTCTATCAGCTGTTTTTCATCTTTGCAGCCAGGAACAAGCGCTTGGCGGCTTATAACTCAATTAACTGCGTATGAAGATCACGTAGATACGATCCATGACAATTCAGGTTATCGGGTTTGCCCCATATATAATTCACGGGTAAGAATCCAGGAGGTCGCTTTTTTTTAAGGATAAGGAAGCAAGGCGTGTGACTCTTAACACAAGGGCACCCAACGAGAATATAGTTCAAAATCACTTAAACATGGCATTGTTAAACGTATTTTGGTATTTAAACGGTAGATATAGGCATATTTTTATCCCCTAGAAATTTTTCATCTGTTCGGATTTCCTAGCTGAAAGTCTAGTGATCCGAAAATTATAGGATCAAAACTTACCTTTTCGAAAATTTTAGCCAGAAAAAACGCTCCCGAAAATTCTAGGTGACCTTTTTAGGGTAAAAATCTGTTAAAAATAGGCAATTATACCATTTTTTAGATGTTCGAAAATCCGAGGAGAAGCAGGCAAGGAAGAAATTTTACAACAAATGTTCCGAAAATTCTAGTTCTTAAATCGTCTTCCGAACAGATATTTTCCCGAAAATTGTCGTTGGGTGCCCCTGTTAACAACTATCATTGCACGCTACTCCAGGCAAGCTTTCTTGGGTCTCCCGTGGGGTACGGGAGTGGGGGGGGGGGGGGGGGGTAGTACCCCGTAGAGCATTGTTGCTCGCAGGCTAAACAAGACACAAAATCCCATCCTAGACTTGCCATACGTCGACTGCGTGAGCGCCGAAAGTGCGGAGCACGAAGAGAACGACGAGCGACGTAACTCAACCCCAGAAGAGCATGCTTCTGCCGGGGCGATGCGGCTGTGCGCATGTGTGAGATACTGGCTATTCCTGGCGGAGTATATGCACAGTGTGTTTTTTGGTCAAAGAGTTTTTTAGCTTAAATCTTGAATGTCACGACACCTTGAAGGTTTTCCCTTGAAGTAAGTCATTTTCCAAGTCCAGCCTTACTGGTTGAAGATAATCTTCTTCCTTAGCTAGAGTTGAACATTTATTTAGCGAAATTTTTCTTTTCTTGTGTTTTGAATAGAGCAATAAACAAACAAATTTGTTCAAAAGACTTGTAAATCAGAAACACAGGTCAAGAGAGTGGCATTACAAAGTTTCCATTTTGTAGATTATCTTGTTCGTGTAGCTATGAAACAGTATTGTGTTAAACTTGAAGTTGTGATCACCGCAAAACAGTGATTTGCCACGCCGATGCTTTAAGTCTAAAGTACCGATATTGATCTGTTCGGAAGCCCAAACAGGGCACGTTCAGGTCATTTTACATAATGAATATTCATCGTACCTTTTACGTGCATCCTTCTCGGGCTAAGCTGTAATTGGCTCCTTCAAGAAATGCGCGCGCGATCTTCATTGAGATTATGACGTCATTAAAGACCTCATGGGCCTAACCGCTTTAAGGAATATTTGCGGGCTTTACTTTGCGAACTGAGTAATTCTGAACTGTTTTCGACGGATGGGAACTCCAGGTTCATTAAGCTTCACTGCACCAGTTCATTAATTACGCAGTTATGAGGGTATTGGACGTGTTGAATAGATAAAAGAAATACAACAAAAGTAAAAATTGTGGTTTCAGTAGTACTTCCAACTTTTAATAGGCGGATTTAAATAAATGATTTAAACGTTTCGATATGCTTATTGTAACAAACAAACGGGGCGCATAATTATTTACTTTGATTTTTGCCGTGTAAATTTAGAATTATAGCTAGTGGTCCTCTGGTGTACTGTGATTTGCGTCGCCATTTTATTGTTAGTCCAGTTTAAATCTATGGTTAACTGTTTTCTTCATCTTCAAAAAACTATATTTTTTCAGTCTTTTCGTAGCCTTTGAATCATGAAAAAAACAATAATAAAATAATATCTAAAAAATAAATAATAATAAAAAAAAGAGTGAAATCATCATCAGATGAAGATAACACCGTTGTCTTGACTACTTAGTAGGATTTATTTAATCCCCTAGAATACGTGCATACAGTATATTACAAATATGTATCTCGAAACCCCTAACGAAACTCAGAATTGAACACAAGTTAAGAACCGTGATCAAGTTTAAAAACTGGGTAAGATTTCTGTACAGCTGAGCTCCATACATTTACTATGCATACATGTCTCGACTCTAAACTTATATTAACTATAGAAACATTTTGTCTTTTCTCGTATTGATACCATAATCTAGTATATGATATTCAATATATCAATGTTAACAGCTTTGACTTGCTAACGGAACTGAACTGATGAACTGAAGAAGGGCGTAAAAATAATCGAATGCCTTGAACTGCAGCATGAGTGTAATAACGTCGACTTACCGGGCTCTATGTATGCGTTAGGTGTGGATAACGTTCTCATCCTTTTTTTAAATACTTTTTTTTGAGAAAGTCGTTTTTTTATGTAGGAAAGTACATTGTTTCATAAAGCGTCTTTCCTTATAAATTATGTGCATCAAACATACTTTATATCTGTAAATAATAAGCAAACAATTTTACTATTTTAATCATTTTTAATTATCATGTTGTAACAACTGCAAACAAATATTAAGCTTGTTCATAGGGAACTAATGAACATAGTTACATTATTAAATATACCATGAATTTCTTCCCAGTCTTCAAAACATGAAAAAATTGCGGATACTAAATTTGCTTGTGTTTATTATGAGAAAATAAACACGACATTGTTATTACAGTTTTTTAATATCGCTCACAAATGTTGTTGACGTATCATTTTTTGGTAAACAATTAGTCAAACTTCGATAAAAGAGACAACAACAGCAACAAACAAAATACAAGAACATATTTTATTTATTTGATATCCGCTACAAAACTTGTAACAATAATTGGGTTAGCAATACTTGATTTGATTTGAAAATAGATTTCCTTTGAAAAACAACAATCACCCACTACTAGTTAAGAACAAGACAGTGTTTTAGCTTCGAAAATGGAATCTTTTTCTAATTACTATTCTCTTACTTTACTTTAATAGTCGTACGTAATAATTTTTTAAAGTGTGACTGAAAATGATGGAAAACCCACAGACTTTCCCCAAAACATAAATGTCAGTTGGTGGTAAAAAAAAAGAAGACCAGTTTAACCCTCTCACCTCTAATATAGCGGCCAAAGGATAAAAAATAGAAATAAAAATTGTTTAAAAAAATCTTGTAATAAATATTATTCAAACGTTCTGCGAAAGAGGTTTCATTTACACTGCTATCAGAACAGATTTAAAAGTTAAAGTGATAAAGAAATCGTCTCGCCATACTGTCTTATTCTAAGTGTGAAATCGGGTAAACTCTAAATACTTTTTTCTAGTATCAGATTATGTTTACTATCTGCAGGATTTAAAAGTTGAAGTCCTGCTAAACAGAACTTACAAATTAAAGTAAATAAAGGTTGGATTCAGATATAAATTCATTATTAAAACCGCACAAATGAAACTCAATCGAAGACAATACAACTTTATTAATTTGAACTAAATCCAGCGTTAGTTCTAACATGCATGTAGATAAAAGTGAATGGAGATTTTCCTAGTAAATTGTGTAGGACAGCAACTTTCGAAGTAATGTCTCATTCCAACCCTAGGAAAAAATAAAATAATGATTATTGTGTGCACAATGAATCGAATATTACAAAATATTTATGACACTGTTGGCTGATTTACATAAGTGGAAACTCAAACGCTGCAGGATATCGATTTAACTTGAAAATAAGTCAAAATTGACAAAGGCGGCTTCACAAGTGACACCGATGCATTATCTGCCTGCCATTTTAGGGGCCCTGGGAAGATGCTCGCTGTATGTTTTTTCAGTGAATGTTATTAAGCCAGTCGCTAGCCGAAAGCTACATCTTGAGTTATCAAAGCTAATTTATCTGCTGGTAAGATGAAATTATAATACTATGTAAGAATATTTGTTTTCTTTTTCTTTATTTAAAAACCATACTTTTTTCTTGCTGATTATTACTAGATAAAAAACACTTAAAAAACAAAGCAATCTATATCACTTCCTTGGCAGTATAGTTTTCATACTTTCAAGGCGAGGTTTTGACTGGGAAACTGAATTTAGACGTTTCAGGCTGCCTTGGGCTAAAAAGAATTTTAGCCTATTTCTGTCTAGCTTGTACTGTTAAATGTGAAAATAAGTTTCGTATAATCATGCCAACTAACATGAAGAGTGAAAATATATTGCCGCTCGAATGACGCAAACAGACGACGTAAATTTTCATTAAAAAGTTTACCAATTTGATTCTCTCAATAGGCACGTACATGCACTTTTCAGCTTTTGCTCTTTAAATAACACTTGAGGGAACATTTAGAAAGGTAACCAAAAAGTAATGGATTTGCATCGAAAATAAGTCATTTAATTGTAGCTATATGTGTTGTCAGCAGTATAATACGGAAAGGTCTCTGATAATGAATAGACAGTAGACAGTTAAATGGAACAAATATCAAAATATACAAGAAACTATAGGGTTTTAGAAGTTTGGTCTTACCGCAAAACCATAATAACAATTCCCGCTATTAACAAGACCTGGATTTATTAATTTTATACTTTCAAGTGGTAGTGCGGGCTATGAAAGTTGAAGTAGATTGTTTTGGCTTTAACGAGCAAAAGGTTCAGATCTTTTGTCGATGAAATTAAAAAAACGGGTTATCAAAGTTGGTTTTTAGCCTTTCTGTCAGAAAGAGAAAATACAAAACTGGATTCACTTTCACTTTGATTAATATTCGATATTTATAAACAACTCTTGCGGGAATTTCAAAGATCGCTATAAACATATACGTACGCTTACCATGATAGCCTGGCGGCGAACTTAAAAAATACGTGCAGTGTCAACTGACTCACTATGCACAATGGAAAGGAGTTTTTTTGTTTTGTGTGTTTCGCCTTTTTCAGCATATGATGTCGCAAATGTAATTAAAGAAACAATTTTTTAGGTTTAGACAGTGTTTTGTTTGTAAAAGACACTTTAAACTCCTTAAGTGCTTTCCATACGACATTTAATATACCGCTTCGATTACGAAGCGACTGGAACACGGCTGTTTTACGCCTTTTCGAAATTTAAGACGAATAAGTCTCTATCTAAGAAAGACGATTTTACAAACGCAATCTCTGGAATTTTCCCTTGAATGGCTCTCTTTCAAAAAATCATTTTCCAGCTGCTAGGATTTTTTGAATTTTTTTTTCAGGAAATTTCCATCCTCTCCATTCATTCACTTCAAGATCTTTCCAGAATTTTGTTCTGAAGGGACACGTCCCTTGTTTTGCTTGAAGTTATAATTGTATAAATTTGGGACATTGAAGCTTTTTGAACCTAAATAATTTGGGACTGTACATGGAAACAAATCCTTTCAATGGCTGTGTTGTTTTTCTTTTCGCGAAAACGACATGTATCGCCCGCTCATTGCAGCTGGTTTGAAGTTAATTTTTGTCGCGCCTTCATTAAAAGCCTTCTTTCAAGCACACTTTTGCGGACGACCGAATGTTAATTTTTCCTTGAGGCTTAAGTTTAATGTTTCATTTAACGGAACATGAATCAATGCATCTCCGGTAAAATGATCACCAGGAGTAAACATGTAGGATGTGTCCACATACTAAAGCGCTTCAAGAGCTCTTTACGTCAGCTTTAGAAGAAAACATCGCCGCAGGAAGAAGCAAGTGCCAAAACCTCAATCTGAGTATGTAAACAGAGCAGATATGCGTTCTAGCCGGAGACATCTTTAGCAGTGCGTATATATAATGTAGACACTATCTAAGTTAAGAACTACTGTTATTATTGAAAAGCTTTCATTTCATTTTGTTCTGCGGCGCACAAGAGTCTCAAAAGACTAGACCACCGCAGGAAAATTATCAAGGTAAAACTATTTTTTAGTTTAAAAATTGTCAAACGATTTTTTTGGGTGAGATCATATAGGGCGCAGGACTTGATAAAATATTGGAAGTAAAAACATAAAACTGGGCTGATCAGTCAAAAATAACGATCAACATGGAGTAGGAAGCGTTTCGTTGCCTATGAAGTAGTAAACCTAACCGGACTAAAAATATCGGTTAAAATTCTCGTATCTTGACGCAGGAAAATAAAAACATTTAATAGGGAAGTTACTACCTAAGATGTTTCGATACGGTTTCTGGTAGAGCGTAACGGACATTTTTCAATCGCCATATCGAATTTTCTACATCCGCTATATATATCCGCTATGTCGACACGGTATTTTTCCTCCAAATCGTTTTGGTTAGATGTTTTACTAAGACAGAGGTTTTGTCCAAATCGATGTTAACGTGGCAACGACAAAAAAAACAAACAAACAAACAAACAAACAAACACGGACGTCAGTAACGTAGGCTTTACTGGAAAACTAAGTCATTAAAAATCCGGTATCCGTAAAATAGTGGCCGTATAGTTCCAGTTTATGTCACAAAGAAGTCTTTATTCTTATTTCTTCATTTGCATGCAGAAATAAATGCGGCGTTGATAAGTAATTCATAATTTGTAAAATCACTTTAAAGTTGTCCTCCTCTTTGGCATCAAGCAGTTTGTCATCATATTTTCACGCCGAAAAGGGTGTTAATGAAAAATGGAAAATACTATGAAGGCCCGTTCTGGTCAAAATCATAACAATAAAATTGCACCGCAAGTCAGTTATGGACATTATGGACATGTTGTGTATTTTTTTCATTACTAAACAATACTTTTTTCAGCGTGTTTTTAATTATTTTTAACAACAAGGGTTATTTTTGTTTTAATTATAGTAATACTTTTTTCATTCAGGCCATGAATTATTTTTTAGTGGTACTTCGAATTATTTTTCGCGGTATCGCGAATTTATTTTTTAGCCTACAATGCACTGCGGGCCTTGCATTTGAAGTGGACTGGTTCGAGTTTTTTACTTCCTTGGGCGACCATTTTGAAAACTTTGCAAGTGGAGGAGTGCTTTCAAAGAGAATGCGAAGGCGAAACATTGTCAGGGAAAGAAACGAAAGAGGTTTTCATCTTTCTTACAAAATCTGTCAGGAGCTAGTAGTCTGTGCGTTCGTGATGAGGTTTTCTGGACCGAAGATTTAATAGAGAAGACTACGAAGCGACTTCACGACTCGTACACAATTCTAACCCTTACTGAACATGACATGTCGGCCCGATTGAACTGTTCTCTACCCAATCTTGTACCTCGAGTCTTCGTCTCGTACTACACATGCTGGGTTTCGGAACGAAGACGCAGAGAACGAGAGTGTCCCCTACACTGAGGTTCAGGAAGAAGCTTCCGATTCTAATCCAGACGGGCGAGCAACAGAAGCAGAGCCAGATGGACTCGAGGGAGAAGACCTTCGTTGAGTGCTGTGTTAGAGTAGACCTCACTAACTGACAAATTCGATTGAATTATGTAATATTTATGTTATGGCATTACTGGCTATATATCTCAGGTATCCGACGTTGGACAGACTCGTTCATCTCCGAACATTAAAAACATAATGTTAAAAATCAGGAACTACTATACTGCCATCGTAAAGGCACTCGAGCAAGTTCCCTATGTTAGTTAGTTAGTGAGGTCTACTCTGACTAGCATTCTGCGCAGATCTTCTACCTCGTATCCATTTGGCTCTTCTAGTTCTTATGCCCGCCCGTCAGGATTAGATCCTGAAGTTCAGGGTAAGGGGCACTCTCATTCACAGCATCTTCGTTCCGAAAGCCAGCATGTGTAGTACGAAGACTCGAGGTATAACATTGGGCAGACATGCATGTCATGTTCAATAAGGGTTAGAATTGTGTACGAGTCGTGAAGTCGCTTCGTAGTCTCCTCTATTAACTCTTCGGTCCAGACTCATCACGAACGCACAGACTACTGGCTCCTGACTGATTTTTTATGAAAGATGAAAACCCCTTTTGTTTCTTTCCCTGACAATTTTTCGCCTTGGCATTCTCTTTGAAAGCACTCCTCCACTTCAAAGTTTTCAAAATGGTTGCCCAAGGAAGTCAAAGACTCGAACCAGTCCGCTTTAACTGCAAGGCCCGCAAAGCATTGTAGGCCCAAAAATAAATTCGCGATACAGCGAAAAATAATTATCAGCACGATGAAAAAGTAATTCTCAATACTTGTGTTAAAAATAATTCGCAGTACCAATAAAAAATTATTTGTGGTACGCATGAAAAAATTTTTCATACAACAACATAAAAATAGTAAACAGCCTTAATAAAAAATAATTCATGCAGCTAGAAAAAATTAGCAACACACTAAAAAGAATCCTAAGTAGTGATGACAAAAATACACAACGGGTCCATAATTAATAAATGCTGCACTGGCCAAAAAAGTCACTTGTGATGCCATTTTATTATATTAATTTTGACCAGAACGGGCCTCCATACAACTTTGACTTGCCGACAGATGGTAACTTTATTTGGTTGTTTTAATATTTCAATGTTTTTAGTAAGTCATTTTGTTTTCGTGTCACTATCAATCCATCAGCCATGTAAATTTGGTTACAGCGTACAGGAATTGTTCTCAGCAACATACAATACAGCCGGGTATATCGCTAAACACTTTATTATTTCCGTTTTTTTTTTTCAGAGGTTTAAACTCAGAATGACCGAGAACAGTACAACAGTGTTTACTACTATTTCTGATACTGTGGATAACGACACAGAATTTGATGAATATGCCGGGATATTCGACCCTGAGTATCACATCCCACCACTAATATGTGCTGTTATTATCATTGGATTAAACGCATGGGCAATTTCATTGGTGAAAACATTTTCCAACCTACAAACAAACATGAACCTCCTCCTTAGTAGCCTGGCCTTTTCCGATCTCCTCACCGGGTTACTCAGCATACCATCACACGTAGCTTGTGACATCATAAGGAAGACTCCAGTTTGCGTTGCGTCCCAACTGATGATGAGATTCACATCGGTGTCTACAATCTCCCACTTGCTTGCCATCACCATAGACCGCCACATCGGTGTAAAGCACTCGCTGCGCTATAACGTAGTTGTGACAAAACGGAGAGTTTTCATCACTTCAGCTTTCATATGGTGTTCCTCAATTTTCACCTCTCTTATTCAGCTCGCTTGGATAGACTACAAAAGAGAGGATGTCGATGAGGAGGATGATGACATCATCAAACATGAAATCCGTTATGACGTCACTTGGCTGATATTATACTTCTTGCTGCCATTTGTGATCATGACAGTTGTTTATGCCGACATTTTCATGGCAATTTTGCGTCAATATCGTCACATAAAGCGTTACAACAATCCCGGATGGCTGGAGACTAAGAGACGAACTCACAGTGAATGGAGAGCAGTAATCATATTTTCTATAATGTTGCTTGTGTTTGTGATTTGCTGGTTGCCTTTCTTTGCTCTTCGCCTTCACAATAACCTTGGTTCCAACGTTTTTGAAATTTCCCCCATACTTGTATATCTTTTTATTTATCTGAGGTTTTTTACCTCCATATTTAATCCATGTGCTTTTATTCTTGCTAAACGAGACTTTCGTCAAGCGATCAGTGCTTCACGAAGGATCCTTTTTACACGACTGAGATCAAATTCCCTGCACTCATCTGTAAAGACAACTACTGTTTAACACGACTTAAGCCCTGAATACTAGCATGCACATTCCTCACACCCTTTCCTCACTTCTCCTTTGGTGCCAAGAAGGAACAATGGTACAAACAGGGAATCTTTGGGCGTTGGCCAGGATAAGTGAATTTCACTAAATCTATTCTTAGAGGTTGTAATTAAAAGGAAGTCTAATTCTTGAGACGTCCACACATGTTAATCGACTATTTTACGTCATCAATTTCACTCGCGACTGTCTCATAGCAAACGGTGCAGAATATTGTAACGGTCACTGTTGAATTCTCCCCTAAAAAAAAGGTTTCGGACTTCTCGCTTCGAAAACCATCTTCCGAACTTTCAAGCGTTTAATTGGTCTAAAATAACTTTGGTGAAATTCACATGTCCCAAGAGCCAGACTGGGCGTTTCCTCTGTTCCATTATCCTCTCTTGCTGGTGCTGATAACAAATCTCGTTAATACGGACAATGAAGGGGCCACAAAAAGTGTCTGTATTATTAGACAGCTCTAGACTCTAAGACGAGAACGACTACGAGTACGAAATTTTCTCAATACTAAGTAGTGCGCACGCGTGAACCAGCGTCATTTTGGCGGGAAAACGTGTTAGCCGTCGTCACTCTACTACGAGTCTTAGAGAGAATGTCGAAGTGGCGGGAACAAGATGTCATGTGTTAGAAGTTTTATCATTTTTTGATCTTGAGGGGGCGTAACCTCCTTCACTAAAGATAACAGTTTTAACTTTTCTAGTGAAAAATAGTAAAATGAAGCTTTCCGGGGTGTCTATATTTTGAGAATACGCGAAAAACCTTTCAGTCAAATCTCGTACTCGTGGTCTCTCTCGTCCTCGAATCTAAAGGTCTCTATTGAATTCAACAGTAGAAAATACTAAGGGAATAAACGAGGATATCGTCGAGTTAAACATCTCTAACCTTCAAAAAGCCCTTTTTCTGCGGACTAAATCCACGAAAACACTCAAAAATTGCTTATCTATGTATTTCTTAATCAAAACCGTCCTCTGCATAACTCTAATAAGGAAGCCAAAATAGTCTAGCTAAAATTGGCGACTACAAATCATCCTATCAGGTGTATACTATAGCGTTGGGAATATGGAAATGCTCTCAACTGAAAGGAAAGTTGTATTACAGGAAAATGTTGATAATGAAGTGTCCGCATTAGCGAGGTTGATTTTCTATGAGAATCTGTTGATTGGGCAAGAAGCTAGTGTCCATTGTCGGCATTAATGGGTGTCCGTATTAAGCGGGTTGAATTGAGAGAAAATGTAAGGGTTACCCCAGGAAACAAAGAGAAGTGTCCGTAATAACGAAGTGTCCGTTTTAGGCGGGTGTCCGAAAAGTGGGGTTCGACAGCTATAATTTCCTTTTTTCTCATTATAATAAATAGTGATATTTTGGGGGAAACTAGTTTCTTATCAATCTTAGGGTTTTAAGGCTGATGAACCTTTAGAGTTCTTGGCATGTGTGTCTTGCAATACCGACTCAAATCGTGCGGCCATCAGTGGCCAAACCCTATTTATAATAAGTTCCCCCAGAGCGAGTGCATCCTCAGTACCCCTGAGTTACGTCACAATGCATTATTCGCCATGCAGTTGTCACTTATGAACTGCTGTGACGTCAACGCCATGTGAAAAGATCGTTTCTTGCCAAGAGTGATAATTTCGGATAAAGTTTTTAAAATGTAGAAAGTTTTTCGTTTGATACGCCTTTTAAAATTTCTTCTGTAGTCTCAAATACGGCCTCTATTATGGGAGAATATTGTTAAGTACTGGTCTTATATGTTGCTCATAAGTCATTGTAAGAACATTATTGTAGACTTTGACGCCTACCATTTGACTTTTGATTTGGTTTGGGTAAATTTTCTTTCCCAAACCTCTGGTGATAGAATTTTTTCCTGACATAAAACGGAGTAAGAATTTTTTTTTTCACTACTATGCGCCATGAAAAATTTTTTTTCAATGTAGGAATTTTGTTTTCGTCAGGTATTTCCTTTCAAGAATTTTTTTTCGCTCGAAATCATTCATCATTTTTTTTTCTGAAATCACCCATACCCCCCCTCCCCCCCCAAGCCATTAACTAAGTATTTATTCTATCTGCCCAGGCTAATTCGTGCCTATCTAAGTAGAGCACTATAATTAAAGTCCAAGCTCCTTACTGCGTTATTCGTAATGATGAGTAAAGGATGATCGCTATTCCTAAATTGAATTTTACCGTAAATTAGAATTTGACCGGCATTGCGCATGTCTTTCAGAAACGAAAAATAAAAAGGAAAAAAAGTGTGATGAGTTCTGAGAGGTTTCTTTACTAATTAGCTTTAATGTGACCACAGACCACAGTACTCTTTGACATCTCTTTTACTACTTGGAGTAAATAAGCCTTTTTGGTTACAGTATTAGCCTTACTTGTATCCTTACGCCTCGCCCACACGTACCTATTCGAATTTTTTTTGGAAACGGATATTTTTTCTCATTTTCCGAAAAATTTGTGTCTATACACCGTATTCGAAGCGTTTTCGCACGTCCACTCCTCGAAAACGCTGATGAAACAATGGAAATATGATAGCATCCCTTACAGGCTACGCGCCGTATGATAAAACGGTAAGCCAGTGTTTTAAAAAAGCTCCAGATTTTGGGAAAAAAATTAGAAAACCTGCGTTTTTGGTACCTGAAAACGCCGTTTAAGTGTAGTTGGAAGGCAAATGGAGGAAAAACATCTTCGTTTTTAAAACTTTCTGGATACGTGTGGACCGGGCCCAGTAGTATAACCGTTCGTCACTGAGTTCTCGGAATAAGCTCAGCGTGCTTTGGCGTGCTGCAAATTCAGTACCACGATGCAAAGCGAGCGGGAGGTGGCAGAATGGCAATGGCAGGGGGATCATGGGATTCCGATTGCGAATCGAGGGGGACTTATTTTTTTGCAAATCAAGGCCTGATACCGAGGTGGTAGTATAGTTACCCGGTATAAGTGATGTTTTTGCGTTAGAGCAAGCAACAATACACAACATAGTTTATATCCACTGTCAGCTTTCAAAACAGCAATTGCTTTATTCGTGCCAGAGTGCTAATGGAAAATGACTTGTATTTGCAAACTGAAAGGAGTGCATTATTAAAAAATTAATTCTACTAGATCAAAGAATATAAGGAGCTAGCAGTAACTAATAAAATTTGCTAGGAAAGTACTCTGTTGGACTTACTTTATTTATCACAAGTACGTTATTTTATTTATTTATTTATTATTTATGCTGTTTTAAAAGCCGTTACATGACATGTGCGGCTTGATTAAGATTCAGCTGACGCAGATTAATGTCGCGGTTAACTTACGTTGTATTTCATTCACTAAAAAGTTCTCTTTCCTATGTAGAGCACAATTCAGTAGGGATAAAAATGAGTATGAGCCATAAAAAACTGGTTTCTTTTTTACATAATTACTTCTTACCTATTCTGGCCATTCTTTGTAAAAGTGCGACTAATGGATATGTTCTAGTTATTTAAATTTTCTATTGAACGTGACAGTGGTCAGCAATTTGTTGCTCCTCATATTTTAAATGTCTAATTAACAAAACAAGAAGTTGATTTCATTGGCAGTTGGAAATAGCATACACTTCTCGCTCCGGAAGAATTAAAAATGCGTCAAAACTGAAACTAATGGAAAATACATTTGTTGCTAGGTCATTAATACCTGATTCCGATTCAACATCGCCTCACATTGAAAAAAATCTTTTTGTGTATGAATAGGAAAGCCATCTTCTATTGACAGCAAACGGCTGTACATTCTTATAAGCCATAACGCTTCATTAATGTTTTGAATCCAAGTTCTACCAGGCTTCTGGTGTATTCAGCATTGAAAACGGAGTGAGTTTGAGTTTTTTTCTTCTTTGAGTTTAGTTTCTTTTTATGTTTGTTATAAGTAGACTAAATATCTTGATTTGATTTGTTTACTTTTGGGTCGTCATTCTCCATTTTCTTTGTTTTTTGAAGACGGGAAGTTAATGCAACTTAGACCGCTCCCCGACATTTGAAAGATTACTTCGTCATGGCGCATATCAGCTCTAAAAATAACACGTCCGAAGGTAAGCCTATCTAGGTAATCCATAAAATATTACGGCTAATACAGTAGCTTTGAAATGGAATAAAAAGCAATAGATGTATAGATTAAAAATGAAATCTGAAGAACATATCATTTTATACTTTTAGAACGCCGACGATTAGTCCAATCAGCTAAAAGGTTAGACTGCACCTCTGATATAAAGGCTATATTTTGTAGTGGAGGAGTGTTACACAATTGATAAAAATTGAAAAATTTTGTTAAGAAAAGTAAACAGCACAGACCGTAGAGATGAATAATTCTTTGACCAGTGTATTTTTTTATTCTATCATCAAAGCTGCCGAACAGTATGAATTTTACGAAGGCTTTTTTGATCCGAAAGCAGATGTCCTTCCGATCTTCCTGGCTGTGTTGATCGTATTCGTCAACGGATTGGTTCTGGTGCTTATGGCACGAAAGAAACACCTTCGATCGATCACCAATTTGTTGCTTTGCAGCCTGGCAGTTTCTGACCTCTTAACAGGCCTGGTTTCTGTGCCTCTTTTTATCACGTGTAACATCGTCCGCCAATCAGTGGTTTGCATCATTCAAGATCAGATGTCTCGTTTTATTTCGTCGTCGATCGTATGTCACCTGCTGTCTGTTACGACTGACAGGTAAAATTAAAATTTCTGTAAAATAATCATTTGTCGTCCAAAAATGGCGAAAAAAATGAGGACACTTGAAAACTTAAGATGTTATCCTTGTCTTAAGAAATTATAAAAAAAAAAAAAAAACAAACAGCTAATAACAATAATAAACAAACAGCTAGTACCATTCAGGTCCCGTCAACAACGGAACACTTACGGAGAGAAGGAGAGAGAAGGGTGGGAGAGGGGGGAGTGTAAAATGAACGTACCATTAGCCTCAGGTTTGCTAGTCAGATAACCATTTCGAACTGAAGTAAAATAAGGACTCTTTACCTTTTACCTTTTTTGCTACCGGTTGTGTTACTGAAGAGGATTCATTATAGGATTTCATCCATAGGCGTAAACGTTACAACAAATAGCAACTTGCAATTGTATAAGTACTACTGAAGAATTTAATTTGGAATTATGGTAACCGACTAGGATTTTATCAGTCTGCAGGCCCACGTAACGTTTAAGTAGTTAGTTTGCGAATTCCACCTATCTTACTTCTTTCAGATATATGGCCATAATATATCCTCTCCATTACACAACTTTTGTTACACGACCCAGGTGCATCCTGGTTATCCTGCTCATTTGGCTGTTGTCGGCGGTTACTGCTTTAGTACAGCTTGTTTGGCTCGACCCATTCCACCACAATCTGGATGAAGAACCAACTGACTACGTCATGAGAGCCGAACTTATTTACGACATTGTGTTCCTCGTGTTGTTTTTTGGACTTCCATTTATCTTCATGAGCTTTACATACATTTGTATTTTCGCTGAAATCATTAGACAGGGCCAAAACATTCAGAAACAATGCGTGCCGTGTTTGAATAACAAGCGGAAACAAAGACGTCATGAAAGAAAAGCGGTCTTAATTTTTGCCGCCATGTTGTGTGTGTACATAATCTGTTGGCTTCCTTATTTTGCACTTCGGAGGATAGATTATTCAGAAATTCCCTTATCCTTGGCATATGTAATATATTGGTTTAGGTTCCTTGCATCGCTGCTAAATCCCTGTATGTATATTCTGGGAAAACAAGACTTTCGTAAATCTCTTTTTCTTTGTAAAGGTAACCCGCTAGTGAATAGTCAAACCTCCAGTTCAAAGCCAACAGTTCCAAGGAGGTCCATGGCAACTTCTCAAGGAGAAAATTACTTGATAGCTATGCAACCTTTATCAGGTGTCATGATCTAGAACAGGAACATTGTCCTATAAATGTCAAGCTTACAAATTTATGGGGCGAGAGTTAGGTTACTTTGGGATGCCATGCAAGGACTTTATGATGACTTTCCTATTGAAATCATCAGTCGATTGAAGAGCAGTCGACTGTAAGGTATCTCCAACTGACTCGGTTTATTTGGGCAGTGTTCACGATGCCATCTTCGGAGAAATTCGGTCTTGTTTGGGTCGATCCTAGACTTGCTTGGAAATCTACTTCCTGCCGTGGGGTTCCCTCCCGTGGGATGGCTCATACAACGCGTACATATTGACAGGTTCAGCCTTCTACATGCGAAAAATGGGCCTAGGGTTAGTGCCAGTGAGATAGTAGATTTTCAGGCCTCGCAGAAGGAGGGACTGGGGGCCCACTTTTGAAATAAATAAAATTTAGTACAGTGGAACCTCGATATAACAAAGGGCCAAGGGACTGGCAAAATATATTCGTTATAACGAGGTTCGATTCGTTAGCTTATATCGAGGTCCTTTTTAATATTGCCATATATTTTACTATTCCTCAAAGAATAGTTCGAATTAGACCGAGGACTTCGTTATAAATTAGAGGTTCCACTGTGACTGTAATATACATTTTCATAGACAGTATTTTTGCTGGAACAAGAATCTTCCAGCATCTAAATATATCATTGGTCCGTTTCGAGTTCTAGATCTGATGCGTACTAGTACAGTCAACTCTCTCTAAGACGGACACCTTTGGGACCGGCACCAAGTGTCCATCTTAGAGAGGTGTCTGTCTTATGGAGAGTCAAATAAAGGGAATAAAGAAAGGCAAGGACCAACTCTAGGTGTCCGTTTTACAGCGGTGTCCGTGTTATAGAGGTGTCCGTTAAGAGAGAGTCGACTGTAAGCCTCAAAACGCCTTGCACTTAGTCCTAGACTTCTGCGTTTTAATTCAAACCAGCAAGGCTATGTGGCATATGCAACGGAATGGAATCTTTTTTTATGAAGGTTCTCTTTTAAATCTGAAGACTACGCCACGGAACTACGGATTCTTAAAACGAATTATACCGGCTGATGATGTGGTATCTGACGCATTTCGATGACATTATGAAAATGAAGGCGTTACAGGAACCTAATCTCATGATCCTTGATCTGCAAACTTCTATCGGTAAATCCTGCATGCTGGTGCAATCTGGCTCAGCAGGAGAAAGGTACTCTTCAGCTGCTTGAAATTTATAAACATAACTCCGCCCAACAAAAATGATCTAAGAAAGGTTCAGTAACCTCACAGTTGTAAACAGCCACAAGAGAACAGCCAAATTTATCAATATCATTACTAATATACAGATTTAGCCAGGGCTAAAAGCGAGGCTCCCATGCATTAATAAATTTATAATTTAAATCAAACAATAAACTTGTATTCCACAATTCAGTTAACTTTAGAGCACATTCATGTGACTTTTCACGGAAAGGCTTAGTGATTTTAGACAAAAATAATTTGCAAACAGCCCCAGAGTGAACCAAATCTTACATCGAGTTGATGGCCTCATATGTACACCCAAAAACTGGCAATCGTCTTTGATCACATTTTTTAAGAGCCATAATGACTCTTGATCACCGTAGGTTAATTAGGCCTGGAAAAAAGTTCCGGCCGAATTTTTTGCGTTCGACAAGTTTACTTTACAAAATATTGTCAACAAATCTGGCTTCGTGTAAACCAACCTTATATATCATTTATACATCACATCTGAGGTGAAACAGTACTATGAGGTACTGTTTTTATCATACAGACCTCGGACAACAGAATGCAGTATTTGACAGTTTTGCAATACAAATTGCTATCATTCAATATTCAGGACGATCAAAGCACGCGTGGGCTTTAGCTAAACCGTTAAAAAAATTTCCAAAATCACCTATACGGCCAGCCGGTTCTGACTTTTGCAGTGATAGTTGTGGCGAGTGTTTGAATGAACATTAACACAGTTAAGCTCCAATATACTAAAGAATTTATTATATTTATTTTTTATTTTAAAATGGTTTAACGCGCGGCACTTTGAGTACTCTGGGAAGCGTTGTTCACTGAACGACTGAAAACAATCGGCACAGCGATTAAAATTACAAGAGAGACTACTAATAACCAACAAAAGAAATAAAATTCGATGAAACATATACAGAGACGACAATTTTCATTCAGGAAGACAAGTATTAAAGTGTCTCTAAAAATCCTGAGTCTTCGAGCTTAAAGCTGCAGTTTTTGTTTTAAGCCGGCTTCCCGGTGTTTGCTTTTTTCAAAGACAAACTCGAGGCAAGAAAATCGCTCAGAGCTTCTTTTACAGCCTGAGTTATAATTAAAAATTCTTTGGAACGTGTTCTTTCTATTTGCGGTGAGAAAAAAGATCTGTAAGCTTATATAAACCTGATACTCGGTCAGATCATTGTCTCAAATCTTACAAACGTGCGTAAACAAAATAGCCGCATAAACTACGCTTGACTTCATTAAATTGAAAATAAAAAACAAACAACAAATACAATAATTACTTGGGCTTACCACTCGAGATGCAGCTCCTCAAAGGTATCAAGTAAGGCCAGTATCGCTTCAGACTTTGAAACCCTCTTACGCATTAAGCAAGATGGAAACGAAAACGATGCCATCCGAAATCGGATTTCCAACTTTGACAAGTGACGTATTTCTCAACCAAAAACCCAATAAACAAACTAGCTATGGATAAAAGAAGACTTCCGATAGCAGCTGAATTTCCTTTTGTACATCTAGTGGAAAAGGACAGTTAAAAAAATCACAAGTTGACACAAAACTCTGTCAGGTTCAGCTGTCAAAGTAAACAAGACTCAAGATGCTGCCTAAATTTTCGGCATGAACCCACCTGTCAAATTTTGACCAATCAGAGCATAAAAAATGGACGTAGAACGTGACCAACGCGTGAACATGGTGAGAAAAGTCAAAAGCAACTGTCTTCCCTGCCTGTAGCAGCTGACTGCATTTTCGCTTCCGAGATCAGTTTGAAATCAAAATTTTAATTGTGCGCCACATAAACACAACATATTTCATACGAATTTTTTTTAAAAAAAAATAAACTTGAGCCTGCGACCATTTGAAAACTAGTACCTTGTCAGCGGATAACTTCAAAACAATACGTGACCTCGATGGGTCGAAACCTGAGCCCGCGATTCGCTCAAGTGATACCGGTCAGCGGATACCTTGTTTTGACAGCTGTCAATTGATCACAACATTGATGTCCAATATGTGTATCAGTTTTCCTGTGCTCCCAAACTAGCTAAAAAGTATGATTGAACATTGTTCGCGATCTAGTAAAACGATTAACTGGTCAGCGGACAGCTTCCAAATAAATCACGTCACCTCGATGAGTTGACACATGAGCCCGCGATATGGTCATGGGATACTGGTCAGTGGCTATCCTGTTTTGACAGCTGTCAATTGACCATATTGTGAGTGTCATATATAAAAGATGAGGACTTGCCAAGACACGCCTGAGACACCCCTCCCTTCCTTTTGATAGTCTCCCCTACCCTACCCGTACAATCTGTAGACTCGTACGTACGCTCGGTCAGTCACGTGACAACCAAATGAAAAGAGGTTGACCATATTCCATGAGTATGGGGCTCTGTCCCACGCGCGCTTCGCGCTTAAGTAGTTAGTTTGATAAATCTTCACCTTCTCTTAATGCGTAGGCTGGCAACCAAGATGGGAAGCCATTTTAAATGACATCACTGGTCCCCAACAGTGCAATATATTCCATAATGTTTACGTCATCATACATTCTTTGCAATACGAAGCTACAACATTACAAAATCTCAAGACTGCTCCCCAAACCCACCCTACCCTTGTACCACAGTGAGGGTATATATTTGCTCGTCCGAGGTATAATCATCTTAAATGTTTCGTAGCTATTATCGACTCCAGTACCTCACTACATACTGTTTTCCTTTCAAGCTTATCAGTTTAAATCAGTTAAGTGGTCTTCTATTTTCATAATGAAGAAAGAAAAGTAATCACAGTATGTATCGGACAAAGCTGTTGCGGCTTTCCTTTATAAAAATAATAGAGACGGTTAGAAAAGTAAGGATCGCCAGAGAGGAAAAGGAATGGAAGACAAAGTCAATAAATCAGTTTCGGCTGGTACCTGACGAGAGGTTTTTCGGCATTTTTGACAGGTTTAATTTTACAGATGTCTTAATTGTTGAATGCATGCTATTTGGTAGATTAATATGAAGTTATTTTTCCTTCGTTTAATGGCCTAAATTCTCACAAAAAAATGCTCATTATTTATTTTTCTCTATATAAGCCTGTGTAAAACAAATTGCGCGATGCTAACATACTGATAATTTCAATGGTGATGGTTGAAAGGGGTAAAGTTAGCATATTATACAGCATTTCCTGGCAGCATATCTGTAAGGTTTTGGCATTAAAAATAAATTGCTTCACATTATATGGGAAGTACACCCGATCCACACTAATGGATCCATTGGGAAGATTACATTTCCAGTCATAACAATAAAGATAGAGATAAAATGTCAAACTACTTTTCTCATCAAAACAACAGAATGGTAATTTCGCTTTATCTGCTTGGACCATGCATGTGTTGATGCATTCACTGTTGTTAGACAAAATTTTCGAAAGCATCAATAATCTTTGAATATAGCTCAAAGAGAAATTATGTTCACAGGCAAAGCTCTGAGTACTAGGCCGAAAGAGTGAACAATTTGACAGACTGATTACTTCACGAAAGGATAAGAAGAGCAACCTTTTTGAAGAAATATAGGTATGTAACGCCCCAAAGGATATGGTTCTTGCGCCGTTTCGTTTGATCTGAAATCGGTTATAGACTGTGCTCATTTTAGTCTGGGTATGGTTTTAGAGAGAAATACGGGAGTGTGTGGACGTATTTATCTTTTCAATTCCAAATGGATTTTAAGAATTTTTTTTTTTTAAATGGGTAAGGATTTGGAGAACCGGGCACTTCCCAGAAATAATTCCCATGAAAATTCCCCCGGGAATAAGTCTCACTTAAACGAAGCTAGGGATATTTCATGTTTAACGAAGAGGCGCTAATATATTTAAGTTTTTACAAATTGACATCAGAGGATATTAGTTTAATATCAAGCGTTTCCCGAGTGTTGTTTGTGAATTTCAAAATTTGCATGTTCGTTTTGTTTGAACGACTGAGATGTATGCACAGCTTATTTGCGGGGATAACCAAAAACGTAGGTGAAGATACATATCTTTATCCAAGACGATTTGAAGAGGTTTCAACAAAAGACAATCAGCCCTTATCTACTCGTAAATTGACATTGAAAAGGGTCAGACTTGGGACTTAGCTTAAATACTGGAGAGTCCGCATGACGAGGTGAAAATAGACGTTGTATTAACGCGTTCCGGTCGTCGTTTTGAGTAGAGGAGGCCCAAGCTCAATTTAGTGTACGTAAAGAGATTCGAAGAATATTTTTTCATCGAGGGACCCGGAGGATTATTTCTGACAAGCACTTATGTCGAGGAATGCACGCAATGGTGAAAATGAGGTCAATTCCATCTGGATTCTGGATTAACTCTTGATTTTGTTTGCTTTACAATGTGTCTTGACTCACGGAGACTGAGATGTTTAGTAGAGTTTTAGGCCTTATTTTACTGAGGGATCCCACAATCATCTGATGAATTATTGTTACCTGACCCAATGCTACCCTTACGTTTTGCAGAGGCAACGGGTCTGTCCCTTTTTTAAAAAACGTTCTGAATGTGATTCTTCAGCCAAGGTTTTAGTTGGTGAAGTACAGGGAGCTCTTGTTCATGCCATCATTTACATTCCTTATCCCTGAATATCAGCTGTCAAGAGAGAATAACGAGACACAGACGGAGACGCCCAGTCCAGCCATTATGGGTCTGTGAATTTCACCAAAGTTATTTTTAGACCAATTGAACCCTCGAAAATAATCTGGAGTTGGTTTCCAGAGAGGTCCGCAAACTATTATTCAGTGTTGTCAAGAGATAATTCAACAGTCCCCATTACTATATTCTGCAGAAGCCAGAACTTCTACAAGGTCTACAAAGTCACCAGTGGTCTTGTATTTTTTACTAACGTCTCTTCTTCAAAATCCAGTGCCGACACTAACAATTTTTATACAGTTAAGGCGAAAAAGCGTAAAACGTGAGCCACTCTGAACAGTTTTGGCCGTTTTATCTTTGTTTTGGCCTCGGTTCGCTGATCATCATTTCAAATTTGGCGCTCGGAGTGCGCTAAAAGTTTCGGGATATGTCGCGTGATTCTGAGCGATGGCTTTGAGACAGTCGCGCGTAGAATTGATGACGTTGCAAACAATCGATAGAAATGTACGGACGTCTCAGGACTTAGAATTAGACCGATTAATTACAAACTCTAAAAATAAAGTTACTGAAATCAACCCCCTAAGATTCCTTCTCTGTCTCATTATATTATTCTCTCTTGCAGTCGTCGAACTCTTCCTTTAATAAGGGATGGAACACTAGAAAGATGGTAATGGAGGTAGGGGAAAGTAAACAAAGGAAGGAGCCCATATCCCGGAGCGAGCAAATCCCATACTAGGCCTATGTCACGGCGCTTTTACGGACCAGTTTATTTTTAGACACATTTTAGGGCACTTTTTCCCGCAAAAAGAGAATCTCCACCATGTCTATGAGCGCATTTGAAGTATAACATATCAAAAAGGAAAACCAAACGTTATTAAAAGGCAAAAAATATCATTTTTAGGTCGTAGGTTTTGCTGACTGCTTTGCGGGATTTAAAAGATATTCAAAATTTTCGCCAAAACCGTTCTAAAAATAGACTGGTCCATAAAAACGCCGTGACACCAGCGCATGGAAGTTGCTCGCTCACGGTGATGGGTTCCTGACAAAGGAAAAAAAAACTGCAAGAGAAAATGTCCCTAAAAATGTTCATAAAAAGCAAAACCCAAAGAAAAAAATTCAATCACCAGACGAACCTCATTTTACTTTACATTAAACCAATTCTTTCAAAGTATAGGGCTTTGCCACACCCTCTCATCTGAAAACCTGGATCCTTCTGTCGGTAATCCACCCCCTCCCTCAACACTTTCCTTATGGTCCGTCCCTTGGTTAATATGTACTTAGTATCGCTTCGTAGAAAATCTACTTCATACTCAGACTGCGCATGCGCATTTCTGGCTTACAGTCTTCCAGAATCCGTTTAGAAGCCCTGCTGATTTCTTAAGTCCCCAAAAAGAGGAAAATGCGTCAAAAAAGGGAAGAAGTTCTGGTAAAAAAGAGGAAGTTATATATCAGTGTACACCACGCGCCATTTCTTTTGCTTTATGGTTGCCATGGTTACTGGAGCAGAGAATCCTATGATTTATGCATTGTAAATTTACATTTTAATGTGGCTGTAGCGAATTGGCGTGCGACATACTTATTTGATTCACAATATTTTCATCATGACAACCGTGTGGAAAGTTTATTATCATAAGCAAACATTTTTAAACTTGAATCAAGATTATGGATTTTTTTCGTCTGGTTTATTGAGCTTGGTAACGAAATCGAAAACCCCTTGCTGATTTCTAATCAACACCTTCAACTCGTTTTAACAGGAGTTAACTATGCAGCCTTCTTAATAGTGTTTTGTAAACAGAAAAACGTCCCTAGGCGCACCAAGCTAATTAAAGGGAACATCTCATGAATAAACGGCCTTTCACTGGAATAATTAAGGTTAGTGCGGTGTGAAAGCCAGTAACTTTCGCATCATACATCAGTCAGCCAAACCGATTGCGATCAATAATTCGTAGTTTATATATTTCTGACTTCGATGAGACCGACCTTATTTTTAACTGTTATTGAATACTACAACCAAACTCACGACGAATGTAAGGAAAACCATTTTGATAAATAAATATTGAACAGTAACAAATTTAAGCGAGATAGAACTGTACAAAAATTAGTGGTAGCGAAAAATCCGTTTTTGAATTCTTTCCTCACGAACTCTGTTGATAAATCCAAATTTTTGCGTTGGTAAATTGATTATATTATATTTTGTAAAAAACTAAAATTAAAGGATTTTGCTCCAAGTAAGAGATTAGAAAAAATTTACTTAGGGAAAAAGCCGTTGATGTCGCTTTTGATATTAGTTTAAACTGCAGCTGTTTTCACACCTCAGGAAATTACATTCAACCTCGGCTGTGGGGTGTAAGGTAATATACAACCTCAAATTAATGTGAAAAACTAAAAATTATTACAATAAAATCATTGTTAACATACGAAAAGAATGGTAGCCTTAAAATCGCTTTCGAGTCTAATAAAACACCATCAACGTTACAACTGAAAAACGTGAATAACTTGATTCTTAATCTGCACGCTTGATGACCTAGGAGGGCGGAATTTTCCAAAAAAATATTTTTCATCAGATTCAACATTCAAACCAACTTAATCCGCTCGATATATAATTTACACCATATAATTTACACCCGGGATGAACTTAGCCAGTTTTTTTTTCCTTGTAAACAGCAGATGAAAGCATCGTCATTGTCGGTCGCTTAGAAGTCCAATCACTTAATAGTTTTTGTGGAAATATGTTCGACATTGTACATAAACAAATTTGTTGACGTAAGAACTTGCTACCTTTCAGTTTCCATAATTTCCCATGTAAATCATCTACAGTTAAGAATGGGCTCTTTTCACTCAGTGTGCAAGACGGGAAAGAGGTGGCGAATTTGCGATTAACCGTAAGTATTCGTTGTCGTATTTCAGTAACGACAGAAGTTCCTCTTTGTTATCATATTTTGGGGGAGACTTGAAGTTAAAGAGAACTTGTTTTAGTAGAATAACTGTATAAAAGGGTCCATTTTTGTTTCGTCGTGCACATCATTGCGCGCCAGGCCGACCGTTTGCTTAATAATTTCTTTTTACATTGAATACCAAAAAGATTGCCAATCGTTTTCCTTTTGATCTTTGTGAACATTTTGCCACTTTCTTTAAGCTTGTAAGAGATAGTTTTGCCTTTTTGATTACTTGTTCCTGAGTCAAATTGAGAGTGCCGGAACCTTTGAAACGCAGCGATTCCTCCAAACATTTAAAGTAATTTTAATCTGTATAAATCGCGATTTTCTCCCAGGGTACTTCTGTTTGAGTAAAGCTGGCTTTCAATGTATTTTCAATTGTTTTGAAAGCGTTTTTCCGTTTGGAAATAAAAATCACCTCTTTGCCTATATTATCCATCGTGTATATATAATATAGTTAGGCTAAACTAAATTGCATGGGTTTCCCAAGTAGAAATTAACCAGATCGCGGAAGCTTCCATTGAGACGGAAAACATCTTTACAATATTCCGCGCAACAAATAACAAATAAGATTTAATAACATTTTCATTTCCCGTTGTCTATAGCGGAGGGGACTACAAAGCTGGTTGGGCCAAAAAGGCAAAAGATCACTTCTATAATTTATGCTATATTTAGAGGTGAGACTGAAGGATCAATAACGAAGAAAATATGTTTTGGTGTCGGACTGCAGAAACAACTCATATAGCTTGTTTCTACTGTTAATAATAGAAAAAAATTATACAACTGAGAGGAGCTACTGTATTTCGTTAATAAAATTGAACTCTTTACCCTAGGGTGGATCATCAATCCGAAATCTCGAGTAGGAAACCCTTTTGATTGGCTGTAGTATTTTGTTATGTTTGTCTATGTGTGTTTTTGTTGGACTTTCAGGTTCTTTTTAATTGTCCCCGCAGGATTTTCTTATGCGGCAATTGACTTTTGATCTATCGTATGACTACTTTACCACTGAATTTATTAAAAAGGATCAATGGCCACCCCTAAGAATTTGTACTTTGCTTGCATCCTTAGGCATTTCAACTTGAGAAACGTCACGCAAATTCTCAATGCATAACCATGAGTAGCGCCAAAAAAGACAGCTCTCTTTCCCAATCAAATAACACATCCGGCTCCTATGAGACGCTGACCTTCAGTGCAAAGGAGGACGTTCCGCCAATTATACTTGGAGTGTTGATTGTTCTTGTCAATGGACTGGTATTAATCCTGGTATTAAAGAAAAAACACTTGAGAACTATTACAAACCTGTTGCTATGTAGCCTGGCCCTTTCTGACCTTCTGACAGGATTGGCGAGCATACCGCTGTTCATGACGTGCAGTATTTTACACCAATCAGGGCTTTGCATTTCTGCCGACCAGATACTTCGGTTTACCTCTGTTTCAACTGTCAGTCACCTTTTGGTTATCAGTGTGGACAGGTAAAACATTGTCATTAAAACTCAAAGTTCTAAAGGTCTTTACGTCATAGATAAGCGCCTACAGATAATGATATGCTCGTACGCAATAATGAAAAAGCTGTTGCGCTGTAGACTTTCCTCTGCGCATGTACGGTTTGATCTTTCCCATCGAGGAACAAGATGTCAGCTCTTCATTTACCTATTAAATTACCAAACAAAACAAAGATACCGATGGGAGATGATGAAACAAGAATTGCATCAGCTAACAAAATATCTTGATTTGCCACAAATGAATTATTTGAGTTACCCGCCAGTTACAAATCACAATATAGTGGGCCCAGCCATGTCCAACAATAGAGGAGTTCACGCTCACAGTTGCATTATGGGTAATCTGGGCAAGATGGCGAGAATGTCGAATTACAGAAATGTATGGGAAAACCAAGGTTTTCTAAAAACTGATCATGGACTTCTTTGCACTTCAGATTTAGTGTATCGTTTCTTTGAACTCGTAAGTTACTTTTTCCAAAGAGAAAACATCAAATACATGAACTCAGGAAGAAATATCTGGCTTTGAATTCTATTACAAATCTTCTACTGAATTTCCCGCCCCCTTGCCCTGATTACCCATGGTGCAACTATGAGCGTGAACTCCACTATTACGAATTTGTCTTGAGCCGTAATTCCTCCTGTGAAATGATGGAATGGAATTCCACGTTTGGCACTCAGGATTTCACGTAGTGTATACCAGATTCTCTTTCAGTGGAACTTAAAAACCGAATTCCAATCGTTAGTGAGTTTCCGGATTCCTTGAGCTGTATTCCGGATTCTAAAGTCCGGGATTCTGGATTCCACAACAAAAAACTCCCAGATTCCGGAAACAGGATTCCCAATACGTGCAGCGAATTAGTGAGTCAATTTTCAAGCAGTTTTTTTCTTTTACTTCCCAAAGGTCATCAGTGTCTCTGGCATCAAGTTCGTGTTCTCTTTTACGTTGTCATATGATTACCTTTCAGAACTTGACTTATCATTTTCTTTTTCCTCAGATATCTGGCTATCATACACTCTTTACGTTACAAGTCAATTGTAACGCTCCTCAGATGCCTTTCTGTTGTGTTATTCATCTGGATTCTGTCAGCTTTAATAGCCTTGATTCAACTCAGCTGGATCGATCCAGGTAGCCACAACGTCTACGAAGAGGCAACAGCCGAGCTAATTCGAAAGGAGATCATCTACGACGCAGTATCTCTTGTAATATTTTTCTTTGCACCACTCGTGTGTATGGCTTTTGTTTACTCAAAAATCTTCTTTGAAGTTTCGCGGCAGATTAATAACATACGAAAGGAAAGCTACCCAGGTTGGCAAAAAGTAGAAGAAATGAAAAACGCGGAAAGAAAAGTTATCTCCATTTTTGCCGTCATGTTAATGGTCTATACAGTCTGCTGGTTGCCTTACTTCATACTTCGGTTTATATTTAATGACGGAGATCTACATCCCCTTGTGGCACACATCTCAACCTGGCTTCGATTTCTAACTTCGTTTCTTAATCCTTGTTTATACATTTTCGGTAAGAAAGACTTTCGGAAAGCCTTTAGCCGGAGAAAATCAAGAGAGAAACGATGCCAAATCTTCTTTTTAGCGGATCCTTTAGAGCGCTCAGGCTGATCTTTATGTCATAAAACTAAGACTGCCTCTGAGTTTTTGGTTCTTTTAGTTAACACGTACGTGAGAGAGTGTGAGAGAGTTCACAGGGGAGAAGGAAAGGAATGGATGTCATTCCCTCAGGAAGTTTTTCCCCTTTCTTTCTCTTTTTTCTTCTGGGATTTGAAAGAGTGATATGGATTTCTAGACGGCTTAGACGTATCAATTGTTGGAGTGGATATTCCGCTATTTTTAAACTCTCTTTATATTTTTGCCGAAAGCATATCTTAGTTTGTTGAGCTTGTTACAGTTAATTAACAATTAATGAATGAGGCTGAGTATCTTATAAAGAATTATGGAGATCGAGGAGGGTGTTATCCGTCGAGGCCGTAGGCAAAGGCGGATAATACCGTCCGAGATCTCCATAATTCTTCATAGGATACGAAAACCGAATTCAATAATTGTTTTATTTTTCATTCAAAATAGTTCCTAGTTTAAAAACACAGCTAAAACATGCTTGCCTCTATCAATGTTAAGTTCATTTTCGATAGTGTACTTTTAGGGTTGTTCAGCTCCGCAAATATTCTCCAAATAGCAGATGTCGCCCCTCGAGTTGTCTTCTTGCTGTTCTTGCCATGTTTTTAGCTATTATTTCGCCCAGTTCTTACTCTTGAAAGGACTGAAATGTCCGCCATTTTTGTTTTCACAACCAAAACAACTCAACCTCGTCCCCATGTCTTCTCGGTTAACGGTGCACTAACCTGCAAGAAGGCTGCACTTTTGACGTCATCAATTCGCTGATGAAACGCAAAATTCTTCCAAATTTGGTCACCAGTAGCTGGTTATGGTGAATTATGGGTGTGCGTGTGTCTGAATCTTGCCGAGATCTCGGTGAGATTCAGAAATCTCGGTGGCCAAAATCCTGCCGAGATCTCGCTGAGATACCCTAATGTCGGCGGCCAAAATTCTGCCGAGATCTCGGCGGCCAAAATTCTGCCGAGAGTCTCGCAGAGATTCCTAAATCTCGGCTGCTAAAATCAAACTGATTTTCCTTACATGCCACAAATCCTGGAATTTTTTACAGAGAATGATTTCTGGCTGTTATGGCTCTTCGACACTAGAAAAGCTAGGAAAGCTAAGAATCAATTTCCATGCTTTACAGGCCACACTTAGTTAACATTTTCGTAACTTTCAATTGTAAACTCCTGAAGTGACAGTCTCAGATACCGGCCTTTTATAATGTAACCTTTGACTTACATGAAAATTAAATATTTATTATTAAGTTGCCTCTTTTATTTACCAATATTGTACAAAATTGTCGAGAAACAATGTATGTTGTCATATCTCCCCCCTCCCCCCCCCCCCCATCAAAAAAATACAATGTTGAAGTCTGAGTGTTTTCTGCTCCTGAGTGAACCACATCGACTTAAGGGTTTATAATGAGATAGGTGTCCTGTGGGTAAGGCCCTTTTCAAACGTCGTGCTACTGCCGTGCCGAACTTAATTGATCGAATTAAATTCGACTTTAGCACGGCAGTAGCGCGACGTTTGAAACCAAGTCGTGCTACTGCCATGTAGCACGGCAAGCCCTGCCGTGCTACACGGCTGTAGCTCAACTTGGTTTCAAATGTAGTGTTACCGCCGTGCCGAACTCAATTCATAAATTACAAATGCATTAGAATACATTTAAATTTTGCTGAACCGTTTCTTTATTATTGTGTTTTGTTTTCGGCAACAGGCGTTCTATTCGACTGAATTAAATTCGACGACTGAAACCAAGTCGTGCTAGTGTCGTGCTGCACTCGAGCTACAGTCGAGCCAGCTTACCACGGCAGTAGCACGACGTTTGAAACAGGCCTAAGTAAGTGCAAAATTCTTAACACATTTCCTCCAATATTGTAGCCATACAAGTATAAAATTATCACTAAGGCAATTGAAAGATATGATTAAATGAAACAATAATAAACACCTTAAGCTCTCATAATCAATCAGAACCTGATTGATGACGGTCCTCTTAACTTAAAAAAAATATAGAGATACTCACATCAGTAGTCTTCAAATAACCACAAACTTTTTGTCACGTGAACGGGAATGAATTTTGTATATTGAGTGTTTTATTCAGCTTGGCCATCAAGGTACAGACATTCAGTTACAGAAGTCTTTATTATTGTTCATAAGAAAAGTATTTAACTATGCATAATAAGTTAAGTAGATTTTATAGTCAAGTAGGTGACTGAAAAAAGTAGCTATTTTGTTTTGCAAAAAGTTCGAAAACAAAATCTGAAATAAAGCACAGAGGTGCTCGTTACTGAAGCTAAAAAAAGAAAAGAAAACTCCTCATCTGTTACAAATACTGTACTGTTACTATTAGATGGAAAGGTGTTTAAGGATTAAGTTTGAATTGATACCACATGAGGGCAGCTCATATAACCGTTTTCTTAATATTAACCTAGCTAGGAATTCACTTTCTCACTCCAGTACCTAAAAAATCAGTCATTTCAGAAACCATTTGACAAAAACTAAGCTTACAAAAAATATAAGTATGATCACTTACCGGAGGGTTTGCATGATCCAAATGAAAAAAATGGCCTGTCATTTGAACTGCATTGTCACTGTGGTGTATTCAAAACATTGAATTAGTTTATAATCACTGGATTATTAAAAATGTAGATTTGTTGGGGAACAAGTACTCCTTCAACATAGGGCGCTTTCCAGAAGTCAGAACTGCCGAAATGCTTTGTCTTACACCAAAAGATTCTCCATACGACATCGGACGGTAAATACAGAAAACGATTTGCGATCAATCCTAATTAGCGCTTATTCATAATCATCAGTGAATTCATGGACCTTGAATTGATAGTGTTCTTTGCAAGATTTTTGCTGCAGTGTTGTTTAAAACAATTAACAGCTCAACTTCAAATGAACGTACGAAAAATAAAATTAAGAAGTCCGAAGGTCATAGTAAAACCTCAAAAGCATTAATAATATCACTGCAGATGCATCAATTCGCGAACGCTATGTAAAGGCCTTACCTTAAATTTAATTTGTGAAGCATCAACCTGTTTAGTATATTAAGAATAGAATAAGGGCTGGCTAAAATGTAGTTCGTTTCCGTTAAACCACACAAGTAAGCTTATCGACATCTTTCCACAAAAAGGGTAAAAAAAAATCAAAAGAGAAACTCCATTTATCAAGGGAAAGGACAGCACTTACCTTTTCGATTATTTTACTGAATGAAAACTTCATCGAAGAAAAGGATTACAAATCGATGTACGGAAAAAAAAGTCTTGCTTTTGTTCTTGTTCTCTGTTCAGCCTATACACGTCATCTCTATAGTTTGGCAGCCGCGTTTTAGAAATTCGCGCCAAAACCGTCAAAACGCGGGTGCTAGGATCCAGTCTTTCATCGTCCCGTTCGAGTGCGGCCATATTGGAATGAACGGTTTTTGAACGTTCGGATCGACCTTTCAGATCTTTTTCCATGCGCTCATTTTTCCACCGGTTAAATTAATGAATGTGTGAGGGACAAGCATGAAATCAGAACTGAGTTCGAAGCAAAACTGCCTCGTACATTGCTTTGAGTTCGCAAGTGAAGTCATCAGTGCAGTGACCCCGTTTATCGCTATTTTTACCTGTTGTCCAGTAGCAGCTGCTCAATGACGAATGGAAGAAAAAAGGCACGTTAAGGTGAGTACTTATGGCTGTATTTTTGGTAATTTTAACTACCCTACACAGTCAATTTTCCTCGCTTTCTTTGGTTTAAGCTTTAATGCATGCACGTATGCGAGCAAGGCCTGGATGCAAGGTAGCTCCCACTGTAATTATAAAGTTCCTATCAGACAGGCGCCTGGCGGTCAGTCAAGGTTTTCCAATCAGTATTTCTTATCTTCAGAATTGCTTCTACGGGTCAAAGAATATACAATGTGAACAACCAAAAGAACCTTGAGCGGATATATTTATTGCCGCTATATAACTTCCATATCTGAGAGCTTTTCCTGTATGAGTTTAGCACAATTTCAAATTTAATAAATTCTTGTCATTCTTGACCCAGTTCTTCAGTTGGGTGGACAGACTTGCTTTAGTATGATGCTTATGATAGGGTCATCTCGTGAATGAATTTACTCTCACAGCGGGGCTGGAAATTTAGCCACTAGAATTAGAGAAAACAGATACATGTAAGCATATGTTCATGCATCTCTCCTTTCATTTTTCACCACCGAATTTGAACTTTTACAATAAGGTTTTTTTTCCTCTAACCAAGATGCTTCCTTCTCTTAAGTTGTTAGTTGATTCTTTAAGTTGTTACTCTTGTGGTCAAAAACCCTCCTTTCTTTCTTTGAGTGAAAATCATTTACAAATAGACAACGTCACTTTGATAAAGTGAATAATGTTGGACAAAAGTTAGTCTTTTTCTTGGCACCTTTGGTTTTCTAATAGTGAAAGTTACTATGGAGTTTCATATCGTCCATTTGAATTTAGTTTGGAGTCAGTGTTTTACAAGTGTTATGCAGATTGAGCGCACTTGAAAGCTGAATTCTTACTAAAGACACTCAAAATATTCAGTCAAAATTGTTTCCAAGGTAAAACCTAAAAATACATAAAATATGCCAGTTGCTGCTTTCATGTTCATAATACAATATATTTTAGTGTTCTTTGGCAGTTTCAAAACATAAAAGGATGTTTAGTCTAGATTACAGAATGATATTCTTCAAATAGCATTTCATACCAGTCCTATTTGTTTTAGGCAGTAGTTTGCTTATTTGTCCTACATAAAATTTGAGACTGATTCTCTACCATTTTCAATTTCTCTACCGAAGCAGTTGAACTATCGTGCTCCTGCTTTCCCTTTTTCTCAAAGTACAATAGTGGTTTCAACTGTTCTGATATTGGCATGTATGTCTTGCTAAACTGGTCAATGGTAGCTGGTTATGAAGAATTACCCAGGGGATTTTTAGCTCGGTAGAAACAAAAAAATATTTTGAATGACCAATTATTAAACCGAGATATTAACAACATTTCAGAGCTCTATTATTTTTGCTAGCTTGGTTTAAACCTTCTTTAACTGCTTGACCAAAACTATCCTATCGATGATCACCAATACAAACCAATTAATTATACGTCATTTTATGTCATGTATCATCGAAATTGACCTCCCTAGTAAAAAGGTATTTATTTATTGTAATGACCACCAATATGGCCATTGGCCTGCTGGTTAGCATGGCTGCAAACCAAAAAGTTTAGAACTATTGATAGAATTAGAGAGAGTGAATCATAAAACTTACTATACATTTAACATTCTTTATGTTTACTTTGTTACGCGAGTCGTGCACACTTCCCTTTGAGTTAATTATTGTTGATTCACTGACTGTTTAATGTAACAGGATAGCTTAAATTAGGCTCTTGGAGTTAAGAGGTCCATGTGGAGTTATCTTTTGTTGGAGTAGCCTTTCATCTGTTGGAGTAGCCTTTTCTGTTTATTTTATCGTTTCTTTTATGCATTGCTAGGAGTTGGACAGCATAAGTGATTGTGATTTCAATGCTTTAATTATTCCTTTTAATTTAGTTTTCAAATTCAAGCTGTATTTTTATTGTAGTCTTCCATCTTGTTGTAGTTTTCCACCACGTGCCATAAAAGTCAATGTAATGAATCTATGAATAAAGAGCCAAGTCAATTCTACGATTGTGGCACTGAGGTAGTGACGGTGTCTCTCAAACGATCCACTACATCGTATTGAGGATCGCGACATTCTTTGGGGTGGGGGGTGGGCGGTATAGTTTGAGGAAGAATTTTTTATAAACTCATTGAAGGTATAATTTATCTGAAATCCCTATTTCCTATCAGATTGACTTAAAGGAAATTTCTACCATAGTCAAACCTCCACTAATGACCACCTTTTTTCATAGCAGTGGTGGCCCAATATTTTGTTTGTTGTCTGCTTTTCAATTTCTTTTCATGGTGGTGCTTGTCAAGATGCTAGAAAAAGCATTTTATATAGCCAAACATGTTCTATTCCCCAAAAATGGTGTCTCACAAGTCAGTCAATCTCCCCCACAATACTGCATGGCCATGTCTCTACAATGGCCACCAAAGCAAATTTAGCATACTATTGATAGTTGTTAAGTTTTCTAACTGATTATTAATTACTTTAACAAGAAAACAGAATTGTCTAGCCAGTACTTTCCTAATGCCACACACACGTGTTAAAAGGTTATTATTATAGTAACCTTTTAACACGTGTGTGTAGCATTAGGAAAGTACTGGCTAAACAATTCTGTTTTCTTGTTAAAGTTTTGATGGGTATAAAATAAAACACTGGATAAAACTGCCCATTGCAAGCCTTCACACTCTTTTAAAGGCTTTCAGTCCAAAACAACATCCTATTCAAAACGGTAAAAATTGTATATCCTGTTTAGGATTCAAGACCTTGAAAACCATACCTTGTAAAGCGGCACTCACACTTATACGCCAAATAAGGAAGTCCCCCCCAGGGCAAGGAACACGCCTGGTGAAGACTGGGTAACTACTCAAGAAGGTACTCTCGGCATGGATAGTACAATAAAGCTTACATGCAAGAGATTGCTACCAAAATGAAAAATTTCCCCTGCTTTCAAATAGCTGTAAAACAAGACATCACGTCTGTCTACTAAATATGTAAGGATTTGAAAACAAATTGGAATGTTTTTTTCAGGTTGTTGTGATATCATGATGGTGGCCACATATAGAAAACTTTTGGCATATCTCCTGTTGAAACCGCCCATAACTGGCAATGAAACTACAAAAATCTGATCAAAACAGATTTTAAAGGCAAATAACACTGATGATCGACGGTGCAGGTACGAATTATTTTGTAACACTGGTAATGTTTATGAACTATTTACTAGAAATAGGTATCTCACAAACCAGAGTAATATATATGAACAAATAACATAATTTATGCAAATTTGTGGGTAAGAGTAAATTGAGATAGCCACAGATAATCAGTTAGATTATGATGAAGTAGTCAGAGTGATTTGCGAATGAATCAGTTTTGTTTTGGCTGGAATGTGCTAGTGACCTCTTTACTTTCTGGAAAACAGTTACTCTCAAATAGGGGGCATTGGGGAATTTAGTCTAATATAGGGTAGAAAAAATTTACTTGAACTAGCTCTGGTATAGGCTAAGGTTTCTAGGGTCCCAGCGGTACATACATACATGTACCTACCCAAAAATTCCTAAAGTGCACCTGGGAAAAAGTAAAATATACACACAAATAACATTATGCAAATTTGTGGATAAAAATAATATTCTTGAGATAACAACAGATTTAAGTTAGATCATGATGAAAATAATAGTCAGGGTGATTTTTGAATGAATGGGTAAGGATTAAAAACAATGGAATGCTTTTAACCACCTTGCTGTTATATCAAAAGAGTGGCCACATGAGAGAATGCATGGCATAAACTTTGAAAATAACAGCCTGGTCATAACTGCATCTCCTGTTGAAACCTTCAAAAAAATTCCCACTACAAAAATCTGATCAAAACACATTGATTTTAAAAGGAAACAACACTGATGATTGATGGTGCAGATAGGAATGATTTTGAAACACTGGTGATGTTTATGAACTATTTACTAGAAATTAGTGCATCTCAGAAACCAAAGTAACATACTACATACAAATATCATTTATGCAAAGTTTTGGATAAAAATAATTCCTGAGATACAAATGTATAACCACAGATTTAAGTAATTTATTTTGAATGAATGGGTAAGGATTTAAGAACAATGATATGCTTTTAGCCAGCTTGCTGTTATATCGTAAGAGCAGCCACATAAGGAACTGCATGGCATAAACTTTGAAAACAAAAACACCCTGGTCATATTGCATCTCCTGTTGAAACCTATAGCTCCCACAAACATTTCCACTGCAAAATCTGATCAAAACAGATTTTAAAAGCAAGTAACTCTGATGATTGACAGTGCAGGTACGAATCATTTTGTAACACTGATGATATTTATGAACTACAGCTGTATTCTAAAAATAGGTATCTCACATACAAAAGTACATATTTCCCCCAGGGGAGGGGGGACGGTACTGCCATTTATGCGAAGGTACATGTATGTGCCACTGTGCAGGGTATGGTTTTCAAGCAGTTTACTCTGGGATAGGGTATATAAATCGGAGGGTTTGGGTCTAGAATCGGGTATCATTTTCCAGGACACTGATCAGTTGTTTAAAGATTTTAGTCTAGACAAGGGAGACCAGTGATTGCCAATTAAAAATGACATTATGTAAATTTGTGGATACGAATAATTGTTGAGAAAACCACAGATTTAAGTAAGAGCATGATGAAGTACTTAAAGGGTGATTTTTGAATGAATGGGTAGGGATTTAAAACAATGGAATGCTTTTTGCCAGCTTGCTGTTATATCATAAGGGCGGCCACATAAGAAAATGCGTGGCATAAACTTTGAAAAAACAGCCTGGTCATAACTGCATCTCCTGTTGAAAGCTAGCTCTCAAAAAAATTTCCACTACAAAAATCCGATCAAAACAGATTTTAAAAGAAAATATGAAATAAATGTCTGAAAAGTTGGTGGTGGTTTTGAATGTAACAGGGGAATACGAGGCAGAGACAATAGATATATCGTTGATAGAAATGTATATTTCCCCTCCTCATATTCCCCTCATGGTAATGCTCATATTCCCCTTGTCATATTCCCCCGCTGATATTCCCCTCATTGTGTTTAACCGTCCCAGTAAAACAACACAAGTCAGAATTTTGAATTTCGATTTAATGAACTTACCAAATTTTCCTTGTCGGTAGTTGTCACAGCTCAGTTTTACCCTTACATGACTCGTTATTGGTCTCAGTCTTAAAATGTCCATGCATCTGCATTGATTTGACTAGTGTACCTTTCAGAAGTCTTTCTCTTCTTTTTGCCTAAAGTTAGACCAATAACTGGTAATATATAAATTTAGCCAGGGCTAAAAGCGAAGCTCCCGTTAATAAATTCATAATTTAAATCAAACAATAAACTTGTAATCCACAGATCAGGGCACATTCATTTGACTTTTGAGGCAAAGGCTGAGTGATTTTAGAGAAAAATCAGAATTTGACCGTCCAAGAGTGAAATTATTTTACATCGAGTTTTTAAATAGTCTTATTTGTACACTGAAAAATAGCAATCATGTTCGATCACAGTAGATTAGGCCTGGAAAACAAATAGACCTATTCGTGTATTGTATATTTGCATTAGCTGTAGCATCATAATGTGGCATTCCGGGCGCCAGTCTCTCCAACATTGCTCCGTTAGAGAGACTATGGATAATTGGACAACCCCGAAATATAATTTTAAGAAACACATGCGCCACGATAGTCCTTCGTGGCAGCCAATTTACACGTTGCATTCCTCTGTCTAAAAGAGAGGCCAAAATAAAAATCAGGCCGGATTTTTTGTGTTCGACAAGTTTAGTTTACTAGTAAATCTTGGCGACGAATCTGGTGGCGTGTAAACCAGCCTTTTAAACATACCTTTTCTCATCGCGTCTCAGGTAAACAGAACACAGACCTCGGACAGAATTTGTTCTTTTTTGCCCTATTTAAACCTATAATTCTGCAGTTTTTCACAATTTTGCAAGAGAATTTGCACTCATTCAATATCCACGACGATCAAAGCACGTGCTTCCTTTGCACAACAAATTATAGCATTGAATTATAAAGCGTTTTCTGTTAGAAAAATCTGGTCCTATGTGATATGCAGGATAATAATTATGGGCTTTCGGCCAGCCGGACGGGTTCTCACTTTTGACAGGCACCAAATTTGCAGTGCGATTAATAGAGTTACCATTTACGCTTAAACACGATAGAGACATTGTTATGTTTAGGTTTTATTTCCCTTTATTCATTAAACTGTGTATGTGGTTTTGTTATGTGTAGTCTTTAAAAGCGAGTGATATTTACGCGCGGCGTTTTGAGTATTCCTGCATGCGATGTTTATGTTCGACTGGAAACAACAAGTGTAGCGATGAAAATTGCGAGAGGGACTACTAACAATCAATAAAATAGGTTTTATTCGGTGAAACATGTACAGAGACAATAATTTTCATTCAAGAAGAGAAGTATTGAGAGTAAAGTGCCTCAGAAAATCATTAGTCAGGCAAGCATAAGCTTATTTATGTTTTAAGCCGGCTTCCCGGTGTTCGCTCTTTTTCAAGATGAACTCGAGGCAAGAAAATCGCTCAGAGCTTTCTGTTTACAGCCAAAATCATAACTAAATAATCTTCGGAACCTTTTCTTTGAATTTGCGGGTCAAAAAATGTCTAAAGGCTTTTTAAACCTGATATTATTGTAGGTTAGATCATTGCTCGTGTTTTAACTTAAGCTGCATAAACCATAGGCTCGACTTCAGGAAACCGAAAAAAAAAAAAGACATCAAAAACAATAATGGCTCAGGCTTACCAGTCGAGGTGCTGCTTCTGAAGGTCACCAAGTATTCCAGAATCGCTTGAGACTTTTCAACCCTCTTACGCCTCAAGCCAGGGCAAGTGAGTAAGCTCATTTTTGAAAACGATGCCATCCGAAATCGGATTTCCAATGACTTTGACAAGCGGTGCATTTGTCAACAAAAAGCGCAATAAACAAACCAGCCACGAATTACAGAACAATCTTGATAGCAGCTGTATTTTATTTTGTACACCAAGTAGAAAAAGACAGTTTAAAACATCTCAAGATGACACAAAACTCTCTCAGCTCCAGCTATCAGTAAGCAAGTTTCCACACGCTGCATAAATTTTCCGCATAAACTCACCTGTCAAATTTTGACCAATCAGAACATAAAAATTGGACGTAGAGCGTGATCAACGCGTGACAGTGAGAAAAGTCAAAAGCGATTGCCTTCCCTGCGTGTAAATGTAAAACCCGGTTGAATTTTCGTGTCCGAGATCAGTTCGAAATCAACATTTTAAAAGTGAGGCTCATAAAACACGACTTATTTCATATGCATTTTAAAAAAATTGAGCTTGAGCCTGCGATCATTTGAAAAGTAGCAACTTGTCAGCGGATACCTTCAAAATATTACTCGAACTCAGAGGGTCGATACCTGAGCCCGCGATACGGTCAGGCTATACTGGTCAGCAGAAACACTGTTTTGACAGCTGTCAATTAATCAAAACATGGATGTACGATATCAGGTTGCAGGCTCCGAAACTAGCTAGAAAGTGTGAGATTAAACATTGGTATGCCTGTGGTGCGGACGGACGGAAGGTTGGGTGGTCGCTGTACGGTCACGTGATTGCCGAATTTTGCTAGGATGGATAGATTTTCTATAAAGTTATGGGGCTTTGAATTGAGCCCGTGATCAAATAAAATATCAGGGCAAAACTTTAAACACTACGTGACCTCAATAGATAGAAAAATGAGCCCGCGATCCACTCAGGTGATGATGGTCAGCGTGTACTCTAGTTTGACAGCTGTCAATTAACCTTCATTAGAATGGCGAATATTCGAATTACCAGACTACGAGTGTGAGTAGGACATTTCCGTCCGGCATGTAGTGGAAAATGCCAGATCGTGTACTTGAGCGAACCTGAGCCCTCGTTATTAGTTTTCTGATAGTGGTCTGCACATGTCCCATTTTGACAGCTGTCAATTCACCTTAATTTGGCTTGCCAATGTAACTTTAAACGACTGTCAGCCAACTGACAGCCTTGCCCGGCGTAGTTTCGTTTTTATGTTGAATTGGTAAGTGTGACATATTATATCAGCTTATATATAGGGGCAAAACGACTGGTCTTTTATCTGAGCCCACGAGACGGTCATGTGATAATTGTCAGCGGATGTCTGATTTTCACAGCTGTCAATCTAATCGTACTCATACGGATGGCTTACATAACTAAGAGGCTAGTCAAGTTGTGCAAGATCTATTGTGACATTTGACATCGGCTTACATGAAGTGTGTGTACGGACGGGCGGGCGTACGCTACGTCATAACCAAATCTTCTCGGATGGATAGTTTACCAAATGTTCTTACCAATGGTGCTCCGCTGCGCGCGCTTCGCGCGCGCGGGAGCTCCGCTACAATTTCAGTGCCGGTGTGTCATTTTTGTGGGATCTTTGTTCAGTACTCCCCCTTTGATGTATCATTTCTACATCAGCTTAAAAAGGAGTTAGACAATGTGCAACTGATCAGTGGCTAAAAGGATTTTTATCTAATGAACAACTCATGTCCGCAATGCTCGTACCTATATCACGCATTCACTAACCAAATACGGCTATACGGTCACCCCGCCTAACATGTAAACGTGATCACATTAAACTGAGAGATTATATGGACAGGCGGGTTACCTCACCTAAGCGGGTTACCTCACCTACCTTGGGCCCCCCACCTCCATGTAAACCGGCCCTTGGGGTCGACGAGATCTCACCGAGATCTCTGCCATCTCGCAGTGATCTGTCTGGCCGAAATATCTTTCATCTAGCTCCTACCGATCTCAGAGATCTTGCCAAGATCTCGGTTAAAGTTTTGCACGGGCCGTGACCCGAAAACGGCTCGACTGTGAAACAGGTATTTAACTTAATCACCACCAGCTGTTTAAAACTTAATAATTTCACACAGAACTTGGATCCAACGCTCAGAGGTTTAATCCAAGACTATACCGTGGGTACAGTCAAGACGTGATCCGAGAAGTAAGCAAGGCTCAACCACAGAAATATACTTACCAAGCAATGAAATTACATCTAAAAGATGATGAAGGAACGGAGAGTTATTCCCCCCTATAGGCCCTATCCCCATCGTAATCTCTCTAGACGGTTATTTTTAGATCAACTGACAACCCTGATTTCCAAAAGGGTTGAGTAATGACCAATCATAAGTTGCGAATTTTACCCACGTTGACAGCTGAGCAGATTGACTTTTGCGAATTGACCGTCAAACAAAATAAAGGAACATGTGGCAATCGCGAGCGCCTGCATACGGCTAGTAAAAGAGAAGAATGCATAATAAAATACGGCGATTGAGAAATTATCTTCCTTTAGGAATTTTTTGTCACAGCCAGCTGTGCGGAAATGAGGACAGAAAGGTCAAGCGACCTGTTAGAGCGGGACCAATCGAGAGAATCTTTCAATGTGAGAATTGGACACACTGCGCATTCCGCGAGCTCGCAAGCGAAGCTTGCGCGCGAGAACGAACGCGAAGCGCTTCTATTTTCTTCTTCCCCCACCACTACACCCTTGCACTGGCGGTCAATAAATCCCCTGCGGTTTATATTTTATCACCCGCGCTTGACGGACTTTGAAGAGAAAATAGAAGGTCTGTGAACAGGCTCCGAAAAATTCTTTCTTCACACCACTTGCTTGAAAAATCGTTTTTCAGCAAGATCAGTATAGGAGCGAGTGAGCGCATCCAGAAAAGTACTCACGCAGTTTCACCTAGTAGAAAAATCAACTTATTTCACACAAAAGATGCACTTACCAAAGCCAAACGTAAAGGACTTTCATGTTAAGTCAAAGTCACAATAGTCCACAAGTTTGATGAGAATAAAAAGCGCGTGATTAATCAGTGTCAGCACACGGGCTCCCGTAGCCAAATGCGGTGCCCTATGGCGTAAGAGGCTGCTTTAAATTACGTGGCGTAAGTTAAATTAAATTATGATGATGAAAGCGGTAGAGAACCGAACAATGCGCGTGTGTTCAAGCGGGAGGGGGGGGGGGGGGGGGGGAGGTGGGGGGGAGTGAGAGACTGAATCACCCGGGAGGTGAAAAAAAGAAAAAGAAAAATCATCACAGCACCCCATCTGATCATCATTAATGTGGAACCAAAATTTAAATTCATTATGTTTAAAAATATTTCACTTATCCGCCTTTATCCCCAAACTTATTTTGTCAATTATTCCTTTCTTCTGTTCAATTATTCCTCCAGTGATCCCTTATCCTAAAAAATCCTCTGACAAGGCTTCATAAGTAAGAGATCAAGCCATTCTTAAGCAAAAATCGGCGTTAGTCTATTTTCTGCAAAAAAGGTCTATGAAACAGTGAGTAGTTGCAAAATGTTAAATTTTTAACATATTCCACAACTCAGTGAACAAAGTCAGTTTACATTGGGGCAGGTAGATAACGCTTCACTCGGGAAGACAACAGTGCAATTGTAACATGACTTTATCCGCTGAGTAAATAACGTTGTACATTTGAGCGAGACGTTCGAACTTCTTTAAATCAGTTGTGGATCATCTCAAGGAGTGGGTAAGTTTTGATTAATCTTATACCACAGTTTTCGGAATTTTTCAAATCAACGAAAATTATCGAGCTTCGGAAAGTAATGTTGTTTTGCTCACGACTTTATTCAGTTTACTGATCAAAATAAAATCTGAACAACAAAATTAACACATCTAACATTACTGCATGTAGTAATTTAGTCAATTAACTGGTTGACAGAATTTTTTATTTTTTCAGTTTGTAACTTATGATTTCTGAAGTAACGACTACTAGGCTTTAAGAGCCATTATTATATGACTACAATTAAGTACGCGCGTTCCAGATTTCTCTGTAATGACCTCATGCGTTCTCGGTTAATAAGTAGTATTTACTGCTTTTACTCAGAAAACGAGAAAGGCAATAAAGATTAGGGAAAAAAAGGAAAACCACGACAATTCCAACGGTTACGGTAGAAGTAGTAGGTTATTTTCGAGAAAAATATGTTTTTCTCGGTTTTCACATGACGTCACCAACATTCAAACTAAGAAACTATATTGAATAGATTCTTCTAAAGTTCTACATTCATGAAGAATTACAGCACCTAAAAACCTTTACGTGAAAACAAAACAAAAAACAAAACAAAACAAAGGTTCGAAAGAGTTTGTGGTTTTGCGATAGAGGACGCTTGAATTTCCAGGCTTTTGCGTGATGCAGCATTTTAGCTGACGGTCAGGAAAACTCTCATGGGTTAAAAACGTTACCGATTTTTGGAGATTTAATTTCCTATCTATCCTATTTTAGTATATACACACTCAGTGATCTTGGTAATTCAAGCAATCTGATTGGTTAGCTATCTCGGACTATGACGTTATATTCACCGCGCTAGGCGGTGAACATAAAGCAGAACAAAATCGCTGTCGTGAACTAGGTGTTTTGCCAAAGTTTCAAAGTAAAGCCTTTATGAAAATACACGAATATCCAAGTGCTGATGACTTTAAAGGCAAGAAAAGACTTCATGGTGTTTAAACAGCGTGATTTATTGTGAAGTGGTTTACTGTAGCTGACTTTTTTTACGCTCGAAGGTTTGTTTACCACTACAGAGGAAAACGAGGTCGCTTTGTCACTGTTTTGTGATTTCGGGATTTTCTCGCAAGACCAATTTTGCCTATAAATAGAAGTTAAATTATGGAGAAAACAGGAAGGCAATTTTTTTCGAAAATTGTACGTGCTAGCAAGTTAACAAGGCAAAGTACATTGGAGAAAAACAACGCTCACCTTGATCGTAGCCGTTGTTGACAGCATTTGCAAGAAGCGAGAAAGAAAACTTTCTCATTCACGGTGAGTTGACAGAAACAAATAAAGCTGTACTTTATTTCTTCTCAGAATTGGGTAGTAATTTAAATTTTCGGCGTTTTCTTTTAAACCGTTGATGCTAAAGCTTACAAAACTTGATACAAAAAGATTAAAACTATCATTTGTCATGTTTGAAGATACTGTAAAGATCTAACTTTTGCGCATCCACTTTTTGCGGCTTCGTGTCAACGAATGAATTCACCCGTCAATCAAACTAATCGTTTTTTAATGGTTTCCTTTCTGATTCTTTTGAGATCACTTCGTGTGAATATACTAAAACAATTATTCACCTCAGGCTCAGTTAATATTGTTGAATAATCCCCTCGACTTTCTCTCGGGGATTATTCAACAATATTAACTTCGCCTTCGGCAAATAATTGCTAAATAGAGACTGAGCTAATTGGCAGGATATTTGCGTCAATAAAAAGAGGAATGGCATAAACATTCCTGTTGGCAAAAAATATGAAACGGAGAACCTTTTTCTGAAGCAATAAGATTTTAATTTAATTTTTTAAATGTGTTTTTGACGCCCAGTGTCCCCAAACTATCAAACCATAAGGAGACATAAGGCAAGATTAACGCACGATAAATATTTAGCGAGGTATGTTGAGGAACAAAGTGCTTCAATTTAGCGATTAAACCAACCGTTTTACTTAATTTAGTAGTTACATTGTCAATGTGTATTTACTACGAGAGATTTTTGTCAATCAAAATGCCAATATTTAATATAATTTTCATTTCTAAATTAACGTATCGATTGGTATCAGTATCGAAGATCAATAAAGTGCAAAGAAGCACCTTGTACAGCATAATAAACAGCCGTAACACAGGAAATTACTGTTCAGTAGCTTTCACTTGAAAGGTCAAACTTCAGGATTTTATCCACAGACTATTTAGCTCCACTATGAGCTTTATATAATTTGTTTATTAATCAATTAAAGGTCATACCCCAACTATGAAGATTTTCATCGCACTGGCGTGTGCATTTCTGCTACCTGAGCTTACAAACGGAAATCTCGGTTTTGGTGGAAACCAAGGAAACTTTTATCATGGTATTGGTGGTCAGTTGTCTGGTCTCAGCGGTAATGGAAACCAATACATCAGTCAGCCTTACACTAGTCCCTACATACCCGACCCTTATGAACATTTCTGTCAATATTTTTACGATCTACGTTCTATAAGTCAAGGGAATAACCTTGACGCAGTTATTCATCAAGAAATCCTTAAAGCCATTTTTCAAATGGGAAGAAGACTAGAGATGGAAATCCCAGGATTTAATGTTTTTCAGGCTTCTAAACTAGAAGATTGCAGAGACCCAAATATTTGTGCTTACCTCTTCTATAAAAGGTTGTCACCGATGGAAAATGAGTTTTTCAATTCTGTCTACTATGATGACGTTCGAGAGGTTTATGTGGAACTTTGGTTATTACACCCGCTCATGCGACGATGTCTCCCTTATGTGAAGAAAGACTTGAAAAGTATTAATGCGAAGGTGACATTAGTTGAAGGATTACTCGATGCGCGGAAACCAGTGTCTTCGGCTGCGGCTACGATTCTGCCCTCTGAAAGGTTTATAAAAGTTCTAGTAGGAAAGAGCGGAAAGGTCCTTAGAGATGAGATCAGAAGATCTTGCGAAAAGCCGAAATCGTCTGACCAAGTATTTTGTTCATCTTTGCCAGAACTTGTTCAACTGGTTGACTCCTACCAAACTGCGAAAGGTAGTGGCGACGCGAGTCCTCAATGGAATGCATATCTCCTACATTTTCTAATGCTTAAGTACAACTTTCCATCTGAGTTTCAACAAGTTCAATACCCTCAAGTCAACGAAGCAAATGACCTTATGATAAAAAACCTGGAGGTGTTTTTTGAAGTCACTAGCAACAAGCAAACAGATCGACTACGTGATTTGTTGTCTTTGGTACCCGATTTAAAGACTATTAAATCCGGTTGTCACACGACATGGAACCTTCCGAGAAACAGTAAGAAGAGTGTTTGTGTGTTCTGGAAAGCTATTATACAAATGAAAATTTACGCCATTTCCAGTACGCCTCCTGCAAATGGAAAAGTTACTGAAGTTCTCAATACCAACATTGACTATCAAAATTTTTTGAGTTTGAATGAGATGAATAACATCCTTACAGCAGTTGAAAATCAGGCAAATGCTCAGAACATCCTCACAGATTGGCTGAGTGGAGAGTTGAAAAAGGAAGTTAATGACAGATTCCATGGTCTTAAAACCTACTTTCAACAGGTAGAAAGTTTCAATCGCGCCAAAGCTGACTCTGATGTTGCTTATGCAAGTACAAAACTGGAACATTATGCCTCTGAAGTCGCCTCTTTAACCGAGGAATTAGGAAGTAGTTTAGAGAGACTTATAAATTGGGCAATTGCGGCGGTTTCGGCAGAAGCTGCTGAAGACTTGGCTCAAGTAACAGTTAGCACTTTTGCTTATTTGAATCCTGTTGAAGCCGTATTTGTGAGTTCTTCTTTGAATGAGTTCGCAGATCGTGTTAATAAATTGGCTCACACTCTCAATGAATTTGGAGAGATGCTTAATATGAAGGATTCTCTGGACAATCTCTTTACCCAAAGTCAAAGTATCAAAGCCAAGTTCAACGAAAATTCTGAATTCCTTGAGGTTGTCCGCAGTTTGGTTCAGGGTATCGCCAGTGGAGCATCCACGGACAATTTTGAAGAAAAAAAGCAGAAATTTCTATGTCTTTATAACAAGTACGATCCAAAAGTGGGGAAACCAGAGTTGACAGCCCTCACATCATTATGGGAAACTATGATTGACGATACATGTGATACTATACTCGGGCAAGATACAGGCCTTGCTGCTGCAATGATTTCACACATTCAGATGGAACGTGCATGCCCCAAAACAAAAGTTCTTGCGCAGAAAATGATTGAATCATATGTAGAAGTGTATGACTTTCAGTTTGAACTGATTGAGGCCATGGCAAGCTACATAAGAGCCACCACTGCGGTGGAAGCAGCTAACAGTATCGTTGGTAATTACGAACAGCTTCCCTCTGTGGTGGATCAAAACGATGTAAAAATACCCACGTTAGCTTCTCTTGTCGTTTACAAAACTGCTTTATGGAAGAGTACAGATGACTTCTGCAACATCTTGGAGTACAAAGAAGGAGGAGTTCTTCCCAGTGTCTGCGAAGGCCTGGACACTAATATTGCAAGCTTGGCTTCTTACGTCAGTCCAACCTGTAGAAACGTAGAAGAATACAAAGATATTCCTATTGATCCCCATGATAAGCTTGAATTCCTGTCTGATTTGTATTCTGGTAAAGTTGTGTCATTCCAGATTCCTGATGCTGATTGGCTGGTCAGCAACAAATGGATAAACAGCCGTGACCGCGACTCTGCTATTTTTGTCAAGAACCTAGAGGTATTTTTGCCGACATCTAGCGCGCATGAGCGTAATGTTAGGGTCGAATGGAAAGCTGTTGGGATGAATTACTTTACCCCCTCAAATCCGAGCAGTAAGAGGTATGCTATTGTCCCACGAAAGAAGTCTGTTTTTGAGTACAACGAAGGACGGGGTGCACCCGAGCACTGCATGAAAGAAAGTTCCTTGCTGAACAATCCTTACGGACCTAACCTGCCAAAGATCTGCCCCTTGAATGTCGATGACAACAGCTGTGATGAGCTCTTGCAAAAAACACCATTATTTCCATCGGTCTACTCGAAATGGAAAATATCTATATCTGGCTACGAATCTGCCCGGATTCCAAATCCTGCGAACCAGGACTTCGCCATCAAATTTGGAGTGAAGCTCTGCATCTTGCAACGTAAAGTTAAAGACAAAGGCATCAACTTACTGGATCCAAAACGAAGAGGTAAAGGAAGAAAGCGAAATAAAAAGCAACAACAAAGAAATAACGCAAACACAATCCACTGCCAAGATGGCCAGTACTGGTCATTAAACAAGGGGGCCTGTACACCTTGCCCGTCGGGATCCTATTCAGCTTTGGATGGCTATTACTGCGAACAAAATCAAGCCTGAACATAATCTTTGAATAGGTCTTGTGCATGCAAGAGAATAATACGGGATTTAGCTGGAGTAGTTTTAATTGAAATGATTCAAAATCAGGGGTGGTGAGTGGCCGGCGAGTCTCTCCAGTTATCAAATAAACCCGTCAAACCTGTTCCCAAGGTCTTGAATGAATTTGAAACTGAATTTGAAATGGAGGTTTGAGAACCAAAATATTCAAAATTTCATTTGACCTTTTCTCAAGTAACCCGCGCACTTTTCGTTTTGGATGTGGATTATTGTCGTCACTGTCACTCAGTGACACTTTGCTATCTCATTTGTGCTGGTAGTGATTGCATGCCTTACCGTGTGGAACAGCGAGATGACTTGTCAGTTACGCGATGATACTACTTTCTAACTTGAAAAGAGATACACTTTCGTTGCGCAGTTGATAACTACCTCGCGAACTGCCAGTTGACCTTTCACCAGCCCTTGGGTGGCCACCAAGGTCACACTTGAAACAAGTCATGATACGGTGAGGGTTTATCAGGTGATATATTGGGGAGTCTTAACTACCGTAAACCTGAGCAGCAAACCCTTTTTCCTTCTGTACCTGTCTTTTTCGCCGAACCTTTCTTTTTGTTCATTTATCCCTCAAATTTGACCTCAAATAGCGTTTTCACAAATTAGTCAACAAAAATTAGGTATTGAGAAAAGAAAGTTTATCATACTTCGAATGAGCATCCATTCAATTGTCATTGTCCATTTTCGTAGTGAAAAATCAACTGTAAATTGCGAATGATGCTTAAAATACATATGCTTAGTAATAGAATTGTTTGCTCCAGGTTATGGGCTCGTGGTATTTCAATACTACATGTAATTAGTATAGAAGAGCAGTTAACTCGCAAAGTAAATGATATAGCCGCTTTGTCCTTCTTTATGGTCAGTTCTAGCTACGAAAACTGTCAAGATTTGAATAGAAAGATTTGAGAATTCCAATCACGAATTACTCAACAAAACAAGAAGTAGCTAGTCGCACCCCAACCAAGCTCGCATACCATCCTCACCAAAGCTCCTCAGCGGGCTTCTAATTAGAATTTAAAGGTGCATGGGATATTTCATTATTGTTTTTGTCAGTTTTTTTTTTCAATTGGTAAAGCGTAGGATATGAGCGTTTGGAAACATTAACACTATGTTTTATTTCCCGGTGTGACTCTTAAGAATGGGACGAGAAGAATAGCCCTTATGCATGTTTACGTCACACAAGCAAATTTCACCACCAAGCCTCGTTTTGAAATAAAAAATAAGCGAAGTTTCACAGAAATGAATTCCCAAGGCAGTAGAGTTGAAAAGAATACCCACGCACAAAAAGTGCAAATGCAAAAAATTTTGTTCACAAACGAGGCTTGTTGGTGAAATTTACTCGTCTGACGTAATCATGCATAGGGGCTATTATGAGAATGACCCGAAGAACCAATTCTAGGAAGACTCTGAGTCTTCTTGAGCCATGTTTTGCTTGGGGCTATAAACAAACGTCAAACACCGTTGTGCGATCCCGCTGGACGAGGCAAAAGAATAGTGCATTTTTCAAAAGGCCTGGTAGCTGACCTACCTGGAATGATGACTCCGGCTCTTCACCCCTGACAGAGGATTGCACCCCCAGAGCTTTATCCAGTGCTAGGGGCAAGTGATATCAGGGGAGAGAAGATAAATTAAAAAGGGCCCACACTAATCTTCTGTGCGCACTCTTTTTATTGCTGTTTGATTAAGAAACAGTCAGGGAAAGTTTTGCAAAGCTGAAGATGGAATAAACGTTTGGCCGAGTCTACCCTCTCGATTAATTGACAAATAGATATGTTGATTTGCTTTTCAAATAAATTATTTAAAAGAAAGCTAGACTGCAAGCGTGAGCTTTAAAATAGTTCTAAAGAAATTCTAATGATTCGTTTCCGCATTTCTACCCAAATTTGTTTTCGAATTCTATTTTGCCTGTTCCTTTCTTTTTTGCAGTTTTCAATTTCGATTTTGACACCCTTCGGATTATTATGAGGGATAAATGTTTAGGGAAAGCAAGTGTTCGAAGACTTCATAGTGACATTTCCATGTGAGCCTCCCACGAAATCTGTAAATTTTAGATAATTGCCTTTTCCAGAGGAACAACTTCTGAACATGCACAGAATTTCCTCTCCCGAGAGGACTGCATTCCACATGTTCACTCCATACATCTCGCCGGAAAAACTTTGAACCTGCTCAAATTCACCACCGTGGCTGTCTTGATCTTGGCCGAGAATGATAGTACCATCACTGCTAATCACGTGATCTGTCTCAAACTCATCTCCCTGAGCAACATTTGCGCCATCAATGTAAACGCTCCATGTACCAGCGGTGTTCTCCCATGTTGTACAAATGTGATGCCACCGATCATCGTTGACAGCTCTTTCAGATGTTCTGAAACATTTCAAAAATCACGTGAAAATTTTTTGTTGATAACGTTGTTTTTATGATTGACCATAGAGTTGTTACTTTTTAGCTTTCTGGCCAACTTAAGGTAAAATTTGCCCTTTGTTAAGTAAGTTTAGACATGGCACCCGATTCCATGATGGAATGCAAGCAACAGGAAAATCGTTGGTATTTCGACAACCAATCATTGTGCAGGCAAAAAAAATCATGGTTAAAACAATAACCTTTGTTTGTCTTGTAAGACGTTCTAGATCATTGTCTTTTGTTGTTTCGGATGGGCTATGGGAAAGGTCATGCTTCGTAAGTAAAAGGGCAGGGAGCCAAAGCGGCGAAAATAACCCCCCTTTCCAGGGAGCAATCCCCCAGTATGTGAAAGCAAGCCGCCCCCTCCCCTCCCCAACGGCGTTTCCAGCATTTCATAAACATTTTCTAAAAACAGATTCATTAGGTGTGTACTTTTGTTTCGGCCAAGACATCAACTCACTGGCTACTTAATTATAAGATCTAGAATCGATATAAATAATAAAGAATAATGTCAAATATATATGGACTGGTTAAGATTTATGGCGACATTACTGAAGCAGATTATCCAGAGTTTATATTATTATATTTTTTTATGAAGAGGTAGCCTCAGCGACGGCCAGACGAAGCGAGACGGTACCGGGGAAGAAGCCGGAAAAATTGTTTATCCCGTCGTCCTTCTCCTTAGACCTTTGACCTGCTGTGAAACTCGTGAGGTCGACTTGTGGCAAGCTACCTCCTCCTCATCGCTTGTAGCTGTGCCTTCCCCGCGTCGCGGGTGTTTGCCGCTCCCCGCTCGCTTCGCGCCTGCCTACGCTCACCCGAAAAACGCGAAAAATAACACCTGTTCCAAGGGCTAATCAAGAAAGGGTTGAAGTTCACAGTATTGCCATTTACCTTAGATAACCATTTATCATAAACCTCAAACTGGTGTAGTCGGTGATCAATATTTCATTGTGTTCATCCGGAAGTGAATAACTGAACAAGGCCCCGTCATCTGATTGGTCGCTCACTCTTATCCAAAGGCAGATGGTAAACTCAGTCAAAACCGGCAGACTTGGATTGTAATGCTGCAGGTTTAAATGAACGTAGTCGTGGACGGTTTTATTAGGAAACGAAAACTGGAAATCGTCTTCATTCGTTTCTGCAAGATAAGATATCAAATAAGCCGATAGTGAATGGTCAAGAGTTTATAGCTGACTCAAAACATCTATTTCAATGTGTGTACTTAAATGGAAGCTAACATCGTATTTTTCAATTAGTTTTCTCCATATGCATTAGCAATTTGTTATAGAATGCTGGCCTTGAAAATGTGATTATTTTCCACCTCTAAACATTCCTATCGCTTACGTCGATTAGCTTTTGCTGTGGTGATCAGGAGGACAAATGGAGGAGTAAGGCTCAGTATAATTACCCATAAATCAAAGCCGCTGATTAAAAGTATTTTTTTAAATCAACACCTGAAGTGAGGAAAAGAGCTGAAAATAGAGACCAAATTTCAATTAAATTGAACAAATTATCATGTAGGTATTGCAATTTTTAATTCAAAGCAGTCTTCGGTCATTTTGCCATCTCGTATTTGGACCATTTTCTTCGCCAAAATAGACGCTGTTCATCGTTTCCAATCTTGCTGAGTTTGTGGGTCAGAACTCGGTAACATCAAACAATCGGACAGAAACGCGGCTAGTAGAGGTATAAGACTGCGACTTATGAAATTTACCACCCACTAAAGGGGTTCAGAGAGCGAATGCTGAGGTTCAAATCACCTTTAAATGGGACGGAGTCAAAGGTCGGTATGAATATGAAATTTGTAGTACGGATACATTAACTTTCTTATAATGGACTCCGGACCTTGCAAATGTTACTGGTAAGCGTGAAGATTTTCTATGCTCAAGGTAATTTTTGCTTTATACATTTCTTGATGAACTAATTAATCTGTTGAAGTATGAGATAGCCGCTGGTATTACGCGGGCGCCACCTCAGCATTTGTGGCCATGGTAAGTAATACGTCATAGCTGCGCTCCTCTTGCGCAGAGCCCCATAGCTAAGAAAATTTGTTTATCTAACCATCCAAGAAATTTTGGTAGTCATTTGAGAGTACGTCCGTCCGACCGTCCGTCCGTCTACCTCTCCGTCCGGAGAGCTTTGCTTTTAGCCTTGGGAAAATCTATATATTACATCTTTAGTTAACCAATTGAACACTATGTTTACATGTAAGAAATAGTTTAATACGGAGAATGGCAGTTATAAACTTTAAAACTGCAGATAAAGGGAACTACCTTCAAGGGAACCGGGGCAACGAGTACCGCACGTTCGAATTTCCTAAGAATATAAAAAACAAAATTTATGTTAGTAAGGACAAAGTGTTCGCTTGTGTACATTTAGCCTCTTATCTAAATCCCCACCAAAACATTCGTGTGACCGAAACCCCCATAAAGGAAAACATAAACACAAAAAGTCTGCCATAAAGGTACGGACACCGAGGGTCTTTTCTCATGGGCGCAGTTTCATGGTCCCCAAGTTGTTTTTGTGTGTCTGAGGTGAATGGCCGGCCCCCAGTAGGGTGAGTGTAATGCCGCCAGACTTAAGGTCTAGTACCAAACACACACAAACGAGGCAGCTCACCAGCACAGAAACTGACTGGGGAAACTGAACCCCCGCCCCTAGAGACACAGTACAGGATCCTTCATTTGAGCACAGATGGTCTGTTATCATTAATGCCCCTCAGTTTTTAACAGTTGTGGTAAACAATAACATAGTCCCCAAAAATTAACGTTTTCGTCACAATTTACGTCCAAATCAGACTGACAATCGACTGAGAGTCACTAAAGAATGATAAAGATCGTCCTTAACACTGCGTAACAAGAAAATATCACTTCATATTCTTTTGCTAGTCAGATGGATTCACTTACCGTGTCTTCATAGTATTTAAAACCTTCCTTTCTGGTGATATTGTGAGGACACATTTTTCCTGTTGCATAGTTGATTTCGCACTGGTGACTCGGTGAGGCTGACACATATTGAAAGTTGTATGAGAAACATTTTGGGTGTTCCACACAAAACAAGTGACAGTGTGGGAGTGACGTGACATGGTTAGTTGAAATTGCGTGACCAAGAAGGACGTGTCCTGGGGGATAAATTTGTAAGAATAAGTTAACACCAAAAAAATAATAAGAAGAAGAAATGAAGAAGCAACCAATTACAGACTATAGATCGAGGAATTGTCGGCGTCTTTAAAATACTGATAAGGATAAGATTTTGATAAGGACCTTTAAGCCGTGACCTTTAACCGTAGTGCCTGTGATTTACAGTCAACTCTCAATAAGACAGGCGCTTTCTAAGATGGACACCTGGTGTTGGTCCTTGCTGTTATTCAGTCAATTTACGGAAACGTAAAGTAAATTGCAAAATTGTTAATATTTTGTAGTCTTTCTCCAGCTCGCAAAGTGTATGCTGTTACGCTTTTAGACCATGAAGCCTTGGAAGTTTGCTTATAATGAACGATTGATTGCATGATAAGAAAATTATTCCTCCTTTCTGTTACTAGGCTCCAGTTTTAGCTGTTTTGCATAAGTTAAACAGACGTGTATTCAATGTGAATGAGTTAGAAGCAGGACACTCCTCTAAGACGGAGAGTCGGGGCCGGTCCTGAATGTTTCCGTCTTCGAAAGAGTTGGCTCTATTGATCAACAAATATTGCACCGAGAGAGGAGAAGGGGTTTACTCGTTGGAAAATCATGATTATAATAAACCTGAGACCAAACTCGGCGTGGCTCAGGCTTTAGCCCCTGAAAAAAGGCAATAATGGAACAGATAAGACCAATTTCAGCACTTAAGCACACAGTACTCCGCGGTATGGACAGTACCTTACGCATGCGCACACTCATATCACCTGGAGAGTGGAAGCGCCTCTCGCCTGGGGCTGTGCCATGCTGATGAGTGCTAATGAGGACGAAACAGCTGTCTGTGGCTGCTACTGCCAGGGTGTTAGGGTTGTGCGCATGCTTAAGGTACTGCCCAGTAGGTAGTGTGTGTTCAGGAGCCCCGGTGTGTTTCATTGGGTTTTGTTTATAATGTAGACATTTCTTTACGCTCATTTATAGCCGTAACCGCGTGAGCGAAAATACTTGTTTTCCATCCTGAACACTCTAAGTGAGGCAAGAACCAGCAATTTACATCCCTAAGCCTGAAAATACCAAACTCGTCCCCAGGGTCCTAAGCTTCTCGTGCCACGGAGCAAGAGAGGGAGAGAGAGAGAACGAGGGAGCGAAGGGAAAGATGGGACGAGGTTGTTTACAATGTGTAAATACTGGTCAAAAGATTCCTTTTGAATGTTCACACCAGAAACCATAGGATTTTTTTCACATTTTGTTAATATACACTAGTTGGAGGGAGCCATTAGAAGAGCTAAACTAAAATCACGACGATGTTTAAACTGGTTTCTTTAAGGTGCTCCGCAGCAAGTTATGTGCGTAAATGCAGCTTAATTTAATACGTGTAGCTACTGACAATCTGGCCCCCTTTTGGAGAGAAAGAACGTTTATTATGTTCTTTGCAAAATGGAAAAGAACTGTGAAGAAAATGGATAACGTTGGCGACAGAGTTCATACCTTCAGTGGCGATAAATGCCCTTGGTTTGGAACAGGAGTCTACAGTCAGTCGCGTGAATACTAAAAGAAAAATCACTTGAGCTGCTCTCATCATAATTCCTGCTGCAACAAACAGTTCCAAGGTCTAAACTAAAAAATATTGACAACAATGAAAAGATCTTAGAGCACATTCCGAGATAGAAACATCGTCTACATACTTCCATCAGATTTGTGTCAGGAGTGGGTATGGATAAGTCATTTAAATCATGATGAGGAATAAGATAGGACCCAGTTTAGTTCCATGGGGAACACCGGCATTGATTGGCAGCCAGTCTGAAAACGCCTCTCCAATTTTAACGCCTTGTCTTCAGGTTGAGAGGAAGCTGATGATCTATGGTATAAGACATCGTCTAACGCCTAACCCTAACAATCTGAGCGCGATGCATACCAATTTAAATTGACCAGCAGTCAGTTTACGATGTGATCAAATTGCATAAACTTTACATTATAGAAAAGATGGAACTGCGATTTTTTTCTTTTTCACAAAAACGTCCTTTCGTATTAGAATGACGGATTGTTTTCAGAACAAAATTTCCCTCAACTAAATTTTTTAATTCGGAAGCGTTGTCAAGTCAAAACATCACCGAATCGTTAATTGTAATCCCAGCTGTAGCTTTTAAATTGCCAAGATGCAAGTTTCTTCATTTACCATTTTTTCTTGATTTATAACATTCTGGTTAGCGTTGACATGACAGTTAAGCAATCGGCTTTCAAAAACTCTTGACAATTTAATTTCGTGATTACTGATATTTACCTGCCAAATGCCGCGTTTCAGTTCCACTTCGCTCATCTGAGGTGACAAACTGCATGGTTCCCAATTTACTCATTTATATTATATCCAGGAAATATCTAATCCGCCAGATGGGGCTCATCAACTCAAAAGAAGAACGTCGTTTGTTTAAATCCTCGCTCATGATACTGTTAAATGTTTCTATTTCAAATTAAACAGATAGTACGACTTATGTGTAAATAATTTATCGTCCTCCTGTATGATTTATTTTTAAGAGGGATTTTCGTGAAATTTGACGAACACTTGGTTGCGAGATATTCGGCAGAATCGTTCTTAGAGTTAAATGAAAGAAACTCCAGTCTGTACGTGTTTCTCACTGTTATGTTCAATGTACGCCTGTTACAGAAACTCTAGTAATAAGACTTCAAAATTAAGTTTTACCGTTACCCCTGACCCTGACTGATATGAAACCTGTTTTAGCTCTACCGACGTGCGAGAGTTCAACAAGTCGTCAATTTTAAACGTAACACTCAAGCGAGACCTTAAAATGCAAGAGACTGGCTACAAAACTCGCCAGATTGGTCTACAACACATGATGCGAGACCTGCATCTCTGAATCAAGATTTGCAGGCTATAGGGGTGACATGAAGGCGACGGTAAAAAAGGCACTCAGAGCTCATAACACATTCATGGCAGAAAGAAAGAATTAAAGTTTAATCAGTTAGTAGTAAAACTGCAGGTGCTAAATTTCTTAATTGACGCTCGTTAACAAATCTATTTGCTTTTACTTAAGCCGTGAAGCTTATGAACTTTATTCGTTTTATAATTATCGTTTGGCCTTACATGCACCTTTGTTTTAATGATTTTGTTCTCTGACTGTAATCAAACAAAATTGTACACGGTTTGAAATAATCTAAAAACCCTTGTGAAAGCAGCAGAAAATAAGTGCATACAACTGTGCAACTTGTACGACTGTACCCTCGTAAATCAGGCAAAACTCTCACCTTCTTCGAGTTTGTCCATCCGTGAAGAGTCCTTTTGCATTTATATTTGCTGTGTTATTTATACCCTCTTTCATCCAATTTTGTGGCAGTCAATTCTCACTTTTTGAATTTTGATAAATTTTCTAACACAGCTGACCATGTTTGAGTTTGCTGTAAACCCATAGTACTTATCATCGTTTTTATTAGGCTAGTCTGCAATTGCCCAGAACTTGCTAGACTAACAGTTTTTCAAAGTTTATTTTGTTGTTGTAACGTTTGATGTATTACTTGGGAGACATATTTGTTTGACACAAAGCTCCGATTTCGTCATTCACAAGTAATTTCGAATTCTAAATAGAGGATCTTACATGGCCGCGCGAGGATACGAATTTTATCTTCGAGTGGTGAAAGATACTTTTAGCACGAAATTCCTACGTAAAACACAACTTTTTTTAATTCATTTTCGAAACAGCAAAATAGTGCAATTAAAGTGGTACCGATATGGAAATTTGGCAGCTCATCGAGAAAGTCATCGGAACTGTACCGTCTTCGCACCTCGAAACCATTTTGTAAATGAAATTTCAAGAGAACCGGCCGCGCGCCTGAGCGAAAAGCTCTCTTGTAATTGGCTAATCATGTTAGTAACCATGGCGACACCAATATCCTCACACGTGGAAGATAAAAATGATATCTTCACAGCTCGCGATGAAGATATGATTTTTTAGTAAAAGGAAAGATCCTGGTATTTCATCAGTATCTATATGATAAAGCTTTTTAGCGAATAAGGACACAAAACTGGCACTGGAACATTTGTGTTACGTATACAAAATCGGCTAGGCCATTACTTGGAGGGAAATTTGCGGCTTAAAATCTATTAGCTAGCTCATAGTTTAGAGGAAGTTTTCGTCATTTCATTGACTTTATCGTCGCAAAGATAACAGGTGAAAGAAGGAGCTCGGGGTGGCGGAATAGAACTTCCTTGCAAGTACTTTGTCAAATTGGACCGAAGAAATCCAAGCCCTCGTAGTTCTTAGGCAAACAAAAAAATACGGGTTACTGTATCTTAATTTTATTTTTTTTGCTTGTATTTGAGGATAATTTCCAAATACGCGCCCTCGGGGGCTTCTATTCGGCGGAGCAACGTAACGCAGGTTTTTTATGTTACGAGGTTGGGGGGGGGGGGGGGGGGGGCATATTTTTGGCTTATACATGGAGGGGCTCATTTTCGGAATTTTACGGTGATATTAGCCTGTTCACAGAACCTCTGTTTTCTCTTCAAAGTCCGTCGAACGGGGGTGATAAAATTTATACCGCAGGGGATTTATTGACCGCTTCGCTCGCGAGCTTGCCGGTGTTTTCGAAAAGGAAAATAAAACAACGTCTGCGTACAGGCTACGGTGATATGTGCTAATCAAATTTTTCTTTAAAGACAAAGCTGAAAAAATAGAAAAAAATTTTGAAAATGAAGTGCGTGAAATGCTTTTGTTTCCCAACAATCACTGGTCAGCCTCCAAAAAGATTATTTAAAAGCTGCTTTCCAAGACTATTATCAGGAAAACAATATCCACTGCTTCCCAGCGAGCGGGGGGTGTTTTTAATTAACATCATCTCACCTTGCCCTTTTAACAAGACTTTGACCTTACTACCAGCTCCTAAGGCCCTGTTCATACCTGTCATGCTGTCATTTAGGTCACCCTATCAGCCAAGTCAACTTTATAAGCGAGCTTTTATACGGGAAAAAAGTCGAATCCACACGCTCTGAATGTCTAAAATAGCGCTCGCACTTTATCTAGTAGCCTCGCCTTGACCGAGTTGACTCGGCTGAGCGAGTCAAAGTGCTTATATGGAGAACAGTCTGCCCAGGTAGGAGAGTGACTCTTCAACACGTGGGAAAACCTTTCTTCAGCTCTAGATTAATTTTTATTCTCGGCTTGCACTGTCACGCAATGAAAAATGAAAATGTAAAGCATTCAATACAGAAGGACTAGAATCTGGGAAATGAAAAAAGATAAATATACAAAAACCCTCGCCGAGAATCAGGTCTGTGAAATATTTCAAATGCGAGATATTGGGAAAAACGGTTTACCTAAATTTATAAAGCTTTGTATGGAAAAGCCATGTTGGTGTCCCTTTCAGGAACACCAATATGGCCGCCGGATACCAACAGAAACATCTGTTTTCGAGTTTTCCTACTAATGCGTGAATTCTTCGCTTGAGGAACTCATAAAGATTACAGTAATATTTATTCTCTTTCCCGGCCGCCAGCTAAATGCCGCGTCACGCAAAAGCCTGGAAATTCAAGCGTCCTCTCTCGCAAAACGAAGAACCCTTTCGAACCCAAAATTTGTTTATGTAAAGGTGTTTAGGTACTGTAATACCTCGTGAAAGTAGAACCTCAGAAGAATCGATAGTTTCTTAGTTTGATTTTTGGTGACGTTACGTGCAACCCAAAAATTACACGTCGCCAAACGCACAAGCAGTAGATCTAATTCATCACGGTCTAGTTCTCTAGTTATTGCTCGTAAGAATAGCCATCAAAAAATGAAAACTGTTTCATTTGATCATACACCCTCTTTTTCTGCCGTTCTGTCCATTCTACGTAATCTCTAGTTATCGATGGAATTGGGTCTACAGTGCTGGCACAGTCTTGGATATAATCCTCTGAACACGTGATTTCCAAAAAAGCGCATATCTTTCTCAAGACATCCGATGGTTGCTTTACTAGTTTCATGCTTGGAATGTCAATCACCTTTTCAGGGAAGGCCTCTCGAGTCTTTTTACATCCCGCCGCCCAGTGAAAATACCGAGTTATTTGGTCGTCTAAAGTTTGAGGGGCATTTACCTGTGGAGAAAAATTGAGAAAAAACGGTGTTTGAATCTATAAGAGCATAGTTAATAGACTGGAATGGTAATGAAACCTCTTCAGACTCCTTTGTTATATGACTTGTTTTTGTGGACCTGACGGTTCACAAATGCATTTCCGGCATTTTGATCTTACTGACCAATAGAAACGTCCTATTAATTTATTCCGTCGCAATTTGCCAACAGAAAACAAAGGATTGTGCACCTTCAGGGAGTTTCCAACATAAACTGCAGCACCGTGTGGTTTTATATTTGATGTTTGTTGCCTTTCAAAACCAGTCTCCCCTAATAACTATGATAAGAGCAAGAGAGAATGAGGTCGATAAGAGTCATTCAATCAAACCACCAAGCTGCTCAGTAGTGACAATAATAGCTTAATTGGCCCTGTGTTCACTTATCACATTAGCTGCTAAAAAAATGCCGGGTATGGGAATTGAATATAGCCTGTGGGTGTCATCCGGGCCGCCCCAACCCACCCCCGTCCCTCCTCAATGGGCGGCTCTACATAGCAGGCTACTTGAATGCAAGGGGCTCGAGAGTGAAAGGATAATTCCAAAAAAATAATTAAATAAATAAATAAATAAAAAGACGAATGTGGCCGGCACTGGGTCTGCACTCGGCACTGGCCGGGCATGAAACAGAAAAATTTGATATTATCAACTGATTTCATCACAGGTTAGCCTGCGAAAACATCCGTTTCTCCTCGCTCTTCGCCGATGGGGACGTTTCGCGCGGAGGAACGTCGTTCCTCCTCGCGAAACGTCCCCGGGGGCGAAGAGCGAGGAGAAGCGGGTGTTTTCGCAGGCTAATCACAGGTAGCCTAAGCTCGAAATATGAGCATCGGCGAGCAACGGCATTGTTGCGTAGCATTCAATATATATGGATTTTCATAAAGTCTGTTTGCTAGCCTAAGACGATTGAAAAGCTTCTGTTTAGAGAGTTACTTGTTAGTCAGGATTTACTCTGTTGAAGGCTTGCGCTCGAAACTTCGGTTTTTCAACCATTTTATCGTCCAGGTTACGCGGGGAAAATAATTGTATCACACGGTTGAGGTTGATAAAGCTAAATCATTTTCGTTTCCTCAACATCCACCCCAACAAAGCGATGATGATCGATGATAATCTTGTCTGGAAGTTCAAGGCTTCACTATGCAGTGAAAACTCTAAGCGGACCCCAGTTAAGCGGGCACCCGCTATTAAGCGGACACTAAGCCGGGTCCCGAAATTAACGTTTTATATTTTCCTTCATAACGAACCCCTATTCAACGGACACCTTTTGGCTTTCTCTCCCCCCTCTTTCTTCGCTTTTCTTGCCTCGTTTTTTCTTTCTTTTTCTTTTTCTTTTTTTTTCCTTTTGCTGGGCATTTACATAAGTAGGCTTCATTTTGGTTGGAAAAGTTTTTAGGAAAGGTTTTAGTATCGTAGGATTAGATGAAAGGAAAGGTAGGTGAGTAGTGGAAAAGATTTTTTTTGGCAATTTTCGGGTAAACGTTAGATGGTTTTTTGCCTTTTTCTCCCGGACCGGTGTCCTTAACTGAATTGTTCTCATTCTGGTATGGTCTGAAAGATCCCTTCACTCTGCACAAGTTAGCGGACAAAGTTGTGCTTGAGCATTAAAACTGATGACGTCATAAGCGGTAGAAGAGACGTGCATCCTCACGGGCGGTTAGGGGCAGCTCAGGGGCGAATGGGTTAACAACATGGAACTTTATCACAGTACAGAATAACCGTCGAACGTTAAGCATTAACAAATATTGCGCAGTTTTTACAAACCTCTATTAAGCGAACACCCTCTGTATAAACTTATTGCCACCCCCTCCCGCCCTCCCCACCCCCGATCGATCATACCTTTGAATCGTGTTTACCGTTTCGCATTCTGACGGTACTGTGTTCCAAAGTCATGGTTGCGAGATTATCGAATGGATTTCTCACCACATGAACAAACTTTACTTTGGCGTTGGATGCTTTTTCCAAGAGATGCAAAGCGTCAATTGCGTCATCCTGAAGCATTGCCCCAGCAGTAAATGCGCCCGACTTGTCACCGATCACCTGTCGATTGGAGAAATGATTAAGTTTCATATAAGCGCCTGGGCTCAGTATGTGGACTGTTTTAGTACTGAATGGCTGATATTCATTGAGAGCTCATAAGGCGAAAGGACACTGAAAGATTTTTGCTCTTTGAGCGGAGCTCCACTCGTGGGCCTCAGTTTGACCTTAAAAGCTGCGGGGGAAGGGGGCCTGCAAGGCGCCTCCTATTGATCCGCCATTGCATGATCTGCACGTATATATCCGTGGGGGCTGGAAAAGTTCCTACCTGAATGTACCGATCGTAATTCCCCTGCCATTGATTAGGTACAGAATAACCATAATTAGAATCCTTGTTAACAACGCTTCCTTCGAACACACGAGATCGTCTCCCCGTCATCGTAGACTGCTTCGACGCCCTAAACAGCGTATCATAAAAGGAGTACATCGAACCATTCATCCACTGTTTTGGATTTCGCCGCCATCTTGGAAAAGCCATCGTCTCGTCTGAAACGACTATGTGTGGATGGGCGTCCAACAAAGACCCGAGGAGGCTGTGGCGACTGCGAGGGTAGCCAATGAAAAACAAGATAGTCCTCACGTGTTTATAGGCTTCGTGTAGGTTAATTTGTGGCTCTCGTTCATCTGAAACAAGTATCAAATGAATGAGTCATAACTCACAAATTGAGAAATTTCTCACCTCAGGAATATCGGAAGTTAGCATGCCGTCTTCAGTCAAACACTTAATCTTGGTTTGCAGACGATACTTTTTCTAGAGATTTCATGAATGAACCACGTGACAAGGCGGCCATGGTGGTGATCAATACAATAAAATTACTTTCGAAGAATTAAATGAAAATGGGTTTTAGTTCAATTCCTAGAGGTGAGAAGTGTTTTTGTTCTCGACCATCGACATAGCCGCCGTGTCGTCACCTGCAAACCAGCAATAAAGGACTTAAAACTAAGTATCAATTTGCAAGAACGTTATTTTCCAACTTTTGAAGGGAAACTCAGAAAGAACTGTTTTACAAACACTAATAAACGGAGTGTGTGTTGAACCGTCATTTAGCGTTGGTCATACAAGTTAATCAATATATAAATTACCAGCCAAAGGGGGCGCATAAAATTTTCAGACTTTACTGATATCCCCAGAAGGGGGATGTGGAGTAAGCTAATGGGTATGTGCTGCTGGATGGGGATAATGGATAATGGGGATGTATTTTCAAGAGAGTTACTAGAACCGGGTCGCACCTTTTCGGGATTTTGGGGCTCAGAAAATCCGGATAGGTAGGGATTTAAAAGTTACGACGTTTAGGTTGACAAGTATGACATTATTTTTAGAATGACTAAGTTAAGAGTCTTTTTAAGGTAGATGCATATTAAACTGAAAATGTCTAATATGGGATCGCGAATATTGCATTTCCAAACAGTGACTTAGATGGGACCTATAATTAGCCACAGAATTGACTATAATGGGTTAAGGGTTATGAGAGGCCAGCGGCAAATACCCAGCAAAAATTAACCCAAGTAAACTCCTCGCCGCCCCAACCTGGGATCTGATATCCCATCGACATCGTGGCGCAGTTTAGGCTAAAAATGTTCGGTTGTTCTAATACTCTTAACGAATTGTAACTTTCCAGCTTAGTTCATGTGTTCATCCAGTTGCCACTGGATTTCATCCCGGATCAACGACTTTATCCAATAGGGTAGTTTTCTTAGCTAGTTATCATACCGTTTGATGCCCTCTCTTCTTTTTTGTCTAGATCTTTGTTTGGAGAACCGTTCTCGTTTTTTAGTGCCGAGTTTTCTATTAAGAAGGAATCCACAATAGGGGTGTCTCCTATTAACCAAAACAAAGTTAAAGCGGATTACTTCATGTTATACACAACATGTTTGGATTAAAAAAACGTTTACAGGGAAATTTAATCTCTTTATATTCAATTCTTTTGTTGTTGTTTTTTTCTATCCGTCTGCTTCAAACGGATAGAACGCTCGTCTCCGGGACAAACGTTGGTCTTCGCATGGGACGAACTAAAACTAATAAATGAAATTTTGTATGATAATGTATATTTAGCCTCGATCGGGGTAATATTTATTACTGAACACCCGCTTGTCGGTAGCCTGCGTGGCAGGCGTTTGAAAAGGAAAGGAAAGGGGGTTTTGGGTACGAGGGAAACACGAGAGGCGCGCAAGGAGGAAGGGAGTGAGGGAAACGCCTGCCAGGAAACCATTGCTTTCGACATCCCGCCTACTAATTATGTATGCAAAAATAACGCAAACGCCGCGATGAGATATGTCCAAGCTTGCACGCAGTAGAAAAAATTGCGAAATATTGCAGTTTTTGCTAAAATTAATTACGTCAAGTGTTAGAGGAGGTACAAGGGTGCCCAGCAAAAAGGGTGCCCAGCAAAAACTGCGATTTCTGCAAACAGTCAGCGATTTCTCCAAAAATTTCGAAAAATTAGAGAAATCTCAATTTTTCTGCTGCGTGCAAACCAGGACATAAGTGGCCGCGATATACTTATTTTCACTCGTGCTGTTTTTCTCGCTTTTGTTTTCCGAAAACAAGAAACCTGAAGAAAAGGTACTATAAAAAAGTTCAAATGCGGCCCTCGGTTGAAAGAAGAAAGTTGCAACGATGCGTGGCTTGTATATAAAATCCCGCCGGCAGCAAAAATCTATGACGTCGTTTGCTGAAGGAATCGTGCTGGACTTCGCAACTTGCATGCAATGTTTGTCCGAGAAAAATTAAAAACACTTCAATTTGCTGACTCGCGAATTGGATCCAGCAGAGCATACAAAAGAACGATGGTAGCGGGGAAAGAACTGCTGAACTTCGAAGATCTACAAGAAAGCTGCAATTAATTATTTAAGTACTACTAGGTTCCTGGCGGCTTTATAACGTCTATAACCAGCAAGAAGAAGTCCTTAAATCAAAAACCGTGAGGGATTATAGATCGCTTCGTCTTCAATAATCTGGTCGTTGATAAAGCGTAGCCTGAGCGGTAGGCGTTTGAGGTCAAACTGCAGATAACAAGCACAAAGACCGCATGATTTTTGCTCTTTTTCTTCTAGTGAATAAAACGAGCCGTTGGGAGATGAGACTTCTCAAAACTAGCTGTCAGTAAAACTCATCTGGCTAACAGCTCTTTTCCTTTAAACGGTGCTTTTAACTGCTTTCTTCTCTTCTCCTTTGAAGCTGAAATTGATGCCTCCAGTTTCTAATTCTAACGGTGAATTCCGTACAGAAATCTCATCACGCTTCACTAACAACATATAATGATTACTGAAAGATGGAGTTACTCAGTAGCATGATGTTGATTTCAACCAGTCAGATAAAGAAAGGCTGTGATTGACTTGTTTTGAAGACTAGCCAATGAAGATTTTAACATTCGCCTGGTGAAGCCTGGTGGATGTTAAAAACGAGAAAAACAACAGTCTCCTGGCAGGTGTTTCCTTCCCTCCCTCCTCGCGCGCCCCTCGCGTTTCTCTCGCGCCTAAAACTCTCTTTCCCTTCCCAGTCAAACACCTGCCACACAGGCTAGCTTGTCGGCTGAAATTGCTTTTTGGTCTGATTCAGTTGATTGGTTGGACGCGTCCCTAGTTCGACGTCAGACCAGACAGACTCTCCTTCAGCTGGGAGAGGCTATCTCTTCGACGAAAGAAACAAAAAGCCTTAATGATGTATAAAACCATGAATGACCTTGCTCCGGAATATCTACAAAGTCTTTTCTCTCAGCGTCACTCTGCTTACAACTTAAGAAACTCTGAGGGAAGGCTGACCCTGTCCAAACCAAGCACCAATTATTTGAAACGAAGCTTCTCTTACAGCGGGGCCATGTTATGGAATAACTTGCCCAAAAACTTAAAAAATGCTGCATCCGTTGAGCATTTTAAGCGAAATATCAAGAAGGTAGCTGATATATCGGATTCCCACACGGCAATCATGTAAAGCAGTTGTAATTAGTTTTAGTTTTAAACTTAAGCTTAACTGACGATTTACCGTGTTTAAATAAAGATTTACATACATACATACATATATAAGATCTTAATTTAGGTCGACCCAAATTAGAATTTTGTTCGTCTCATGAAAAGTTCGACGTTTTGCCTAGGCGTAGTGCAGCGCAGTTTGAAGATTTTTTGTTCATTTAAATTAAAGTAAATGCGTACGTTTAGGATGGACTATTAGAAAAGTTATGCGGGAGGGGAGGGGAGCCGAAGCAATTTGCTTTCCTTATCAAATTCCCTGTATGATTTTTTTTTTTTAGGCCATAGCATGAATATTTTTCAGGATTTATTGGCGAGAATGATTTTGTTTTTTCATTTAGTTTTCCTTTATATTTTTTTTACTTCGGTCCCCCCCCCCCCCCCCCCCCCATATAAGTTTTCTAATGTGTCCGTCACTTATTTTGTGACAACTAGCCTTGTTACAAGAGAGCAATCAGTAAATCAGGCTCTGTAACTGTAATCCAAAACACTGTTGGATTCTGGATTCCATGCCGTGGATTCCGGATTCTAGGGTTTTAAAACGAGTAAAGCTGGGATAAGAAATTAAAACTGCGGCGGCAGATGTTTTGTTCTGATAGTGGCGATTTATCAGGCTTATTGTAATGAGCCATTTTTAATTACTCACCAGCGACTTGCCTTACAATGGGCATTCTCGTCACATAACGAGCTTGCTGATTTATCCACATGACAAAGCCAAAAGACGCGATACTGAAGCCAATCATTACACCAACGAAAATGTTTCGAAACTTGACAACTATCCTTGGCAACATGGTGGATTCTGTAACCGAGAAAACCAATGCTTATTTAACCAATGTAACTTGAAATAAGGGTCTGATACGATTCCTTTTGTTAGTGGTGTATTCTGAGACTTTGGAAATTAGCGTAATCTCCGAAGTCCTAAATGACCGGAGCAACTTTAAAAGAAAAATTGGGTGGTGTGACCATTAAATTCACTTACCCTCGTAAACCTTAATATCAAACTTTAAATTCTCATTAGTTATCAAGCAAATTCAACTTGTTTGATCATGTCCTAGATTCTTGTTACCACTCTGTTTTATTCCGATACATTATAGAGGGAGAAATTTGTTGCTAATCACTCTTAACTAGAGAGAATGAGATCATTCTCTCTTGCTCTTAAGGCTTAAAGGATTTAACCTCTCCAGCAGCACGCGGTACCCATATGGCCACATGCGCGCAAGAAATCAGGGTTTTCAGTAAGTGCCGGCAACCGGCTGGAAAAACGGCTACTTTAAAGTATTAGCCGTCTGACGTTTGGAGGAAAATGGGTAAAGTGAGGGAGTGAAAACCTCAAACTGCCTACAGCACTTGATTGCCAAGCCACCTACTTTTAAATCCTAGCTTTAAATTTAATGAGAACCTTGTGAAATAGTTACAGCTTCCTGACCCAGGCAATTCTCAGTTGTACGGACACCTACGAGGCAGTTCACCGTTCTGACGTTGCCAACTGCAATACCTCAGCTATATAATACGTACACTGCTGTAATGCGAATACTTGATGTTTGCTGTTTCTTTTTCTTTGATGCCTGTGAGGTGTTATAACCCAATGTACAATCTAGGACACTTAACGTTGCCGGTCACACAGCTCTTGTACCTCTCATTCTCCACTCTAACGTTGTTTGGAGACGGCTTTTCGGTGGATTTGTACAATGTCGAGGCCAACATTGAAAGAAAGAGGGAAAGGGATGCCGAGCACAACAACTCAACGTTGTAACTCAATTGACCCAAGTGCGATCAATTCATGTCGGTCGTACTATCACCACTTGTATATTTTATACTATATACAGTAAAAACCCGCGCATAAGAACCTAAAATTTAAGAACCTGTTAGGCTAAAATTTTCATTTTAAACCCCCTTTTTATAAGCACCTATTTAGCCTAAAATTTTCAATAGGTTCTTATTTTACAAAAATGAAGGCACAGATGAAAATACAGAAAAAAAATTTTAGTCTAGGTTCCAGTCTGTAAGATTCAGAGAATGAACTAAAATGAAATGTTTTAAGTTTTAAAATTTTATGGACACTGCAGCATGAAAGATATGCATGCTAGTACTTTGGAAAGATAGATTTACTGTATGGCTATCATCATCGAAATTGTATTCTAGATAATTATTTAATACAGCAATATATTCCATATTACACAAATATGCCCTATAGTAGTTATCTTTGCTGATCACTAGTGCCCCTATCAAATTATGAACATATTTAAGAACCTAAGTAGTCTAAAATCCCACTAAATGCCATTTCTATAAGAACCTATTTAGGCTAAGTTGGAAAAATCTAGGTTCTTATACGCGGGTTTTTACTGTATACCGTGCCAAGCATATATATGTAATAAAACTTTATTGCTGCTATTATTGCATGATGTAAAGATATATCCCTTAATACTGCCTGCGTACCTTATACATTAAGAAAACCTACCTTAGATGGACTCTCGTTCTTGTGCGTAAGCCAGACAATCAAATGATAACAAGAAAGTCTCTCAATCTCTCCATAGAAACGCTATGTGTTCAGCAAACAGGTGACACCACACAAATCATGCAGTTGGCCAAAACATAAACAATTCATTAGTTTTACACAAAATCATAGTTTAACTCTTAACATTTTATTTGAGTTTCAAATTTCTGAAATGTTTTCTGTGACGCTTTTATTATCCAGAAATCAGCAACTAACAGCATTACTGAAAAAAAAAGAAAAAAAAAAAAACGAGAAAAACAAGGCAATTAAAAACAAAACACAATTTATATCTAATCAACTGTTACTCTGCTATGGCGAACTATATATTTATATGGCAAGAGAACACAAAAGTCTAGAAAATGAATCCTTAAAAAAGACTGCTTCGTTCAAGTGGTTTCTCTGCCGAATATCGTGCTTCAATTTATATTTGAGGATCCGATTCACAATATAGACAAGAGACCAAGTCCTCTAACGTGTGTTAATGCACAATAACTTGAGCTAGGCTACGGCGTCGGCTTTTACCGTCCACTCGTGAACAATAAAAGGTCACCTTAATGGATAAGGAAGGTCTCCATTAACATTTACTGGATAAATTCGAAAATGGATAGATATCGTGTGCTCATAAGCATATATTTACGGGAGTTAAATACAGTCTTAACCAGACTCGTGTGGGTAAACTGTGAGTGGGTATGGAATTTATCTTCGAATCTCAAATCGATTATAACTCACGCCGATGAGCGCAGCTAATTGACGATTGAGATATCAATTTCAACACGGAAGGCTGTGCCGATGAAACTGTTCCTTTTCGGCAAGGGGTCCGTGAATCTGATATATTTAAACTAATATAATTCATTTATGTTAGACAATATTAAAATTAAGATAAAAAAAAAAATACGACAAAGCTTTATAAACCCTAGGCTCCATGGGAGAAGCGTGGAGTCATTAAGCGAGGACTGGCGGCCGCAAAGTGTTGTCATAGTGACACAAGTGGCCATCGGTCACCGGCAGGCTGATATAAACACACACAAAAAAATATCGTTTTCCCCTATGTGTTGAGATACGATTTTCCTCATGCGGCAGTGTCAACCGGTTCAGTAATTTATTATGTATTATTATGTAGATACTGATGAATTACCAGGATTTTTTCCTTTTACTAAAAAATCATATCTTCATCGCGCGCAGTGAAGAATATTTAAGATACTATTTTTATCTTTCAAGTGTGGGGATATTGGTGTCGCCACGGTTACTAACATGGTTTTTCCCTTCTTCGTTAGAATTTTGACTTTTTGGAACAGAAAATATAAGTATTATTGTCTTTATTTCTCCTTCATAACTTTACATCTGAGGTTCATAACATTTTTATGACAGGTATTTTGCGATAGGTGACCACTTAATTGCACTATTTTGCTGTTTCGAAAATGAATTTAATAAAAACGTTGTGTTTTATGTAGTACAAACATTAACCACAAAGGACTGCAAAGGACCGCAAACGAATATACCGAAGAACGTAGGATCTATAAAGACCTGAT
>OZ037786.1:16506190-16633690 GCA_964035525.1 Porites cylindrica | reverse complement strand
CAAAGGGAAAAAAAAAAAAAGATTTATAACACACCGTGTCTCAGACTGAACGATGCATGCTTTATGGAAACACGCAAAACCTTCTGGGTTACGGGGTTGATAATTAACCGAAGTGTTCATTTTTCGACGGAGACGACCTAGAGAAGATACTTTGTAACTCAGCGTGCTCTTTAGGCAGCTCAGTAATTACCGCGGAATTTTTAATGCCGACAAGCAGCTTCCCCCCCCCCCCCCTCCCCCTTCGTCCGAACCGCCACCACTATCCCTCACTCACCATGGCACACTCGAGGTATGATGATAACGTTAAGCACGCAAGTTTGCTAATGTTTTTTTTTTTGTCGTGGGGAACATTCAGTTGTAAGTTTAGTTTAAAATATCAGTATGGGTCTTTCCGCAACGTAACGTTTATCCAGTGCTTTCAGGCGCCATCTTAGTCGCGAAGTCCGTAGTACAACAGCAAACCTGATTATCAATGATATGAATAGAAATGTATCACAGAGTTATTGAAGAAATTTTGATCTCAAACTCTCTCTTAACAGACACCTCTATAAGACGGACACCTGCTGTTGGTCCCTACCGTTTTTCAGTCATTGTACTTTATAAAATAACTAAGATAGTACGCCCGTTCGGATTGGTTAAAAACCTATGGTTTATTGTGCCGGTAAACTCATAGAAAACTGAAACATGCTTTAAAGTTATTTTATAAAAGCAATAGACCACACTTTCTATTGGTTTACCGAAGGGATAACCCACTTGGGATGTTGGGAGAACACGAGAAAAGCTTGTAAGACGGACAGTCAGGACCAGTCCCAAAGGTGTCAGTAGAAAAGAGGGTTAACTATATGTAGGCTGTACGCTAGTGCGTAAAGACTATGAAGTACCGCCCCAGCTTGGTTACTTGTTTTTATAATTTACTAAGTGTAACTGTATCAGTCTCGAGGTCGGGAAACCTCCTTCCAACTTTGCGATATATAATTGGCTCGAGAATAATCGATAATTTGTCTTGAGACGCCGGTCATGAGGGAGTTCCGCGCTCGCAGACCTAGCGCTCATTCTTGACCTATTTCGGTCTCTTTCATACTCGCTACTTTTCAGTCTAGGTTGAACCTTGCAGTAAAATCAATATCCGATCGAAAAGGGTGAAAAGTGCCACCAATGTATTTTAATTGTACCTTTCGACTTAAAACACTTAAACTGCTATTGAAAAGTAACTTTTTTTAAGTATTTTAAAATTCGTACATATAATTTATATATGTATAGAAAATTCCAGGGCTTTTTAGCCTGCGTTGCAGACGGCTCTTAATTATAACCGGCTGTATGGAACTGTTAATCATCCCGTGGCCATTTAAAAGCGTGGCTACCGACTTTGTTCTTCACAGTTAAAGTTTGAAATATTCAGCCACAAGCAGAGACAAATTTTCAGAATACTTGGCGGGCTATGATCATTTACTTACAGCCTGCATGATGGAATTGGAAAGTCGTTAAAGGCTTCTACCAAATCAAGGAAAAGGATAAATAATAAAGACTACAGTGATCGTGTTAATAACTTTTCCAACAAACATTTTAATCATACTGTACTTGTCACGATATTTCTAACTTGGAACAATAATGATGAAGACGACGAGGCTAGCCGAATCAGGCGAAAACTTAGTGGCTACGTGCTAACGAATTCAGACAGATATTTTGCATTGTTAAATAACAAAGATACCCAGAAAAGAGGAGATTGCAGTTTGGAAGTCCTCAGGTTAAGTATAGAGGTTTTATATAGTTTCTGCAACATCTTAAACAACATAGAACATTAACATGTTGTTCTGTATCTGCGCAGGGCACTACTAAATTGAATCACAAAGAGTACTTACAGAGGAGTCGGAAGAACATGCTGAAGTACATCAGCAAGTGGCTGAGTTGGCAAGTGAATGAGGAAGGCATGAGTGGAGGATACTAAGGAGGATCCAAAAAAAGGGGTAGAAGAAAAGTCTAATGACGAAGCTGAAACTGAAACTGAAGATGACGAAGAAGGGAAGAAAGATACTGAAGTAGAATCCGTGGCAATAGTAACAAGTGAAAGTACCAGCTGGACCATCAAATAGTGGGGTGTTCACCTGAAGCTCTCTCCTGATGCTGTATCTGGGCGTACGTTAATAGTGGTTCACGGATAGAAATACATTGTCCGTTTACCCTCGCTGCAGATGCTACCTACAGTGTTCTGAACAAAGCACTGTGACACGCGCGCAAAGCGTAGAGATTTAGCACAAGAATTTTGTTGTTATTAAAATTAATCAGGTTTCTACTTTTTTCCTTTCGACTGAATCGACAGCAATCTACTTCCCACATCTTATCGTTTAAATTTATTTTGTTTCTTGTTCTTGCAAAAGTAAAATCAAATTAAAAAAGATAACTACGCGTGTTAAATTTATTGTATTGTAGAGTGCTTAACCCTATTCAGACTGGGCTTTTTTGGTCAATCTGTGACTGGGGGGGGGGGGCTCCTCGGACCCCCCCTATGTATCTCTGGAACCAATAATGCTAGGGTCATGAAATTTACACACAATGATCATCTCCGTACAAAGAAGCCCCACACCCAGTTTTGACTTGCCACGCCCAATGATGACGTCACAGTGACGTCATATTCCGATTTTTCAATGTTTCTTATTATTTTTCCACTTAGATACGTAAAATATCAATAATATTGGTAAGGTCATCTCTTTGTTATCCTTTCTTATGAACTAGTAACAAGGAAACACTTGTACAGCGAGAAAAAGCAATAGGAAGCAATAAAATTTAAAATTTGAAATGGTTGTCCGCCATCTTGGATCCGCCATCTTGGATTTCCGTTTTTTTTTGTTGAAATCATAATTTAAAGCAACTTTCAAAGGGGAAAAAGCTCAGAATGTATAAAAGAAGTATCAAACTAATGTTTATTACCCAAACAAATGACTTTGGAAGTGTTATTTGGAAAATAGAGCAGCATATTTGTCAAAGCAAAAAAGTGACAAATTTTACCCTACCCCTCCCCCCGAAATATTCGATGTCGAAACATTTTGATGTAATTCAAAAACTAGTCCCAAGCAAAGACCATTTTAACAACAAAAAGCACTATAAGTGTAAAAACGCGATCTTAAAACAAAAAAATCACCATTTTTTAAATTTTCCAAAACCTATGTGTCAGAAACTGGTTGCCATGGCAACATGATTAATCACATCGACATGGTAATTATACCAAAATGTTCCTAGATAAATTTTAGGAAAAGTCAGAAAATTTGAACGTCATAGCTCTTTCGGTGTAGGAGTTATCACGATTTTGCCTGAGGGGGGGTTCGAAAAGCCCCCCCCCCCCAGTCTGAATAGGGTTAAGCAACAAACGTACAAAAAAAGATGGCTTTGACTTCTCAGAACACGCTTACATACACCCCACCCTCTTTTTTTTCACGGTAAGGCCTAACCACCCTTCAAATGGATCATCAAAGCGTGGTAGTTTGATTAATTTAGAATAACTTTGTTGGCTTTAACTCTTTCTTTACCAAACTCGGCCTGAAAATATGAAACATCAAGCAAATCAAGGGGGCCAATAGAATGACAATCAAGGTGGCCAATAGAATGACACCAAATGTCAAATTATGACGTCATTCATATGTCTTAAACTTTTGAATCTTCCGATTTTTTATTCCTTTTTTTAAAAGAACTTTTCAAGGGAAGTTGAAAGCTGAAATTTTTTTTTCCCGTCATCTTAAATATCAGCTGAGATAGGACATTTTAAATCTGGATAAATTCGTAGCACAGAATCTGAATACCCCCCTTTGTAAAATAAGTTGGAGGGAAATTTAAGCGTCTTACTCTCGTGTCGCCATTGCTATTTAAGTTACACATGACACATCTTTTCTGTCGAAGCTTAAGAATTAAAAACAAAAAAAATATTTAAAAGGAAAATCCTAACCGCACAAAAACCATAAAGTTTTGTGGCGTCATGAAATGTCACGTGGTCATTTCTTTTTGTTTTGCTGAAATGAACGTTTTTGAGTCAAAACAAGAGCCATAATGGCATTTGGTCAAAAGAAAAAAAAAGAAAAGCAAGAAGCAGTTTTCAGTGTTTTTCTCCCGTTGTTAAAAGCTCTTTCAGATGATATATGTTTGACTTTGAAGTTGAAAAATTCATTTAACCCGTTTTTGCGTCAGCCATTGTGACGTCATAATTTTGCATTTTGTTTCCAACAAAGATGACACCTTTGAGGGGTGGTTTGGTCCCACTGTGACTGGATCCATAATATATCACAGTTTATTTTCTTTCAACAAAGGTTAATTGTACGAATACGAATACCAGTACGAATAATACTTCTAAACTATATCTGTACGAATTTTTGAGTTTGATGACCAAGTCTGGTTTTCTTGTTGGTCTCCTCGGTCTGTCCTTGAAAAATTACCAAGTGTTTTCTAAATTACCGAGAAATTTGTAAGCGTGGACCAAAGTGGATACAAAAATGGTAAAGAAAGCAGCCGAACTCTCTTCTTCTCTTGCTCGAAATCTGCCAAAGCAATCCCCTGTCTTTTTTCTTACACAGTTCCAAATGCATCAAACCACTATGAAATGAAACTGCTTCTCCAGACCACATTGTTGTTTTAGATATAAGCAAATTATGTCGACAGTACGGTTATTCACTGTTTTTCGTTGTAAAATATTTTCAAAACCACTCTCATGGAATTTGTTCAAACTTTGCCATAATGGAGGCAACTAAGTGAGGTACAAGCTCCCTTAAGCGATTTTTGAGAAATACCCCCGGTACCGTCGTAAATTACAAAGGCAATTAAAAAAAGTAATGCACCTATCAAAGTAAACCCCGTGGGCGGGGGGGGGGGGGGGGGAGGGGGGGGGGAGAGTGCGGGCAAGGGGTGTGGATTTGACAAATTTTAAAATTTTTTGATCAAATTCCCCAGGGTGGGAAATGAAAGGTCAATCAAAAGTGTCAAAAAAGCCCCCAGGGGAAAAATCTAAACAAACAATACTATAACACTACATAAAACGAATAAAAGAACATTTCAAAAGTACGTTCTTACTACTTTTATTCAAGGTTAACGTAAGTTCCGTTTAATTACTCGCTGTAATTAAGTATTTTCTCTCTCCACTAGCATCTCTTATTTTGAAAAACATAATCACTCCAGGAAGATTGACCGTGCTATTACATTAATGAAACGTGAAATGCTTTATAACATCTGCTCAACATGTTGGATCAGTGACCCGAAAAAATCCTCTGACTTTCATAGTAGAATTCGATTTCAATCGAGGTTTACAATCAGATCGGAACTTGAAGATAAAGAATTTCTCAAAATAGACATTATCTGTTTAGATGACAGTGTAAAGTATCGGATTATGGCGATTAAAACAATGAAAACTTCATACCTTTCTCCAACAGCGTGACTTTCAGAAAGCCTCGAGGGACGGACTTGGGTACCGCTTCTGAATTGATACCAGGCTTCCATCGGTCAAAGTCAAATGTCCCGACCCGGGGTCGCTTCGCACGATCAAAAGCCCGACAGGGGGATAGTCTCAGGCGTCAAATCCCCGCCCCTTGCCCGCACTCCCCCTTCCCCCCCCCCCCCCCCCCCCCCCCCACGGGATTTACATTGATAGGTGCATAACGGCCTCATTACGTTGCTATGGCAGCTCTTATGTCCATAAAATATACGACTCATAGCAATTTTCATCTTTATATAAAGGCTGTGGTAAACCGTTTCCGCGATATTTCCGTTAGTACCTACGAAGTAAATGCTCAGGGAAGGTATCTTCCCTAACAAATCCAGTCGAGCCATGGAAACCTTAATGGCGAGCCGCAAGCCTTAGCGACCGAAATATGGGGGAAAATTTGTCCCCCATCTGACCAGGAAGCCATTGTTTAAATTCAGCCAAGCATAGACCGTTGACAGCTTGAAACCATACTTGAGGTGAAATGCGAATCTCCTTTCGTGACCTCCTACTGAAGCTTTATTCGACATATCTTTCAATGGATCATTTTAGCAGACACTACAGAAATAATAAAGCTGAGCTGATGAGACGAACACAACTAAAGAAAAGAACCTGGTGAAATAAAAATCACTCCGAAACAGCGCACCACTCGGAAAACTTGTGGCGGTGTAGAGGAGTTTTGCACAAATTATCTAACCGGGGATACCTCAGAATCAATATGCATTTATTTACCACAAATGAACGAAGTGCAGCGATTTAAATAAATTTGATTGAATTTAAACTATAAATTTAAATAATTTTCATTGTAGCTTTTTCTGGGGAGCAGAATTTAAAGCGGGACTATTCCCTTTTTTTGAGAAAAGGCCGGTGAAGTTTTCTATTTCATCCTGTTCGCGGCGTAAAAAGGCTCTTATATTTTTCTTATAATACAAACTTGTAAGGTCACCTATATGATGTTCATTAATTATGACTGAAACCATTTATTTCGTTCAAAACGGACTTGCGAGCCATAACCAATAAAAACCAAGTTCCCTTGCACTAAGCGAAGGCGACACACCCGATCGCTTGCTTTTTCAGGCGACTCACCCAAAAGAGCACGTGCAGACGGAACTTTGGTCATTGTTTTGAATCCGAAGAATAAGTTCAATTGCGAATTTTACAGCGTCTAGTTGAAACGCAATTTTAGCAATCCCCAAACAAAATAAAAAAATATTTGGCAAGACGTTTCAAAAACTATTTTTCAAGCTTTCTAGGCCGCCTCGTTCTTTACAGAAAGATTCATTAAATATACACGTTTTACAAAGTCTTCTTGCACTAAGCGAAGGCGACTCACCCGATCGCTCGCTTTTAATCAGGCGACACACCCAACATAAAAGGCACGTACAGAATACCCTGAACCATGTACATTTTATGAATCTGTTTTAGTTTCGGTGAATTAAAGCTCTCTGGCTGTTAATGAAAGATAATAGAGACCGTACAGGTTCTTGCAATGGTGTTTTTTTTTTTTGAAAAACAAATAGGGGGGAACCGCGATGGACGCAACCAATCAACTAAAATTCATTTCGATTCCCCGGTAAAAATTATAGAAAAGAAAAAGAAAGCTGCTAAGATTCAGAGACTTACAAATAACGAGCAACACTCAACCCCCTCTCTGTAACACGAGCATGTGTTATTTTTAACGCGTTTTAGTCACTCATTTCGTTGTTGATCAAAATCAAAAGCTTTTGTGAGGTTTATGCTTCGAATATCCCTTATTTATGGTTTTGTATCACAATTTGCCACCAGTGGGAGTCAGTTGGCCTATCCGATATACTACTAGGAAAACGATTGTTGTCATAGGCAGTGAACGCATTCAACAATGCAATACTACGCATAATTACAGACTACAAGATAATTTTCTCATTAATTCAAACAAATTAAAGATCTGAGCGTGTAACGACAACAATAAATCGCACTGGATCATGATGTAGCATTTAAACTTCGGCAACAAGCAAAACAGCGGTAAAAAGATAAAATATGTAGCAATTTGGCCGCTAAGTGTGTACCTGTATTATGAAACACGGATGTCTACAATTTTCAACACATTCCATTGTTTATCCAGAAAATGTAGCACGAAATTAATAATAAAAAAGCTTTTCGACTTCTTTATAAGGGTACTTCTTGCAGTAACACAAAAGTGCCTCCAGTGGAAGTTGTGCTGGGCCTGTTTCTTCCTAAACACTGTACGATCACTCCCGAGCGCGCCACATTAAATTTGGCGGGCATTTAGGAGGTTTTGGCGCGGATATATTCGAGGCAGAAATAAATAAATTAAAGGAAAAAAATCGAACATTGTCCTTACCTTCAAGGTGTCTTACGATTAAGCAAGTCATAAAAAAAAAAACAGAATTAATGTGTCGCAAGGTAAACCTACTGATTTAAGGCTGAAATGGCCTCGCTTCTGAAAGTGAACCAATGTGACGAAGGAAGGCTGGCCATCTCAGTTTGGAACTCTGCTAACCTGTTCGATCTGTTAAAATTTTCTTTCAAATACCAACACAGAAATTCTCGACCGGGATACCCTAAAAAAGAATTCACATATACTCCATACAATGATGGCTTGATTGGGATGATCCGATCCGGAGAAAAGTTGAATAGACCGCGCTCGACTATATTTACCCCGGCTAATACTGTTTTAACCATATTACCAGACAGTTGCGAAATTTAGGATTGTTTCATCGCCTCTGTGAAAATCCCTATCGATGACAGCCAGTCTGACCTCTGCTAGCCTGCACGAGATGGGAGGTAAAATTATAACAGGAAATTGAGCATAGCAACCGTCACTCAGCGTAATTAGTAAAGGGACTTTATGCGGCTCCTCATGCGGTATATGCTTGTTCAGTACAGTACATAAATACGCAAACTTGGGATGTATCCACTCGAGCAAACTTAGCCACTCAAATCGCCCCCAAGGTAGAAACTTTTCGAACATTAGCCTCAGCTTAACAACGATTACACGTCCGATTTTTTTTTTTTTTTTTTTTTTTAAGTGTGTATATAAAAACTCTTCTTGATTATATCGCATGAGTGCGCGCGCCATTAAAAAAAATGACAAAGCACGCGATATTTTCTGCGGAACATTTGACTGACGGAATGTAACTATGCCTCGGAAACTGAAGAGAACTGATTTTTGCTTTTGAGACAAATCAATTGCAAAGGACACGTATTCTGTGATAGTTTCCGTGCATTTTTCAAACAGCGCTTTTATTGAGGTCTTGAAGTTTACCAAATGAGAATTTAGTTTGCAAAGTCATATCGCAAGTTTGGCCCACCTGGTATTTTTCTCACACTCTTCTAACCTTTCTTGACCTCTGTTAAGAAAAGGGAATACTGAGCACGCGATGAAGTTTGACAATTGTGCTCTGTTATAATCGTGGAACACGTTTGTAATCTTAATTTCAGTCAGGTTAGTTTACATGAATATCAGAATGGGTATTTCCAGTTACTTTTTCTACTGCTTTCAAAATAGGTGCTAATAAAGAGACTCCCCTATTAAACATCCATCTGTCCCGGACGTCAGTCAATGTGTTTTATCGGTATTTTTAGAAGTGACTTGATCGAATCTTTTGACAAAATCCGTGACACTGGTATTCAAGTAATTTTCTGCCACTATTCATCAGACGAACCCTATATCACACCTAGTGACGTGCTGACGATTTGTGAACAAGGCTTTTAAACGGGACTGAGTCCTGTTCATTAGATTGCAAAACCACTAGAAGTGACGGAAGCAAAGTCATCTTTCTGCATTTGTTTTTCGTTACTGGCACATTTTCATCCGAGCTCGGGAGCAGTTCTCCGCGTTTTCAAGGTAGAGTAGAGTTACAGTATTTGATCCCTACGAAGCTAAATTTGCTAGTCAACCTTTTTTATTATTATTAAGTACAATCAAGCACTTGGCCTCCATGATTTATTATTATAAAAGCAACTTTTTTAAGACCTTTGGGCCCGAAGGAATATTAAGTTTTTCCTTCTCCAAAGGCTGCCGGATTCATTTGACTGGAAATAAAAACTAATCCGTGACCTCTAGTAATTCAAGAACGTTTTCCCCTGCACCATTCTTCGTTCTCATCATTATACAATTAGTTCAAGCAGGAAAACACAGTAATGATTCCGTTAACAAAATTATGTGACCAGGAGAAATATTTGGACACCTACACTCAATTATCAATCTTATCATTTAGTCCTATGTTTATTGCTATGATATAGTTATTTGTAATCCCTCCAACGGCCGTCGTTAAAACTTTCGAACTCGGCTGGGATATTAGTCCGCACAATTACCGAAACACGCTGGGATCGCAGACGTTTAATTCGAGAGGAAACTGTTATTATATAGTCATTGAAATAAATTACATCTTTAGTCAATGTTTTTAATTTCACAGACATTATTTGGACTTTCACTGTAACGCGCGTGGGAAAAAATGTAAAATGGGTCAACTGCTCACCTCAAGACGTGTTCAACAAGTTTATTAACTGGGTTACCATCTGAATAAACAGTTTCTCACTAATGTTTTTATCTTGATTGATCGGATCAAAAGATTAAGTCCGGAAATGACCCTTAAAGTGATCGCAGAACTAAATAGTCGCGGGTGCTTATCACCTTGTTAAATACATAAGTTTCTCATACAACAAACCACAACATATTGAAAGGTATCATGCGAAGTCCTTGTTCTGTCAGAATAAGTTTCTCTCGCAACAAATCGCAATATATTGGAAGGTATGAAGGGACGCCCTTTGTTCTGTAAATAAGTTGTTCATGCATGAACAAATCATAATATATGTTAAAACTATCAAGCGAATTCCTTTGTTCTGTCAGAATAAGTTTCTCCTGCATAAAATCAACAAATCCGAAAGTATCCGAAAGTATCAAAAGTTTCTCGCGCATCATATCAGCAAATCACAATCTATATTCAAAGTATCAAACGAAGTTCTTTGTTCTGTCAGAATAAGTTTCGTGCACCAAATCAACAAATCACATTCTATATTGAAAGTATCAAGCGAAGTTCTTTGTCAGTGTCAGAATAAGTTTCTCGTGCACACTACGATCCAATCTATATTGAAAGTATCGAGCGATTAGTCTTTTTTCTGTCAGAATCGTAGTTTCTCGTGCACCAAATCAACAAATCACAATCTAGAGTGAAAATATCAAGCGAAGTCCTTTGTTTTGTCAGAATAAGTTTCTCGTGCATCAAATCAACAAATCACAATTTATATTGAAAGTATCAAGTGAAGTTGTTTGTTCTGTCAGAATAAGTTTCTAGCGAATCAAATCAACAAATCACGATTTATATTGAAAGTATCAAGTGAAGTCCTTTGTTTTGTCAGAATAAGTTTCTCGTGCATCAAATCAACAAATCACAATTTATATTGAAAGTATCAAGTGAAGTTCTTTGTTCTGTCAGAATAAGTTTCTAGCGCATCAAATCAACAAATCACAATTTATATTGAAAGTATCAAGTGAAGTCCTTTGTTGTCAGAATAAGTTTCTTCGTGCATGAAATAAACATATCACATTATATATTGAAAGGATCAAGCGACTAAGTCCTTTGTTCTGCAAATGAGTTCCTCATGCAACAAATCGCAATCAAGATTGTCTCAATATATTGAAAGGTATCAAGGGAAGTCCTAGCTTTGTTCCGTGAGGCCTTTCACTTTCAAGGAGTTTCTTATTAAAGGCAATTGTTCAAGCCGTAGCTGTTTGTTTTTGAAAATGTTTATGTTGACTGACTTTCAGTTTATTAATCAATATTTTATCAGTTATTTTGGTGATTCTATCATTATTATCGAGGTGCCGTCATCCTGTAAGGTTAACCTGTACGTAAGATGAAGCATTACATTAATTTATCTTAATCTTATCCATTATTTCATTATTTCTTAGTTCGGGATTGGCAGGTAAGCTATTTGATGAGCCCTTGTTTAATGCTCAAATGAGATATGTCAACAAAAATCGCATCACGGTGAGAGATTGTATATCATTTGTCAAAGCTGGTCTAGTCAGAAATCTTGTTTCCAGTTGGTTTCATGCTCATTTTTGCTTGGCCTAATAATAAACTGGTAGTAGTTTTGTTCTGATTATAATCGTAATAGTCGATCAGTGCAGAACCTGGGAGCCCCGGGAATAGAAGAAGCAGTGTACGCAAATTAATGTTGCCAAAACATTTATTTTCAGATTTTGCTTAGTTAATACAGTTATGTGTTCTTCAAGACTAATGGGCTCTAATGTTTAGGGCCAGTCCTCGCTCGTCCTCAGAGATTATCACTTCCCCTTCCCTCCCCCACCCCTTCCCCCACCCCCAAAGGATTCACTTAAATTATATTATGAATCATCTCATGCAAAGGACAATTAGTTTGTGAAGTTCTCGTTTAGTTCGTTTTGCACTTTCCACATATTTGGTTATGTTCTTATGCCTGTTAATTCGATCTATCAGCACCCCCGTTGATAACAAACATTGCTGAATTAGCAAATCCTTTGTCGGTAAATAAACAAATATTGATTTTTTTTCTTTATTACATGCTTGCCAAATACATTTGTAGCTATCTCGTGACTACACTCATTAGCTCTGAGGAAGCACAAAATCCGACCGGCACGCAATCAAGAATCGATCTGCACGCAACCTTTTCGACGAACGAATATCGAGAAAAATCACATGAATGAACTTTTTCAAAACCAAAAATAATGAATAATGAAACGTCGTCCTTCTGGCCGCTGGCTTAGTGGGTCTTCATGCATTGTGCCAAAAATCGAGAATTTGTTTTACTCGACGTTTGGTCTAGAATCTTTAATAGTGAAAGTTAAATGAATATCCCGCGGTCACAAAGCTGAGAGGGGTCTATCCCGAATCTACTACGGCCGATCTTGATACGTGCACGTGCTTTAGAACTCTTTCGTGGATTCCGACGGCTAAGTGCTTCGTTGTTCCCAGAATTATTATTTGCACAACAAAACATGACGATCCTGTTCTCAGTGTGACAGTATGAAATGCCGAATACACCGATTGTTGCTCGCAACATCATTAGTTTATGCGACTAGATTTTTTTACTGAGCTCCGGCTTTCTCGGAGGATATTAGTTCTGCGGTGTTGCTAGAGGTAATAATAATAATAACGTCTTTATTAAAAGCATCCGATAAAATTACATATCTGATGTTACAGTAAAAATATATATCGATAGAAAAAATTACAATGACAAGATGAATAAAAAAGATTAAATTGATTAAAAATACATATGGGGTATTTACACAGCTAGATTATATTTAAAAATTAATCTATTAAAAAAGCTATCTTTGAAACGTTCAGTGTTAATGCTGGGCCTGACAACGGATATCCTTCGAAGGTTTACAATACAGTCTTTGTACCTTGGGAGCAAGCTTTTTAGTGGATGGTCATCGCGTTTGAGGTTATAAAAAAGGCGTCTGTCGCTTTTCTCCAAAAGTTCATATATGTTGTAATTGACCGACGTATAACGCCTCTTATAACATCTTTTTAAAAACCTTTGTATAACAGTAAGTTCGGAAACACTTGCAGCATAAAATGAAAGACCGTATAATAACTTAGGGATCACAATTGAATTAAAGAGGTGGTCTATTTCATCTTGTGTATATCCTTCTTTACGTAGGCTTCTGATGACAAATAAACACTTGTTGGCTTCATGGAGCTTGGCCTTGACATGCAAGCCAAACTTACAATTACCTTGAATTGTGACGCCTAATAAAGAAATGTTATTATATTGTTTGATATTGTGAGACATTGGGTAGACTGTTGAATTGCCTCTCTTACGCATAATTAGCTCCTTACATTTACTAGTGTTACAATGCATGTCATTTGCAACAGTCCAATCCATAAACTTGGACAAGGCAATATCAGATATATCCGGGGAATCTTTAGTAATCGTGACTAAGACGGTTGAATCGTCTGCATATTTAAACAAGGATATATCTTTGTATCCATCTATCTCTAGGTCATTCAAAAATATGTTGAAAAGATATGGGCCACTGACACTTCCCTGTGTTGTTCCCTTGTTAACAATTTTCCACTGGCATGTCAAATTATTAAAAATCACCCTTTGTTTTCTACCTTCGAGAAAGTTGGCATACCAGTTAACAATGAATGAATCAAGTGGACTATGTTTCAGCTTTTCAACTAGAAAAAAGGTAAGAAAAAGTATCAACGTTGATTGTTTAATTTTATTTGAACGCCAACTTAGATTTGAATTTGAACTGAACCTGTGCTCTGGCCATGTATCCAGACTACACAAGCGTGGAGTGAATGATCTTAAGCTGATGGCCATATGGGGTTGCTTGAAATCTGTCGCCCAGTATTGTTAGCCGCTCCTTGATTAGGTCGAACGTTGCGCAAACGTTAACTTATGTTGTATATTTCCTGCAGATTCAAATGTAAAGCCTAGTTGTGAGTCAGTGTTCAAGCTAGTTAAATTTGCTTCATCAATTTAGAATTGCGTTTTATTCAAACAAATGCAAATTATACAAGTAGCTTATAGCAGGCCTAAATGTACAAGTTCAGGTCTTCGACTGGGAAACTGTCCCACGGAGTTTGCGCATTGTGCATTTGATGGGATAGCGGCACCTGGGTGTATCTGCCTGCACCATTTTGTTTTAAGACCTCGGAAGTCAGCCAAGCGCGGTTATTGCACGCGTGCTGAACAAGAATGTTGTATCATCACAGACTAGAAACAATAGAGAACTCCCAAAGCACAAACTCAGCCAAAACGCTAAACATCTTCAATGTTTACTCAAGTTTGGGCTTATAGAAGATAATGTCACAGTTTTTCAATGATCATGAAATTCAGAATCCGGGTAGTTCGTTAATCATTTGTGGCCCTGAAAAAAAATTTGAAGGAAAAAAACTATGGATTTTTAAGAAAATGCTTTTTTCGTGAGAAGGACTCTTAAACGCTGACAAACGTCAACAAATAGCTAAAACTATAATTTCTATATGTTTTCATTGCTCGAAACCGCGCCCATTTACCAGGCCCCAAAGCTTTTTGCTGACTTGCAAGGACCCATGGCCATCTGTTATAAAGATCCCCAAAATAAAGGGATAAATCTAACAGTTTATTAGATATAATCGTATAAAGTTTGCTTATCATTTTCACATAAATTATAACCTAAATTTGGAAACCGCTGAATTTCTTGCTTTGGATCTTGCGTAGCACTATAACCACGTGACATTTACTCCGATCGCCAAAAATTTTATGCTACATTGTAGACTGATGTATATGTTATCCATGCTATATGTTAGACTTACGATCAAAGTAAAGGATATACAGAGGAAATACAGAAATATCTTTCTTCGGCATTTTTTTTTTTTAATTTAATTAACCGACACAGTGAAATCAACCGAGCAGCGGCCTCTATAAGGGCCTGTTGTGTGTTGATTTCAAAGACACCGACTCTAAAGCTTAATCAGTGAAACTCTAGAGTACTAACTCATGATCAGCGATGGCCTACTAAATGAAATTTCGGATTCTTTAGCGGGTATTTCTTGCTGTTAAAACTGCTGAGTGAGCTCAAGTGACTGACGACAAGTCTCCATCGAAAGATTTTAAGATGACCCCCCTCCCCCCTTCCCATTAATAATACTGACGACTGACATGACTGTATCATCCACAGTTTAATAGTAGTTTGAGCCCCTCTGATTCCACGCAGGCTTTCTTAGAGGTCGACGGAACGTGTCACGTAGCCCTAACAAAGTCTGCGTGCAAGGGAGGCTACTCTGATCTCCCTCTGGTATTTACAACGATGTCTGTGTGATTACTGTTTGTCTTATAACTGTGCCGGTAAAGTAACTCCTATTCAGTTTTGGGTAGAAGCTTAAAGTTTCTGAAATAGACTGTAAAGCACTAAAAGAAAATTAAGGAAAAATGATAAGTGCAACATAAGACTATGTCAATTTTGTTTTGTACCGGACAGGTGTGGTATTTCCTGTCCTTTATCGTAATTACGGTAGGTATTTTTTTTACTCGTGTCTGACAATCTTATACATTTAGAGGTTTATTTCATGCACGTACTAAAACAGGTGAGAATCCGAAAGGTGAAAACGTGCTAAAATGCCTATCACTCAGATCCAATCGTTCCATCGATCGGTAGTAAGCTTTAACAAGGCTTTATCATATGCCTTGATAAATCCGCGAGAGGACTGGAGATGAAGCGAATCCTGCTTTCTGTCTGATTGGCTACCCTCTCTGTATTTGCGGCGTTAACGTTGGTGTGGCAAGAAAAAGTTATCATTTTTGGCCAAATAATAAATCTTTCATCCTACCAAGCTTGTTCGGTAAAGATGGGTAAATATTGGCCTCGTTCTTGTATGCACCGAGACTAGGTCAATAAGAAACGCCAATCGCCAATATCCAGCCATTTTGATCTCCCGCTTAGTCTATAACTCGTATATAAAATCCCATTTCTGACACCTCATTTCAATTCACCGGGAGTTTAAAACTTTGTTTGAGTTTGAAAGTATTGAATCACAACAATACTTAGACTGGCAGATGAAAATTGCTCATTTTTGATGTGAAAAAACAAAAATTATGACAGGGATTCAATGTGCCACTTCCAGAAATCGGCCCGCTTTATAACCTTTATTGGTACCGGAAAAGTTACCGATTAGTGCAAGATAAAAAGCCATTATTCATTCCGATAGGCAGCTGTACTGTAATTAGAACTGGGTCCACCCAGGATGCCCCTAAGGAGAAGTCTTCGCCCAAAGTAGTTTCAGTTGATACAGCTATCTCTCGAGTATCTACGTAGCTTTTGGTTTTGGTTCTGTTTAACTGTTTAACTGCTTTAACTGCAGGTAAGCACCTAAAATGCTTTATTAATTGTTCTTAAGCTTCGTTATCTTTATCTTTCTTTCATAATTATTGAGAAAAATATAGAACAGCGTCAAAAGCACGTAATGCCGGTCTACATTTAATTTTGATTTTCGATTTCAGTCAGAGTGTAGATAGCTCAGAACAGAAGTAGCCGTGAGAGTTATTAGGGAACTTAAGATGGAGACGTTTTCGGGGCGACAGCGACCGGACTGGCAGAGAAAGCCTGGAACTAAGGCAGCCGTCGCTCCCCGTCAAAAATAGAATATTAAGATCGCAGTGAACTCAGATGGACGGCGCCTTTAATTAGAAGAATACCGAAGAGGAAAATATGGCTTCACATAAAGAATTAAGAGAATAAATATTTGCTATGCAGACAACATGTATCGGATGAAGAGTTTCTCGTTTTGTGGGAAAATTATAGGGCGCGATCCATTCAACCAAAATTCCAACCGGTCCGACCGGGAAACGTGGTCCACCTCAAAAGGTGGACCCGTTTTTTCGAAACTTTTCCGGTTGGACCGAACCGATCCATTGAGTTTTGGACCGAAATTGCCGGAAATTTTGGTTGAATGGATCGCGCCCATATGAGTCCAAAAATCCCGATTTTCCTCGGGACAGTTACGATCCGTTCACGCTAAAAAACATGCGGGATGCAGCTGAGTTCAAGGCAGAATTTCGTGTTGAAAAAAAATGATCTCCACAGGCTTGCCGAAGCCTTGCAAATTACAGGAACATTAAAATGCTACCAAGGAACCGTATTCTTAGTTTGATATTGAAATAATTCCCGGGAAATACTTGCATGCAACAACAACAACAACGGCAACAACTTTATTTCAGTATTGCCACGCCGAGTTAGTACATGGTATTACCTACTATTCTATATAATTTTCAATGCGTTTCATTTATACGATATTCTAACTAAAAACACACAATTGAAATATCGGAGTTCATATTTTTTGTCTGGATACTTTTATTTGGCTCGTGGGAAAATTTTGTCCCATGTCAAGCTCACTTACGGTTGGCTGTTTGCCAAGTTGGATCTTGACCCTGTGACATGAAAACATAGAAACATTCAAAGATGTAAGTTTAGATAACAGAGCTTGGAAATCGGGCTTGAAATGTGCCTCAAAGAAAACAAGGACAATTTAAGAACGATAATCTGCAAAATGTTGGTTGCTAAACGCAACAAACCTGATTGAAATGAAAGTTAAATACTCACGCCAAACAGACCAGTTTCACGTCGCCGACGGGACCACGACGGCAAGGTGGTGAGCACGAGCATGCGCAATATCCAACCAATGATGATGTCACGTCCGGTTGAAGTTGCCGTCGCCCCGAAAACGTCTGTATCTTAAGGGACGGACCATTAGAAAAGTTATGGGGGGGAGGGGAATTTTCGAGCTGCAGGAATTTTTTTTCGTTATCAAATTCCTTGTATGAATTTTTTTCAGGCCCTTGCATGAATATTTCTTAGGGTTAATTGGCTTGCAAGAATTTTTTTTCATTTAATTTTCCCTTGCGCGAATTTTTTTTTTGTACTTCGCCCGCCCCCCCCCATAAGTTTTCTAATGGTCCGTCCCTAAGTTCCCTATTGTCGTTCCCATGTAATGTACGCTCTAAATCTTAATTCGTGCTATTCGTAATTTTTCCTCTATTAAAAGTTGTAGGTGTAAGGAAAATTTAGATAATACTCAGGATAATACTATATCCCCAGTTGAGAACTTAACCAAACGATCAACATCTTCTATTCAAGTTATAACAAACAGTGAGACTGTGCTAACTCATTACAGGTCATTGCTATGTAAACTATTTGAAAATCGATTACGGCGTTTGCTTTTTGACCGCTAAACAGATTTTTTACAATTGTTTGTGGTTCGGGTTTGATTCAATTCGGGATAAATTAAAATACAATAAAAAACATGTCTTTATTAATTACAATCAGAAAACGAAAATTGATGTGGTTAACAGTACAAGTGTGGGTTCAGTGGCTTGGTTATATCTTGTAAAATGTACTTGGAATCATGCAATCCATTTTAGCCCAGTTTCCTGTCGTGACAACTTTCACCTGCGTTACAGAATCGACCGGTCCTTTTAATGCATGAAGCACGAAGAGCAGAAATTGGATTTTTATTTCCAGTAACACGTGCACCATAGACCGTTTACACAGAGGTTTGAAGTCAAAAAATGGTATTGCGCCACTTGTGCCTCTTATTATCCGTGGCGTGATCGATCGACTTAATATGAAATAAATTACCGATCCGGAACTTTACAGACTGTAATTGGCAATTTGTCAAAACATCTGGCGAACTGAAAATGGCCAGTGTTTACTCAGGTGCTATATAAACCCGCTTTAATAACAGATCAAGAGATTCCAATCGGAAGTGACTCTTGAAAAGACCAAAACTAAAATATACGGCGCACTTATATCTTTCATTCTTACCTAGGCGCCCATGGTACATCAAGATACAAAGTCTTAATTCCTCTGGTCATGAGGTACCTTAACTAATTAACAGATTTTTGTAAATTCTTAAATTAAAGTTTTCAGTTTATATAGATGGTTTTTTGTTTATACCAAGCATTTCATAACACCTACCTCATAATTTTATCAGTGAATATTTGTGCTTGTCATGATTGGGTAATCACTGGATAATCATTGGGTATCTTGAATGATGAAATGATATGCGTTGTTAACAGATATTAAAATTGCATCTCGGTGGGGGATGATTTTTTGTTGCCATCAATATTATCGCTAGCAGCTCCCACGCAGGCGTTTCCCTCATCACTTCCATATATTTTTCGACTTTTACTTTAAACTTTTCATGCTTTCCTATTGAACTAAGAGGTCCTTAGAGTTCACGAGTCCTCGCTTTGGGTGTTTAGAGATACGTGTAACACTTAATTACGAAGAATAAATCAGCAAAAACATGCTTGTCTGTCAAAGGGCATAGGGTAAAATATCGACTGGACCAATAGCTCCTTGGAAGTGCCTCCCTATCCCGTGTCCGTGGTTTTACGTTACATAAGTCAGTTGTGGCGAAAGCTTGCGAGGCTGTACCCATCTTTCAACGCCGGATGAAGAGAACTACAAATCAAGAGCTGATGTGAAATACGACAAGAAAGTAACTTCTCAGTACTTTATTTTTAAAAAAATCAACTAATTGAAAATGCCTTTGCACAACTTTCTATGCAGTCACCGAAACTTGCACGTCAATGCCTTTTTTCACAATAACGGCCAAAACATGGTTGATTGCTCTAGGAAATATTATCATCTAATAAAGCATAGATTACTTAATCCAAATTATTCTCAAACAGCTGTCGGAAAAATAAGCTCTATTTGAATGTTTGTTCACCGAACTCTCATACACAGTGCATGATAAAAATAAACTTGTCTACTAGTCACTTCCGCTAGTAGATGGAAACGAAAGTTGTCGAGTAATGTGATAAGTACTGCTTTCCTTAGCAGGCCACTTGTAAAATTTGATTTTGTTGTTGGACTAGTGTTACTTGATTTACAATTTGCCAGGAGATAACTGAGGTTTTTAATTTGTTGTCTTCATGAAGGAAGAAGAAGAGCCGAAACACTATCTGTAGTTACCTTTGGGATTAAATTCCGACACAGGAAACGGACTTTCCAAATTTTATCCTTTTTTTTGCTCTCAGAGATTTTCCACTGCATTACGGCCAAAAACGTCATGTGCCGGCTAAGCTACAACCAAAATTTGCGAAAACGTTTTGCATGTTAATGCCAAACATCCAAACATGTGTGCTTTCAAACAACTAACCGTTGCAAAAGACTGACCTATTAAATGTTTGGCTCCACTGACAAAGTCCTCAGAAGTGATCATTCGTCAAGTGTAGTACTTTCTCGTGGTACGCGGTAAAACTGTGGTTCTAACGTTTGAATGTGTGGAGTGAAGTTTCTTAAGAGTTACCATTCAAATGAAACCTCTCCGTGGCAAACAGCACCTTTGCATGATGATGTTAATATATAATTTCTCACTTTAAAGTTTTCAAATGGTTCCTTTAATTTCCCTACCCTTTGCATGGACTCTTGGGAAGGTTTATTGGGACCTGGTGGGTCTTCAACCTGGTGGGTCCAGAACTATGTGATGGCCTGTCGGATCACCCATACTGTAAGAGACCACCCATGTTAACTATAGCGCTCGGAGCGCTCATTTAAACCATTTTTGTAGTCCTCCCAGGCAGACCAGATGGCATGTGCGTGGGAGGCCCTGAACATCTGTGCTTTGCACAGAGCTAGAGTAGGGAAAGATCACTGACAGCAAAACCCGTATTCAGGCCTTTGAATGTCTGTAATTAATTGTTTTTTTAGGAAAATATTTGTAAGTGTTGTTGGTTTACAATATGCAGGTAAGCACAATCTAGTGGGGATAAATTATCACTATTTTCGTTAAGAACACTCTGTGATGTAGTATAAAGCAAAAACTACTGAACTAGTGGCCATTTTTTTTTTTCAATAGTGGTTTATAATGGATTAGCTCTGTCAGCTAATGTACGGTCATTGGGTTACTGGTGTGGTTACTGGACAGTTTTGTGTAACCGTTTATTAAATTTAAAGGCCTATGTTACTTTTCTCCTTTTGCGCTTTTTTCTGTAGAGTGCCCGATTTCGGTTTGCAGTTTATGAAATATATTTAACATCACATCCCCCAACAACTAAAACATTGATCGCATACAATGTTATCTTTTTTTTTTTGAAGGCAAAAAAGGACCCCGCGCGTTTGCAGATTAATTTGGAAGAAGAATTCTAACAGGAAAAAGATTAAAAAAAAATTCTGTACACTGATTGTGTAATCCAATGTAATACGGCTTCCTGTCCGTTATTGCCGCCGCAGGGATTTCGCCCAGAAGGCGAAATCCCGAGGAGGCACGCGCGTATATTAAGGAAAGTACTTACAGCGGAAATATACAGTCATACAGTCAATAGAGAAAAAATCTCGATTTGCTTGAACAGGGGGCGCGAGGAATCGGCAGGTAATGATGACGTTTCTATTGTTTGCGCCCGCAAGTACGAAATGGTTAGGATGACGTAAAACACAAAAAATCCCGAAGGGACCGCTTTCAATAGGTAGATTGTGCAGTCATGCTTCGATACTCTTTTGCGTTACGTGTTATCAGTGACATTCTGTGTAGCAGTTGTTATGAAAGTTATGGACCAAAAGACACTCGCTTAAGGAGGGGGACATTGGGGGGTACCCAATACCGCAATACCGTACGAAAAAATGGCAAATACCGAAATACCGCGTCGCAAATCGACTAAATACCGATACCGCATATTTTAATTACATTTATACAGGGGCACCCAACGAACATTTTTCTGAAAATGAGTCGTTAACTACAGAAAACGAAAATTTAGATGCTTTTAAGGCATTTTCAAGCGCTTTTCTGTGTTGCTGGAAAGAATTTATCTGTTCCTCACTCCCACCACGTTAGATGGCTATTCTCCCAGCCAGCAGAGCGGCCTTCTCCATGTTTACCAGCCAGCAGAAAGAAACATCTGTATTCAAATAAGCGCCGCAGGGTTGCTTGGAATTTGCGGCGCTGATTCGAGTATATACGGTCAAAATAAATAACACACAGCCTTATTTCTCGCTTGTCAACCAAGAATAACAACAACTACAATGGTAATGAAAAAGGAACGTCACTAAGCCTTCCCTAGATGTACCTTTTGTGAATCCTATTCAGTCCAACTTGAATATAATACATCAGGCTGTTTAATAGAGTCCTTACCTTTTGCATAAACATGAATCTCATGAATCGTGTGGCGGAGCGTAGCCTGATTTCGAATTTCTAACAACGGTGCCCACGTGCAGATTTTTTGATCAGCGGTAAATAGATAATTAGCGCGCACCTCAGCGCGCACAATTCGCGCACATAGAGGAGCCACCTGAGAGGAGCCGATTACTCCTGATACCCAGCTGGATATACACCCTAGAAAAATTTCTAACAAATTAGAGGGATAAAATATCTCCAGCAAGAATTTTTGATACATTTGATAAATTCTTGACCGCAGATTTAAGACTCTACTTCCCAGCAGAACAGCCGAAACCTCAGTTCCCAGCCAGCAAAATCTTCTCTGTAGAACAGATATTGTGAGGAACAGATCCGTTGGGTGCCCCTGTTTATAATCGGTTCCGCATACTTATGGTTGCTTCCATCTATCGCGTTTAATTATCTCAGGCATTTATGCACAAAGATGTCCATGTTTTTTTTTAATATTTTGGTAGTTCGCAAATTTTTCGCAAATTTTCACTGAAAAGTAAACTTCATTCGTTCAACCTTTTGGTAGTAGTATACAAAACGAAAAGCATACAGTGAGGCGTGATCCCTAATACAGTCCTAATAGTGAATAACAATTCTCTTACCTTAAAACGGTTTTCTAAAGGGCATTTGTATGATGGCGTCATTATTACTACAACCGGTTTAGGCTGTTCACAGTTCCCTATTTTTCCGTGAGAAAATGGACTAAACTAAACGACTAAACTTCAAATGGACTAAACGGCTTCCTGACCTTCCTGGCAAACTGCGGGTACCTAGCTCACAGACAATTCTGGTTATAGGGTCTTATAGGTCGATCCAACAGCTAATTAACTCGTATGGAAATAACTCTTGAAAGCTTGAAAACAAAAACAAAAAACCAACCAACCAAAACCCTTTCCACGCACGTCTAGTGCGAGTTTTGAGTCACCTATCTCGACTATCTGACCTATTTCACACGCCGCACCGGTAAGAACTAAAGAAGCAAACTTACCAAATCCTCTCCTTTAACTTTACAAGCCGTTTTTCTGTACTTGAAACCCGGCATCGAAATTTATTTTTCTTGCGATAATTTTCCCCTCCTTTGCCTTCTTCGTAAAAAATTGCAACGCAGTCAATGATGACTTCGCCGTCTTGACCGTCTTGAACCAAAGCGACCTCAGCCATCGTGAGAAAACATGTAAGACCTCGAATTACCGGCACACGTGCCTGGTAAGGTAACTTGAGACAACTCATTGTCATTGGATGCAACAACAATCCCATTGTATCTTGACCTATTATTATCGACCATTAACTGTCACAAAATGACCCACAAATGGGGTAATCATTCACCATTATGTCTAAAGACTTCTAAATATTAACTTTTCTTGACCTTTATGTCTTACTGTGTTTTGTTTTGCGTATTGTATCGAAAGGAAAGCGCAAACAACCGTACCTCAATACCGTAAACAATCATATTTCACCGAATACCGTCAGCCAAAATGATGAAATACCGCATACCGCAAGGCTAGACGATACCGCAATATCGCACGTTAAAATTAAAATTACCGAAATACCGCATGAAAAAAAGCCCAATACCGCAATACCGTAAACCCCCATGTCCCCCTCCTTAAGCGCAGATGAAGTTATAAGGTGCGTATAACAGTGTATATTTAAAAACTAAGTGAATTTGCCAGACACGAGTTCACAAATGTTTGATTGGGAACCTTAACAGACACTCCTTCTCTTTCTTTCTCGGCCCCAAACAAGCAAGAAGAGTGAATGATTCAACGGCTAGCTTATCACTAGCAGAACGATGGACGATTACAGAAATTCGCCTACCATCAAATTCTGTGCTGCCTTACTCCCTGCTCACAAATGTCCTTCCGCTATAAAGTTTAGAATAAGACTAGAATGAGCGAGCGTGAATTGATCAAACGTCCTTTTAATTTTTAAGGCTTACTTTCCGGCAAATAAAATGAACTGAATGTAAAAAGTGAAAAAGAAATAGCGAAAAATTAAACTTCTAATTAAATCTTTTCTTACGGCTTAGAATAAACTATTCTCGAAACTGAGAATTTTTTGATCGAAGCTGTGTAAATCGAACTGAAGATGTGCATGGAACCTCGCGTTTCCTGTATTTATCTCACCTATTGTATGGAATATGTGTGAATATCTTCATTATGAATTGGTATATTTCAAAGAGCTACACAACGAGCAAGAATACTATTGCCCGACAATATACGGAGCGGGGGCAACTGTAGTGTCAACTACTGATTACTAGTTATAAATAGGCTTTATCTTTTTTGCTCGTGTCTGATAATCTACTTATTGATTTAGAGATTTCCTATCAAGAGCGAATACCTTTAATTCTCTCTTGTTCCTATCATTCACATGTGTTAAAGAACGTGAGCAAACGTCAGACCTCCCACGAGAGGTGAATAGGTGTTAAAAAGCCGTGTTTAGCATTTCCTTTATTTGGCACGGGACCCGGGATTGAATAGAACCAGATGAGACAAATAAGCCTCTCCCTTAAGTCCTGCAGTTTGTCTGCAACTGCCTGAGTCTAGCCTCCCCGCAGACGTCCGTTGGGGTTCGTTTGTCACGCATTCATTTCTCCCCCACGGACGTCTGCTAAACAGAGCCGACATTTACGTTCGCCAATCACAGGCCGTTTACGGATTTTTGTAAAACGTAACCCGAGCCGCTTCTTAAGATTTGCACGATTCAGTGAGGCTTTTGATCGGGTGTGCGAGAAATTTGTAATTAATACAGAGTTAAACAAGTATCAGAGAGAAACTATATCCTGCAAATTTTATAGCGAAGATCAATGAGTTCATAAATTTGCCGACGGGATTTGGCAAATCCCTTACCTATCAAGCTTTGCCGCTTGTTTGCGACACAGTGCGTGGAACTACTGGACATATATTATTATTCAGTATTATTGTTGTTGTTTCACCCCGGGTAAATCTTGAAAGATCAAGCTACAAAGCTGGAAAATACTGGTATTCCTGCTGTCACGCTCAGTGAAATTAGCAAAGAGAATATGAGGGTTGTCGAGAGAGGGGCTTTCTCTGTTGTTTACGGAAGCCCAGAAGCTTAGTTGAAGATCGATCGGTGGAGGAGATGTTAGCGAGTGACTTGTACAGTTAGTATGTGGTCCTTGGTCCGCGACTTTCCCGAGCATGATTAAATATTTCGTCGCGAAAGAAAATACAATGAACAATGAAAGTTTCAGTGATTTATCGATTATAAGCATTCTTTCTCTCTTTGAAGGAGCGAGATTAAAGTTTGTTGACAGGTAGGTTAATTTGTCGTTCTAGCTTGAAGTTTGGACTTCAGCGGCACCGTGGTCATGTTTACTTAGCTTGTGAATAAATAAAACGCAACGGGAAGACGTGCCTTTTTGCAGAACAAGTTTTCAGATAAACCTTTTTCTGCTTTTTCTTTCTTTCCTTTTTCTTGGAAGCACTTTGCTGTAGACTTCGAATTTTTTGTTTTACCGACTCTTGAAAAAATATAACCAAATTTCGCGTAGTGGTTCTTGGTCCGCGACCCATGACCTTGGTGGAATTACATTTCGCAAAAAAGGAAACGGCCTTTGTTTTCGAAGAATCCTTTGAAAATCTTCCCTATACACGTTTACAAGTGCCCCTTTCTTAATACTTCGAATATATACAGAGTTAATAATAATTATTGTTTTCGACCGCGCTGAAAACCGCTCTGCGCTCGTGTGGGAGACTGTTGTCTGAAGTCTTTCATAAGACTATTCATAAGACAAGGAGTCATTATACAAAAGTGTAATAGTGTAAGAATTTCCTTGATGGCGCAGTGAAGTGTTGTTAGCACTTACAAACTGTCCACACCTGGAGTTACTTTTAGTATTTATTGTAAATTTTGTTAACTGAGTTTAAAGATTTTGTAAATCCCAGTCCCAATGAAAGACTTTAAACACATCGTAATTTTAAAAAACGTGGCGTTTAAGCATCGTTTGTAGTGTTATTATCACTCCTTCTTCTGCCAAGGCTCCCGCTGGGTATTCCTTTAAAAATAGAAACTGTAATTGAAACAATAATGCAAAACACGCAAGATTCATGGAGCAGTGATGGAATATTTGAGGGCTTAAGCCCCTGTTAAGCAAACATTAAGAAAATTCTTTTCATTGAAATTATAACGGCTTCTCAATTGTTCCTTAATAAAACATCTATTTTTACCTTTCAGGGCCAAACCTTCATTGGACTAACACGTGAAAGCTTGACAAAAGATGTTTCACGCCCGCCCTTCCAATAAAAATGTGACTGGTCTACAGCCACAAGGATTAGCGTATTTCAGGGAGGACACCTTTTCACAGCCAGTAGATGTAATTGTTAGATCAAAAGTTCAGTTCTATCACATCACGGAGGGACAAGAGACCCTGCTGGAGCCATGCTGATAATAATCGTGTCACTTATAACACTGCCACTAGAGAACGATGTAGACATGTTCTTAACTGTTATAATAACATGGCCACCAAACAATCATGAAGACGAAGTTGAACATGAAGCTCACAACGATGACAATAATAATGACGAATACGGTAAGAAAGGAAATGCGAAAATAGAGTAAGGAGCTAAATTTTAACGGCTCAGGCGATCATTAATAACCTTTCAGTTTTCTTTCGCTCCGGGTTATGGGTTCCTGACATTTCCCTAGAAAGTAATGCTGAAGGAAGGGTGCGAAGATTTTGTCTCAGCTCAGCTATGTTAACGTCAGTAAAAACCATTGACCTTGTCCTCAGTCCTTTTTTACCCATAAAAGAGTTAAGGAAGCGGGCCCCTAGTGAGGCCAGAGCCTGACAGAGGTTATCAGCAAAACCATGCTGTAAGTTGCAGTTACAGTATCCTTGCCGCGTGGCCCAAGGAGGATAGATATTAAAATAAGACGAGTCTGAAATTAATAAATGAATAAAAAATTATTTTTTAAACTATTCAATCGAACAGGCGCGCTTTAATAATGTCTTGTACTCTTCTTGAAAATACAGAAATCCTGCATCGGACCAGAGGAATCGTAGAGGCATTATAGACCTATAAGATTCAACATCAGAAAATTTCAACAAGTTCAGTCATGGTTAACTCTAGGCTCCTTAAGTGAGAATTAAACAGGACTAAGATTCAAGAAGAAAAAGAACCTTTGCCGCGTGTATGTTGAGACAACATTGAAACTTTGACTTACACGTTGTCAGTCCGAGATGACTCCACCGTAGCAATCGAGGTGATCTGATAAACCACTTGAATGGAGCCCAAAGCTTTCACTCAGTTTGCAAGCTCTCAAGAATCAAATCTGAAGACAAGCGTTAAGATGGGAATATATCGAGCAAAAAGTTTAATTATTCTTCGAGACTGCAGCCCAGAATAGAAACTGCTTCAATCATCAAGCTACAGATTTTAGGCTTTCGATCTTGCCCTGTCAGGTTTGGGCTGTCACAGATGATCCTATTTAAATAATCCACTCACTAGGTGGGTATTTACATCTACTTAGAATGGATAATTCTAAACTAGTGAAAGTTGTTAAAGTATGATAAAGCCCTAGTATCGTTTGTGCAACAGTAGTCGCATTCACTAGCTTAATTGTTTGTACGACAAACGATAAACGAAATAAATAAGACAAACGATCTTGATGAAGAGAAGCAAAATAATACAAAAGGAGTGATGCTCATTATCAAGGCTAAAAAGCTGAGCTGAAAAAAAGAGATAGAGTAAGTTTACTTCTACCAGTGCCTAGCTTCTTTTGTGCGATGGGCCTAAATTCTAAGGGTAAACCGTGTGATCTACATACATTTTAACGCCCTATGAGGACTGCAGAGCCAACGATTGGCGTAAATCCCGACCCCCCTGCGCATCATTCTTTATAACAAGCTAGGCATCAGCCAAATTTAGAATAATTTTTCTGCTATTCGACGATATTGACATCAATTTTCAAATAACGCAAAAGATCATAATTTATTGAACATATGAAATATTTTTCAGTTAATCAACAACTCTTGTTTCTATTCTGGGCTATGAGCTTTCCTGAAACGTCCAATCGCTGACCTCAGGACTACCTCACGTGTGAATTCTAGAAACCATCCAATCCGTTATGTTCTGTTAAAGTTGTGTTTAATTAGGTAAGTCTAATAAACAAGGGAATGGGGATGAAGTGCTCCTGTCGTCACACTTTTGCCCAATAGACTCGATTTCTGGAGGTCCAACTCCCTCTTTCACTACCCCTTGGAGCTAGGTTAGTGGAGGCCTACTCTCTCCAGTCGGAGAGCAGGCCCAACTCCCTCCGTCTCTACCCTCTGAAGCTAGGTTAGTAGAGGCCCACTCCCGTCAGTCAGAGAGGAGGCCCAACTCCCTCCTCTCTGCCCAGGAATTCTCACGGTGGCCCTGAGAGAAGGCCCACTCCCTTCGCCTCATCCACTCTGTTCATCTCCTTAGGCTGTAGGTTTTGTTGTTCTTGACACTCTAGAGATTCATGGGGCTAAAACATTTAATGAGCACTTTATTACCCACTTCCCCAGTTTCAGCTACATAGAGTTGTTGTTACCCTTGGCTTATTTTAAGAATAAACAAGAGGAAGTTGATTATTTATTGGGTAACTAGGACACCTCTCAGTAAGTGGTGAAATAACTGGGAGGGGTTTCTGAAATAATCTGGAGGTAAAAGACTGATTTATATATTAATTACAGGTACCTTCTGACCGCTGTCTTCATGCAATGGTTGCGAGAAATCATTAGTAAAAACGTGTATTAATTCATCTGCTTAATTGTGATGTCTTTATTGTCGAAGGCATCAGCCCACCCAACCTTGCTTGAACCTAAAATGCTTATCAACCTAATTATATAATCTTTCATCGCACTGGCAGTCATTCATGACAAGGTCACACTGTAATTTAATATAAATTTGAATCCTGAATTGCTCGCCGATTGGTACTTTAATTTGCATTAGGTAAAGATAACATACTTTGCAAAAATTCCTCATTAAAAGTTTTAAATAGGCCTCATGTTTTACCGCGAGAGGAATGTTCAACATAGCAACTGTTTGGAGTTTAATTTATCCTTGGCTTCTGTTTAACATTGCCGAGTAGCTGCCTAGGAGACCATGTATAAGTGATACACCGATTTCATGACGGTTGTAAAGGACAGCTGTAGATGAAGACATGGATTCATTTCTTTTACTTTAGGGCGAAGTTATCGCTGTTTTCCAGTTTTTTTATAATTACGTCACTGTAGGAATCATACTTGTCAGTGATTTTTGTGACTAACCAAATTTTTTTCTTCATGTGGTCGTGGCAGCTCGTACTCCAGCCCACGTGTTACTTTGGATCGAATTGGACTCTACTCAATCATTTTTATTGAACTCAATCCTATTATCATTGTTTGCTAGAAACTGGCAATGTAACTATGGTAAATAAATCAATTATAGTCTCTGATCTTGCGCAACCAGCGCCAACTCAGTAGGTTCTCTTCATTCCAGACGGCGGATTTCAGAGGTAAGAACTTATTCTGAACTCCTTTTTTTTGTATCTCAGTCTTCATTTGTTGTTTAAGGCTTACAATCATGACCACGGCTACTGAATTCTTTAGGGTGTGGAAACACGAAAATGGCTGATTTGAAAGAGCATGCAATGCGGGAGTTTGTCGGCTATAACTGCGTGTTATACATGGGGTCATGATAAAAAACACACATTTGACACATAAAGCAAGCTTTTTGAAACTTAAAGCCCATTTTAGCTTCTTAACTGGTTTGAAGATATGTGTGTTACAATTATATGTTAACAATCAGTTCTTACTATAGCTGTGTTCGTATAGTGAGTAACTAATTTTATCATGACGCGAACATAAAATTTAGAGGGGGCAGGCGAGAAGGACAAGTAAATTTCTCTGCAAACTTCAAGTTTCTTTAATATGCGCTCCTCTGAAAGCATGGCGGGAGAAATCATAAGGCAATTTTATAGTATCACGCGTACGCTTGCACAATGTACTATGAAGGGACCGTTCCGGTAGCCCGGTAGTTTTATGATCATTCAGATACCGGTACACGAATTCTCTGACTATGTTGTAAGTAGAAATTTCTGAGACTCCTTGTTAAAATTGCAACCTTCTTTTCATGTAGGGTTTATTTCTCAATCCAGTTCAGAGTTGCTTCAGTAATCTTTATAACAGTAATGTTCGCCTAGAATGAAGAGTGTTGAACATTTCATAAGTCACAAAATCGACTGTTAGCTTTGCAGGCTTTGTGGGATTTCCTCGCAAATTTCATATATTGGTAAAGATACCATTCAATCAAGAGTAAACACCCGCACAGAAGAACCTAATAGATGTCATAGATGATTTCGGGGTTCAGGTTGATCAAGTTCTTATTTACTGGGTGCTTGAGAGAAATCATCCTGAAAATGCCCTTGAAATGTTCAGCTCAGAAACTTGAAATTCGTTTCAGAAATACCACACTCAGGTAGCCCATGCTCGAAATATGAACATCGGCGAGCATAGGCATTGTTGCATAACATTCGAAATACAGTGTATATTAGAGTTATATTGTAGGCTAAGAGAGAAAACCGTTTACAGTACAACCCATAAACGGCTATAAATCGGCCCATTGACTACACAGGAGAGACGACCACACATTTTATGTAATAAAAGGTCAACTTTTTTTTATTGAAATCCTTACATTTTCGTAGGTTACAGAAACGATATTTTTTTTTCCCCATACAAATCCTTATATTTCGAATGTTACGCAACAATGCCAATGCTCGCCGATGCTCTTATTTCGAGCTTGGGCTACCTTCGGAAACACTATTCTCATAACTGTAGAGAAGGGGTGTCTTCTCGGAAGGTAATACTATATTTTATTAGAGTGAGAGAATGTAGACATCATTTTGCTCCAAATCTGTGACCAGTAAGGAAACTCTTCCGACCTCCCTGTCACGATCGTCTACAGGATAGAAAAAATTTCTCCCAGACTTTGGGGCAGGCGAAAGATGGTTATCTCCTCATGATCAATGAATCAAAGGGAAGCAATTTCCGCACTGCTTACTAGACTTTTTTTTTAACAGACTGCAAACCTTAATAAACCCTAAGCCAATTATGGAATTGCACGCATTTTAGAAATCGTTTTTAATCTGTTCTAGCCCTCTCAATTAAGATAAAATTAAACTTAAAACTTGTCAAATCCCAGTGTTAAAAAAAAGTTAATCGTCCGTCGAAGGCTAGTCTAAGCATTTCTGTTTTTATACAGCTTAACCGCTCCTTATTCAGCAATGAAAGTAACGGTTCGCAGCCTTCAGTTACCCTAAACGTTTTTCCATAGGCTGTACATAGTTACATAGACAACAACCTTAACACAGTTAATAGGGGAAAACTGGAATTATTACGAATTATTGATGAATTTTGCGGTCTCGGCTATTTTTCGTACAAAAAAGGAAACCTATTAAAATATTTTTTGGATTCAAAAATGTGATGGAGAGAGGAATCAGAGAAATTGTCACTTTCGTAATACGTTAAATAAAAACATTGCATCCAAAATTTTCGGGAAAATAATACTGAAGCCCTTGTAATTTCGAGAAGACTTATTAACGTTCCCCAGGATGACCGAACAGGTACCAATTTTATACTAGTGTCGCTTAGAAGGCATTTCTAGAGATCTAAAAGTACTTTGGATAGCCTTAAAAGTGTTTTCAATTTATTTGCAATGGGACGAAACCGACGTTGGGTCGAACATTGAAATAACGTGTATCCTGTCCTTTATCGATTGCCTCGAAGAATGTCCTCGCTCGTGATGGATAATCCTCTAGATTAAGAGATTTCTTTGTTTTTAAGCTCCAGCCGCTCTTCTAAGGACTGTCACTTAAATGAAAGGGTGTTAAGTTAGCTAGTGCTTATCAACTCTATACATTTATCGTTAAAGCTTTCGGAAAGTGTTAATGCGCAATTGCGGAAGGGGGGGACGGAAGGGTTTGAGGTGATGCGGTTTTGCTCGATTTTTGGTGCGGTTTTTCGGACATTTTTATTTTAAGTTGCGATATTGCGGTTTTACAAAACCAAGCTGTTTGCGGTATTCAGAAATTTTCGGGTAATTCCACTGCGGTTAGCAGTTTTCTTATTTTATTTTGTGCGGTGTTTATTCGTAACTCTTTGCGATTTGCGGTATTCGTACCCCTCTTACGCACCCCTCGGAAGTACTTTGTTTTTTAACGGTTTTTCCTTTTCCTTTTTTGTTATTTTCCTTATAAGTGACGGAACAGTTAAATTGACGTTTCTTGTCGTTTTTCATGCCCTTTAAGTTAATTTTACCCCATTTAATTTTGCCAAAAGGAGCATTGCCCAAGTGATGAAACGGTTACGATATTTAAACCAGCCGACATCAGTCTTTGTTACTATACTGCGCCACGAGCTGTCAGATTAGCCCTGACTGAGCTTGTTTAGACTATACCCCTTGGCGGCAAAGAAAACACAAATTTTCACGGGCATATCCTGTCCATAGAATTTACAGGCAAGGATAAAATAAATCGCCTCTTGATCGTGATATAAACTCAAGCGGGTACCAGCAAATAACATTAGCATTTCCGGTCGTAGAGAAGCGACGACCGGAAATGCGTCTGCTGTTCGCAGGCTATACAAAAAGTCCCCATGATTCAAATTCAAGTCAGCACTGTGTAACCTCCTAGAACTTGACCGGGCCCGTATATCGGCAACGTTGCCTCCTAGTCAGTATTTGTGGTTCTATTTAACTGGAGGTAAGCACCTGGATCACTATAGTTTATGGGAAATGGGGAAGAGAGAAGCGAAAAGGGGAAAGAGCCTCCACTAATCCGCTCTCTGCCCTCCAGGCAGAATCTTCTCTTTATCCCCTGAATAAGAGCGATGAATGTGAAACAGCGTCTACTTAGTTAATACTTTTTAGAGACGTTTTAGCAACCCGGCGTCGTCGACTTTGTTTGCTAAAGCTCCCTTTTTCGGCACTGATCTCAATACCATTCAGAGTATCTTTCGATCCTTGTAGGAAAATGGAAGAGGGTCTCTGCTGATAGATGCCAAAGGTTTGTCGATCTTCAAATTTTAGCTGGGGTAACACTTGCTATACCTTGCTACGGGTTTCAGCTGCAAGTTTATCTAGAAGTAACTTTTCAGGCCGATAAGAAACGTTTGGGTAATATTTATAATTCATAATCTGACAAAACAAGACAAATTAAATAAATCATGTAAAGCAATTATACTGTACGTACGTACGTGTTACGATATTTGCTTATTGATCGCTAAAGAGAGCAGCTAACTGTTTATAATTGTTTGTGGTTGACGCATTTGATAAAAATTCGAGACTGTAAAATACAACGCTTCTTGGATTTGAGTGGTTAATTGCAATAATTGATATGTGGTTAACAGCGATATAAATGGATGTGGGGTGAGAGGTAATATCTTACAAAATTTTGAATCCATTTTACCCAAGTTTCCTATAGCTTCTTTGGCAGGCGGCAGGCGCAAAACTTGAACGAGGGGAGAAGAAGAAAGCACGAAAGGGGATGGGTCTTCCTCTTTTCTCTCCTTCCTCTTCCTTTTAACGTCTGCCCCGGGGGCTATTAGCTTCCTATCATTACAACAAACTGCATCATACGCGTTAGAGAGCAGATCTGACGCCCGTCCCTCGGATACGGACGATGAGAATCCATTTATTTAATAAGTACATGTACTAGACCTCGCACAGACTCTGAACAGAGCAGTATTTTAACTTTTTTTATGTCTTTGAACTGGTAGTGCTGACTTCTGCTGGAGCCCATCTAACTTATGCGTCTAATATAAAATTATCCTTGTATTAGATTGTTTCGAGAGAATACTGTAAGTTACAATACTGGAATGAATTTGCGATTCCGAATTTCCGCATCGCAAATGCCTGAGAAAAAAAGCCACTGTTTAGTCAGGTGTTATAAGGCGATGTATCAAAAGCACTTCCCCATCGGACAAAAAAGACCAAAGCGGGAATATCATCGAAATTAAATGCATACTAATTTTCATCCTTATCTGCGTTCATACAAGTGACGATATATCGAAGGGTGAGGATAAGTTTTTACTCCTCTGAGTACCTTTAAAGGTATATCAATAATTTTTAGTATTATTTGAGTCTATATCTTTATGTTTGTAACTTCCAGACAGGCTCATTGGATGCGTGACTTACATTACGAGCCGCAAGGTCGATTTTCGTGCACGCACCAGGGATCCTTAATTTCCATGGAGATACCCACAAACTGGACTCAAGTAACTACAAGGCGTTAGTCTTGACATATTTCCTTCCGCACCTCAGGTGTTCACATTAATCGCTTTCTGTCAGTTCATCTGTCAATAAACTCATTTTAGGACAGGACACAAATTTGCGTCAAATATCAGAGCTTGTCTTCTGCGCGCCGAATTTATACCATCGGAGCGAGATATTTTAACTCAGCTATGGTTCTCGTCAAAATCACTTAATGAAAATACTTAAATTAATGGTTGGTGTTACAAAAGGGTCTTGGTGCAAGTCTTGGAAAAAAAAGAAATATTTTTTTCGTTTCTTAAGCGAAAGGCAAAATCTAGCGCTTTATGAAGGTCGAATTCGAACCCTCCAAAGTAATAATTATTCGGTACGTTACCTGGTTAAGTTACATATTGTCGCCGAAATGGTTTCAAAAGTTCAACGTGAAGAGTTCTGGATGTTATTTCGCCTTATGTCCGAAGGACAGAAACTGTGTTCGCCGATATAAGGTAAGAGAGACCTTTATTATTTAAAAGGTAGAGGAGCAGCTTGTTATGGCTCTCGCATGCGGAGTTCGAGCACATCGGTGAAGCCGGTTTGACGACACTGAGGAAAACAGAGGAAAATATTTACTTGCCTTTGGTATTGTGTATATCCTCGATCACTATACAATAACGCACAAATATCATAATTCAAAGGGCATTTACAACACGCGCCAAAAGAGCCGTGATCCCGCCAAAATGCTCGAACCATCTAACAGAGTGTAAAAAGGGGGCTGGTAGGCAACACACGACTTTTACCTCGTGCCAAAATGCTGCTTGTTCCAAAAATTGTTTTCTCTGGTGGGTATATTATATTCTGGGTTCTACTCTTTGAATGAGTAAATGTGAATTTTGCCGCTTGTTTCATACTGAGAGGTCATGACACGCATATTGATTTTCTGCGGTTATTGTTTCTGGTCGGCATGATTTGTCCTCTGATGCAAGAGCACTTTCTTCGACCTCTTTTGAAACGTAAATCTCTTCCTTTGCGGCTAAATAAGAGTTTTAGGTTGTTTAGTCTTCTCCAAAGTGCCTCCTGGATCTGAATAGCTAAAGGCGATATTCTTTTGTCCGTGAATGTGATGGTTTCCTTCAATTCATGTCACGCTGGGCCCAGCTCGTTTAGTATTTTCTGCACAATGTTAGATTTTCACCGAAAGTGATTTACAGATTCAAATTTCGAGGAATGGATTATAGGAACGCATTTTGTGAAGAGATATTTTTTAAGTAAAAAGAACTCGGATCCTTAAATCGATCGTGTTTTAGCTAGCCAATTGCAATTTTCATATCCTGTGTTAGTTCGGATAATTCAGTAGGTTATTCTCTCCTCTCCCTCTTAGCTTACAGGCGGCGCGCCCAAGTTTAAGAGGTGAAGAGAGATTTTTTTCAGGGGTAAAAAACTCGTAGCTTGAATCGATCATGTTTTACTATCTAGCCAATTGCAGTTTTTATGAGCTATGTTAGTTTGGATAATTCAGTAAATTTTTCTCTCCTCTCCCTCTTAGCTTACAGGCGGCACGCCCAAGTTTAAGAGGTGAAGAGAGATTTTTAGAGGGGGAAAAACTCGTGGATTGAATCGTCATGTTTTAGCTGGCTAGCCAATTACAGTTTTCATGCGCTGCGTTAGTTTAGATAATTCAGTAAATTTTTCTCTCCTCTCCCTCTTAGCTTACAGGCGGCACGCCCAAGTTTAAGAGGTGACGAGAGATTTTTTTCAAGGGCAAAAAGCTCGTAGCCTGAATAGACCATGTTTTACTAGCTAGCCAATTGCAGTTTTCTTACGCTGTGTTAGTTTGGTTACTCTCTCCTCTCCCTCTTGGCTTCCAGGCGGCACGCCCAAGTGTAAGAGGTGACGAGAGATTTTTTTCAAGGGCAAAAAGCTCGTAGCCTGAATAGACCATGTTTTACTAGCTAGCCTATTTGCAGTTTTTATACGCTGTGTTAGTTTGGATAATTCAGTAGGTCATTCTCTCCTCTCCCTCTTAGTTTACAAGCGGCGCGCCCAAGTTTAAGAGGTGAAGAGAGATTTTTTTCAAGAGTAAAAAACTCGTAGCTTGAATCGATCATGTTTTACTACCTAGCCAATTGCAGTTTTCATGCGCTATGTTAGTTTGGATAATTCAGTGGATTATTCTCTCCTCTCCCTCTTAGCTTACAGGCGGCACGCCCAAGTTTAAGAGGTGACGAGAGATTTTTTTCAAGGGCAAAAAGCTCGTAGCCTGAATAGACCATGTTTTACTAGCTAGCCAATTGCAGTTTTCTTACGCTGTGTTAGTTTGGTTACTCTCTCCTCTCCCTCTTGGCTTCCAGGCGGCACGCCCAAGTTTAAGAGGTGACGAGAGATTTTTTTCAAGGGCAAAAAGCTCGTAGCCTGAATAGACCATGTTTTACTAGCTAGCCTATTGCAGTTTTATACGCTGTGTTAGTTTGGATAATTCAGTAGGTCATTCTCTCCTCTCCCTCTTAGCTTACAGGCGGCGCGCCCAAGTTTAAGAGGTGAAGAGAGATTTTTAAAGGGGGAAAAACTCGTAGCTTGAATCGATCATGTTTTACTACCTAGCCAATTGCAGTTTTCATGCGCTATGTTAGTTTGGATAATTCAGTGGATTATTCTCTCCTCTCCCTCTTAGCTTACAGGCGGCACGCCCAAGTTTAAGAGGTGACGAGAGATTTTTTTCAAGGGAAAAATGCTCGTAGCTTGAATAGACCATGTTTTACTAGCTAGCCAATTGCAGTTTTCTTACGCTGTGTTAGTTTGGTTACTCTCTCCTCTCCCTCTTGGCTTCCAGGCGGCACGCCCAAGTTTAAGAGGTGAAGAGAGAAATATTTAAATTGAAACACTCGTAGCTTGAGTCGATCATGTTTTACTAGCTAGCCTATTGCGGTTTTTATACGCTGTGTTAGTTCGGATAATTCAGTAGGTTATTCTCTCCTCTCCCTCTTAGCTTACAGGCGGCGCGCCCAAGTTTAAGAGGTGAAGAGAGATTTTTTTTAAGGGTAAAAAGCTCGCAGCTTGAATCGATCATGTTTTGCTACCTAGCTAATTGCAGTTTTCATGCGCTATGTTAGTTTGGATAATTCAGTGGATTAATCTCTCCTCTCCCTCTTCGCTTACAGGCGGCACGCCCAAGTTTAAGAGGTGAAGAGAGATTTTTAAAGGGGGAAAAACTCGTAGATTGAATCGTCATGTTTTAGCTAGCTAGCCAAGTGCAGTTTTCATGCGTTGTTAGTTTGGATAATTCAGTAAATTTTTCTCTCCTCTTCCTCTTAGCTTACAGGCGGTGCGCCCAAGTTTAAGAGGTGACGAGAGATTTTTTTCAACGGTAAAAAACTCTTAGCCTGAATAGACCATGTTTTACTAGCTAGCCAATTGCAGTTTTCATACGCTGTGTCATTGTTTAGTTTGGTTACTCTTTCCTCTCCCGCTTGGCTTCCAGGCGGCGCGCCCAAGTTTAAGAGGTGAAGAGAGATTTTTTTAGATTGAAACATTCGTAGTTTGAGTCGATCATGTTTTACTACCTAGCCAATTGCAGTTTTTATACGCTGTGTTAGTTTGGTAAATCAGTAGATTATTCTCTCCTCTCCCTTTTGGCTTACAGGCGGCGCGCCCAAGTTTAAGAGGTGAAGGGAGATTTTGTTAAAGTGAATAGTACATAGCTAAAATCGATCGTGTTTTAGCTAGTAAATGCAGCTTTTTTTACATTGCTTTAGTTTGTATAATTCGGTAGATTTTTCTCTCCTCTTCCTAATGGCTTACAGGCAGCGCGCCCATTCTTAAGAAGCTGTGATAAAGTATAAAGTAAGTCACAGCTTGAATCGATCGTGTTTTAGCTAGTCGTTACAGAGGTGTTGTTTTTGTTCATATTTTGTTTTTGTTAGTGTATATAATTCAGTAGATTTTTATTTTCTCTCCCTCTTAAGTCTTTAGCTCTTATGCGATGCGCCCAATCTTACGACGAGTGGTGTTGGTTTCAAAAGCGAAATTTAGTCATTGTGATTTTTTTTCTGATCTACGGCTCTCAGTCTGGATAATATTCAGCGTGATGCCTGTGTTTGATGTACACCGGAAACCGGAAAAAAGCTAGTTTTGTCCACGGGCGGCAATACTTTAATTTCGACAGTTTAAGGTAAAATATTAAGATAATGTCTAAATCATTTGTGAACTGTGATAGTTTTTTTTTTTGCGTAAATATCTCTCTTCGATCAAATGTGACAATTAGGTCAGATTTATAATAGGGTTGTAAAAATTTCCTCCGTCTATGTTGAAACCGAACAAACCTCGCGGGTATCCGCTTTGGCGGGTGATCTCCCTGAGAGATAATTGAGTTGTTGTTTTCATTGTCTATTCATCAAGTTCTCAGTTGTAATTATTTTTCGGTAATATTGTTCTTATTTATTGTTTATTGAGTGGGTCGGCTAAAATTAAAGACGAAGAGTGAAGCTCCAATGCAGAATTTTTGAAGTCTATTTGATATTATGCTTTCGACAGTGCACGTGAATAGCAACTAGGTTGGGTGTCCACTTAAGATAAACTGGATTAAGTGTCGAAGATGAAAGATTGCTCAATAAAACGAACATTGTTGACAGCTTTAAGATAGGCTCAGGGTCTCTTGATGTAATATAACCCTTGGTTCAAAACAATAGACTTGGCGCCTCGCCCTTCAGAAATATGCGAAGATTGCGACGCTGAACGTCGCAATCCCCCGAAAATCGAGCCTGCGGCTTGTAATGCTATCTTAGAAATCTCATCAGTTATGTTATTGTTAAGGATATGTGCTTGGTATGATTTATAGGCAACGGTTTATGTTAGTGAATGGATATTAAAGTCGTATGGTGTGTCAACAGATATTAAACAAATCAAGACAGATCGCATCTCGGTGGGGATGATTATGTTATGGGACCCTTAAGCTACAGAGCTCTTCTAAGGACTGTCACTTAAATGAAAGGGTGTTAAGTTAGTGCTTATCAACTCGATACATTTATCATTAAAGCTTTCGGAAAGTGTTAATGCGCAACTCATTGCCGGAATTGAGGGGGCGGAAGGGTTTGCGGTGATGCTCGATTTTTGGTGCGGTTTTTCGGAAATTTTTATTTTAAGTTGCGATATTGCGGTTTTACAAAACCACGCTGTTTGCGGTATTTAGAAATTTTCGGGTAATTTCAATGCGGTTAGCGGTTTTCTTACGTTATTCTACTGTGCGGTGTTTATTCGTAATTCTGTGCGGTTTTGCGGTATTCGTACCCCCTTTACGCACCCCTCGGAAGTACTTTGTTTTTTCAAGGGTTTTTCCTTTTCCTTTTTTTGTTATTTTCCTTATAAGTGACGGGACAGTTAAATTGACGTTTCTTGTCGTTTTTCATGCCCTTTAAGTTAACTTTACCTTATTTAACTTTGCCAAAAGGAGCATTGCCCAAGTGATGAAACGGTTACGATATTTAAACCAGCCGACATCAGTCTTTGTTACTATACTGCGCCACGAGCTGTCAGATTAGCCCTGACTGACCTTGTTTAGACTATACCCCTTGGCGGCATCAGTTTTCGTTTGTAAAGAAAACACGAATTTTGACGGGCATATCCTATCCATAGAATTTACAGGCAGGCATAAAATAGATCGCCTCTTGATCGTGATATAAACTCAAGTGGGTACCAGTTCAAGTCAGCACTGTGTAACCTGCTAGAACTTGACCGGGCCCGCATCGGCAACGTTGCCTCTTAGTCAGTATTTGTGGTTCTATTTAACTGAAGGTAAGCACCTGAATCATTGTAGTATATGGGAAATGGGGAAGAGAGAAGCGAAAAGGGGAAAGAGCCTCCACTTATCCGCCCTCTTCCCCCCAGACAAAATCTTCTCTTGATCCCCTGAATAAGAGCGATGAATGTGAAACAGCGTCTACTTAGTTAATACTCTTTAAAAGACGTTTTAGCAACCCAGCGTCGTCGACTTTGTTTGCTAAAGCTCCCTTTTTCGATTAAGGCACTGATCTCAATGCCATTCAGAGTCTCTTTTGATCCTAGTAGGAAAATGGAAGGGGGTCTCTGCTGGTAGATCCCAAAGGTTTGTCGATCTTCAAATTTTAGCTGGCGAAACACTTGCTATACCTTGCTACGGGTTTCAATGCAGCTGCAGGTTTATCAGGGAGTAAATTTTCAGGCCGAAAAGAAACGTTTGGATAATAATACATAATTCACAATCTGACAAAACAAAACAAATTAAATTAATTATGTAAAGCAATTATACTGTTACGATATTTGCTTATTGATCGCTAAAGAGAGCAGCTAACTCTTTATAATTGTTTGTGGTTGACGTATCCGATAAAAAGACGTGAATATAAAATACTGAACGCTTCTTGGATTTGAGTGGTTAATTGCAATAATTGATATGTGGTTAACAGTGATTTAAATGGATGTGGGGTGAGAGGTAATATCTTACAAAATTTTGAATCCATTTTATTCCAGTTTCCTATAGCTTGAGGGGCAGGCGGGAGGCGCAAAAATAGAGCGAGCGGAGAAGAAGAAAGCACGAAAGGGGATGGGTCTTCCTCTTTTCTCTCCTTCCTCTTCCTTTCGACGTCTGCCTCACAGGCTAAGTTTCCTATCATTACGGCAACAAACTGTCATACACGTTAGAGAGCAGATCTAACGCCCGTTCCTTGCATAAAGATATGCACGATGGGACTCTGCTTCATGAGTACGTGTACTAGACCAAGCGCAGACTCTGAACGGAGCTTCATGTCTTTGAACTGGTAGTGCTTGACTTCTGCTGCAGCCTATCTGACTTATGCGTCTAATATAAAATTACCCTTGTATCAGACAGTTTCAAGAGAATACTCTAAGTTATAATACTGGAATTAATTTGCGATCCAGAATTTCCGCAAACGCCTGAGAAAAAAAGCCACTGTTTAGTCAGGTGGTATATAAGGCGATTAAAGTATCAAAAGCACTTCCCCATCGGACAAAAAAGACCAAAGCAGGAAAATCATTGAAATTGAATTCATACTTATTTTTCATCCTTATCTGCGTTCCATACAAGTGACGATATATCGAAGGGTGTCGACTAAGTTTTTACTCCTCTGAGTACCTTTTCAGATATATATTTTTTATTATTATTTGAGTCTATATCTTTATGTTCGTAACTTCCAGACAGGCCCATTGGATGCGTGACTTACCTATCTTAAAAATCTTATCAGTTATGTTATTGTTAAGGATGTGTGCTTGCTATGATTAGACAAGCTTATGTTAGTGAATGGATATCAAAGTCGTATGGTGCGTCAAGAGATATTAAACAAAGTTCAAAACAGATCGTATCTCGGTAGGGATGATTGTGTTATGGGATGAGAAATGTGGAGTGGGATCGAGCTCTGTTTGTTTAGATAGGCTTTTTGAAAAGTATTGCATCGCCGCGGGTGTAAAATCAGGCTTGAAAGAAATACACGCAACAATTAACCGTCTGGCACATACCTCCTTAAATTTACGGGCATAGCAAACTTCCTTTGTAACTTCTCTTCAAAGCGCTTTCTATGTAATGTCATCAGAATATACGGAACAAAGCACACAAAACACCTCTACAAGCAAATGAAAGGGTATGATTGAGTTTGAAGACTACATTAACCATGTTTTTCTTTAAATTTATAACCTAATTATGTTCAAATTATACTGAGCAGATAGGGAAAACAAAATTGATAAATCAATGAAACAAAAAGTTTGTATGAATAAATCTTTTGATCAATAGAATGTAACGACAGTGTAGTTAAAAATAGATCCTTTATTTCAACTGGTTTTTGCTGCACGTAAGTGCTTTGAATGTTCGTTCCTGAACCCTAAAGCATAAAAAAAAAAAAAAAAAATTACAAGCCATTTCCGCTTTTGGTGGAAACGAAAGTACTTCCTCTATACAGTGGCTCACTAATGTTCAACGAGCAGCTCTAATTGTTTAGTCTTCTCAACTCTGAGTAATTTGCCTTTTAGCATGCCTCTTAAAAACATTTATGGAAATCAAGACTTTTGGGCTCGAGTCACTCCAGAATTGCCCCGAGATCACGGCTCAGTTATCTGAAAGAGAAAAGGAATTGTTAACTTTTTTTTTTTTTTTAACGACATTCCCAAAAATTTTTCACTGGATTAATTACGACCAAAAATGTTATTCACTATTATTAGCTGGAATTTGAGGAAGCTTTTTGTAAATGGTAAACAACTTGGAGTGTGAGCATTCGGCAAGCTCTACAAAAGGTAGCGTAATTCTGTGGATGAAATGCTTTAGCGAGACCATTTAATGAAAGCTTCTGAGCAGTTCTTCTGTGTCCACTTTTGACTCGGCGGGAGTGAAATCCCTAAGTGTCGCCATTCAAATGAATCCCTTCGAACAGCACATGACACTTTTTATTTATTTATTTTATTTCAAAATGAAATTTAGAATTATCCTAAACTTTCAGTTCGTGAACTGTTGGGATCGAAGGGGTTACTAGAGAGTTCCATCTAGCAGTATAAACCTATGTGATTATGATTTAATGAAACTATATTTGCCCTGTCGGACCACCCATTCTGCAAACTGTAGATACGAATATCCAAGCCGTGTGAGACCATTAAATTTGATGGTCACTATTAAGAGAAAAAGAGTTTAAGTCGCGGATCACCCACTCCGTACAATTAACAGAATTAGCCCTCCCTGCCGAGGTGCAAATTTGATTGAGTTGCGAACCATCCACATTACACCACAGCATGTAAAATGCATTGGTAGCCTGACTCAATATGAGGTCTTCCTTAGGGGATAGGGGAGAGTAGATTTTAGAGGGTGCTTTGGGCGACCGAGCAATCAGAAAATCCCATGTGTGGCTGCCCATTGTTGTTTTACACAGGGAAGGGAAAGCTCGTAGTAAAAGCGAAGTATTTAGGCCTCTACATGACTGGTATTTATTTATAAAAAATGGTTTTGGGGTTTCTTGTTTGCGTATAGGATCATAACTACTTAAATACCTGCATAATTTGACCCGCATAAATGGGATTTAAAAAAAGAAAAACGCACTGAAAATAAGAAATCCAATCCGGGTGGTGCGAAGGCATAAGAAATAAAAAAAGATCCAGTTATTTTTTTAGATTAGTGAAACCTCTCAGTAAATACCGCTGTAAACAAACATTCTTCACATAACTCGCCACTGACAGTAACTATTTCAGTCTATTTATTTTTCTTTCTTTCTTTGTCTCTAATTAAGGAGCCACCATATTCTTTAAAGTCAGAATAACCTTTGACACGTGCAGTGCTGAACCCCCGATGATCCAGTAGATATAAAATCGTGGCCCGCCGACTTGTTCCTGACAGTTAAAGTTTGAAATATCCAGCAACAGATCAGAAAAAGCCTAATTTTCAGAATACTTGGAGACAATAATCATTTAGTAGAGCCTGCATGATGAGACTGGAAAGTCGTCCAAGGCTTCCATCGAACCAAGGAAAAGTATAAATACAGAAGAAGCCATGCCTACAGTCATCGTTTTAATAACTTTGCCAACAAACATTGTAATCATATTTGTAAGGATAATTCTAATGTGGAACAATAATGATGAAGACTATGATCATGTTGATGCTGGCAATCAGGAAAGAGCTGAATTGGGTAAGAAACTGTATTCAATACCGACACCATTGGTTCCTACTATTGCCGGCTAATAGCCATTTTTTATTTGTTTCAAGCATTGAATTGTTTCAACTATCAACGTTGGGGGTTATCCAATTTTGGTAAATCTACATCTCTAAACATGAACTTCTTGTCCTTGCAACATTGTGGTTATAAAAGGAATGAATCATCCTGCTGCCGTACACAATTAAAATTAATAATGTCGTGACTAGGAGATAGATTTTTGAGATGCACTCACAAATTTTACTCTCCGTAGGGCTCCAAGATGGAATTCCGAACGCTCTGTAAACTTGAGACTTTAAAGTCAATTAAGATAGTTACATCGCTAAACAGAATCCACTTTTCTGCGCGGCTAGGCTACTACATAGGCCTCAGTGGTAATGACCAAAAAGTGGTTTGAGAAGCTTAAAGGAATTCGATTGCAAATGCCATGAGGTCACACTTCTGTGGAAAAAAAGCCTTTACGACCCGCGTTAGGAGCAACTGGTCAAGATGAATTTACTGACTCGGCCGAAACGAACAGGAGTTTATCCTGATTTTGGTTTTACAACCACTTTTATCAAAACCATTTCAAGATGCTACAACTGATAAGAATCGTAATGGCCATCGCTGGACAATACAAGGTGAAAGACTTATTTTGCATGCGAACCTGATTACTGACATCTCAAGAGCTTAAGACGAACCTGAACAGTTATAAGGTTCATATCTCTGGTAACACTGGGTAAATAATTTAATTTAGCTTAAAAAGGATGGTATATAGAACTCTGAAGGAGGAAATTGTTTGAAACGGGAATTCAAAAGTGCCGTGGGTGACTGAACTGAAACTGAGTATTGCGGTACACAGCGACACACATACCAGATAAAAACAGCAACTTTAAATCCATCACGAGGTGTTCTGAAAAGACTCACAATTAATGCCGTACAACTTAATAGTCACAAGAAATTTGTAGAACTCAGATATCCAACGAATGAAAGCGATAAATCGGTGGCGTCATGCACGTCTTTTCCAAGGCCACTGTCCTTCCGTGCGCATGCAACACTGTGTAATGACTGTAAATAGTTCATATCATCTTAAAAATGGTATATAGGAACCTGAAGGAAGAAACTGAATGAACTGAAAAAAGGTTTGAAAAAGTAATTCATGCAAGCATGTCAATAAGGCCTATTTTTAATTTTTGGGAAGGGGACGGGTCATTTCAGGTCGTCTGACGAACACATTTGGAAGTCGATTTGAAACGAACACAAAATTATTTCGGAGATGGTGAGTTATAGGCCCTAAATCTACGCCAAATGAATATCTACGTACGGTAGTAGGATGAGGTATAGTTGGCCTGCGCGAGAGCTTCAGCAACAATGCCCTACTCCCACGAATCCCACGGACCCCAAACTTTAGCTTGTTGCGCGCAATTCTCTTCTTGTCTGTTAAAAGTCTTTCCTTTCAATACAAGAAAGGAATATGCTACATAGCCCCGTCAAATAGAAACAAATTCACTTGGATAGTTATATAGAAGGTCTTTTAATGCAATATCCGACAGAAATAAAACTGAAACTTAATTTGAGGTACACGCAAACCGTCTGCTATGACCTCCGCAAATTTACAGGCACAGCAAACTTCCTTTTTAACTTCTCTTCAAGCGCTTTCTATGTAATGTCATCAAAAACGTAACGGAACAAAACACAGTGTTCAGTTTCAGCTGCCACCTCTACATAAAAGGATATGATTGAGTTTGAAGACTAAATTAACCATGTTTTTCTAGTTGGTCTCTCCACTACGTTCGCATTTATGAGCAGATAACGAAAACAAAAATTGATAAATAAATAAAACAAAAAGTTTAAGGGAAAAATAAATATTTGATAAGAGAACATGACTGTACATTTCCGCTTGTGGTGGAAACGAAAGCGCTTCCTCTATACAGTGGCTACCTGTTTTTAACGAGCTGCTTTAATTGTTTAGGCTTCTCAACTAGTAAGTAATTTGCCTTTTAGCATGCCTCTTCAAGTTTAAAATTAACGATAACGGTTCATGGAATGGGGCTCAATTGGGCTCAATTCACTCCAGAGTTGCCCCGAGATCACTTAGTTCATGACAGCAGGAAGAAGTGGAACGTCACGAATTTTCGTTTGGATCAGCCGTGATCTGAAAAGGAAAATGACTTGCTTACACTTCGCTCCCGGAAATTTTCCACTGGATTACGACCAAAAAAGTCATTCACTATTATTCGTAACAGGAACAGTCTTCGGAAACTCTTTGTAATGGTCAAAGCTGGCAAACAACCTGGAGTTTGAGCATTCAACAAGATACAAAAATTAGTGTTGTAGTTACTACATCAACTTTAATTCTGTGGTTCAAATGCTATTAAAGCGTGCCCATTCTAATGAAAGACGTGGGAAGGGGGGGGGGGGGGGGGGCAGTCCTTCCTCTGGTATTCACTTTTGACTGTCATTCTATCGGCGGGAGGGAAATCCGTAAGTGTGACGCCATTCAAATGAAACCCTTCGAACAGCAAATGACGCTATTTATTTATTTATCTCATTTTAAAATGAAATTTAGAATTATTCAAATTCTCACGATCCAGACGATCGGGCTCCTGACTGTGATAATGACTTTAATGAAATATTTGAACTCGGACCACCCATTCTACAAACCTTAGAGATCAGCATATCCCAGCTGTGCGAGACCACGGCAATGTTCACTAAATTTGATTGTCACTATTAAAAGAAATAGGCTGATTATTTAAACCAGGTTTAGACAGCGTTTATTTCCGCACAACGTAGAAATAAAAAAATCCATTTTTTAATCCGGATTAGTGAAACCTTTCTGAAAAACCGCTGTAAACAAACATTCTTCACATAATTCGCCACAGTAACTATTTCACTCTATTTATTTTTCTTTCTTTCTTTCTTTGTCTCTAAGGAGCCACCCTCTTCTTCAAGGTTAGAATAAACCTTTGACACGTGTAGTGCTGAAATCATCCAGTAGATATAAAATCGTGGCCCGCCGACTTGTTCCTTACAGTTAAAGTTTGAAATATCCAGCAACAGGAAAAGCCTAATTTTCAGAATACTTGGAGACAATAATCATTTAGTAGAGCCTGCATGATGAGATTGGAAAGTCGTCCAAGGCTTCCATCGAACCAAAGAAAAGTATGAATACAGAAGAAAAAGCCATGCCTACAGTCATCGTTTTAATAACTTTGCGGCCAACAAACATTGTAATCATATTTGTAAGGATAATTCTAATGTGGAACAAGGAAAACAAAAAAATGATAAATAAATAAAACAAAACCTTTGAGGGGAAAATAAATATTTGAATCATAAAAAAAGAACATGCACATTTCCGCTTAGGGTGGAAACGAAAGCACTTCCTCTATACAGTGGCTCCCTGTTTTCAACGAGCTGCTCTAATCTGGTTTTGGCTTCTCAACTTTGAGTAATTTGCCTTTTAGCATACCTCTTTTTTAAATCAACTTTTATTTTATTAACAGTTTCATGGAATGAGGCTCAATTAAGGCTCTTGGCTGGGGCTCAATTCACTCCAGAGTTGCCCCGAGATCACTCAGTTCATGACACAGACATGAAGAGAAGTGGAACGTCACGAATTTTCGTTTGAATCATCCGTGATCCAAAAGGGAAAGGACTCGCTTAAATTTCACTCCCGGAAATTTTCCACTGGATTACAACCAAAAAGTCATTCACTGTATTATTGGCAGGAGTTTCGGAAACTCTTTGTAAATGGTAAACAACCTGGAGTTTGAGCATTCAACAAGCAACAAAAGGTAGCGTTGTAGTTATACCAACTTTAATTCTGTGAATGAAATGCTATTTAAGGGTGCCCATTCTAATGAAAGCCACTAGCTGAGCAGTTTCTCTAGCCCTGGTGTTCACTTTTGACTATCACTCTATCACTCGGGATGTAAAATCCGTGAGTGTAGTGCAGCCATTCAAATGAAACCCTTCGAGCAGCACATGACACTATTTATTTATTTATCTCATTTCAAAATGAAATTTAGAATTGTTCTATAGTGTCACTTTGAACTGTTGGGATCGAAGGGATTAAACTAGAGAGTTCCATCTGGTGGTCTTAAACTATGTGATTATAATGATTTAAAGAAATATTTGAACTCGGACTACCCATTCTACAAACCTTAGAGATCAGCATATCCCAGCTGCGCGAGACCATGGCAAGCGCGAATTAATCGAAATTAAGGTGCACTAAATTTGATTGTCACTATCAAAAGAAATAGGCCGATTATTTAAACCAGGTTTAAACAGCGTTTATGAACGTCATCGTCTAACCCATGTATAAACCATGAAAAAAAGGTTATTTAAACGCTGTTCTTCCGTAACCTTGTTTTGACCGTGTCTAAACACCGACTCAGGAAAAACAGAAAGTTAAACCTGCTCACAGTTGCAAATTTGGTTGAAGTAAAATAGAATTGAATCATTTTAAATGATGGAATGAAGGAGTAAGAGTTTATTTCCTTTTCGGACCACCCACTTTACCACAGCGTGTAATGCATGGGTAACCTGAGTATCAGGAACACTTGGGAAGGCAAAACCACAACGACAAACCAGTGAGGCTCCGCCGGATCTTTAGTTGACCTGGATCAGTAAAATCTTGAGAACCAAATTTAAAACAGTAAACTGATCCTTACGGCAGGAAAAGCGATAGAAAAAAACAAAGAAAGAAAACAAAAATAAAGTGGTGAATTACAGGCCTTCCTTAGGGGATAGGGGAGAGTAGATTTTAGAGGGAGCTTCGGGCGACCGAGTAATCAGTATATCCCATGTACACGTGTGGCTGCCTGTCGTTGTTCTGAACAGTGAAGGGAAACAACGCTAACCCCAGGGTGGTTACAGACTCATCACAGCTTTTTACTTCCGCGCTCATTGCATCTTCAGTCGCTTCTTTCCGCACAACGAGAAATAAAAAAAATCCAGTTATTTTTTTCCAGATTAGTGAAACCTTTCTGAAAAAACTGCTGTAAACCGCAAACATTCTTCACATAATTCGCCACCGGACAGTAACTATTTCTGTTTAATTATTTATTTTTCTTTCTTACTTCTTTCTTTCCCTATTCATCAAAGTCAGAATGACCTTTGACAAGAGAGGGTAAAGCCTTTAACACACAGACAGTACTGAAATCATTCAGTAGCAAGATATAAAATCGTGGCCCGCCGACTTGTTCCTTACAGTTAAAATTTGAAATATCCAGCAACAGAAAAAGCCCAGCAATTTTCAGAATACTTGGAGACTATAATCATTTAGTAGAGCCTGCATGATGAGACTGGAAAGTCGTCCAAGGCTTCCATCGAACCAAGGAAAAGTATAAATACAGAAGAAGCCATGCCTACAGTCATCGTTTTAATAACTTTGCCAACAAACATTGTAATCATATTTGTAAGGATAATTCTAATGTGGAACAATAATGATGAAGACTATGATCATGTTGATGTTGGCAATCAGGAAAGAGACGAATTGGGTAAGGAAGTATTCAATATCGACACTGGGTCTAACTTTTGCTAATAGCCATTTTTTTTTTTAATTGTTTCAAGCTTTGAATTGTTTCAACTATCAACGTTGGGGTTTATATAGAACCACCCCCGAGTTTCCAAAACCGTCCAATTTTGGAACACTGATGCATCTGCATCTCTAAAAGTGGACTTCTTGTCCTTGCACGGTTCCTAACCGTGGCAGGATTAGCTCAGTCGGTAGAGCGTTTGACTGCAGAGTGGAAGGTCGCGGGTTCGATTCCCGGGGCCGGACCATTACTCAGGGTCTTAAAATGACTGCAAAAATGAAGGTACTTCCTTTGCCCTGAAAACGGCTAGACCTTCGCGTGGCTCGGATGACCACGTAAAATGGCGGTCCCGTCTCCATTAGGAGACGTAAAAATAGTGTCCTCAATTAGCACTTTCGTGCTAAGTACATTGACACATTGACACTCAAATAAATAGTGCAAATGCAAGTGCAAGTGCATGACTATTTCAAGTCACACTGAAAAAGAATTAATCATCTGGCTGTACACAATTAAAATTAATAACGTCGTGACTTTTGATATTTTTGAGATGGACACTCACGAATTTTTACTCTCTGTAGGGCTCCAAGATGGAATCCCGTACGCACTATAAACTTACGGCTTAATTTTACATGGTTCAAGAAATTCCAGATTTCCGCGCATGTAGGCAACTGCAACGGCCTGGCAATGACCAAACGTAGTGTGAGAAACTTAAAGGAATTCGGCTCCAGATGCCATGCCACTTTGGTCACACTGCTATGCAAAAATGTATTGAGGAGGAACCGGTCACGATGACTTTACTGACTTGGCTGAAGCAAACACGTTTTACAACCTCTTTGAGAGCCATTTCAAGGTGTTACAGCCAGCCAGCGCCGGACAAGAAGACTTAAGACTCAAGACTTAATTGCAACTGATTGTAGTGTCATGACAAGTGCTTGGCATAACCTGAAGAGTTACAAGGTTAATATCACTGGCAATACTGTGTAAATAATTTAAATCAGCTTAAAAATGATGTTATGTGGAAATCTGACGGAAGAAACTGACTGAAGTAAAAAAAAAAAAACAACAACAGTAATATAAAAGTGAGTGGTTGAAATGAAACTGATTTTTGGTGGAACATTACAGTTAGCAGTAGAATTCCGAAGAATGAAAGCAACGAATTGGTGGCCTTCTGCACGTCTCCAAGACCACCGACCTTCCGCACATGCTCGTTATTACAGGGCAACCAGAAACCAGAAACCATTTTAAACCCACAGAAACCATTTAGACACTCGAAGGCATATAGAATGCATCTACTTCTGTTCAATTTGTTGAGGTACAAAACGTCATATAGTTCACAAAACAATTTCTATTGAAGCGGCAAAAAGATCCATAGTCTTTAGGCATTTCAATCAACGTATTATTACATATTATAATAATATTATTAATAATAGGAGTTTCTTAAAGAACCAAGTAGATAGCCCAAGATCTGGTTTGAAAAGATGTTTAACCGTTCGCGGACTTCAGTATTCTTTTTCTAGTGGGAAGCAACTAGCAAACATTGTTAATTAATCTTTTGATTATTTGGGCAGTGTATATTCTAGAAATTGGCCAATGAGGGTCAAATGGGCCTCCTCAGGCGCCTATCACTCGTGCTGGCCTCCTTCTGTAATTTTAGGGGGGCCTTTTTCAAGAATAAGGGGGTCCGTCGATGAACTGGGCTGTTTGGCACTAAATCCAAAAAAAATTGAGTGCTTTTTGAGATTTTTCGCATCGACGCTTTTCCGCCATTTTAGTTATGGGCAATGCAACTGAACAAGCCTGGGCTCGAATTACTGTAGAGTCGCGGATGTTTGTCTGGAGAAATAATGACTCAAACGAGTAAGAGAAAGGCAACTGAGACAGTAAGAGGCTATAAAAGTTCAAAGTAAGTTAATAGAGCGGACGTCAAGTCAGTGTTGTTGTCAGTGATTTTTTCGAATACTTTATTTCAAAAAAATAGTACTTAATACTTGGGTCTTTTTTTTGCGCCCAATTTGACCCGGCAACGTAAATTTTATGCGGCATTTTTTTTTCCAAATTGTGGAAATCCCGCCAGGCCACCCTCTAGAATAAACACTCTTTGGGAAGCAGTTATGGACAGTGGCATTACAAATAATATTGAAAGCCTCTTAAGACTCCTCACAATTCAAATGATTTTCCGTATCATTGTTCCCCACAGTATTATTAACTCGATCTTGACGAACCTTAACTATTGTCAGAGCTCGATTCAGGAAATTAAGAAGAGGTACCTTTCCTGTCCAATCGATCTCATGAGGACAGCCTTTTTTCATTGTTTGTCTACTTTTGAAACTGTGAACAAATTAACCCCGCCTACGCTAACGGCAGGACAACTTTATATTTACAAACATTACAGTGGGCATTTCCTGTTGTATCAGAAAAACTGTGCTTACGAACGTGCTTAAACGAAAGCCCATTGCAAAGCAAAACGTAATATTTTCATTAGAATTGAGATCCAGGCTGGAAACCCAGAGAGCGCTGGCTTTTGATCTCAACATTTTCTTGTTCATTGAACAGTGTTTTGTTTAGCCGCTCGTGCGTGGTCATGTTCCACTGCGTGAAGACATAAGGATTGTTCAAGCAGGGTTCTTGACCTCGTTTCATTCATTGTTCACTGCTGCAAAGGGGCTTTCCCTTTGATTTTCTTTTTCTCTCTGATTGGATGGAATGTTCTTTTGATCTCTTGTCGATTAAAGTTAAGTTAAAATATCCGGTAACTGCATCACCCACGTGTCTGTTCATGATAATCGGTCGTTAGATTACTCTTGCTTGATTCAGTTATCAGAGAAGCCCTTCATTGTCTGTGAATTTACGAAGTCACAATAATGTACAAAATCTGCTCATTGATAGTTCTGAGCATTATTGAGCAGGTGGTAAGTTGAAATCTTTGACTGTTTTTTAATTAGTGTTGGGTTCATTTAATGAGTAGTTTTAAATCGATTTATTGAAGGGTCCGCATAGCACAGCGTCCTCTGAGGCGTCCAAAATTTTGTAGCTTTAAGTACCGGTCATATACCAAACAAAACATGACCAAAAGCTCTGAATTGTATACAGCTACTTCGAGAAAGGTTGTTGGAAAAAGTGCACACGACAATCCCGAAAGGTATTGCGGGTGGGTTTGAGTTCGCTGTTCTTCACAGAAATTTGAAAGAATGACAGGAGAGGCCATGGACGTATGTTTGCGAGCGCTAAAGGAGAGCAACAAAAGAATTTTTTACAGCTACAGTGCCAGGAACAGTGTATTGATCATATCAAATATTACTCTTTCGGGTTATCGCGAGCACATTTTTGCCGACAGCCTTTCTCGAAATAGCTGTATATGCTGTGTTAAGTGAATGCTTATTTTGACACTCGAAAAGGACTGGTCTAGTTAGAAACAGTACTCGGTTAATTGTGTCAGCAGCACTTTTAAGGAATGACATACCTGAACGGAATAATAAACCCGGATCGGGCCATAAGAAAGGGCTGTTACTTTTCGATGGTTGGCTAAGAGGTCGGAACTCGTGGCGCTCCCTCCGGCCTCCCCCCAACCCCCTTTGCCCCTCTTAACTCGGTATAATTATACGTCATCAAGTTTAGGTTAATTCTCGGTTTATCGAGCCAAGTAAACCTATCTTAGGGCCTGTTTACATGGAGGTGGGGGGCACCAGGTAGGTGAGGTAACCCGCTTATCGGTGGGGTAACCCGCCTGTCCATACAATCTCTCATTTTAATGTGATCACGTTTACATGTTAGGTGGGGTAACCCGCCACATGTCACCTCACCTACCTGGGGTCCCCCACCTCCATGTAAACAGGCCCTAACTCTCACTGACTGCTTACCCGTCAATTTAATCGATTACAAGATGTCATGTCGTTAATTATGAACCGTGGTTTTCTGCTGGGTCTTAATGGGCAAGGCCCACTTGGCCAAACGACGACCGACAAAAACAAAAATACAGTCAAGCGATACGGAAAAACTTGCAAGCGCAGAGAGAACCTTATTTCCACTTCTGCTTTCGAGGGTCGTCTTATTCTTTGCCACCGCCATCGCTGAGCCAGCTGAGCGATTTAATTATGGAGACTTATGCAAGAGTTCTAATTTGTAATGAATGAAAGTGATTTAACCCCTATCTCGGTTCATGATTTTGAAATTGGGTTTAAAACCGAAAATACCCGACCAAAGAAAGCAATTAGACTGCAGCGAGTTTATGTTTAGAAACAAGCCTAAGCATATCGCGGGTAACAAATGCAAACAGGAGCCTGATGCAATAGTGCTCTTATGAAAGAAAGGGCAAATTAGCATTTCGTTCCAAACTCCTCATACATATACACATGTTTCGAGTATTTGAAAGGAGCTAAAAGACGTACAGCAAGATTGGGAGTTGTTAATAGCATATTGAGACACATTGACAGGCATGATCATTTTAATCCTTATTCTTAGTTCTGGGGTCAAGATGTTAAGTTTATATGCCACGTACATTTTCTGTTGAATAATTTCAACGGTTTCGATCGATGGCACACACCCACCCCCTGCCACAAACGCGCTTTAAAATAGCGTCCATTGAGGAGTATCGTTCATTCTATTTTGAGTATCTGTTAAAATAGATCTCCTTAGTGGAAAACTTTTGTGACTTTTTTACACAACATATATTTCCAGCCTGCCTTTTTGATCTCAAGGTTCTCCAACGAGCCCAATTAAAATCATTATGGTAGGAGATGCGGAAAAACTCTTGATACGTAGACGTGGCATATCCGTTATTTACTAACCGTTAGGCTTGAATGAGCCTCTCAGGAACTCAGCATAAAAATAACGTGCTTGACGACTTGAGTGTTTGTGGCATCTCCTGTTTGTGGTAAAAAAAAAAAAAATTCATGACTTTTTTATTGTAGTCCAAGAAGAGTCTCCCAGCATCAAACCGTATGTGTAGTTTATAACCGAACTTAAGCGCGCGGTTTACGGCTGAAGAAGCCGTACAATATAACAACACAATCGATCTGTTCCTTTATTGCTTCAATGAAACGGCTATGACGTAAATTTCAACATATACAATTAACACAATAACTAAGATCTCAATTTCACTGCATCCTTAGTTATTCCTTCCTTTTTTGTGCGTTTACCCCTCCAATCACGTGACAGTTTGTACACGTTAAACGGGCAAGCGCATGAAGCTTTTCATCGAATTCGAATTATGATTTGGTCAGGACGTCCCGGGAAAAAAAAAAAGCCGCGAATTTAGATTTAGTACCCTTCGCGAGTTTTTCTGTTTTCAGAAGACCTTTTCGGTTGCATCTTGGTTTCCGTGAGATCTTTTCCACTGATATGCCAAGTCGGCAGAATTTATTGATCCGAATCGCGAATGTTGAAACGTCCATTAAGTTATAATACGTAATGTTCTAGAACGGCCTGCCTTTTTGTCACCACAATCACATGTACAGCACACGTTCTTGACAATCAACCCAGTCAAAATTTTAGTTGTTTCAATTCTGTCCTTTTTCCACAATATTGGCTTCCTTTATATTTTTCCATGTGGCGCTTTTAGAGAATTAGGGAAGCCAAACAGTTCAACGTTTTATCGCGCAACAAGTGGCAGGGCAGCAGGGAATTGGCCACTCCAGAAAATATCATAACATATCATAAGGCTCTTTGTTTGTCACCCCAAACTATTTTCAGTTTCTCTTAGGGCCCGGGGCGGGGGATTCCTTATATAAGCTATATATATAGGTACGTGCTGCCCCATCGGGTAGAGTTTTTGCTCCGTTTTGGTCGGAAAACGGGTATACACTTTGCCCATTTTGGTATGGAATCGGGTGTGGTTTTCGAAGGAACTAAAAAGAGTGTATGAACGTAATTATCGTTTCAATCCGGCGTGCCCAGTTGATCAAAATCGATCATAGGAAGCCAATCTATCGATAGAAATTAATCGATTAATATCGATTGGTTTCACCAATGGATGAACCGATTTTTTCGACCAGTTTCAATCAAGCTTTTCGTATTTTCGACAGACGCTTTTTCAGGAACATAATAAACTATTAAAAATAGGTGAAACTTTCAATTACTAATGCGTAGCACAAACGTATCTGAAATCGATAATCGATATAATCAGGAGCCGAAGTAATCGGCTTCTGATATAGTCGATTTCCGATGTCAATCGATTAATTAATATCGATTTAACGTGAATAGACTCAGCGACAAGATAATTTTCATGAATTAATAATCAACTGTTTACGTACTAGAACGGACAGCCATGCATCTAGGGTTCAACGCAACGAGGGATGAACCCGGGGGGAGGGGGGGTACTCGATATATCCTTGGTTGGGAAGGTGCGGCTCGGCCCCTCATACCCTGACCCTGCTTAAGACAAAAATTGCTGATTCTACCAGGTTATCGCAGCAGAGATTCCATGAGATAGCGCATGCGCATAGCTGGTCAATTTTGTGCTTGCGTCGCCATTTTGGCAAGGCTGGTCTGTTAGCCCATCACAATCCGGTGTCTATCTTCACCATCGTAAAGTTATATTTCTTATTTATCATACATCGGCAATCTTTGCGAAGCAAAGTTTATAACTGCCGTGTTTTTTCATTCACTAAAAATGCCTACGCCGGGTTCCGGCGTACTTGATGAAATCCTTGATGTGACCAAGGAGTCACTGACCGAGTCAAATTCGCCGAATTTGACAAGCAAAGGAACTACGCTTACAGGATCGTCTCGATCTCCAAAACAACAATCCACATCTGCCGCAAACACGAGTCAGGCTGCTGACTCTGCTGAAGGCGAGGGAGAAGCTAGGCTTCTCCACAAACTCGACCTATTGACAAGCCTCGTGCAAGACATGGTGCCCGTTGTCAAAACTTTACAAGAGTCTCACGATGCCTTGCTATTGCAAGATGTGGATGATGTCGACGCTTCTTCGTTGGCTGAAAGCGAGAAGGAGGAAGGGCCTCCGCCAAAGCGACCCAGAATCACGCCACAACCGGACGAACAACCCCGTTCCAAAACGACAGATACTACTGGCAAAGTGGATTCACTTGTCACCGAAGTGACCGAGGACGAAGTCACGGGGCCAGCGATTTCGGAAAAAATCGCAAACGTTCTTAACAACATCCTCGCCAGTGGTCTTAATGATCAAGCCACTAAGCGGCGAAAAGAGAACATTCATAGGCCCACAAACAGCACATTACTTGCCCAAACTCGTGTCAATTCCGAGATTTGGGACATCGCTAAAAAGCCAACACGAAGCATGGATGCTAGACTTCAAGCTTTGCAAGACACCCTGATTAAAGGGCTTATTCCTCTTGCAGACATGACAGGAAAAGTGGGTGAATCTTTGGATTCAGGCGCTGCAATGCCAACCAAAGAGACCCTATGGGAAGCTCTATCGAATTCCCTTCTTCTTGTAGCGGCGGCTAACCACAGCTTGAATATTTGCCGCCGTGACTTGTTCAAAACAGATTTAGATGACAGCTACAAGGCCTTGTGTAATAACAAGCACCCAATTGGAAGTGAACTGTTTGGTGACGACCTAGCCGAACGGCTGAAAACAGTTACCGAGAGTAACAAAGCAGCCAAACAGCTTACAAGATCCAACAAGCCAAGTTCTCAGAAGTATAAAGGGCCATCACGGTCTTTTTTGGGCCAAGGGGGGCGCAACCAGCGCCCCTTCAACCAGTACAGCAACCATGGCAGAGGCTATCAGAGGAGCAATCACCCCTCATACAGGAAGGAACCTCGCAAAACCGAGACGAAAACAATGAAACAGACTGTGAAACAGTCATGACTCAACCTAAGGTAAGCTCTGTACCCACCCTTATTACTGGTGGAAGAATTAAGAATTTTCTGGCCAAGTGGCAAGAAATTACCTCTGACAGAACTATTCTGTCCATCGTACAGGGCTACAAACTTGAGTTTTATGACATACAGCCTGTTCAACTAGGTAGAGTTAGACCTACCATTCTGTATACTGAGGCAGCAGTGGCCTTAGATCAGCAGATTCAAAATTTTTTGTCTAGGGGTATCATTGTTGAGTCCCAACATGAATCCACCGAATTCATATCCCCCGTTTTTCTCCGAGCTAAGAAAAATGGGAGTTTCAGAATGATTCTGAATTTGAAAGAATTCAATCGCTTTATTGCTTACCATCATTTTAAGATGGATAATATTGAAACCTGTGTTCACTTGATGAAACCTGGGTGTTTTATGGCATCTATTGATCTTTCAGATGCTTATTTTTCTGTACCTGTTGACCGGTCACATCAAAAATATCTTAAGTTTTTATGGAAAGGAAAGCTTTATCAGTTTACTTGCCTTGCGCAGGGCCTTGCCTGTGCTCCCAGAGTGTTCACCAAATTACTCAAACCTGTGTATGCATACCTCCGACTCAAAGGACATGTTTCTAGTGGGTATTTAGACGACTCCTTTTTAGAAGGAGACACTAGTGTGGCCTGCTCATCCAATGTCCAGGATACCTTAACCCTTTTAGGGGACTTGGGTTTCTGCCCTAATTTGGCTAAATCAGTTGTCCAACCTACACAGATCCTTGAACATCTGGGTTTTATTTTAAATTCCTTAGACATGTCTGTTAGCATAACAGATCACAATTTTGGCAAGCTACTTGCCTCAGCACATCAGGTATTGCAATCTACATCTGTTCCTGTTAGACTGGTTGCTCGTTTAGTGGGCATTATGGTATCTTTTTTCCCTGGTGTAGAGTATGCTAGACTTTTTTACAGACAACTTGAGATTGAAAAATCAACTGCTCTAAAAAATTCCAACTGGAATTTTGAAAGTCCTATGATGTTGTCTGAAACAGCAAAAAATGACATAGTCTGGTGGATGAACCATGCCAAAACATGCAAAAGGAAGATTAGTCATGGGAAAATCACAAGGGAACTCAAAACAGATGCCTCTACCCAAGGGTGGGGAGCCTTTTCAGATGGGATTTCCACAGGTGGCAGGTGGTCCCCGGAAGAAGCTCAACTGCATATTAATGCCCTAGAGCTCCTCGCTGTTTTTTGGGGCCTCAAGGCTTTATGCCCTTCAGAACATCACTGCCACATTAAAGTTCTGTCTGATAATACCACCACTGTATCATATCTGAGGAACATGGGGGGATCCCATTCTACCCCTTGTAAAGATATCTCCAGAGACATATGGCTTTGGTGCAAGGACAGAGATATCTGGATCACACCTGCACATATCCCTGGGGTCGAGAATATCGAAGCAGACTCTGCTTCCCGGGTTTTTAATGACAAAACAGAATGGAAACTAGACCAACCAGTGGTGTCAGAAATTTTTTCCTTATTTGGCAAACCTGACCTTGATTTATTCGCATCCAGACTTAACCATCAACTGTCTCGTTATGTTTCATGGATCCCTGATCCTAATGCTGTTGGAGTAGATGCTTTTACATTAGACTGGGGAACACAATATAACTATGTTTTTCCTCCCTTCAGTTTAATTTCACAAGTTCTACAAAAGGTGGAGGAGGATCAAGCAGAAGCAATCATGATAGCCCCTCATTGGCCAACACAGTCCTGGTTTCCCAAATTAACAAGACTTCTGGTGCAGACCCCAGTGCTACTCCCCAATCGTCCCAACATCGTACACCTCCCCTTCAACCCAGGGAAAGAACACCCATTGGGGGCAAAACTGCTGCTGATGGCATGTCACTTATCAGGGAAAGTCTCCAAAATAAAGGCATTTCAGCGAGGGCTCAAGAGCTCATTCTGCAGTCCTGGAGGGAAGGAACCCAGAAACAGTACCGAACATACTTACAGCGGTGGACCACATTCAGCAGTGGACGGAATACTGATCCCATTCAACCAGCTATATCAGAAGTCATAGATTTCTTAACTGAACTGTTTGATAGTGGACTCGGCTACAGTAGCCTGAATACTGCTCGTTGTGCTCTATCATCTGTTATCCACCTAGATGATAACAAAACTGTGGGTTCTCACCCATTAGTTAACCGTTTTTTGAAGGCTGTATTTAACAATAGGCCTAGTATACCTAGATACCAGTCGGTCTGGGATCCCACAAGCGTTTTGACATACCTTCAAACATTTCCACCGCTGGAAAGCATAAGCCTTAAAGAGCTTACCCATAAGCTAGTTATGTTAATAGCACTGGTTACAGGTCAGCGATGTCAGTCTTTCCATCTTATGGATATTACTAGTATGCAGAAAAATACTGACCACTATAAATTTATTATTAAGGATATTGTTAAGCAGTCAGCTCCAGGCAGGAATCTACCAGAGCTTATCCTTCCTGCCTTCCCAGCAGATGGCAGGGTTTGCGTTTACTCAGTTCTCTCAGAATACATTAAGTGTACTGCACCCCTTAGAGGTGGAGAAACCAGACTCTTTATTAGTTTTGTTAAACCCTACCAGGCCGTGTCTAGGGACACTATTTCACGTTGGATTAAGAATGTTATGATCAAGGCTGGTATTGATGTGGAAGTGTTCAAACCCCATAGTACCAGAGCTGCTTCTACCAGCAAAGCAAATGCATGTCAGGTGCCTATAGATGTGATTCTTAAGGCAGCGTCTTGGAAAGGAGATTGCACTTTCCGTAAGTTTTACAACAAACCTATTGAAGATAATGTTTCTCGTTTTGGCCAAGCTGTTCTTGGTACCAGCATTAATGTATAAGCCTAGCTTTCTAGGTCTTGGTTTTTCTACTACAGTTAATAAACTAGGACACCAGTTGTGTTTTATAGGTGTTCCTTGTTTATTTTGTCTTCGTGTCCATATGGCTTTGAAATCTCATGGAATCTCTGCTGCGATGACCTGGTAGAATTGTAAATTAAACGAGACTTACCTGTAAGGTGAAGTTTGATTGAGGTTCTACCAGGTCATCACAGCAGCAGAGATTACATGCCCTCCCAGTTGTTACCCTCCCTGGTTTCATACTCAGCCCATATCCTGTTATGGGCCTACTGGGTCTTCTTTTTATTACATACGGACACTCAGTGCTTTTAATATTGACCAGCTATGCGCATGCGCTATCTCATGTAATCTCTGCTGCTGTGATGACCTGGTAGAACCTCAATCAAACTTCACCTTACAGGTAAGTCTCGTTTAATTTACAATTTTCCTACCCTGTTTAAGACAGAATTCCGATTTTTGATACCCAGTTTAAGACATTCGTAGAACATAAGCGCAGGCTCTTTATCTTCTAAGAACAGGGTTATGGGCTCCTGTCTAATAAAAGATACCCTGTTTAAGACAAAAATTGATAAAATTAATACCCTGTTTAAGAGAAAAATCCCGAAAAACATACCCTGGCTGGCCGCACGTCCCCATTAAGCCCTTATAAGGGAGTACCCCCCCCCCCCCCGCCCCCCGGGGGATGAACCCAGATGGCGGCCCATACGTTAGACTTTCTTAGGCTTATCTTAGAAGAACCCATATTTTGTTTGTTCCTAAATTTTTTGATCGGCCTTTCCCTTGGGATCCTTCTCAAGTGCTTTGAAATCGAGCAGCCGGCTGACTGAACATTTAACGAGGCCATAAAGTTAACAAATTTCTATACTGATACAACTTTCTGCAATAATGCTGTTTTAGAAAAATGCTGAAAGAAAAAACAAAAAAACGAAAGCAAACAGGAATTAATCAGTGGCTAAACCACTCTTGTTCCAGTTAAAAGCACTTGTTCAACTTCTACATAATGGTTACCTACCTCTTAATTAAGCATAGCTGAGATCAATCATATGATACATACTCCCCAATTCAACTTGCCGTATACGTAGTAATATCATGACATCTCTAAAGAAAATATCTCCACAGTTAAAACGTGACACACTGGTAGCTAGCCTGCGAACAGCAGACGCATTTCCGGTCGTCGCTTCCCTCCCTCCGAAAATAGCGGCGCTATTTTCGAAGGGAGGCTGAAGCGACGACCGGAAATGCGTCTGCTGTTCGCAGGCTAACTGGTAGCGGAATACGACTCATTATTATGCTCTAATTCCCTTCTCTTCTTTTGTTTACTCTACTTGTACCTACACTTTGCAGTAAATACTAGCATCTGTTTCACGGGTCAAATAAAATCCCTCTGACTCTTAAATATTCATGTATTTCTATACTTCTAACTGCAACAACTATGAAATAGAAAAATGCAAAAAAACAAAAAACAAAACAACAAAACAAAACAAACAAAAGGGATTTGAAAAAAGCGAAATAGAAATTGATTAGACAGACAATATAGGGTTCATCAATTTGCAACTTAAGTGCACCGTTTCCGTTTGTCTCCACGCAATATCAGCGCTACAAACCATGACCTATACCTATTTGATTGACGGCCGTCTCGGATGGCATTATTTCAAGGGACTTTCCCTAAAACCTACTCTCTTATTGGCTCCAATTATCTTTGACATGAATAAAAATTAAGAAAGTTGGTATCAAAGTCCCTTTCAAAGCATACGTAATTGTATGCTTGCACGTGGCTCTGGGTGACGACAAAACAGATAATACACAAGATTTTTTTATCTCAACAAGCTAGAAATCGCCTAGAGGATGAACAAATTCTGTCTATTCGTGATTGTGCTTGGCTTGGGGGCACCTATGGTAAGTTTGCGTGTTTTTGTTCAATAGAAGGCTACAGTCAGAACCACTCGACACACCACAGACTTGCCAGGCCCACCTGACTATTTCAGAGTATCTGGCCCAAATTTTTCAAAATCTCTATCCAGTGGATAAGGCAATTCAGTCATGGTTTACCGTTTATCCGCTGCCTGTATATACTGATTTATCCGGTGGACAGCTCTAACCAGGCAACCTGAGTCAGGTTTAGAAAATCATCAGGGAGATGATTTTAATTATTCCGTTCTATCTGCGTTTTTAACGTACTTAATAACATCAATGACCATCTGTAGCGCCTGCTTAGTAAAATTTACCCGAGTTAAGTTCCTTCATGATGCATGCGTGCAGTCCGTTTTTTTATGACAGCCTCTTCATGATTTTAACACATTAAAAATTACGTTAGAAATCCATTTTTAATAACTTAATATAGTCATTTTTTTTTAAATGCTATGATTACGCTAACTGCGGATATCAACCACTACATGCAGTCAGTTTGAGCAGTATCAAAATAAGGACGCCCACAGCGTTTCGTATGCCGATATTATAATCATGTGTGAAGTGTTGATTATACCGATCTAAACCGCGCGCACCATGATTTAATGTTTGTCGGCAATTCTGGCGCTGCACACATTAGCAATTTAGGGTCGATTTTGAAAGAAATGTTTTTTTTTTCCTTTTTGTTTTCGACACAGCAAAAGGCAATGACAAAGTGCTCCAAGCGGCAAAAGTAACAATAATGAAAACATCGTGTTTATCCGTTTCTATGTACTCATGTCACTCGAACGCAAAATATTTTTCTGTAATAAATATTGACCCGGAGACGGAGATCATTTCTAAAAGTGCTTCGAAAGCAAGATTTTTGGAATTCCTATAGCCAGCCAACCGAAAACGGTGACGAGGTATATTGACTGATACACACATACAATTACAATTCCACTGGAACGAAGATGTTAAAAATGAAATAACTAAACTAACCACAAAAGACAAAATGAAAAAAAAAAATTGTAAACGACAAGCGAGAAAAAGACCACGCGAGAACTTTTCATAGGCCAGTGCCCTGAGTCAGGACGTAAAGATGTATAAATCACTTCCGTTCTGAGCCACTTGAAATAAAAGAAAATTCCAAAGCTTCAGAACATGGCGCATGTCAAAAGGTCACTCTTTTTGTTTTCGCGGTTGCGTTTGTACAAGCGGGCACTAGACACCTTCAAAGATTAAAGTACAGAAGTGATGAAACCATCTGTGTACTTTTACTGCGGCAACACTTAAATCTTAAAACCAATTTTCAAAATGATCGCATTACACAAACTCTACTAAGTTCAATTGCATTGTATCCCAAACAAGTGATTCAGGGGATATGTATGATGGCCTCGGGCTGCGCCTTTCAGACGCTTAATATAGACATTTTGTAAAGTTGAATGGCACCCCATTATCATGTCAACGCTCTTATCTTGAGAATGACAAAGTCATTAAGCTTTTATTTCGATGGCTTTGCTATCTTACAATGGCTAATAGGTCACAAAATAGCTATTAAAAGACGTTTTGGGACCTACATTAGAATAGTGAGAGGGGGGGTGGGGGTAGGGGGCTTTAGTTCGCAAGAATTCGGAAATGATCAAAACATTAAGAAGATATGAAAAATGGCGTAAATCCCAGTCCAACAACACTGCAAGAGTATGTTGTGGACATGGTGGAAAGGGTTAAATAAGGCCCCGTCAACACGTATACGGATATTTTTTAATCCGTAACTTTTTCTTTCCGGATTAAAAAATTTCCAAGTCCACACGTGATCATTCACTCTAGTATCCAGGACTTTTCTGGGAATATTGAAAACAGAATATGCGTTGAGCGTGCATCGAGGTTAAAATCACCCCACGCCTTTCTCAGGTGGGGTGATTTTCAAGCGCGCTCGCGTTTTGATCGCTCTACTAACCCTGAGGGAAAATGGGGACTACTCGTAGTCTAGATACATGTGGACGAGACAGTTATACATATGAGCTGAACTCAAATTATAGTTAATGGACGTACAACAAGTTTTTCAGCAAACTCATTAATAATTCATAAAGAAAAAACAAAAGAAATTTTAAAACGCAGTAATTATTTGTAAGATGAGCTGGGCAAATGAAAATAGTCCACTACCTCACAAGAACCTCTAATTTAAGTGGTCGTCTAAAACAATATTGCCTTTGTGTTGAGGCCTAGGGTTATTGTTTTTTCCCGTTATCACAGCCAATTGTGTGAACCGTTCAGTGAGGTGCTGTTTGACCAACGGAATGGGCTATTAGAGTGAAGAAAAAATGTTTTATTTTTAAATAAACACGAACAATAAGAATTTAAAAAAATATAATGATAAATTCTCCAAAAGTGAGTCTTCAATTTTAACTCGATATAACCTTGGCAATCAAAGCACAACTGAATGCGTCTTGTATGATCTCTTGCAGTTGGCTACAGCATCAAACGACTGTCCTCCCCTAAAATACTACAATGGTACATCATGTGCAACATGTTCTAAATGTCCTCGAGGATTCGGGGTTAAGACCAAGTGTACAGCTCTGAAGGACACAGAGTGTCAAGACTGTATTGCTGGGTATGATTATTCAGGGACAAATGACATGACACAGTGTATCAAGTAAGTTAATTCAAGCAATAGATACAATAAGATTGATGGCGCGTTTTCCTCATTATGTTGTTTGTTTGATTTATTACGCTGAGGAGAAAGCCGATCAGGGTTTACATGAATAGTGACAGATAGAAACCTCGCAGATAGTTACAATCAAGAAATAACAAGGTACCCAGTTCTTTCTCATCTAGCATTGTCCTAAGCATTCCTTAACTTCGCTCCCCCTCCCCCCCCCCACCCCCGCAAGAAAAAAAAAATTGGAGCTTTTTAACACCAGGGTCTTCATTCTTTGTTTCACAGATGTAACGAAGGTTCAAATTGTCCCGATGGAAATTTTAAGGTGATAAGTAAGTGTACAATATATTCCCCAACCGTCTGCAGTGGTTGTAAAGAGGGAAGCTATTTCGACAAGGGCACAGGATTAGACGGGGGATGTGTGGAGTGTTCAAAATGCGCCATTGGCGAAGTGGAGACACAAAAGTGTAGCACAGCGCATGACCGAAAATGCCAAAAGATGCCATCCACTACGAGCGAATTATGGGTCCCAAGTAAGTATAATACACAAACAAACGAAATTGGCATAGTCTCTCCCTTTTCTTTCAGTCTTTGCCCACTCTCTTAGTCTACTTTCTTTCCGCTATTCTAATACCATGAAAGAGACGGGTATTTTGTTCGTGTATTATTCATTCAAAAATATTTATCCGTGTCTAATTGGCTCAAATCCCCCGCGCCCTAGCTAATTCTCCAAGACCAGCTAGCGTTAACCAAGTTTGGAGGACAGTTTGCGATATCTGGTAAAATGACGACGTGAATAGCAAATCATATAGACAGAAAAAGGAACACTAACCCAGAGGCATTGAGGACCAGGTTGCGTTAGCTTTGCTGTGTTTGTAGATGTGGAGAATATTGCAGAAAATTTTAACTCTTTTTTTTTTAAGAAGTTGAGCCTTTAAAGATAATAAGAACAGCAAAAATATAACTCGGCAGGGCAGATGGTAACTGCTGCTTGATTGATATCTGCTAGCTAGACTAAACATCTCTTAGCTTTCTATCCTGAGTTTGCCGGGGAACGGTTAAATGAAGACGGGGACTTATAATTAACGGAGTCGATCGAGAAAATCACCGGCGCCCAAAGTTTGGTATCCATATTCAGGCGGTTTCTGATGTGAAGAATGCGATGTTTCTTAAGTGGTGGAGTAGTGCAAAGTCTGTATGAATGTTTTTTTGTGCGCGTAAACGAATTAGACACTGGGAAGATTACTGTCAGTATGGAGTGATGGTCGCTTAAAACGAGGGAAATCTTTAAATCGTGAGAAAAAAGAAAGAGTGTACAAAGGTTTCTGCAGCCAAATTTGGCGATTACAAATTAATCGTTGTAAGGACTGCATGTGTCAACTATGCATCTTCTAGGGGCACCCAAAGACTTCTCTCTATAGAATAACCGCGTTGTTTATTTCGAAACATTCGGTCGTTGGGTCCTCCTTGATATTCATGTTACTGATCTGTCGGTATCAGGTACGGCTGGTCAAACAAATATCACCAAGACACCGCGGAGCGTTCCCAGTAGCACGACTATTGTTTGGACAAAAACCTCCACAACTGAAATTCCTGAACCCGAAGAGAGACCCTCAGTGAGCCAAAAATTAGTTTGGGGACTATTATCTGGTGTCCTAGCGGCATCAGTAATCGCTCTCGCTGTTGCGGTGCTATTATGTTGGAATAGAAGTAGAAGTAGAAGAACACGTAAGAAGGACAAAGAATCCAATGGTTTCGCTCATCAATCCACTCCATTAATGCAGCAGCGTAAGTAAATATTTATACATTTTATAACAGAACATTATAAAAGCGTATATAAATATCTTTTTTTTTTCTCTTCATCAAGCGTTTAAGGTGGCTGAACATAGTTTTCCGGGCGGTCAGCGGTAACTCGCGTGACAGCGCGTGTTTTAAATTAGACAAACAAACACGGCAAAAAAAAAAACGATGGTACACAGAAGACGATTTCTCAAAATCTACTCATTAAAATTTTGTGATATTTGGCAGAATTATTACCTTTATCGTATTTTAAATAATGAGAACTTTAAAATGGAAGTAGAACAGACAAATTTTGTGACACATTTAATAATTACAGTACAATTATATCATTGATTATCTGAAAAACCTGTCTGTTAAAATTTGGTCAAATAAGTTTCATATGGTAATGATTACTTATAGTAAGCTGTGTGCAAGTTTATAGGAAAATCTAATGAGCGAATTTTATGAAAACTGAGCAAAAGTGAAATTTTAAGGTTTTATTCAATCGTTCATGTTGCCATGGAAACTACTAAAACATCACATTTGACCTGTCAATCAAAATCTTTCATCAGTATATTTTTCACTTGCCAAGTTTCAGCTTATGAGCTGCAACCTTTCTCATGCCATGATTTGGCAAATGAGATATACTCACAAACTGCCAAAACTGTGTTCAGCCACCTTAATACTCAATGCAAATATAATTAAATTACTCGTTTCTTGGCATTATACAAAAAGAATTCTGAGTATTAAATATTTGAAAGACCGTAGAAAACACTTGGTTATATGAAATGGTAAGTCTTAGATACTTCATTTTAATAAAAATAAGTCATATGAAATATCAAAAAAAAAATTCATATGACTTAAGACACTTTGAAACATTTTAAGATGAATGCAAGTTGAAGGTCTTGTTAAATTTAGAGAGGGTGATTTTAAGAACACGGGAACTGTTTTTTTCCAGTTAAGGGAATAAATTTTTCAGGAGCTAGACGTCCTTGAAGGTCAGCTGAAATAGTGAGATTTTACATATTTTGAAGACTTTTTTTACAGTTAATACCAATCTGCCTGACGGTTAAAACGGGTGGGCAGTTTGACGGCTGTCGGTTGACTGCTATGAGACCCGTCATGAAACCTATTATGAAACGGCGGCCATGTTGGTATCCCCAACCAATTTAAACCTTTTTCTAACTACATTTATTACATTTATAATTTATTTTCTTTATTGCATTTTTTTATTGATTTTATTGTATAAACTCTTTTTGTTCAAATAATTTGCATAACTGCTACCCACGTGAGTGAAAAGGCTTTATATGAACGAAACCAAGCATATTTTAAAATTGTATTCTGAATCAACTATAACATGGACTCACATTTAAGATAAGAGAACGCTATAAGTGCATAGAGAGCGTTCGGACTAAACTTGTTATTAATTGATTCACTAATAGGAATAGCATCAACAACTTGGATAAGAACCGTAAAAGAGTAAACTTGGCCCACTTAAAGGAAGCCTTGTTTCATGCACTGGATTACTACTGACAGTTACTACACTGAAGTTGCCAATTCAATATGAATTCTAGTCCCTCAATATTCTTAAAAATTTCAGTCATTTCACTTCATTATTTTTTAACTTTCATAGAAATGTTATCACAATATAACGTTTTTCTTTTGTTTTTTCTTTTCTCCCTAGGTGGATTGGATACATTAATTTCAAATATAACAACTCTTGACAGAAAGTTCATAACCATGCAGCTGAACAAAAAAGACACTCATGGTAAACTTGAACTTTTTTTTTTTTTCAGGTTTTAGGGTTTAATACTTGAGACTCTCTACGGCCGGGTGTTTTGGCGACGGTCGTTGTAGTGTTGATGAAACGATGATAGCGGAGATAAAATTAAGCGAGCGATGGCATTGCCATTCTGATCAAACTTGACAGCGTTAGTCGTGCGGTGACGGCAAATAAATACACCAGAAAGCGTGTTGCAAGTTCAGGGTTTTTGTTTTGCTTATTAAATCGGTTTTCTTAGCAATTCTCTCGTTACTTCGTCGTCGTCAATTCTTGATATGCGACGATTTGATGGAAGTTAGCGACCAAAAATAAAAACGTCACTCTGCAGGTACCCAAAGAGAGGCCCATGTTTTATGCGAACAGATCACTTTGTTAAAGACTTACACAGTTTGCAGTGTGGAGAGCTGAGAAATGATGACTAAGTCTGGCAAGCTGAAGGTCTTACATAGGGTCCCAAGTACGTTTTTGAGGGTTACACTCATCGTATAGGAAAGTCACAGGGGTCAAACGGGATTTGTTTTTCTCAGCACTAGACAGTGTTCACCTAGTCTTGTTGGACTGATTGGTTCTGTATTCCCCATTTTATACATTATAACTTGTCACTCCTATATTCCCCTTCTTTCAGTCCTCTAAGCTCTTAAATCCAAGGCTTTCAATATTTAAATAATTCCTCTAAACAGTATACTTTGAAAATAATTTGATGACCGCGCGACAGATAATACACTGACAATTTTTAGAGTTGCGCTGTTTTTGTGTGCAGTAAGTAAAGTACCTTTACAGCTGAAGAGGTGGCGTTTCATTCAGATTATTCAAAAGGCTTCCGCACTCGACCAAGATTCCTCTTATTTATATACTTAAAAAATGTACCAAGAGATACTGTTTTCATTTTAGGGTATCACTACTGGAAATATTTTGCCGACTACCTTGGATTACGGGACGAAAGCCAAAACTGGGAACAGTCGGAAAATCCAGGGGAGAAATTTCTGGAGGCGTTCTCTGAGAAGGAACACAGCACAATTGGAAAGCTCATTGAGGCATCCGAGAAGACGGCTGGTCTGCCACTATTCGTTAATGAGTTAAAAAATAGGTTTTCAGAAGCAAACCAGAGTGGAAGAGTTGAAAATTTGGCTCCAAATGGATCTACATGGGTGTAAAGGGCATAGGGCGGTTTTCATTGAAGCCCCGTCAAAACGGACGCAACATTGTTGGATGTTACATGTTGTGGGTTGTATCCGTTTGCACACCCTGTTGCATGTTGCTGCGTGTTGTTGAGACTTGTTGTGCAAAAGTGTGAAACCGTTCAAACTTTTACTTTTGTGCCAACGGACGCAACAACTCCCAACATTGTTGGGCCAACAATGCTGTGAGTTGTTGCGTTCGTTTGCACGTAGCTTGAGTGTCTTAAAACCGGAATCCATAACTAGAGTGGCAGAAATGCAAATAAAACGAAGACATTCTTTAAAAAAAAAACTCGGTGATCGAATGAAAAAACAATTATTGGACTCGGTTATCACAAAATATCGTGATTTGTCAGTGTCTCGCATACTGTATCAATTATTTGCCTTAGCCTTCGGCTTCGCCAAATAATTGATCTGCTCGCCACTGACAAATCACGGTATTTTGCTCAACCTTGTCCAATAATAACTGTTAAAGATTTGACTTAAGGTGCGAATAAATTGCTATCATCGAGGCTGAGGAAATGGTGTGAGCACTGAGTCTGTTGGATTGTTACTCACTTGATCGGTCGTAGGAAGTAAAAAAGGTGAGATTTTTCAGGGGAACGGTGATCGCATTTACTTCATCACTCAGATAATTTTATTTTTTTCTAATTCTTAAAATTTCAACTGTGGGCTTCTGTAATTTTAGTACTTTAGTCAGGACTAGAAGTTTTTTAATAACATATATTTCTTTTAAATTGCTAAGGGTAGGAAGGTATTAGAAATCGTTTTATCGTGTCCATTTAGTGGAGGAGGTTGATGTTTAATCTCCATGCAAACGGACGCAACATTGTTGGATGTTACATGTTGCGTCCGTTTGCACACCCTGTTGCATGTTTCGTGTTGTTGGGAGTTGTTGCATCCGTTTGCACACCACTGCCAACACGGACGCAACAAGTCCCAACAATGTTGGGAGCTGTGTAGCCTGCAGTGCAGGCGTATTGTGGGTGGGCGAAACCTTGTTCGTGTTCGTAATATTGTTGTTTAGTTATGACAGTGGAAGATTGGGGAGAGTAGAAATAGTAACCCTTACGGTAGGTGCGAGGGCGAAAGAAGGAAAGGGGGAAGGGGGAGGGGAGAAAATTCTCTTCTCTCTCCCCGCCGGGCCGCCCCCTCCCCGCTCCCTTTGACTCGCCCCATCTCCTCCGCTCTTCGGGAAGTTTCAACATGGCGCTTTCGCGAGCAAATTGCGCGCTCGAAGAAAACGCCTGCACTGCAGGCTAGGAGCTGTGCACGTATTACAGCTAGTTTCCACCGGAGATCTTAATCAACGCGTACTAATCTTGAGAAGAGTTCTATAAAGGGGTACACCCGAGATGACTGATATCTATTTATATAACATTAACTAATTACCGCGAATTAGTAATACTAGATTACTTTCAAGAACCAACTAAATTCTCAGAAGACGACAATAACGATGACCTCATTCTTTGGAATAATAGAAAAATCATGATAGAAAGGAATGGTGTCTTTTGGAAACAATGATTTGATTACGGTGTTGTTTTTATTAGTGATTTAATGAACTCAGACGGTAAATCTCTGACCTCGATAGAATTTCAAAGTAAATTTGAAATTAAAGTTAACTATTTTCATTATTTTCAATTAATTGCTGCCATACCTCCAGATTTGAAACGAAAGGCATTTGGTTTCCCGGTTCCTGGTCTGCTTGACGCAACGTCAGAGTACTGTCAGATAGAAGGTAGAACAGTTATAGCCTTAACTAAATTTCGCTGTAAAAACTATTATAGTCTGTTCATTAGGAAACATGCTCCTGTACCGTCCGCAATAATGTCTTGGAAGAAAAGTTTTTCAGAACTTCCTGATTGCAGTGATTGTTTTGTGAATATATGGCCTCGAAAGATAATAAGTTTAGAAAATTCTCTTAAAGGTTATCCACACAATAATCACGACCAAGAAAGAGCTATTTGAAATATAAATTAGCCTCTGATATGACAAGAGTCCTTTCTGCCTTAATCCAGATTTAATTCAACACACCTTTACATATCCAAGAGTCAAATGAATTCTTTACCAAAACTTTAGGGTGTTTGATTATCATAAGAAGGACGTACAACTTTCAAACAAACAAAATTTTATAAACACGTTCGAAGACTCCTTTCCATTGCAAATGTCAAACTCAGTTCTAAGGAGACTTCGTCTATTGGTATTACTGCAAAAGATATACTTGATGTATACTTGCAAAAACATCGCAAAGAAACCTAATTTAGATGAATTGTTACCTACTAAGCTATTTGTACAATATCGCATTGAAAATTGTGGCACAACAAATATGTGTGGCAACTGACAGCTTTTAATCCTCTAATATTTTGTTTATTGATATTTTTATTTTCTTTTACTTACTTTTTTAGTATGTAAAGGCTGTAATTAGTTTTGCTACTTATTTTTTTTAAGTGGGTGCTGTATATTAATATTGTTTTTTTGTCGTCAATAAATAAATAAAATACCGAGGAAACCGCTGTACATTTGAAACCGATATGGCAGTCCGTTACAGTAAGTGCTGGAATACGATTCAAATTAGCCTGAGTATCAGGCGTCTCTGGGGGAAAAGGGGAAAGATGGAAGCGAAAAAGGGAGAGAGCTTTCTCTTCTACCCCCTCCCCCATCTAAAATCTCCTCTACCCTAGCCCCTTCGGAAGGCCTGATACTCAGGCTAGATTCGAATTGATGGCGTTCTAATGTAAGTAATGAAGACACGATTTCTTAGACACCAGGTCTGACCGTGGTCTGAAATCGGGTATGGATTTTAGAGATTCAATTTCGGAAGCGAGGACCAACGTTGAAAAAAAGAAGGGCTGGAAGGACCGGATCCTAATAAAGGATCTAATCAGCTATAAGTTGAAATATCGAACAAAAGAAGCAAGGCTGATTTTACAGTTGGAAATATATATTTTACAATAATTCGGAAGGCACGGCCTTCCTTCTTCAGGGTTTTACATACAAAGATAAGGTTAAACTAAGACGTTACAATTAGTCTGCAATATGATACTATTAATAATAACACGTGAAAATTTAAATAAGAAAAAAGCGAACGTTAAAAGTGTACAAAAATATAAACCGTTGAAGTAGTGATATGAAAGAAATTTGAAATGTTAAAATAGTAATATACTATAAATACGCTAATTACAAATGGAAGAAAACGGGTATGAAAAACCACATTTTTGGTCTGAAATAGGGTCGGAATTTGAGAACAGAGCAGCACACCCACCAAAAATTCCCAGGGGTACCACCCTCGCCCCCCTTCCCGCGGAAACAGGTAACAAAGAGGAGAATTTATAAAATTCTAGGGTCTTTATTTTTATACTATATGTATTTTTCCATTCGGCCTTCATGTCTAGCCCAAGAAAAACTGATGGACGCATACGGAGAAGAAAAAACTCAAACAAGAGCCGAGTTATCGGCTCCTGACTCAAACTTATAATTAGTTCTGATCAGATCATACTCTTCATAATACATACCGTTACACTCGAAGGAGTAAATCAACACTTCATATATTCATATGTTTGTGGTGATGAAAAAAATAACCTGCAATTTAAACTGAAAAAGTTCACTAACTTTTGGCTTTCCAAACAATGTATCCTGTGTTCCACAGCAGTATAAAAGTCGGCTGAAGGCGCACATCAATTCCAATAACATTTGACAAGACTACAGAATCGCTATTTCGTCATTGCCTTAATAAAAAGACTTCGTGACAGCCCTCCAACGAAACTTGCCATAATTTGTGATGGGTCAGAAGTCAAGAAGTGCCGAATTCTCAATAACGTTATGCTGTTCGCGTTAAAAAAAAAAAAAAAAAAAAACATTAATTAAAAGGTTTATTGCCCTCTTTCATTTTTCCTCCTTTTTGTGGTTTCATAATCAAAATTAACTATTCCATACATTTTTCTGGACCCTAAGAGGCCTTTACTCTTTTTTGACAATCAGTGAGATTTGATTTCATGTCCTAAGACATTCGATAGCGTTATCAAAAGTTCTAATCACGTGACAGTATGTACTCGTTAAAGACTGTTTTAAAATGTTCGTTCATCGGACGTCCGCATGTTCCAGGCAAAAACAAATGTATTTAGCACTCGTCATGAGTTGCTTTGAAGGTTATTTCGTCGAAGTATTAGCCGGATAGGCTGATCTATTATTGGATCGTGGTTTTATGCATGTCCTAATATATTTTTCACTGATATACATGTCCCATAAACTCAGCAGAATTTTATTATCCGAATTAAAAACATTGTTGAAAACGTCAATCAATTAAACCACAAAATCAGTTCCAGAACAATACGCAATGTTCTAGAATGTACTATGTTAACACGGTCTTAATAATATCATTATAAAATATTCCTTCTAGTTTCACTTTTAGACACAAAGGTAAGCCTAGTGTAAACATTTTCCCTACTTGACTGTAGATAATTTATTGCGAGGATTATGGGCTGTACGAAAGTAGTCGCTGAACATATTGCTTGTTTCACCGGCCAAGGCGTCCCAGGGTTCCTAACAACGAAGGTTGACCAATTAATCCCAAATAAAGATGTTTTTATTCTTGAAAGTTTAGCTACACAAATATTTAAGGCCTGAGTAATTAGCCCCCTACCAATGAAGGCAATCAACACGTGGCATTAAGGCCGGTAGGGCGTTGGTGGACCCTTTAATTTGTCTTCTCTCTCGAAAGCGCAAATTGGCTACAAAGTCAGTTTATTCTCTTCCCCCGGGGAACGTGAAAAAGCATTTCCTGTCTCGTGTGAAGCGTTTATCTGTTGGTTGTGTTTTGTCAATAATCGTTGCACCATGCCACTCGAACGTGGATCGGTTTTGAAAATATTTGAAACGCCTACAAACAGCTACTGCTATTTTAGGAGCACTCCTACATGAGGATCTAAATAAACTATTGTAGTGCCTATACTCACTGTATACTTATTTGAGCATTGTATATTGTAACCTGCATGCGAGATTAAAGGTCCTTAATACATTTTTAAAAACGTTTATGAATCTTGGCTAGTTACGCAATCGAATGTAGCCATAGTTTCCTTTTTATCCAGTATATAAAGTCTACTGGGTTCAAAGGCCCACTTTGAAAGGTCTACGGTTTTCGGCCTGTTGAAATCAAAACAAACTATCGTGAATTATAGAGCATTTTTTTTGTTCATGCGTTCAGTCACGTTTCGTTGAACGTTAACGAACGGAGACCAAAAAAAGAAAAAGACAAGGGACTTTCCCTTAGATCTAGATACATGTTTAGATCCCCGCTTTCTCATTGGTTGGTGTGGTCTAACTGTACAGCAAGTGGCAGGTTGTCCATATTTTTAAAGTCCTTTAACACATACGTGCCCTGACTCGAGTACTTTTAAGGTCTGACAACAGTTTCGAACGGACCAGCTGAAGACTGCTACAATCGCTCCATTTTCTCGACTACGACACAATACAGCAATGCACAAAGTTTGCTCTTTAATCGTGTTGGGCATCTGTTTGCAGAAGGTAAGTAAGAATTTGTATTTCAGTGTTAGCCTGTTAACAGTGAGACTACTTTAACCTAATGGTCGTTTGTGAGTGGAATATACTCCCTTATGGTTTTATCATGCTCACCGAAATTGCGGCCCACTCATTCACGGGATTTAGTGGCCGTCAACTTGACCTAGCTTACTTAAGATATCCAGAATTTTTACAAATAACTTGCAACACCATAATATCATTTCTACAGGCTGCAGGGCGCAGAATAAAAAGCATCGTGCAATTTTCAAGAAAAATGACTCCAAGGCTAAAAATGATCCAATTAATGTAAATCTGATTAGTTCCTTTATAAATAAAATGATTGATCAACAGCTTTTTTTTTTTTTTTACTTCACTATACTGTCTTAATGCATTGTAATTGTTTTCAGTCCAAAATCACCACCACCTCCCTTAAAAAATTGGTCACCGCCCCCAAAAAGAGGGAATTAGATGAAAAAAAAGAAAAAATAAAAAATAACAAGAAAATGGCTTCATTGATTTTTGGATACTGAACTTAAGAGAAGGGATTCTTTTCTTGAGTGACGGCCACCATTATAGCTGGATTGATGGCAAGAGATAATTGGCTAAATCCTTTTTTTAAAATGATTTCTAGTTCAAGACAAATTTGCAGCGGTCGGAAAGTCCGCCATTTGTTAATCTGTTTGCGTGATGCATTACGCAAACAACAGATTAACAAATTCAGATCAACAATTTTCACATGTATATTTTGGGGGGCGAATAGATCTTAACTCCACTTTGAATTTGTGCATTAACAAGTAGTTCCACAGTAAAGTGTCATTGTTCAAAATCGGGAATTTTCATTTTTACAAATTTTCGTAAGCCGTTAAACGTTAGTAGACAAATACTGTTTAAAAACAATTGGCGTAAAACTTTATCCAGTACATATGTTATTTTCAAATGACACGGACGTGATTCGCAAAAATGGCCTCAGGCATAACCCGGAAATATCAAAAGGATCAGTGACGCCGATACTTTGAGATATTTTTAACTGACTAATTACATCAACTAGCAAGTCACCGAGCTAGGTACTAAACGTTTAAATTATCAGTAAATTAACAGTTAACAAGCCAAAACAAAAACTGACAATAAATGAAAAAAAAAAAAAACGAAAATAGAGAAGACAAAGCAAAACTGACAAGTAAGACGAAATAGATCGGTAAAAATGTAAAAGTTAGAAACAAAAACGGAAAAGTAAAAACTAAAAACCGAAATCTCAGCCGAAAAGCTAAATGGTGAAGTGAAAATCAAAAAGTTAAAAACAAAAATGGAAAAGTGAAAAATAAAAACGAAATCACTACGTGGCCACCATGGGCTTCCGTAAAGTTAAGTTATCCGGTAATTGCATCATCGTCACGTGTCCGTTCATGATACTGTCGTTGAACGGTTTTGATGACAGCCGAATAGCTGTAGACTACTCTCGCTTGAATTTCCTTGACTGCGAAAAGACGAAGTCCCGAAAATGTATAAAATCTGTTCACTGATAGGTCTGGGCATTATTCAGCTGGTGGTAAGTTGAAATATTTGTCTGTTCACTGAATTTAATGAGTGACAATACTTAGCTTTCGTCTTCAGCAAAACACACCTCTGACGCGCCCACAGTTTTTAAGTATCGGCCGTATTGGTCACATACTCTGAACGAAACATAACATAAAGCCAAAAACTCTGTTTTTGTATTTTGTTTACATGCTGTTTTTAAGTGAAGGACTGATTGACGCACACGTGTTGCACATCACTATGTCCAAGAAACTCGAAAATTATCGTGACTGGTTTGGTTAGAGACGCTTGTTGATTGTGTCATTCCTATAAGCGTTTTTAAACAGTTACTGTTCTGGTTAGAGATGCTTGTTGATTGTGTCATTGCGAAAAGCGTTTAACAATGCGGGCGATTAATGCCGTAACTTAATCGACTAACCATAAAAGCATGACACTTCGGACAATTTACATGACGCGAATCAGTAAAGGTGTACCTTTTTTTCTCGCTGACTCCTTTACATGACTGAAATACAGCGGCACCTATACTAGTGCGCGGCTCATGTAAAGATCCAAAGGGAATTTTAGCTTAGAACTAAGGCGCTGTGGAGAAATCTGCGAATGAAGTGACTGATCTTAGCTTAAATATGGCCGAGAAATCCTGGGCATACTTCCTAAAAAGGCTTAATCACGGGAAGTTCCGCCCGAAAGAGGTGCCTCTTTTAGACTTCCGGTGTACAATATATATATTAAGAGAATTCCGTTCCGACCGGTTGAATTATATGAATGAATGGGGAAGGGTATACCACGGGGCTTGCAATGGTATGCATGAAAGGCTAAAGGGTCGGAACTAGGGGAGGAGCCTTCTCCCTGCCCTCGCTTCGCTTAGCCCCGGGTAGAAATCGCTCAAAAAGATTATAATAATATCACAATCCCTAGTTAATTCTACTTCTGCTCTCCCGAAACGTCTTAATCTCTAATGAATGGAAGCGACGAAATAAATGTTTCTGATGTACCCTCATCAAGGTTCATGATCTTGGTTATATAACCGAAAACACCCGACTAAGAAACCAATTTCATTTGAGACTAAAGTGAGTTCATGTTGTAAACAAGCCCGGGCCAAGTCCGATGACAAATGCAAATTATTCTTTCGCGCCATTTCTGAGAGAAAGGGAATGACAACGGGGAAATTAACATAAGCATTCTTTGTTTTTCATTGGACGAAATATTTCGAAGCCGTCTAACAGAAGGACCAGGCTCAAAGTCCTTTCTTATTTGGTGATAACGCAAGCGCGCACGTCATCCTTCGTGTATTTTTAAAGAACTAGTGGATGCAGCATTCTTGGGAGTTGAAATCACATATTAACGACCGGCATGCCGATCACTTTAATCCTTCTTCTAAGCGCTGGGGTCAATATGGTAAGTTAAGATGCCAGATTTTATGTACTTCACTCGCTTTACGCTACTGCGTGCTCTTTTTCACGATTTAACGACGACACACCCACTCGCCGCCGTCCAATTGAAGAGCTAACAACCGGAGGTAATAAGCTAATGGGGAGTGTTCAGAAATATTTTTTAGGATTTTTTTTAAATACTGTATGTATTTTTCCTTTCGGCCTTCATGTGATCAGGTTTCCTAGCGAACGCAAGAAAAACTGATGGATGCAGACCGAGAAAAAATCTGACTCTCACCCGCTGGTTTAAATTTAGTTTCTGTTCATCATCATTTTACATACCGTTACGCTCGAAGCGGAACATAATTGACGTGTTTGTAGTGTTTAAATATCCTGCACTATAAACGCACAGAGAGAGTTTCTCTCGGGTAACGTTTGGCTTTCCAAAAAACGTTTCCTGTGTTTTTACGGCGGTAGAAAAGTCGGATGAAAGTGGACATTGGATTCCAATAATATTTGACAATACAGAATCACTTTTTCTTCGTTACCTTAATAAAAAGACTTCGTGACAGCTCTTCAACAAAACTTGCCTTGTTTATAATGCGCGTAAAAACAATTAAGGTTTTATTTCCCTCTTTCAGGTTAATAGCCGCAACAATTATGCCCTCCAAGTAATCAACTACCATTACCTTTGACCTGCCTTTGGCCGGTATGGATTGACAATCTGAGCGATTTTATTTCATGTCCTTAGAAATTCGACAGTTAGTTATCAAAAATTCTAATCACGCGACAGTATGTACCCGTCAAACAGAAACGAAGCTAATACAGAAATGTTCGTCTTCAGGAAATCCACATGTTCCAGGCATAACAAACTACGAGTTGCTTTGAACGTTAATTTAATTTCAAAGTACTTAGCCGTATAGGCTAAACTATTATTCAATCGTGGTTTTATCTCCCAATATCTAAAGTTTTTCACTGATATGTGCCAACTCAGCAGAATTTTATCATCCGAAGCTTGAAAACGTCAATCAATTAAACGACAAAACTAATTCCAGAACAATAGAGAATATTCTAGAATGTACTAGAATGTTAGGTGGAAACTACTCGCCACAATCAGAGCCAACCCTGGAGTCCCTTAACAATAGACCCACTGACAGTTTCTAGGCTTCATACACAATGTTGATGTTAGCAGCCTTGATATTCCTTCACGTGTCACTTTAAGACACAAAGGTAAGCCTCCCTCCTTCACTTTAGATAATTTATTGCAAGGAATGGGAAGTGAACTTTTTTCGAAAGCAGTCGCTAAACATCAACGAACATCAACTGTTTCGTTGAACATCAGCGAACGAGAGCGAAAAAAGAAAAGGAAAAGAGGGGCTTCCCCTTTCATCCCCGCTTTCTCATTGGTTGATGTGATCTAGTGGATATAGTTCCAAAGTCCCTTTTACACACACGTGCCCTGCATCGAGTCATCTTACGAGCTACTGTGCGGGTCTAAGTAAGATAATCTCGCGGATTATCTAAACTGCGACAAACTCACAACAATGCACAAAGTTTTTTTTTTAATCGTGTTTGGCATCGGTGTGAAACAGGTAAGCGAGAATTTGTTTGTAAGAATTTTATTTGCATATTGCTGAGTTTGACAAACTACTTTAACCTGATGGTCGCGTGTGAGTGGAATATACATGCATAACCTATGACACACCTCCAACGCGCCCACGGTTTATCACGAATTTTCTAAAATCTTAAGTATACTTGCCGTTTGAAGCACAAGTGTTGAAGAAACTAATATTTTCATCCCTGGTTTGGTTAACAAGAGGCGCGCATCCTTATTAGCCATTCAATTGTCAAGCAAGAAATACTAGGAAGTAACTGAACCTGATCCTGTAAAACACGCGTCCCGCGAGTAAACGTAACTATAAAAAGACTGAATCATTCTCTCTTGACTACATACAATCACGCAGACTTCGGCCCAGCACCGTGATTTCTTTCTTCATCAGAATGAAGAATAATTATGCTTTCATTCACGTTCGTGTGCAACGCGGAAAATCCCAGAAGTTGATTGCGGAATAAACACTTGACAAAGGCTGTTGAGTCGGAACTGAACCGACCAAGGGACTGACATGATGTGTTCGCTATATTAATTAAGGAAGGTTTCGTTGTATTTAAGTTCTTTTTCGTATATTTTATTATTATTGGGGGAAGGAATGTCGCTTGTTGTACCGATTACTCGTTAAATCCTCAACCGAGGTTCCTCTGTATCGCTCCTTTTCCGCTGAACGGGTGATTTTCATCTAAATGGAAAGGCTGCTTTGTTTACAGACAGATCCGTTAAGAAACTGACCATGACTATATAAATAAGAAACAATACGAGATGACCCACTTCATGGCACAATGTCCTAACCTCTTTTCTTCCGTCCCCCATCCCCAGAACCCCTTGCTCACAGGCTAAGTAACCCTTAAGGGGGGGGGGGGGGGGGGGGGGAGGGGGGGCATCCTGCTTAAACAAGCCTGGGCATACTGGCCTCATAACCAATGCAAATTCTAAACTTCACATTTTCATTGGGCGAAGTAAACACGTGATTGTGTTAAAGTCAGACATATTTCGGTAATTTATGCGTGCACATGTTTCGTGCCGACTGCAAGATCAGAGCTTCAAGTAGTTACTTTGTTGGCGCGCTCACGTTATCTCTACAGGCGCTAAAATGATCATTTTAATCCTTATTCTTGGAATTGAAGCTAAGACGGTAAGCTTATCCAGCGAAAAATTGGCGTGTTGTAGTCTATCAGCCTCTTTGTTAATAGTTAAAGTATCGATCGCACACACCCAGCTATTCACACGTTTAAGAGCCCTGAATATAGTTGTCATATTCAAATAATTTAAAGAAATTTTTTTGGTTTCATATTTATTTTTCCGAACAGTTTTCACCTGTAGGTGAAAATATGATAACTGGAGGGAAGGAAAAACTCAAACTTGGTTTGTGAATATACACTATTAAGGTCCGATGACTGAGACCATAGAACGTGGCAGTTCATGATTCCGTTCGGCTCCAATGAGCAGACACTACGGAGTTTTGGGCAGCGACGTTTTTGAGCGAAGCACGTCAACCGGACCCCAGTGAGCCTTTTTCTCTTTTAATAGTCTTGACGCTACCAAATTTGTATTGCTAAGTGTCTTTACTGTTAAAGGGACGATGTTTGCAAGAAAATCAAGGCCGAAGATTGCAAAAATTCCACTTCCGATTGACGTGCATGCTCCGCTCAAAAACGTCGTTGCTTAAACTCCCTACTGTGGAACGCCGTTTGACGTATTTAGGATATTTATAAAATGACCCACCATCTAGCAGAAAACATAATAACTTTAAGCTTCCACAAAAGAGTCCGTGTTCTGCAGTGGTAATCAATAAAGCCTGGCACACGAGTATCATGTCATAACACTGTACGGAATCACTATTAAGAGTTTTAATTGCCAGTTCTTTTTATAACACTCTGGTCAATCTATAGCAGCTCAGCCGGTCAACAAAATTCGCTTTCCTCTGGGATCAAAGTTTAAACTTGAATTATAGTAATATGTCTAACTTTATAAATGTAGCAGAAAAAAAGGTTCACAATCCTGTTTTATGACCGACTGCCGTTAGTTTTTGTTTCTTTCATGAGACTTCAAATCTTGTCTCATTGAAAGCGTTTGTAGCTTTTTTACATCTTGGTATTACATCTATTAAGTCTTTAACACTGTCACGTCATTACGCTGGAAGTGTTTGCATTTGATTGTGCTTGCATTGTACCGAAACGTCCCTTGATAATCCAAAAAAACAAAATAGCAAGAAAAACAAGCATCTCAATTAGCATTCCTTTTCACTAACAAACGTGCTCTCATGTAGAAGAATATAGAACAAGTTATTTTTTGTTTTTCACCGCCATTATGATTGCGGTCGGAAATCCTTGCCTTTGGGAATAGGATTTCATTAATCTATTTGCGTAAATGTTTTAAATTGTTGATAATAATAGCGCTACTGATATAAAAGGTTGTTTTGACCGCGCACTCGATCTTTTCTTTTCAGACGCCCACAAATGGGGTTATTATCAGCTATAAACCATGCTGCGAAACAAGAACATTAGGAATTATTAGAATAAACAATTTTCAAGTCCATTAAGATCGTCTTTTTACCAACCCGTCACTTTTATCTGACGGATTTCAAGGGTTAAAAGCACTGTCATCGAGCTTTAAGTAAGGGTGGTTGACGGAGATCTACGGATAACGTTGCTCCTACTGACGCTAACTTTAACACCTATACTATCAACAACGAATTATCCAATGCGGAAACCATGCAACTCTTTGTCAAGCAATATCAAAACGCGCTTAATAATGTACTCATCTCAATCCAAAACGTCTACAAATGAATCTAGAAAGATCATGATTTCGCTCAAAATAATATATAATCTTTAAGCAAGAATTGTGTTTCTAGGGAAGTGTGTTGAAGTGTGCAGTCTTTTTCTTTCCCTCTTTTTTTGCTCTTTTCTGTTACTTCATGCAAAGCGCATGTTAAAGGTCACTTGACTCGATAGAACAAAATGTACTTTATTCATCTTTTACAGATCTTAATTAGCTCCAGTTTGAATGATATTGCTTGCTTTAACTAATAATTCGTGTCGTTGTCCAAAACCGCGTCGGATATACAGACATGATTCACGCAAGTTGGCCTCAGGGTGAATCCGACAATATCAAAAGGATCAGTGACGCCGATAAATAAAATAACTTCCGTGGACTTTGAGACATGTTTTGACTTGACAGATAACATAACTTAATAGCAGGCACCGAACTAGAAAACAGTTTAAATGTATTTTGATAGCGGTACTAAACGTTTCAGTTATCAGAATAAAATTTATATTAATTAGTTTTTATCGCGATTATTCCACTTTGTTCAATTTGTCAAATAACAAAAATGTTGAAGAATAATTTTTCTGTAGTTGAGTTCTTAATGCCCGTATCGAAGTTCAGAAAGTCTTGTAGAAACGGTGAATAGCCTGTGTAGTACAGACGCCCCCTTCGCTTCCTTCGGAAAAAAATTGGGAAGAGAGTTCCTCTTGCCAATTTGTTTTTTCCCAGACGGATATATTCACAGCAAACAACAAATAAGGAACAGTATAATTTCCTTTTGTGATTCTCACTTTTTTGGGCATTTGATGGACAAGCGCAACGAATGTCAGCTTTCATTTCACGAACAAATTTTAAAACAAAGAAGCATTCTAATTGTCTTAGGGCCCACAAAAATCTAACTAACACAAAGGATGGAAAAAAGTAGACCCCCCAAAAAACCTGATTTAAACAAACAACGGCAAAAGGTAACCTTCGTGGTATGGGAGAAAACTGGCCGGGAGCGCAAAGGAGAGATAAGGGGGAGGGGATATTTTCTTGCGCATAGAAGTGCAGTACCTGGTTCCGTATTTGCTAGACCCGTGGCGCTAGACTGAAAAGAAAAGTTGTTCTGATCCCTGGGCCCCGCTCACACGAAACCGCATATATTTTACTACCCGGAATGGTGAAATCGTGTGCCCGATCAGGCCCGGTGGGGGGGGGGGGGGGTACTCCCCCACTGATAAGCTATATAGGCATGTGCCGCTCCAAAGGATAGGGCATTTGGTACTATTTTGTCTGAAAAGGGGAATACACTTTGCCCATTTCGGTCTGGAATCGGGTAAGGTACGGCCGGTTTTCGTTGACAAGGGGTGACAAAAGACTGAAAAGATCTGCTTAGTCGGCAAAATTCAAGATCTGGAGCACTTGAAAACGTCAATCAATCGTTCTAGAACAATAAGAGGTTACGTAGCTTTTTAGCGAGGGCCATGCGTTCTGAAAAGCTTCCTGATAAGCAAGTCAATCGGCTGTCCGTGAAACTCGGCTATCTGCGAATCGAGAAATGGCCGATAGCTTTTCTATATCTGATCTTTCTATCATTAAACAATTTGCAAAATGTCGCTGCTAACAGTGTTTCTATTCGTCCAATCAGGAATGATAGGCTCAAAGGTAAGTGTTTATATATCAACATACTCACACGGTTATCAATTGCTGAATTTCATGCAAGGAATGGGCAAACTTTTAAGTGACATCCCTTATTTGTTTCCTCAGGAGTTAAAAGCAAATTTTGAAGTCTTTTAAAATGTTAACATATTTTCAACGTCGAATCTTAATTCGTTGCTTACTCGAAAGAAAATAACTCCATGACACCTTCTCCAGGAGAGAACAGTGGTTTTCTATAATTATCTACATCGTGACATTTTCCTATAGAGTGTTAACTTAATAATCGCTGCACTTTGTGGAAGCCTGTTTTGAAAATAACTTGGCTACTCTACTTCTATCCCGGCATAGCTGTAGCACGCTATTTCCGACAAGCGGTTTTTTAAGTAAGATCAAAATACGAAGCCTCTACAGTTTTAAATATTTTAACTATAGCAAAACTTGTAACTCTCTGATTTAATATAATGGTATAAAAAGGCAGAGTTAAAATAACTTGAGAGAGAGACTTGAGCTTCCTGTTGGCAAGCCGCTGAGTGGTCACGCCTTGAGTGCATGAAAACATTGAAAAGCGTAAAGTTTGACATTCAGACCCTCTCTCTTTCTCAGCTGGTAGACAAAATACGGAAAATAAATATAATTATTCACAACAGAACCGCGAGAATAGATTTTCCCTGTTATCACTCAATCGCTATTTTAAGTTAATATATGCCTTTTAGGATTTTTAGTTGACTGATTTGTCCCAGCGGAAACTAATATATATCAGCCCAGTTTGAACGCCCACTTATAAACAAATATTGTTTTTTAATTTGCATGTAGCCTTTGCACCTTCATAAAAATATATATATCTTTTCATGATCAGTTTTTCGACACGTTTCTTTTCAGACGCAAAAAATGGGGTTAGTATCTTTATGATATAAAGATATCGCTACGCAATAAAACAGAATACGCTTTTCCTTCAGATATAGTCTGTCAAAACCTCTGCCGTCTCTACCCCGGGGTGGAGCCAGCTAAAATTAAAGACCATTTATTGCCCGGGATCTGTTTGTAACTTTGTGTGCTTTTTCGTCGGATATATAATACAAACAAACCGCGCGTTCAAGAAACCGCTGTTCCTTTCTCTTTCAACAAATATTAAAGGAAATCATCTTGTTGTCTGACTAATTTATAGGAAATATGAAAAATATTTGGTTCATCGATATTGGTTATATGGCCTGAGGTAACCGTCTTTCTTGAGGCCGTTTTCGAGGAAGGAGCGCCGTTCCAACAAGTAAACATGTGACGCCCATGCAAAAGCCAAATTATTACAGTTTTCCTAGTATTTATCGATTTGAAAAACTATCGGTATATTTGTGTTTTCCGCGAACATATAGTAACTCCGTCTGAATGATTTTATTAACAATTCAGTTTCGTTGGATGAGCACACATGTGAAGAATTTGCATGGCCTGAGGGTGTGGCTAAATGGCTCTTGGCTATATTTTATTAGTGATAGGAACTTTCGCCACAATATCATAAAGCTATTTTAGAAAAATAATGATAATGATTGTCTCGAGGTGATACTCTGCTATCTTTGAAGATAACTAAGGTCACTGGAATAAAAGAGAAAAGCGATAAACGCTTTCTAGCTAATCACATGTTTGTCACTGACGATGATGAAATCGCTTTCAGCTTATTCTATCGCCACGCACGCTGCACTGGACCATCTTTAGTTCCAAATCGCAATAATAATGATTGTGTACCGCACACAGTAACTAGAGTCGAGGCCATGATTGGAAAAGCTCAACTGCTTTAGGAGATATAGCTTTCTGAAATGTGCTTATGTTTCTAAAAATAGTAACAAAATGGCTGGAAATTCAGAAAACAAACTTAAGCTTAATAATTATTTATGGCCAATTGAGCTTTCCCCCAAAAATATTTTTCACATGTTATTTTGTCGCCTCGTGCGCATTAAAAATGATTTATTTGGTACACTAAGTTGAAAAGTAAATTTTGCTTTCAATCTTGTAGCGTCATTTTCCCGGCCACGTTAAATTCAAAAAACAAAAAAAGCGATTGTTTAGAATACAAAGTTCTACCATCCTGCAAACTTTCAGCTCAAACGGATTAAACCTGCAAGAGTAGTTCCCAGGGAGCCGTTTTAGGCGTCCTACATGCCCACCGGCGCCGTGGGCGTTTTACTGTCGCTATATATATTTAGGCAGAACAAGCCTGGAGACTAGGCCAACTGCTTCCTCAACGACGCGATCATTTGAAGAGACTGGAATTTATTTAACTAGGGGTCAGCACAGTAATCTTCTCAGATTTGCTAAGACCTTAGCTTGAATTGTAGTCTAAAGCTTGCCTAGTCCCTGTTCGGCGTTTTCCCAGTCCCCCTCGGCTTTTCATTTGTACCACGTGACCCGAAACCCTTTGGCCGCGCGGAATCATGATTGGGACTGTGCAAGTCTTGAGCCAATTAGTTCTGAGCCCGTAACTCCCGAATAACAATCCAAGGCCCTACATGTTTCGAAAACCAGGTTGCAGTTGACTTCCCTTATAGAAAACAGCTAACTACAATTTCAGTAAGTAAAGGTAGCTTTGGACCATATTATCGAGATTTATGACGGGCCGAGCAAAAATAATAATACAAAAAAAAAAATCAGGAGAGATTGAGTTCCTTTTAAAACTTCTTCTGGCAGGTAAATTGGACTTAAGATGCTAATAAAAAAAACCTTACTGTTTTCAATTTAACACTATCTTCCAGTTGGCTGTAGCTTCAACTGGTGAATGTCCTCCCCAGCAGTTTTGGAATGGTACGTTATGTACCCCATGCTCCATGTGTGGGCCGGGGTACGGAATGAAGACTGAATGTGCGGAAAAACAAGACACGGAGTGCGAAAAATGTTGGCTAGGATACGATTATTCCAACACCACAGGCATGGAACCGTGTAAACGGTAAGTTAAGTTACTGTAACTTCACGCCCCTCTAGGCCCTTAACATGTTCGCCCTATTTGCTTCAGTTGAGTGCTTGTGCTTTTTTTAAAGAGGTTTAGTTAAGAAATAACTTACAACTGCAGTGGAAAAGTGCATTGACATTTGGTTAACTTCACTCGTCTGTTTGGAATTGAGGAATAGTAAGAACAGAAACAACGCGGCGCGCTAAGAAGATGGTTATCAGTAATATCAGTAACCTTTTAATGAAATCTCTTTTATAGTGACCACCTTATCCCCTGGCCTTAGTTTCGTGATCAGCTTAAGGTATGGAAAAACGTGCAACTTGTTTTGCAACATTGCTGCAAAACTAACGAGTTGAATAGCGATATGCTGGCGTTTTACCACAAATGTTCAAACCTGTTAACAACCTGATTTCTTGCAAGACAGGTTTGGACGAGGTGGTAAAACGTGTAACATCGCTATTCAACTCGTTTTGCAGCAACGTTTGCAAAACAAGTTGCACGTTTTTTGTGGCCCGTTTTTACGTACCTTTTATGAAACTTGATAATCTTCCTTTTTTCACAAAAGGTGTATCAACGAGGAGTCTAATTGCTTAGACGGGAACTTTAAGGTAATAACAAACTGCACCAGATTTTCTCCGACTGTGTGCAGTGGCTGTGAGGATGAAAATTACTTCGACTTGAGCGTAGGACTCCTAGGAGGATGTGTTCCCTGTTCACCGCCATGTGGTGTTTATGAAGTGGAGACAAGGCAATGCACCACTGAGCATGATCGGTTATGTCAGACTAAGCAACAGACTACAAATAAGCCGCAGGTTCCAAGTAAGTAAAACAGAAACCATTATACTATGTTTGACAACTCTTTTCTTCTGGGGGAACTCAAGTGTAGACGAAGTTCTAGATCTTTTTTTTTCCTCAGTCCTTCTTCTTTAATTAATTATGTTTTAATGTTGTCTTATAAATGTGTCCCTCTGTGATAATTTTTTCTTGATTTTTTTCTTTCATGGTTTGTTTAATTTATCTAAAAGTCATATGTCAAACATGAGGCATATGGGTTTCATCCATACACTGAAAAGTAATAAATCAAACAAGAGAAGGAGTATTTCATCTGAAATCCAAACACCGAGAAGTAATATATCAAATACGAGAAGGAGTGTTTCATCCGATATCCAAACATCAAGCATTGAACGTTTTTGATTCTTACTTTGATCTATTTTTAAATGGCGTGACACTGAAAACCAGCAATAAAGGCCACGTAACTAGGTTCACGTGACAAACCAATGTTCTTTCTTATTGTCATTAGGTACGGCTTTTCCAACAATTATCCCTCCAGTAAAAGGCACTGCTCCTTATGGGACAATGGAACCCCCGGCGGAGCCCGAGGGTAGTCAGGAAGATGCTTCTCAAGAAGTACCGATCGGGAAACAATCATGGTTTTGGGTTGTTGTGGTCGGTGTGCCAGTAGCGTTGGTGACAAGTGTCGTTGCTGTACCACGATTAGTGAAATGGAACAAAAGAAGAAAACGATTAAATAACCAGAACAACGACAGTGTCGCTCAACAGAGCACTCCATTGGTGCCGCGTAAGTGAAATTTGGTAACAGATTTAAGCATAGCTCAGAAAGTCTAGAACCTGCAGAAGTAGAAAGAGTAAATTTTTCTACTGTGTAAAATGAAAAGGACAGCAACAATCGGCTTTGTTTATAACAAATGTCTACTTGCCCATCGTTAACTCAAAATGGTTTTGTGCATGCTCGAATCCAAATCATTCTGCAAACACCACACAAAAGAACAAACTTTTTGTGTTAACTTCCTTTTGTTTTTGTCCAGGTGGCTTAGACACCTTAATCAGAGACCTGACCGTTGAAGACAGGGAGTTTATTTCACAACGGCTCAACGTCGAAGACCCCGAAGGTAAACTAGACCAGTTGATTAATTCATCTGCATTTTTTATCCTACCTACTATACGCTTTCGTTCAAACTAGTAATAGTTGACACTACAGCTGCCCCCGCTCTGTATATTGTCGGTCAATAGCATTCTTGCAGTTGTGTAGCTCTTTGAAATATACCGATTCATAATGAAGGTTTTCACACATATTCCATACAATAGGTGAGATAAATACAGGTAACCGGCGCAAGGTTCCATGCACCGTTTCAGTTTGATTTACACAGCTTTGATCAAAACATTCTCCGTTTCGAGAATAGTTTATTCTAAACCACAAGAAAATATTAATTAGAAGCTGAATTTTTCGCTATTTCTCTTTCACTTTTTACATTCAGTTCATTTTATTTGCCGGAAAGTAAGCCTTAGAAATTAATAGGAAGTTTCACGCTCGCGCATTCTAGTCTTATTTTAAACTTTATAGTTGATGGACATCTGTGAGCAGCGAATAAGTCAGCACAGAATTTGATTGTCGGCGAATTTCTGCAATCGTCCATCGTTCTGCTAGTGATAAGCTAGCCGTTGTTCACTCGTCTTGCTTGTTTGGGGCCGAGTCTTATTCCGGTCAAAGAGAGAGAAAGAGTGTCTGGCAAGGTTTCAAATCAAAAATTTGTGAACTCGTGTCTAGCAAACTCTCCAAGTGTTTATATATACACAGTTATACGCACCTTGTAACTTCATCTGCGCTTAACGAGTGTCTTTTGGTCCATAACTTTCAAAACTTAACAACTGCTCCACAGAATGTCACTGATAACACGTAACGCAAAAGGGTATCGAAGTATGACTGCACATAATGCATGTCACAAAATCTACCTAAGCGGTCCTTTGGGGATTTTCTGTCTTTACGTCATCCTAACCATTTCGTACTTGCGGGCGCAAACAATAGAAACGTCATCATTACCTACCGATTTCTCCCCCACCCCCCCCCCCCCCCCCCCCGTACCGAACCAAACACTATTTGTAACATATTTTTGATATATTTTTAAAACTGTTTTAATTGTATTTGAGAACTTCATTTAAAACAGGTACTAAATTCTATTTTTAAGGGTGTTTTAACCTGTTTTTAAAGGTGTTTTAACCTGCTTTAAATGGTGTTTTAACCTCTTTTGAATGGTATTTTAACTTGCCTTTAAATGTTGTCTAACCCTGTTTTCAATGGTGTTTTAGTCTGTTTTTAAAGGTGTTTTAACCTGCTTTTAATGGTGTTCTAACCTGCTTTTAATGGTGTTTTAACCTGTTTTTAAAGGTGTTTTAACCTGTTTTGAAAGGTGTCTTAACCTGTTTTGAATGGTGTTTTAACCTGCCTTTAAATGTTGTCTAACCCTGTTCTCAATTATATTTTAGCCTGTTTTTAATGATGTTTTAATCTGTTTTTAAAGGTGCTTCAACCTGCTTTTAATGGTGTTTTAACCTGTTTTTAAAGGTGTTTTAACCTGTTTTTAAAGGTGTTTTAACCTGTTTTGAAAGGTGTCTTAACCTGTTTTGAATGGTGTTTTAACCTGCCTTTAAATGTTGTCTAACCCTGTTTTCAATGGTGCTTTAGCCTGTTTTTAATGATGTTTTAATCTGTTTTTAAAGGTGTTTTAACCTGCCTTTAAGGGTGTTTGAACCTAGTTTTAAAGGTGTTTTAACCTGTTCTTAATGGTGTTTTAACCTGTTTTGAAAGGTGTTTTAACCTGCTTTAAATGTTTAGACCTGCCTTTAAATGTTGTCTAACCCTGTTTTCAATGGTGCTTTAGCCTGTTTTTAACGATGTTTTAATCTGTTTTTAAAGGTGTTTTAACCTGCTTTAAATGTTTTAACCTGCCTTTAAATGTTGTCTAAACCTGTTTTCAATGGTGTTTTAACCTGTTTTTGAAGGTGTTTTAACCTGCTTTTAATGGTCTTTTAACCTGTTTTTAAAGGTTTTTTGACCTGTTTTTAAAGGTGTTTTAACCTGCTTTTAATGGTGTTTTAACCTGTTTTTAAAGGTGTTTTAATCTGCTTTTCATGGTGTTTTAATCTGTTTTTAATTACAAGTAAAATAAAAATTTAAGCATTTTCTTTGTAACAAAACTTGAAAATAAAAGCATGTTTTCAAAAACACCCTTAAAAGCCAGCTGAAAAACCCTTTAAAAATGACATCACTTATATCTGGAGTTGTCTAAACCGCGTACATGTAATTGTGTTGGGAATTTTCTTTAAAACTCACCATATTCACATATGATTGTTTTAGTTAAAAATCAAAACTACTAGAAAAGTGTATTATAAAATTGTCTAATGAAATCACCAACCTATAATAAAGATTTCTGAGGGAAAAGATAGTTTATTTTGTTTCCTACTATAATACAACTATTAGCCAAATTCATTTGTACAAAACAAAGGTCACAAGTTGTTGGTACAGTGATAACTGCCTAAAACAATAAAGGATCCAGGGTGATCAAGTCAGGAAAGTCAGTTTTACAGCCTGCCATTCGGGCAAGCTGTAGTTGGCATGTACTATAACCCACAAGTCATTTCAAAAAGCCCCAAAACCCTTTAGCAGGATTAGCAGGATTGATTACAATCCTTCTGTAATTTGAATTTTCCCAAAAAACAGCACTTTTGCCTGTCAGGCAAGTTAAGAACAAAAATCACTAGCCCGATGGCAAAATCCACTAGCCCTGGCCTATCGGACACTTTACACGCTGAGGATCATTCAATGAAACAACGGCTACAGATCTGGAAACAGATGGGCCAAATTAACAAAAACTAGAATAGACTTCACTGGTATAACTGAAATAAATAAGAAGGCCGGAAAGACATAATTATATTTGTTTGTTCTTCATGAAGCTTGATTTAATATTGCTTAGAGGTAATTTCTTCTCTAAGGCCAAGTTTCATAATAACAAGTACTGTACATGTAATTGGCAAAACTAAGCGAAATATAATAACATGCCTTCTACGGCTGTAGCTGCCTTATCTAACCCTCATTAAGTTGCACTGTTGCTGGGACAGGCAATTTTCCTCCACCATTAATTCAGGAATGAGGGTTAGGGTACAAAATATATAATCTACACTGTATTGACAGCATCTGAGTTCTTGTACATCACAGTCTGTTTCGTTGTTAATTTCCATGACACTGTCGTACTTTCACAAGCAGTCTGCATGACTGTTTGACATATATTACTTTTAATCAAACAGTGAAACTCTGTTAATACAGACACTCAGGGGACCATAAAAAAAGTAAAAAGCTACTGCTAGAGAAATAAAACAGGACACTGGCATCATTAAATTTAACAATCTGTGAACATTGACATGCTGTTTCAATTAAGTAACAGTATTATTTTTTTCAATTTGAAAAAAGCACATGGACACTGTAGGTCTTATTACAGCATTTACAGTTGATAAGAAAGAAACTGTGTTAGTAAGATTAATCAAGATTAGTTGTGACCGAATCTGTTGACTGAAAAAAGGTTTTTGTATTCCTTAAGTTATTATTACTAGCATTGTCCGAATAACTATTAGTCAGTGGGTGTCTGCATAAAATTGTTTGAATTTAGAGAAGAAAGTGAGGTCCGATTCACTCTCATACAGATGTAGGTCCTAAGAAAACGTTTTTTTTTTTTAGGACTTGATAAATTTCTGTTCTTTAGTGCATAAGGAATATGAACAAGGCAAACAAAATTGATGCTAGATACAGTGTAGCATGCACAGGCTATACTGATACAAGAAACTGGCTGGGATATATGAGTAGCTTAAATAAACAACACTTCTTTGGGATTGTCAGAAAAGGACATTACTCAAATCTATTTTCAAAGAGTTAAGTACAAGAATGGTGCAACAAAATGCTTGGGTGGTATTGCTTTTCAATGGAAAAGTTGGAGACGTGAATACATATTCAGTGATTTTGGCTGCAATTAGTTATGGTGAGTCCTGGGACTCATCTTGTGAAAAATATTGAGTCCCAGTCCAGAAACATTGAGTCCCAGATAAAAAAATATACAAGTCTGTAATTGAAAATGCTTGGGCCTTTGTGTAACCAGACAGTTAATCTGACTTATTAGCCTGACAGACTTCAAAACTCTGCATTACTGCAGTGCAAAGAGCAAATCAGAGCAAATCTATGCCTTCTCAGAGCAATTTAATCTATGCCTTTCTTTTCTACAATTCATTTCAACATAAGAAGCCTTTATGCTAACCATGATGGTTTGACAATGCTGCTATCAGATCTACAGCATTTATTCGATGTTATTGGCCTTTCCGAAACAAAGATAAAAAGTAACTGTGATCTAACTAGCAACATTGCTATTGAAGGATAAATGATTTTGTCTCTGGCCAAGCCAACTCTGAGTAATGTTGGTGGTGTGGGGTTCTTCATCAAAGGGGGGATTCAATTTCATATTCGAGATGATCTTTGTTCAACGACAAAAGAGTTTGTATCTCTATGGATTGAGATTAATCGGACCTAAACTTTGGAGTGAACTCGATGAAAGATTCAAGTGTCGTACTTCCAATCAATTTAAAAAAGAACTAACTTTGCATTTCATTAGTCTCTATTAATCTCAGTTTACTGATATTTTGATGGTTTATATTTATTTATTTTTTGTTTTGTTCTGTATAATTATTTACTTATTTACTTTTGTGCCGAGTTATGATATTAATTATTTTATGTGTACCAATGTTTTTCTGACTTTTACAGTTTTAATTATCATAATTACGGTCACCCAACTAGTTTAGCTTTTTATTAGTTATTTTGGGTGTCCCAATACTGTATCTTCTGTTTATTTATTTATTTATTTATTTATTTATAATTATTTTCTTGTAAATTCTTCTAGTTGTCTACAGTAGTAGAAAATAAACTGTTGTACACTGAAATTAAAATACAGTCCTTCCAAAGGCTAAAGGAAATATGCATCCTTCAACAACAGCCATAATATTTGCCACACAATACACAAACCATATATTTCTACAAATACACATGTTCAGATTTTTTATGGATCTTTGCGTCCATTGGAATGCATGCCATGAATATTATTATTTTGCATCTTTGGGGATTTTTATGCATCAGGGATGCAGGATGCAGATGTTAACAAAGTCACCGCATATTTTTTGTATGGACAAGAGATTATTAGAAGATTTTGTTTTAAAATGTAATCAATGAAAATACTGGATGTCATGATTTATAGCTTGTGGTTGTCGCTTCTCCAGAAGCTACACTGTATATAGCTGATTAAGTTAAGGTTGGCTATTACGCATTTGGGCATACCAAACAATACAATGATTTTTCTGAGTGACCACCAAACAATAGCTTACTATTGCTCAATTCCCAAAGCCCAAAGCAACCTTTATTGAACCAGCTGTATATGTGTCAGTGTATGTATAAGGTCCTGATTGTTTACATGTAACAAACTAAATGTCAAAATATCATGTTCCTGAAACTTTTTAGGAATTCCCAAGCAGAAAAATAACCATTTTAGGCTTAACCAATGTTTTTCTGACTTATCCAAACGATTGGAAAACAGCCAAAGTGACTCCACTTTTTAAAAAGGGCATTAAATCGGACCCTAACAACTACAGGCCGATATCTGTAATCCCTATAATTTCGAAAGTTTTTGAAAGAATTGTTTATAATCAACTTTTCCATTATCTAGATGATAATAAATTGCTACTAGGTTGCCAATCAGGGTTCCGTTCTCTACATAGTACGCTCACGGCTTTGCTTGAGGCAACAAATGCTTGGTCAGTAAACATCGACAATGGCCTTCTAAATGGCGTTGTCTTTATTGACCTTACTAAGGCATTCGACACCATTGATCATGAGATCATCTTGCGTAAGATGTCGTACTTGGGTGTCGATCAGGCAGCTATAAAATGGTTCTCGTCGTACTTAAGTGGCCGAACCCAAAGATGTAATGTCAGTGGCAAACTATCATCTGCTCGTACCCTCAGTTGCGGCGTGCCGCAGGGTAGCATATAGGGTCCTTTGCTATTTTTAATTTACATTAATGATCTTCCCAACTCCCTGCGGGGCGCCGTACCAAGAATGTTTGCCGACGACACCAACCTTACGTTATCTGCTAAGACGTTAACAGAGCTTAAGCTAGCTCTAACCCCTGAATTAAATAACCTTACCTGTTGGCTGAAAGCTAACAAGCTCAGTCTAAATGTTGCTAAAACAGAGCTAATGATTATTGGATCAAGACAAAGACTATCTGCCCAATGTGACGATGTAGAAATCAGAATTGATGACCAAATTATTAAGAGAGTCGATCATACCAAATCCTTGGGTCTTACCATAGATGCTCAACTCTCTTGGGGTAAACACGTTGAAGAGATTTGCAAGAAAGTCTCTTCAGCTATAGGCGCCCTAAAACGTGTGCGGCCCTTTATATCCAAAGAAACTGCAATTCAAATTTATAACGCTTTAATTATGCCTCATTTTGATTACTGCAGCCCCGTCTGGGACTGTTTGAGTGGTTACTTGAGTGATAAGCTCCAAAAATTACAGAATCGTGCAGCCAGAGTTATTACTAAATCACCCTTTGATGCGAGCTCAAACCACCTTCTCTCCACCCTCAGCTGGGAGAGGCTATCTCTTCGACGAAAGAAACAAAAAGCCGTAATGATGTATAAAACCATGAATGACCTTGCTCCAGAATATCTGCAAAGTCTTTTCTCTCAGCGTCACTCTGCTTACAACTTAAGAAACTCTGAGGGAAGGCTGACCTTGTCCAAACCAAGCACCAATTATTTGAAACGAAGCTTCTCTTACAGCGGGGCCATGTTATGGAATAACTTGCCCAAAAACTTAAAAAATGCTGCATCCGTTGAGCATTTTAAGCGAAATATCAAGAAGGTAGCTGATATATCGGTCGATATCGGATTCCCACATGGCAATCATGTAAAGCAGTTGTAATTAGTTTTAGTTTTTAACTTAAGCTTAACTGATGATTTCCCGTGTTTAAATAAAGATTTACATACATACATACATACATACAACTGAGTCAATATAATAAGTTAAATGTCTATAATATATAATTTCATTAATTATTGAATTTTACTTGCCAACTATACCTGCATTCATTCTCGCAAGACCTAGCACAATAATATTTGATTCCACTAAAACCATCATGAAGCTTGCAAAGCCTGAGCCAGAGCATTCACTATTGGTTTTGTGGTTGGTATTGCTCTGTGTGAGCGAAAGAGGACCGACACCGGCAAAGCTTAATTAACGTGACACATTTGACGTTAGAGCAAGAATGTAATCTGATCAATTAACTGTAAAGGAAAAGAGTCATTTTGATGTGAAACTGCAAAAATATTGCGATTACCTGATGTATAGTTATTGCGCGTGAACAAGAAAAACAAATGTCGCGAAATATTGGTTGTACACCTCGACTGAATTCAATTTGTATCTGAACGAGATGTATCGCCACCGGTAAGGAAACACATATAAACAAAAGCCAAAATGGCTCATGGTAATAAATTAATTGACAGCGCTCTTCGAAAGGCCATATATCCAACTGTCCTTTTCATAACGCGTATGCCTAGACGTTCCAATAACAGATTATTCTAAAATAAGGAACAATCGTACTCACATTTATTCGCATCGCGAAGACTCAAACAACGTGTGTCCACCAGTTGAACTTAGATCCGTTCCTTTAAAAGTCTTAAAAGTAAAAGCCAGTCGCTGACAATTCGGAGACATTTTGATTCGTGATTAAAACAAAATCTGCGCGTCTGAACAGTCCACAGAGTTGACAAATACTCTTTTTGGGCAGTAAAGAGCAACGCAAACGCTAGTTGCAAACATCAACAGCCGTCCGCCATAATTTTAAAATGTTCCTTTGCACGTGGCTTTACCACGTGACTCTATTGCGCGGGAAGTCTGCGGGCGCGTGCTAAGTCGAGCAAATTTTTTCATCCAGTAAAAGCGAAGCTCCCGTAAATAAATTCATAATTTAAATCAAACAATAAACTTGTAATCCACAGGTCAGGGCACCTTCATTTGACTTTTGAGGCAAAGGCTAAGTGATTTTAGAGAAAAATAATTTGACAGTCCAAGAGGGAAACAGCTTTTTCATCGAGTTATTAAATAGTCTTATTTGTACACCCAAAAATAGCAATCACGTTCGATCACAGTAGATTAGGCCTGGAAAACAAATAGACCTACCTATTCGTGTATTGTATTTGCATTAGCTGTTGCATCATAATGTGGCATTCACCAGTCTCTCCAACATTGCTCCGTTAGAGAGACTATGGATAATTTGACAACCCCGAAATATAATTTTAACGGAAACGCTTGCTACACGGGCTAAATCTGTTTGAAAATAAATTTGGTTGACATTTTTCCTTTGAAGTATACTTTTTACCATTGAGGACAGCCGGTTTTTTTCAAAACACCCTATAAACAGCCTGTTTAAGTTAGGTTTGGAAACAGGTTTCCATGTAAATACCTTTTAAATGCATGAGGATAATTTGTAAAAATACAGTAAAAACAGCTACAGTAGTTTTAATCCTGTTTGGAGAAATTTCAAGGTGTTAGTCATTTCAAATCACAATTTAAATTGAACTGCCTCTTAAACCTTCTTCAAACATGTTTTAACAATGCTATTTATGAGCTTTTTAAGGTCGTAGACGAGGAAGTATATTCAAAATAGTCTTTAAACATCCTAATTAAAACCTGATTTTGAACTTTACTTTTAAAAACTACTTTTTAGATCTTTGATTTTAGGTTCTTCTTTCCAAAATGCAGTTTAAATATACGGTATTTAAAAAAATTTTAGCAACTTGCCAGTACTCTCTTTCCGAAAATATAGTTTAAATACTGTATTTAAATGTAGTTTAGATAGCAAATATAATAATAATAATATAATACAAGGAAACCTGGGAAAATGTTGTGAATATTATTCAAATAGATGTCAAACACAATTCAAACTTCTAACGCTATTTTGGTTTTAGACGTGAAATATAATAAAAAATACCTCAAATTGTGGTAAAAATAGTTTTTAAATCGTTTAAATAGCTTTAAACTACTTCACAGACAGTTTTAAAATACAGTTGATTTGGTGCGAGCCTGTTCAAGCAAATCGAGATTTTTTCTATATTGACTGTATGACTGTATATTTCAACTGTAAGTACTTTCCTTAATATACGCGCGAGTTAATTACTAGAGAGCCTCCTCGGGATTTCGCCTTCTGGGCGAAATCCCTGCGGGAACAACTACTCACTGAATTAAAGAGACCTTTATTTCCTACCTTGCACTTAAATGGTAATATCAGTTACCGCACATTATAGGGTACGTACTTCCCTCCCTACGCAATGCGCATGTTTTTCCTCATGCAATTTGAACCTGCGCCCCTTCGAGTGCCAAGAAGTGATAGGCAAAAGAATCTGGCATATTTCATTTCGTAAGAAGGAACAGAATTTACCTGAACGATTACACCAAAATATCTCTGCCACCGATGACTTTCAAGGACTGTCACACTCTAGAAGAAAATCAAACAGTTCGTTTTTGTGTAACATTAAAAAAAAATCATTATTTGACTAATTTAAGATCAGATTCTTAGTCAATTTTAACATTTTTGGCTTTCGTACTTCAATTTAGGATATGCCTACTGGTTGAAGGTTGGCGAGAAACTTGGATTGAAAGACCGATGTAGACAGTGGCGGGGAAGAGGAGTCCGCAATCCAACCGATAATCTACTTACGGCATTTGCTGAAAAGAGAGAAAGCACAATCCGGAAGTTAATCGAGGCTTCCGAGGAGGCAGGGCTGACACTCTTTGCCAGTGAATTGGAAAATAGGTTTTCCCCAAAAGATAACCAAAGTCGAAGCGAGGAAAATGTACCTGATGCACCTTCTGCGGGGTTGACGCCTGTCGTTTGTGAAATAGAGGAGAGGTTTGTAGACGATGAAACTTCAGTATAGAGCGTTTTTCAATTGAATGCCCTTATTTTTCTAGCTGGCTACTCGAAAGAAAACAACAATTAACAACAACCAATCTAATCGGGATGCAAATTAATTGCTCCTGCCAACCTCAGGAAAATATGCGTGAGCACGTCATGATTAATTGAGGTTACCTTCTGATTGGTTATGGAAGGTGGCGCGAAATTTTTCAGCCAATCACAAAGGATCATTTCCGAGTTCCGAAAACCCTCACTTTCAAAGCGAGGCCAAGTGCAAAACCTTTCTTTTGATAATTAGTTTCATTTGCCTGAGAATAAAAATCATTTTAATATCAATTCTTTTTAATATCAATAACTTCGCACTTAGCCTAGCTTTGAAAGAGAGGCTTCGGATAACTCGTGATGACCTATTCGTGGCCGTGAAAAACTGCAACAATCACAGTTTTATTTCGACACTCAACTGAAAATCGTTCTTATCCTAAAAAATCATCGAACTGTGAGCTTATAAGTCGTATAACATTCCCTAACTAAAACCAGAAGCTGAAACTTTTGCTTTCATAGGTAGCTGCCTTACTGCCAATAGTTAGTTTTAGAGGTAAAAAGACAATGAATTCAAAGGAAGTGAAAATGTTCGTGTAGAAACAAATTACTATAATTATTGATTATTTTCCCAGACAATGAGGTCGACAAATTCTGTTAATCTTTCAGGCCAGTTGTTTAGTTCTTAGTTACTTAGTTCATTAGAAATAAAAATATAAGGCAAAGAATCTTTCTTCTTGCTTTCAGTTTTCTTTGCAATGGGTGAGCATTTACTTTCTTAACTTACTGAGAAGATAAGAAGAACGTCTTTTATTTCTTCCGTAGTTTTTAATATAATTATTTAATTCCTTAGAATTATGGGTGTTGTATTGCAGCCCACCAGAGCGCGATGACGAGGGGGGACGTTTTATAGGGGACTGATTATGAAGTGATGATGGCCAAAAGCTTTCCCCATCAGCCTAAGAAACTGGGGAAGTACTTGTCATTAAATTCTAGCTGTGTTGCATTGTCACATCCTTCTGACAGCTGTGCGGGTGCGCTCTGGTGGGCTAAGCTAAGATATAAACTAAAAGGTTGGGCGGGAAGAAACTAAGGGCATGTTTCAGCGGGGGTGTGTCGCCCATCAAGTTTTCTATTGAAGGAACGTAAGACAAAGATTTTGGCTACCTATTTATGACATGGTTCTGGGGTCACAATGACATCTTGAGACAAGAGCCAATTAACCTTGCCTACTGCCTGAGATTGAGACAAATTTCTGGTCTCTATGACTTGTCGTGACCTGAGCTGACTTGTTCTTAGTTGTCTCTTTTGATTTGATTCAGCGACGGATCCAGGGGAGGCCTCCCCCCTCCCTTATTTTTCGACCAAAATGACGCCCGAAGGGTCGAAAAAAAATTTTTGGAGACCGCCCCCTACCCCCACTTATCTTAGGGTCTGGATGACCAACCCCCCCCCTTATCTGATGGTAGGGATCCGCCACTGTGATTAAAATCGTGAGGAACTGGAACACAGTGCAACTCAACACCACGAGGATAACAGAACGGATTCTCTCGCGCCTTTCTGACTTGTACATATTAACTCTGACGACAAATGAGAGGCAACTGGGACTAGTCAGTCAGATCCTTTTAACAACGATTTATGGTCAATTACATAGTGCTTTTTGGTTGGAAGATAATGACAAAACAAAACATATTTAATATATACTGACCCGGTGACACGGAATATCTACTTTCCATGATTTAACAGCGACTGGTCGAAATATGTTCCTTATTTACGGAATTTAGGTTGAGTAACCTAACCTTCATCTCGTCAAAAGGGCTTTTCCATTAGAAAAAGGGAGGGGCGGGAAAAACGTCAGAAAATGCAACAATTATAATTATGGTAGTGGTAATAATAATAATAATAATAATAATATTAATTTATTAATAAAAATATTAAAATCGGAAATTTAAAGTCGAGAAGGGAAATTTTCCATTAAGACTGTTGATATAAATATTTGGACACTATTAGTTTAGCATGTAGCTTGCATGTCATATATACCGCTCTAGAGAGGTTTTGCATATGTTCTTTTTCAAGAAATCTCTCCGGTCCGCTAAACAGAAAGCAGGAGCCAAAAATACCACGGCATGTCTGTTACAAAAGAAACTGTTCTGTAAAACGACTCGTTACTCGACAAAGATATAAAAGGCCGCCTAACCGGCTGTCCACACTTGGTCCTCGGGAACTACTAGTGCCTGGGTTCCGACACAAAATGGTGTTGTGTTCACGCTTACCCAATTTGCAACTGTGTACATAGTTACAACCTTTCGTCCTTGAGCAAGTGCAAAGCAGTCCAGGAACTTACAAAAACCGTGTGCATACAGGGACCCGGTGCCGCCCACTTAAGAATTCGAATTCAGGCCTAGGTACTTGAAAAAATGGTGTGTTCACGTTTGTGCCCAGCGAGTCCCGTACTCGGGCACCGTTCCCGGAAACCAAGTGTGAACGCGGTCTTTGATTGCGTGCTGTGAAGTTTTACACAAAATTTGAGCCTTATATGGCATACTTGTGATCGTTGGTTGTATGAGAGGACACGTGACCAGCCAATGCTAGGGCCTTTTTTGCCCTCCCATTTTCTAAGGGTAAAGCCCAGAGAAAGCGAGGTTAAGGTGGACCTAACCTGGTAGGCGGCACATCCCGGCATCTGGAATATTTAATAATAATTATGTAATAACATAACGTTAAAAAGGAGATATTAAGCAAACGACATATTGTTTGAGTTTACAAACATGTTTTAGAGATTTCAGCATCGATCATCAGAACTACCCTTGATGTTGATGACTGAAATGTTTTCCTAACTCAAACGTTGTGTCGATATTTTGATGGAATAAAGCTTAAGGTTTTTATCTAAATGCATTTCATCTGTCCTGGAACCGATGCTAGAGGCACGGAATAGGGACTGGTAATATTGAAAAAGATTATTTTTGCTAATACCAACATACTTGATAAAATTAAATTTGATGACAAAATGGTTCAGAAACCTTTGTTTTATAGCATGTTATAGGTGTCTTGTATTCTTTTAAGGTTAAATCTTAATTGACCCTTGATAATGCATTTCACGTTTTGTGGCCGTAATGCCAAAAGCTTTTTTTTAAGGTGCCCCTCATTCATTGAGCCCTCACGAAGCTTTATTTTCCAGGAATAAAAAAATATAACGCCATAAACTTTGATCAATCAGGAATCATTACATTCTTTCTTTCTTTCTTTCTTTCTTTCTTTATTTATTTATTTATTGAGTACTTTATTGAATTCGCCACGGTAACTCAACACGGTGACAGGGGATGAAACAGGACAAAGTAAGCGTCCCTAATAACTCACGTTCGATATATTAAACTCTAACATAACTCTGAGGCTTTCTGGGGTCATTTTAACAAAACTCTTACAAGTGTAATTTACAAGGGCAGCCATTGTTTTCGGACCCTAAAACAGTAGCTACACTTGTAAATTACACTTGTAAAATTTTTATTAAATTGAGCCCTGGTAATTTTTTTTGTATTTGGTTTGGTTTTCTTGACGCTCAAGCCTCCTCTGGAAATTGTGAGACAAATGAAGTCGCGAAAAATTTGCATTTCTGACCGTAAAGCCTAGGAGTAATGTTCTGAAATAATATACAATGGACCCTCGATTTAACGAAGTGCCAAGGGACCGGGGAAATTTGTTCGTTATATCGAACACCTCCATTTAAAGAATTGTTCGGGAAAACTACCAAAATGTACATTATATCGAGGTATAGTTAATATTTAATTTACAAAAATCAACATTTCCGGATCTGAAAAATTACTGTAATAACGTTTCAGTACCGAGCTATATATAGCTACGGCACTAGAAACTCAAGAACAGCCAAACAAAACTACTGTACACATAAATTTTATCCTTGTTGGTCTGTTTGGCATTCATCTTTTATCACATGCTGACATTTATTCGTCATATCGGGGTATATTTTTCGTTTGCGTTTTTGGCTCACGGTCTTGAACTTGCAAACATCATTAATCAGGCTTTCCTTGAACCACTCGAAGAATATCGCTTGGAACAGCCGTTGACCAAGTTCCCAGTCCCTACTGACTCGCCAGAGCTGCATGAGGTATCCGAGCTGAGGATAATGAAGCTGCTGGCTACACTGAATCCATCAAAGGCGTGTGGGCTTCTAAAAGAGTATGCTGAGCTGTTGGCTTTCCCAGTCTCTAAAATCATCAACTCTTCGTTTAAAGAACAGCGTCTCCCGAAGATCTGGAAGTTCGCTGATGTCTCACCATTGCCAAAGGTGAAGCCGGTGGAGGATCTAAAGAAGCACCTAAGGCCGATTTCTCTCACTCCTTGTCTTTCGAAAGTTGCTGAAGAGTGTGTCGTAGTTGACTACGCGAAATCCGCCGTACTTAATGTTATCGACCCAAGCCAGTATGGCGCTGTGCCGAAGTCCTCCACAACTCAAGAACTTATACACATGCTTCACCATTGGACCAAGGGATGCGATGGCAACGGAGCAACTGTTAGGATTACACTCTATGATTATAAGAAAGCTTTTGATCTCATAGACCATAGGATTCTTGTTAATAAGTTATGCAAATTAAATCTGCCGTCTGAAATAATCAGTTGGATCATAGATTTCCTAAGTGATCGTTCCCAGAGAATCAAACTCTCAGAGGGATGTTACTCCGAGTGGGGATCAGTCCCATCCGGCGTAACCCAGGGGACGAAACTAGGCCCGTGGTTGTTTTTGGTGCTCATCAACGATCTAGAAATCAACAATGCAGGCAATATCTGGAAGTATGTTGATGACACAACTACATCCGAGATCGTTGCGAAAGGAGCCAGTAGCAATTCCCAATTGATTGCAGATACTGTCGTGCAGTGGTCTTTTGAAAATAGAGTAAAACTAAACAGTGAAAAATGTAAAGAGTTTAGGATTTCATTTGCAAAAAACAAACCACAACTCGCGCCTATAGTAGTAAATAATCAAGAGCTAGAATGTGTTGAAAGCGCCAACTTACTAGGTGTTACGATCTCCAACAACCTTACATGGAATATGCACATTCATCAAATCATAAAGAAAGCTTCTAAACGTATGTATTTCCTAATACTATTGAAAAGGGCTAATGTCGCAAGGCATGAATTAAAGGGACTGGTTCACGATGATGCGAATGTGTGAGTTCTGACAGTAGCTGATTGTTTTTCAACCAATCGGAAGCGAGTTAGATGCACGCAAGTAAATTTACAAAATTCAAATTAATTGTTCGCGACGCGAGAGTATTTGTGGGCATTTGGTTTGGTTTTATTTATCCCCATAATTCAAGTTTATTCTTTGCTACTCCTCAGATATATGTTGCAGCCGATAAGAATAAGATTTACAGCCCTGTCCTGCTTTGAAATAAACATTAACCAGCGTGTATTTTTACGAGGTCGTACCCACGCTAACAAAACAGTCACCGATCGGCAAACAAAATTTGTAAACAAACTTCTTATTACTGTTCTCTCAGTTCGCCTTATATAAACCCAGAAATACCTACAAATAGCGCCTGACCGGTGACAAAAACACACAACGTATGAGTATAAAGATTATCCTTAATTGAGCATAAATTTCAATTGCTTATCAGCAAATGAACAAATTCATTCGAGTTGCATCGGGTCAGTGTTCCGCAAAACAAATGTTATCGACTAGCACACATAAAGAAACTAGATTATAAACAGAATATTCAGGCAATAATTTATTTTAAAAACATCAATTCTTAAACATATACGATCGTAAAGCAAAGATACAAGGAACATTTCAAGTGTACCAGATCGGCGAAGATCGCGCGGCCTGTTGCGGTATAACTACAGGTCGGAGTCAAAAATCAAATCAAAGTTGAACGAACTCATGCCTTTAACCACTTTCCAAGTGTCGTGTATTCTTTTCGTATGCCACACAGTTCTCCTAGACATACCAGAACGATAGGCTAAACTTCTCTATCTCCAGAGACTCTTGAGAACGTCCTGTTGCCGGACGGCCAAGATGCTCTCCTGAACCTCCATGATCAAAACATTATTTTTTTGCGTCTTCTTAAAACGTAACCAGTCAAACGACACAACCACACGTTAATCACTACTACCGAAGTATAACTAGACCAGCAAAGCGACGGATGTCCGAATAAAACGAAGGATTTTCAATGATTGTACCGGTAATGGCGATTTCGAATTTAGTGTTGACCCGACAAATTTATTCTGAAGAGACAAACGGCGCGCATGCGCATTATCGTGAACCAGTCCCTTTAATTTTTTTTTTATACATCTTGTATAAGGTCAGTCATGACCTACGCATCGCCTGCGTTTTTTCTACGCTCTGCCATTGTCTTTAAAGAAAGATCTAGAGAATGTAGAGAAACGGGCACTATCAATCATTTGCCCGGGACTGGCCTATTGAAAGGCCTTTGAGCTTTCAAATATTATGTCTATCAATGACTACATCGCTAGCTTATGTAAAAAGACCTTCCTCTCGATTGCTATGACCCGGCCCATCGCTTCAATCGTCAGGGCCGTCGTGTTATAATCTTCGGTGCAAAAGGCGTTTTGCGATTCCCAATTGTAAGACCGAGCGTTTCAAAAATAGTTTTTTAGTAAGATCATGTATTGATAACGAATTTTAGCGCTCGGTGAGTTTTGTAAATGAGATCGATGACGTTGTATATATTTTAACAGTTTTAAGCTTTTTTATATTTATAGGATGTTATTACTTATTTAGGATTTTATCACTATCATTTTATTATACTCACTATTGTAAGATTCTGTTATATTATATTATATATTATATTGTAAATACACAATTCAGCTTAGTAGCTGCAAGCTTTTTACAAATAAACTATCTATCTATCTAAATGCCTTTACTCCTTCGAGCAATACTTTTTCAACGTAGACAAACCGCTCCTCCCTTCCACTCCGATCTTGCATGGACACAGCGTAGGAATATTTCACACCGAGCTGGCCGTACACCCAGTCAACACTTCCTTCAAAGGTATAAATTATTCAAAAATTGTCATTCATGCAGATAGTTGGGTACCCTGGCTCCAGAGGTCCGTTCTCAAAATACCTAATATGAAATAAACCGTGCTTACGGTTTGACGTTGACGCGGCTTCGCCGCGAACCATCAGTATCGATAACAAAAAAAAATATCCTCTGGAACCCAGGGTAATAGTCGGGGCATTTTATAAGCAATGGTAAACGTGCAGCGTGCAACCACGGAGTTGTGGATGCACGAAGGAGGTTGCTAAGCACGAAAGAAGCGTAAGAGCATCCATAACTTCATGGTTGCAGAGCTGCAACGTTTACTATTTCTTTTATAACAAAATCAAAAGAGAAAAACATTATTTTCCATTTGCCTTCGGTTGAGTCATCGGTCCGAGTTCATGTATGCTGCCATCTGCCCACCCCCCCCCCCCCCCCCTTTGAGTTTTTCTTTCGCTGAATCAACCGTTCTCCGTCTTCACGTAAATTGCAAAACGTTTTTCGTTGTTATTCCGAATGGCATCTGTCTAGTTGCTCTTTATATTAAGGTAAAAACTTTGAGGGAAAACTATAGCTGCAACTATAAACACCAACTAAAAAGACTCTAAAAATTAAGCTAAAACTAAATAAATGAAATAATTATCAAGCTTATTTGTGCGACAATTTTTTGAAATAAACGTAAAGTAGAAATGAGAAAATTTGACTGTAATTCCTTTAGAATAACAGGTAACACTAATTTTAAAAAGAAATTAACTAGCTTTGTGTTGAAATCTGTCTGGGGAAATCCAGCTATGAAAGTCAAAGTTGCAACTGAAATTCGCCGACACACAGCCATCGCTGAAGCTGTTGTTTTTCGGCCGTTCTCTGAACGACTGTTATGAATGAACACTAAGGAACAAAATAATACACACAAAAGTTATTTTTTGAAAAATTTATTTGAAAACCCGAATGTTTCTGTTCTCAAATGAAATTCGCTTATTCCAGCGTTATGTGCCCGTTTAAACTAAACTAAAATTTTTAATCGATGCGATGACAACTTCTGACAACTTCACAACAAAGGCTGTCTGACTCGAATTTGAGCTTGTTTCCTAACTAAATTTTTCGCTTGAATTTAGCATCGATCAGCTTGACCAAAACGTCAATAACACAATGCTAATTGATAAATTTACATTTCAAACAGACTTTCTTTTCTATAAAAAAGCACACAAAATGTACCTTAAATCTTCGCGAGCTCGATTTTCCCTCAGCCGATTCTAGCCGCGAGGAAAACAGTGATTAATTCATCCAGGGCAAATTTGTCGCTTGATCTTGTGTCTTTTTTCCTTCAAAACGACAGCTTAGTATTTTCTTTAACTTCCACTTTTCATCTGTGCATTTCATCGGTGTATTTTACCGTCAGGAGAGGAGATTTGTTGAATTTGCCTAAATTTTACTGCGCTAGCTCAGTTTCTTGGCGTGCAACCACGGGCAAATGGTAGTGGCTAACTGACCAATCAGATTTATAAATACTTCATTATAGCTACATCTGCCACTGTATGGTGAATAGATCCCGTATGTGCACGTATAAATAGAAACGAACTGTTTTAACACTACTTTATGTTTAAATAAGCGTACCGCAAAGCTAAAAAATAGTGAGTAAGCGAAGAAGAAATTTCTTTTGGCAGATAGTGAACTAGGCATTGGGAAATCGCAAAAGGTTCTGTCAGGCTCACCTTGTTAATGTGTAAACAGTTCCTGAGTTCCTGGTTCCACTCTGGGTCCACTCCCCGCTGCTAGCTCTCAAACAAACAAATTTTAACCCATTCGCCCCTGAACCGCCTGTAACCGCCCGTGCGGATCCACGTCCTTTCTACCCATTTTGACGTCATCAGTTTTAACGGTCAAGGACAACTTTGTCCGCTAACTTATGCAGAGAGAAGAGATCTTTCAAACCATACCAGAATGAGCACAATTCAGTCAAGGACACCGGAGAAAGAAGCAAAAAACCATGTGTCATTGACGTGACAATCTCCAGGAAAATCTTGTTCCATTGCTTAAAGTGCTACTACGATCAAAATTTAGTGTCAAGTTTGTCACAAAAACGCTTTCTTTTCAGCTTATCAGAAGTGGCTGTACCTGTTTCGGTCATTGAAATGAACTTTGGCGCCCTCTAAGTGAAAATATTGAGCTTGAAAATGTAGGTTTTTCGCGTCCGCCATTACAAATTTATGTTCCAGTGACAAAGCTATTGTTCTCTGATTGTGACGTCATTTTCTGAACACGTCAAGAAAACCAAACCTGAACCGTGAGAAAACAGCGAGCGATTCTCAAAGCTTCGCTCGTCTTCGCCCGATTCTGGAGTTGTGAAGGAGGAAATCGTAGATTACGATGCCTCTGTAGAACCAGCACCGACTGAATATGAGAAAGTCAAATACTAAGGGCAGCTAGCCTCAGAGAAGAAAAAAAAAACACTTCACCAAGTCGTAGAACACGCCAAGAAAACAAACCTGAACCGTGAGAAAACAGCGAGCGATATTCTCATGAAGCTTCTCTTGTCTTCGCCCGATTCTGGAATTGTGAAGGAGGAAATCGTAGATTACGATGACTCTGTAGAGCCAGCACGCACTGAATATGAGAAAGTCAAATACTAAGGGCAGCTAGCCTCAGAGAAGGAAAAAAAACACACTTCACCAAGTCGTATTTTATGCAGTTTGTGCCGACGGAGATACGGACTACTGGTAGGTGTATTTGTATACGTACTAGCTATAATAATAGGGAGTTTAAGATACGGAGACTACGGACTACGAACTACGGCTGGACGAGCGTTGTCCTTTGTTCGTAGCACTGGGTTGAGTCGTGCAAATATAGAACGTTAAGATTGCACTACAGACAGTAGACTACGACAGAAGAGGCGGAGAGGGAAACAACACGCAAAGATTTTCTTGTTTTCATCACAGTTCACAAAAATGCAAGTCAGTTTTGCATGTGATCTTATCTTTAGAACAATGAACGAATTCTTCCATACTTGAAGGAAGCAATTACGTCGGGTGAAATTGTAAACAAAGTTTTGGTTACACAGGTTTTAGTTTTTCGCCCATGAATACTTATGTCAAATATTAAAGATATAGACAGAAACAGTAATAGCTCATTTATTAGATTTAGAAGGTGGACTTCTCCGACTACTGATCTGATGTAGTTTGAAGTACTGAAATGCCGAGTTTCGATTGTCTCGAGCATGTTTACATCAATTTCATTCAGCAAATGGCGCGATACAAAAACTCGCATAAATAAAGGTTACACAAGTACAAAGACTCAGTAATCAGTTCGAACAAACATTGAAACTTTTCAAGTGCGAAGAGAAAGTAAATTACCTGCATGATTTCTGTTCTCCTAGGCCGTCAATCTGAATTCTGCGTATAAACAGCTAAGCTTAAATGTAGTCACAACAGTGGATTAAAAGCGTAAATCTGAGCAGATATTAGACACAACTTACATATTTCGCTTCCCTCTCACTTAAAGCAGGTGAATTGAAAACTTTTTTACGAAAAGACGAGATTCTTGAATTACCGAGACGGCAAAATACGAGCAAAATGTTCTCCGTAGTCCCGAGTACGCGAAACAGCTCAACAACTCACCGTAGCCGCAGGACTACGCGGGAAAAATGAACAGTCACGTGGTTTTGATCATGCGCGGTAGCATATTTATCCGTAGCCGTAGTCCGTAGTCGCCGTATCTTAAACTCCCTAATAATACACAGGCAAGACGATCGAGAGTCCGCACCAATTTCACCTGCCTTCTAGCCACTCTCGAGTGCTCATTTATCCAAGTGTAGATAAAGTTTTGCTTTATAGCTCTTCAGGCACAGCGAATCAGAGTGGGTACAGTTTTCTGTTCAGCTAAGTTTCAGTTCTAAAGCAGCCAGCTCGTTGTCATATGCATGTGTTTTTTTTTACCATCTTAAACGGACTGCTTTCCTTTATTATTGAAAATTTAATTGTTACTTTAGTGTTACGTATCTGAGCTGAGGATTTTAAAATTAGATCTAATGTTAAGTTCTCTTTGTCAGAAAAGTTAATTTACTCATTTTCAATATAAAGAGATAAATAAGGGGATCGCTCGCCCTTGATTTGGTTTGTCAATTTAATAATTTTCAGTGCTGACATTAAAGACTGTCACATTCAGTTTGTAGCTCATGTTTTTTTGAAAAGGCTGTGTCTGCCTATGCCTTCCCTATCGATTAACTGCAGATCATTATAGCAACTTATAAATTGCAACGCTAATAAAAATTCAGAGATTTCACCTCATCCATTTATTGTCAATGATATCCCCTTGTATTCCCATAACTTTTATAGATAACTTTATGAAATTGTTGTATGTGACGTTTTTTTTTTTTTTAATTTATTTATTATTCAAACCCAGGTGTGCATTTTTTGGATGCTCTCTTTACTGGGACCAGCTTTGAAGCTTTGGCTAGACAAGGAAATATATGCAGTGGAACGGTTAACACTGACATGTTATGATGTCTATGTTATATGGGTGTCCGTATTATCCGGGTGTCCACATTAAGTTAGCTCTCTGGAAAAAAGTCACAGACACGTGATTTATTTGATATATAGCATAAAGGAACAAGGAGGAAGAAGGTTAGGAACAATGACTGTAGCAAAAAGCCAAGGACGTGAAACTTGTTAAGTAGGAGGCAGAAAATTCATCAAAGGACTACAAACAGGGGAAGAAAGAAAAATGTATCAAAATCAAATGTGTCATGCTATTTGGCTGCAGATGTTTTGGTAATAAAATCTTGTTAACCCGTGAACTTGGTACAATGTCTACAATTGGCACATCATTGTGACAAGAAAAATAGAAAGTGCCTGGGTAACCAGTGTCTGTAAAGCTGGATTAAGAATATAAAGGAATTTCTGACTTGAAACACAGAAAAGTGGTTGTTGTCCACTTTAACTACTGTGCTAACTACTGTGGGTACTAAGCCGGTTAATTTGAAAGAAAAAATGTATGCTTTTCCTCAGGACAAATAAAACTGCCTGTTATATATGGGTGTCCAATTAAGTGGGTGTCTGTAGATCATGGAGTACTGGGTTATCACTGCATTAATAAATTATTATTTGCAACTAACTTTACGTATTGAAAAACTAAATGGTTCAGTACATCACTGGGTTGCACGATTCTGCTGACAACACAGTGTGCCATAAATTCACTGCCTCTAGGAAGAAGTGTTACACAGTGGAAATTATGTTTATCATGGAGGCCCTCCTTGATTGTGCTCTGTGGGTTTTTCTTGCTGGTTTTTTCCATTGTAAAATATTATTAGAAACTAGCATTTTTAAGAGTTAAAACCCCTAAGAGGGCCTGGGAAGCAGTTTTTAATGTGCGCGGGCCGGTGACCACCTACATTGAGGTGGGGGGGGGAGCAAATTTGGCTGTTCTCTCTTTGTGGCTGTTTAGAACTGTCAGATTACTGAACCTTTCTTGAGTCATTGTTGAGCAGAGTCGTGTTCATAAATTTCAAGCTGCTGAAAAGTACTTTTATCCTGCTGAGCGTGATTGCACATGCTGCATCCACCACTAGAAGTTTGCAGATCATGATATTACACTGTAGGTTCCTGTAATGCCTTCATTTTATCTAGCATGTCATTGAAATGTGTCAGAGACCACATCATCAGCTGATATAATTTGTTTTAAGAAACTGTAGTTCATGGAGTAGTCTTCAGATTTAATCAAGAACCTTCATCAAAAAAGACTATTCTGCATTGTTGCAAATGCTACATAGCTTTGCTGGTTTGAAAATGCAGAAATCTGGGACGATTGACTTTTTAAGGCTTACCACGCATCAGACTGATGGGATCAAAACGGACCAATAATAAATTTAGATGCTGGAAGATTCTTATTCCAACAAAGATACTATTCATATGAAAATGTATATTACAATGGAACCTCTATAACGAAGTCCTCGGTCTAACAAACTATTTTTTTTTTTACTCCAGTAATAGTAAAATATAAGGCAGTATGAAAAAGAACCTCGATAAAAGTTAAAAAACCTCGTTAGAATAAACATATTTTGCCAGTCCCCTGGCCCTTCGTTATATCAAGGTTCCACTGTACTTAATTTTATTTATTTATTTTTCAAAAAGTGGGGAAGCCCCTTTGCCCTGCATGGGCCCTGCCCTAGCTTGGCTTAGGCTATATAATACCTCCAAAATAGACTATGCTAAATCAGGCTACAAAGAACAATAACAATTGCAGCCTTTAAACAGTATTACAGCCCTTGGCTTGTTCATAGTAATCACTGGTATGACTAAAAAAATAATGGATTTGTATATTGCACATGGTACGTAAGACCTAAACTTGTTCTCCAGGTTCTTAGCTGGGGCCTCACATTTATCTTGTGATCAACAAGTGTGCAGATCAATTGTTACAGTAGGGTGGACAGTGCCTTTGTATGTGGTAAGGGGCCGGGAAGCTTCCTCATTTATAGGAATAACATTAGTCTATCCCATATTAAAAGATACACCAAGGTTTTTGAAGTAGCAAGGCTGTGCTCTAAGAAAAACTGAAAGGAGCCCAGTGCTTTGGACCCGTGAAATCCTGGGTGCCCAGCACATGATTTTTATGAAAAAATTTCCTTGTTGCCCCGGAACAATAGTTAAGCACCACGGGCCAACTGGGTGCTGGTAGAGCACAACCTTGAGTAGCCAAACACAAAGCAGCAGTGATGAGCAGGGGCCATGAAACTATCTCATACATGTACATAACCCTCAGTTGCAGTAAATATTTCAGTGACCAAGCCTTGGTGATTATTCTTTTTAACTTGCAATCTGTCAATCACATCACTTCAGTGATTCAGTGCATGAGTGCCCCTGAGTTGGAGTTTACATCTCAAATTATGATATACTATAATTATAATTATTATAACTATTCAATGCGAGATTGCAAAACTTTTCGTTATTAACTCAAAAGAATAACAATACACAACATTCAAGATAGGATCACAATTTTATTTTAAAGACCACATCAGTAAATGGTAATAATTCTTGCTGTATTTTACAAAATTGCAAAAACAGTTTTTGCAATAAACTTGTATGGGCTCTCTTGCTTTCGCTTGTGGTTTGAACTGACAGTGTGTCTGTGCAGTTTAAATCAGGCTAGCTAAGCTAAGCCTGGATCAAAATGGTAGGTGTGATGAATTACTCTGTTTGGATTGGCCAGTTGTTTACTAGCGAGTTAATTCATATTCTAATTGAGTTAAACAACCTAACATCGCACTTCTTTTTATCTATTCACGCAGGCGACGCTCATGGTCTATCCATTGTTGCGTTAACCGATCAAGCATCACTTGTGAGGTTTTCACACAATACCAAAAAAAATTAAAAACACGATCACTTGCACGTGTAAATTGCACGTGTTTGACTTGAAGACTTATTACTGGCAAAAAAAACACAAAGATATAATAAGGATCTTTTAGTTAAAGTCCTCACTGTTACAATGTAGTAGTGGTGCAGAGGTTACCGGTGTAGAGACCGTGGTGGAAATCGACCACGACTTCGAATTCAAACTTACACAACAGGAAAGGTTACATATAAACAACGATTACATCTTGTATACAAACAATGATTGTGAACCACCGTTAATTGAAGGGTTTCGTTTATCGTTTCTATCAGAACAGTCATTTAAATATTGATCGCGTCGTTTGGACCGACTTGTTAGTTGTTGGTGATCGGTGTATCACGAACATCGCTCGTAGACCTCGTAGGTTGTTCGTTAGGGTAATGGACTGCACATGATCCGGTCAGCGTGTGTTCCATCGTCATGCGTGGTCAAATAAACGTTCATTCACTACGAACTGTTAATGGTAGTGACTAAATCTTCAAAAGTTGGCAAGTTGTTCTGATTGAATCGAAACGACCTCGAGTGGATCGAACCGACTTCAGGTATGTATCGAATCGACTTCAATTTGTACCGAAAGTACTTGTATCGAAACGACTTTGTATCGAAACGACCGGTAGCGTTCCTAAACGTTTCGTAGTCGTCGCGTTCCAGTCGAAGAAAGGTCTTAGAACAAATTTATCTACGATGACTTCGCCAGTAGTAAAAGCAAAAATCACCACCGGCGATATAAATAAACTTAGCAAGTTTTGCGAACTGTAAGCTTACCTCCATGCGCTCCCTTTTTATGCGAAGATTTCTTTCCGGATTCAAGATCTGTCGATTGATCTTTCTTCCATATGCTAGCAAATGATCCAAGTTTAATTTTCCGCTACTGGTTTGCGATAAAAGCCCCGTAAATGCTATTGCAGCACTCTTCGAAGTTATCAAACCGAGAAAACAGCGAAACTGTCAGCTGGAAACAAACCTATTCCTCGAATCTCACATTCAGTTGGTCAGACTCGCGTGCAGCACAATTCTATCGATTGAAGCGGTTGCTGCACACATACGGAGCCTAATGTGGTAAGATCGAAAGAGTCTTTCTAAACAAGAACGCATCGAAGTGGGAGGAAAGGGAACATTGTTGAGCAGGGTTCTTGGAAGAAAATTGTCATACTGTGTGTACTGCGTTAAGTAAATGACGTCACAAAGCAATTGCCTTGTGTTCTTGGTAACCAGGCTACAGGAACATATCGTTTTAATGGCGGACGAAAATTAATGGTTTTTGAGCGCCAAAAAACACCACTTTCCTTAATCGCATGAAGCTATAATTTGCACACCACGTACTTCAAGTGCTAAACTGCCAATCTAGCGAAAAAAAATGGTAGTCAAAGATTTGATCGTAGTAGCACTTTAACTACCTTTCCTTTCACCTAATCCTAAGATCCTAAAAGCTTTCCTAAAAACTCTTCCCACCGAAACGAAGCCTACTAAATGCCCAGCAAGAGAAAAAAAAAATGAGGCAAGAAAAGCGAAAAAAAAGGGGAGGAGAGAAAGCGAAAAGTAAAAGTCAAGACTTCCGTGTCACTTTTAAACCCAAAAAATAAATTTTTGCTTTCTGCGCATGCCCGAACTTCGCAAGCTGATCTTTTGCATCGGGATCAGAAGGCCGCGAAGTGTACGACCTGTAAACCGGTTTGTGGTAAGTTTTAGTAGCACGGCAGTGACCAGAAAACCACTCGACTAGCTTCAAAACGCGTTTTTCGGCAAAATCTCCAGGAGCGAATGGGTTAAATAACACTTTCGAAGACTCCTTTCCATTACAAATGTCAAATTCAATTCTAAGCAGACTTCGGCTATCATTGGTTTTATTGCAAAAGAAATACTTATATGCTCGTAAAAACATCGCAACTAACCTAATTTAGATGCGTATGAATTTTTACCTAGTAAGCTTTTTGCACAATATCGCATTGAAGATTGTGGCAAAATAAATATGTGTGGCAATTAACACGGTTATCCACTAAGGCCCAGTTCAAACGTCGAACTTTTGCATGTGCCGAAGACCTAATTATTAGGTTCGGCACATATATTTAAAATTCGACGTATGACTGAATCAATTAGGAACGGCAGTTTTGTATTTGGGTCGACTCTGCCGTTCTATTCGACTGAGCTTGTCGAGTAGAGCAGCAAAAGATCGACTTCGATTCATACGTCGAACTTCACTTGTGCCGAACCTAATGCATAAATTATGTTAACTTTTTTTTTTTTCAATTTAACCGCGCTTGTGATTGGCTATTTAGTGGGTTTTCGAGCCTTTGCGGACAGAACAGGGTCGTAGCAAGGTATATTTTTTGCCAACTGATACCACCTTTAGGCCTTAAATTTTGATCCCTGATCCCAAAATTGTTTCAAAACTTGATCCCTGATCCCGGGAATTTTTTTGATCCTTAGATTCAATCTGGGTTGGATTAACTGCGTATACTTTATAAAAACTGAAAAAAAGTGTTTCTCTTTTTGATTTCCTTTACAATTAGTCACATCGTTTACTGACTGGAGAATTAAGGTTGGTTGCAGCCTGTTCTTTCGAGTTATCATCTGATTTCTACACGAAAGAATGAGCTTTTAGTTTAGTGCTCTGTTCATGCCGTTTACGCCTTTCTTTAAAAATGAGATCAATTCCGCAATTCGCCAACAACACAAGCAAAAGAAAACATCAACTTAGTCTAAGGTAAAAGGCGTTTGCTCTAGTTGCACACGCAGCTTTGTCTCAGGCGTCGCCTTGGTAGCACAGCTGACCAACTAAGTTCAGGTGTGCCACAAGTCATACACACCATCTATCCTTATACACGTTTCATACTGGTGTAGGTAACCTGAAGGTGTACGCACGTGGGGAGAAAAGTTGTAGAGATGAAGGTGGCCCAACCTAGGGGTGTCTGGGGGTATACTTCCCCAGGAAGTTTTTAAATTTAGGGTCTCAGAAATGCCATCCTGCTTTTTTTGCAGGACATTTTCAGTAAATTAATACGCAGGAAAATGCAGTAGCTAGTTGTTTATTTTACCCATCTCTGGTGTTGTTGGAAAGATTAAGTGTTTATGGAAAAAAAGAGGCCAGTGACGCCATCAGAATTCAGTGGAATAATAAAAGGATAAAGGAAATACTAACACAAACACACCAAAAAAAAAAGATGCTTTTTCAGGAAATAAAACATAATTTTCTTTGTTCTAGCTGTACATGTACACACGGGCGCGTTTGTTCGTATATGGATACTACGCTCCCGAGATCTCTTTGAGCAAAGATTGGCTTGACCAACGACTAGTTCCTACAGAATTCCACAAGACCAGGATGATTAGAGAATCCTTGTCGCTCGTCAGCAGCGTATGAACAACAACAGCTTACAAAATGCTAATATAACTTTCAAAAGGTATAGCGACAGGAAATTTGAAGAATCTATCATGGCTTCACAATTTGCAGTAATTTATTTTCAGACTATAGAGATTGTGCTTCCTGGATTTTGGACGATCCGGCCTAACCTTCATGAGCCTTGCAGGCTTTTATCACAGATCAGAGCTTCTCCCCAGCAGGATATTTAATCAGAGCCGCAAACGTCATCAATTTGCTATGTCTTTCATGACACTATAGCTAGCTACTTTACATTTGAAAGTAATTTGCATTTAGTGGCTTTAAAAGTGAATTTTTGACTGTTAAAGGAATTTTGGTATGAAGGCTGTCATATATGATCTCTTGAGGCTCGTCAGTAAAACGTGCAAAGTGTCAAGTACCAAGGGCAAAAAGAAAGTGCTATGATAAGAGGATTATTATGGCGCGTTATTAGGGTCAAAATTAATAATGCAAACTTTTTTTAAAGATGACTTTCGAATTGCAACTCTTGTGGCATGATTAATTGCTAATGTCGTTTCTTTTGAGATTTTTTGCGAAAACTTGCGTCTTTCTGCACGTTCCATGGCGTACAAGTGTTTTTCTTTACCATTACATTGCAACTCTTGTTACGTGGTTAATTGCCAATTAAGTTCTTTTTCACATTTTCTGCGAAAACTTACTTCTTTCTGCACGGTTCTTGGCTTGAGACATAAACATACGCAGACTATTTTCAGAACATGAGAATGACTTTACACGTAAGATTATTTCCGAAAACTCTTACCATAAACATTCTTTATAAAGCTCTGTTTCTAATACATCAACGTAAGACACCCGCAAGCGATAAAAAATACCAGCATTGAATTACTATTGAAATACATATCTTACCGCAAATTTTCTGCGAATGAACTTACCACGCAAATTTTCTGCAAAAAATCAACCAGGCGTTCCAGTCACGTGATCTATCCCACGATGTCTTCAGATCGCTTCCCTCGACCTAGACCGGCCGTGTTCGCGTAGTGTAATCGAAAATGAGCTCTACTACTGATTTTTTTGGTGAATCTTCGTCTACATCTCATCGACCTCTCTTGGAGACTAGAGCAAGATTCGAGAGATGATGTGGCGGACTACGTATTGTACCGATTGCAACAAGTAGCCACTGGAAATGTATTTGAAGACGTCCAGTTGTCGCTTGCTTAAAAAAACGACAGCTTTGGAAGAAGCAGAACGAAATTGGCAGCCTGTGTCCTTTGTTGTACGTTCTACGGGATCGGTTGGTCGTCCTAGGTTCGAAATAAGCAAAGATCAGCTTGAGTACTTAGTCGAATACGAACTGAAAACTCCAGATATCGCCGAGGCCCTCGGTGTAAGCGTCAGTACCATTAAAAAGCGACTGCGAGAATTCAATATTTGAAGGTGAAAGGTGTTGACTGGCCAAACACGACTCATAAGCTTGTGATAGTGTCAGGGGCACCCAACGAGGATATAGTTCAAAACCACTTAACATAGCATTGTTGAACGTATTTTAGCATTTAAACAGTAGATATAGGCATATTTTTATCCCCTAAAATTTTTTCATCTGTTCGGATTTCGTAGCTGAAAGTCTAGTGTTCCGAAAATTTTAGGGATCAAAACTTACCTTTTCGAAAATTTCAGCCAGGAAAAGGCTCCCGAAAATTCTAGGTGGCCTTTTTTTAGGGTAAATATCCGTTTAAAATGGGTAATTATACCATTTTGTAGATGTTCGAAAATCCTAGGAGAGGCAGGCAAGCACGAAATTTTACAACAAATGTTCCGAAAATTCTAGTTCTCAAATCGTCTTCCGAACAGATGTTTTCCCGAAAATTGCCGTTGGGTGCCCCTGTAGTGTGATACGTGACCTTATAGTTTTGCTCTAACGAGGATATCTCCCAGCGATTTTGCTCTTTTATATGAAATGATGGGAGGCTCGTTGTATATTTCTCTCAGTAGTGGTTGATCTTGAATTAAGTGCCATTTGCTCATTAAAATGTTTTTAAGGTTCGGTAAAGCAGGGTGGTATGTGGTAACGAAAGGCAGAATTTTCTTTCGCACTTCATTGTTCTTTTGTAAAGCTGACTTCCGTTCGGTAAATTTAACCTCAGAGGTGATTTTTTCTATGAGATTGTGAGGGTAACCTCTAGCGCGAAGGCGTTTTTTGAAGTTGTGGATGTTCTCATAGAAGGATTTAGCTGAGGAGTTAGTTCTCAGAAGTCTAAGGGCTTCGCCCTTTATGAGACCTTTTCTGACCCCGTGAGGGTTACAGGAAGAGAAATGCATGTATTGAAAAGTCTGTAGGTGTAAAATGTGTGCGGATGTCAAGGACTCCTTGGTTGTGAAATCTCTCGCCTTTGTAAACAGTTGTATCCAGAAAGTTAATCTCTTTATCAGATATTTCAGCCGTAAATTTAATTGAAGGGTGATGCCTGTTTGCAAGAGCAATGAATTCATCTATCTCCTTTCTATCAGTTCTCCACAATGCGAAAATATCGTCAATGTATCTTTTCCACTCAAGAGGTTTAGTTTTGCTGAGGTTCAGTATTTCTGTCTCTACCGCCGACATAAAAATGTTGGCAAAGGCGACTGCCATCTTTGTACCCATTGCGGTTCCGTGTGTTTGGAGATAGTTTTTGCCGTTGAATTCAAATGAGTTCTCTTGAAGAATAAGTTTAAGGATTCTTCTAAGGGATTGGGTGGGGATAGTTGTTTTTTGCCCTTAGAAAGTCTGGTATGCTTTGCATACTGTGTTTATTCCCTCTTCCTGTGGGATATTTGTGTACAGGCTAGCAACGTCTAAGGAGACTAGGAAAACGTCCTCTGAGAGGTTTCTCCTTTCTAAGAAGTTAACAAAGTCAGTTGTGTCCTTAAGATAGGACTTTTGTGACTTAGCTATAGGCTGGAGTAGGCTATCAACGAATGATGATATTCGTTTGGTGGGTCCGTCGTTTCCTGCCACTATAGGTCGGCCAACAGGAGTTGGCTTATGAATCTTTGTGAGAGTGTAGAAGACAGGTATTCTGGGTGGTTAGGTGTCTGTGATAACCATTTAACAGTCATTTCGTCAATAAAACTTCCCTGATGTAGTTCTTCAACTATTTGTTTCACTTTTTGGAAATTTGCCCCTGCCATGGAGTCTTCGATGGGTTTGTAGTTGTTTCCATCGTCTAATAGGGTCTGCCCCTCTTGTGTTTTAACTAGTTTGTTCATTATGACTGTGGTAGTACCTTTATCCGCTTTCTTGACGTTTATTTCAGAGTTGTTTTTTAGCTCTGTGATAGCTTTTCTCTCATTTAGCGGTTATCGGTGTGTGCGCAAGTTGTATTTTAATTTCTTCTAGATAGCTCTCTAGGGTGACAGACTGCTGAACTGGTGGTTCTCAGTTTGACTTAACGTAGAAGAGGTGGATGTTTTTGTCCTTGCCGTGATATATAAACTGGAGCCGCATTCTCCTAGCAAAATCTTTGAAGTCTGTAAGGCATAACGAGCTGCACGGTCTTAGCAACCAAAAAAACCCCTCAGTATCCAGCTGAGATAGCTGACCGCTACCCAGTAGCTTGCAACATTCCCTATTCCCTTAATCTCTGATCGTATTTCGCATCTAATATGATAGAGGCGTCAATTTTCACGCAATCATGTCATCATCCTGGGGCGACAAATAAAATTAATTAAAAATGCGGTATCAAACAAAATGTCCGGAAAAAATAATTCAGTGCCTTCTAAAAAGAACATTTTAAAGTCTGCGGTCGATTTCATTGCCAACGTGTTATATATCCTAGAAGCGCTAAGGCATAATAACATCATGCCAGGACTTCTACCTGGATGAACCAGAAAGGGTATAGAACAACAGCCTAATTTTTTTTTCCGCTACGGGTCGAAACGCTAAACGTGTCATATATCCCAGAAGCGCTCAGGCATAATAAAATCATGCCAGGACTTCTACCTGGGTGAACCAGAAAGGATATAGAACAACTGCCTAATCATGTTTCTTTTTTGGCTATGGGTCGAAATGCTAAACGTGTTATATATCCTAGAAGCGCTCAGGTATAATAAAATCATGCCAGGACTTCTACCTGGGTGAACCAGAAAGGATATAGAACAACTGCCTAATCATGTTTCTTTTTCGGCTACGGATCAAAATACTAAACGTGTTATATATCCTAGAAGCGCTCAGGCATAATAAAATCATGCCAGGACTTCTACCTGGATGAACCAGAAAGGATATAGAACAACAGCCTAATTTTTTTTTGGCTATGGGTCGAAATGCTAAACGGGTTATATATCCTAGAAGCGCTCAGGCATAATAACATCATGCCAGGACTTCTACCTGGGTGAACCAGAAAGGATATAGAACAACTGCCTAATCATGTTTCTTTTTCGGCTACGGATCAAAATACTAAACGTGTTATATATCCTAGAAGCGCTCAGGCATAATAACATCATGCCAGGACTTCTACCTGGGCAGGAGTACCCGACGGAGCCGCTCGACAAAATACCCGCTCGTCAGGCAGAATTTGAGCTAGCTGGAAAAAAAAAACATTGGCTAGTTAGCTGGCTGGGAAATCTGAATGAGCGCCTTGCTAGCTGAAAATATGAAAAATTTATGCCGGTTCTGGCTGGATAAAAAGGTATATTGTTTCTCCTGGCAATCGCACTGTAATTTTTTATATGGATATTAGAGCGGGCGAAGCAAGTAAGTGCGCGTGGAAATCACCCCACGCGAGCTGTGGAAATGACACCTTTTGCCTGTGAAAACGGAAATTTGTTTGGGTGTGTAAGCAAAACGTCCTGCTGTGAATACCTTGTAAAAGATACACGTAGTGAGAAAATGACACAGTTGAGTCAAGCACCGCTCACCGCTTTGTTTGTAGTCGTTTCGCTGTCGATCCTTTATAGAAAACACTTTTGTGTGTTCGTGTTTTAATATGCCTGTCTACATATCAGCTACTGGCCTACGTTCTACTTTAAACCTGGTGTTAACGCGGCCAAAAGGTAAGCAAAATGGTTGTGTTTCTTTGTGAGGTTGCCGTGCATGTGTATCGCATTAAGAACATTCGCTAAGGCACATAAATGCCATCAAATATTGAGACGATTGAATACAAAAACTCTCTCCAATAAATAATACACTCTGGCCTCTTAGCGGAGTGAACTCAGAACTGATTTCATTCGGTATGCTCGTTTGCAATGTTGTCCAGGTTTGCGCGCTCAGGAATATTTCCGTTGGAACCAATTTATCTTTTGTTATGTGCTCACCGGGACGGGAAACCTCCTCGATCTATGGTCATTTGGAAGGCGTTTAGCAACTGCACAGGTATCTGTTAGGATCAGAAAAGGTAGGAAGATTTTACATTTGTACTACCCGTATATTGATGTATTTCGCGTCCGTTATAGTAACTGTTGTTTTTAAAAAAGGCAACATCCAAGTGTGCCGTTGCATTTCAATGCTAACGTCTGTGTAGTAAATTGTAGTATAGCGGGGTAAATCCCGAACGGCTATCATTCTTTGACTTTCATACCAGTATCTGTTTTGACGCTGACGCATTTCTTGCTCTTAAAGCTTTTTATCGTATAAATTGTAAGAGCTCTGTTAGCAAATTTATTCATATCTTCGAACACAGTGACTCAGATTACATATTTTTGGTGATGTTTCCCGGCTGTAGGACCTCAATTTTGACAGCGGGCGTTACCGGCCATGGTTACGTTTGAGAGGCTCTTTGGCCAATGTAGAAAAAAAGAATAAAAAATAGTTTACAATTTTCTTGCCAAAAAATGAAAGAAAATTACAAATGTGAACAGTATTTACTTATTTTCCTAAAATTGCTGCAAGCAGGGTTTAAACTGGACTATTGAATAAACAAATTAATAGACAACTAGGTTGTTCTTTTTGCAACAATTTGTCGTGAAGAACAGGATATTTTTCTTTGGAGTTTTTATTTTCTTCTGGTTATCATGAAGTTATTGCTTTCTACAAAATAATCGCCCTCACAACTCAACCGTAGCCTGCGCAAAAGGCGTCATTAAGGTGCTTAGGGTTGTTTAGAGGCGCGAGCGCGAAGCGCGAGATACGCAGTAGGACGCAGTTACGTCACGTTTGCCGTCGTCAACTCGATTTTTAAACGTACCGAAGAAGGTTTCACCTAAGCTTATCTTATTGCCAAAACCTACAAGAATTTTTCTGTAGCTGTATTAAAACTGAAGTACTGTTGCTGTTCGCAAATTTACTATGACGGTCGCTTCAAGCAAACTGATAAAGGTATTGCTGCATTTATTTTACTTTGGTGGGTCTCTCTGTACCCAAAGCAAAATAAGCTTGCCTTCCTTGGTGTGATCTTACTTACATTTGTTTCAACTGCGCTTCGATTCTATAACTTATAGATGTCACACGACCATCGCATGCACGACATAAGGTTATATGCCTTTATAGGTGATTGTCTGACTGCAAAACAAAACATTCCTGACTTACATACGACTATTGGCTTTTGCTGCGAAACTTTGCACCAGTTCTGGTGTGAAACTTTTACCGTGATTGCCTGACTGACCACCTACGACTACTGGCTTTTGCTGCGAAACTTTGCACCAGTTCTGGTGTGAAACTTTTACGGTGATTGCCTGACTGACCACCTACGACTACTGGCTTTTGCTGCGAAACTTTGCACCAGTTCTGGTGTGAAATTTTTACGGTGATTGCCTGACTGACCACCTACGACTACTGGCTTTTGCTGCGAAACTTTGCACCAGTTCTGGTGTGAAACTTTTACGGTGATTGCCTGACTGAACACGTACGACTACTGGCTTTTGCTGCGAAACTTTGCACCAGTTCTGGTGTGAAACTTTTACGGTGATTGCCTGACTGACCATCTACGACTACTGGCTTTTGCTGCGAAACTTTGCACCAGTTCTGGTGTGAAACTTTTACGGTGATTGCCTGACTGACTGCGTACGACTACTGGCTTTTGCTGCGAAACTTTGCACCAGTTCTGGTGTGAAACTTTTACCGTGATTGCCTGACTGACCACCTAAGACTACTGGCTTTTGCTGCGAAACTTTGCACCAGTTCTGGTGTGAAACTTTTACGGTGATTGCCTGACTGAACACGTACGACTACTGGCTTTTGCTGCGAAACTTTGCACCAGTTCTGGTGTGAAACTTTTACGGTGATTGCCTGACTGACCATCTACGACTACTGGCTTTTGCTGCGAAACTTTGCACCAGTTCTGGCGTGAAACTTTTACGGTGATTGCCTGACTGACCGCGTACGACTACTGGCTTTTGCTGCGAAACTTTGCACCAGTTCTGGTGTGAAATTTTTACGGTGATTGCCTGACTGACCACCTACGACTACTGGCTTTTGCTGCGAAACTTTGCACCAGTTCTGGTGTGAAACTTTTACGGTGATTGCCTGACTGACCACCTACGACTACTGGCTTTTGCTGCGAAACTTTGCACCAGTTCTGGTGTGAAACTTTTACGGTGATTGCCTGACTGACCACCTACGACTACTGGCTTTTGCTGCGAAACTTTGCACCAGTTCTGGTGTGAAACTTTTACGGTGATTGCCTGACTGACCACCTACGACTACTGGCTTTTACTGCGAAACTTTGCACCAGTTCTGGTGTGAAACGTTTACGGTGATTGCCTGACTGACCACCTACGACTACTGGCTTTTGCTGCGAAACTTTGCACCAGTTCTGGTGTGAAACTTTTACGGTGATTGCCTGACTGAACACGTACGACTACTGGCTTTTGCTGCGAAACTTTGCACCAGTTCTGGTGTGAAACTTTTACGGTGATTGCCTGACTGACCATCTACGACTACTGGCTTTTGCTGCGAAACTTTGCACCAGTTCTGGTGTGAAACTTTTACGGTGATTGCCTGAATGAACACGTACGACTACTGGCTTTTGCTGCGAAACTTTGCACCAGTTCTGGTGTGAAACTTTTACGGTGATTGCCTGACTGACTACCTACGACTACTGGCTTTTGCTGCGAAACTTTTGTGGTGATTGTCTGACGACATACCATTATGGCTTCTTGACCACAGAAAAAATGAGTGAGTAAGATCAAACTCAGGATAACAAGCTCTTACTAGTGCGGAGAAAAATACTACAAGAACACGTTATCAGTCTGGCTTTAAAAAGTAAACTGTTGCCATAGCGTATTTGAAAACATGGACAGTATTGTTTTTTTTTACCGCAACAGAAAGGTCCTTGTTTGTAGTCAGGCGTTTACGTAAATGACGAAAGAGGAAACCATCCTCCCCACGTTGAAACTCGAGTTAAAGACCGCAAACGTTACCTTACTTTGTGGGTTCGTGGTTTTCAGCCGTAGTGGTTAGAAGTTTCCAACGGAAAGCCTGTTTACTCGAAACTTTCTATTAGTTCTGGTGTAGACTTTTTGCGGAGTAACAGTAGGCACGGCATACAATGCTGGCGATAAGCATGTGTCTACACTGAATTTGGGGTGATTTTGCAGAGGAGACCACACGTGGATCGAGCTTACTCGTTATGTTGTTTATTCTTAAACTTTATTTCACCTCAGTCGATTATCGTTGGAAAAAGTTGGCCTTAAGGCTTTGCGATGATCACTTTTTTTACGTGTTATTGTGTTATGGACAAAGTTCGGGATCTTCCTTTTTATCGTTTACCTGGCAAAAACTCAAGACTACTCCTCAAGTCCACATTCCAAAACTGTAAGTACCGCTGAATGTCTTTAGTTGTTATGTTATTGTTATGTAATTCTTAGGGATAGGGAATAATATATACTAAACAAATACACTGATCTTTTCCCTATATCTCAAAAAAAAAAAAGCCGACAACTAGATAAAAGGGTGAAACAGGTTAAACACGCTTTTCTTTTATATTATGTAAATTTGACGTAAAACAGATCTTGCCTACTGACTTACATGTTTTTCTTGGCAACGTGTTAAATGAAACTTTGCTGGCTGGCTCATAACTTACTTCTGCTACCGCTGGCTGGCAAACACCGAATTCCGTTTCACTCTGGCTGGGATTGCGTAATTTTTGTTTTTTTAACCTTGCTGGCTGGCAAAAAACCGTCAAACATGATTGCTGGCTGGGATTTTTATTTTCTGAAAGTCTTGCTGGCTAGCAGTGAAGAGCGGGTATTTTTTTCCCAGGAAAGTTAAATATTAACATGGGTTGACGTAAAAGCACTTTGCTAGCGTTTACGACATCGTATAATCAATTTTGCGAAAAATGTTCGTTGGGTACTCCTGCCTGGGTGAACCAGAAAGGATATAGAACAACTGCCTAATCATGTTTCTTTTTCGGCTACGGATCAAAATACTAAACGTGTTATATATCCAAGAAGCGCTCAGGCATAATAAAATCATGCCAGGACTTCTACCTGGATGAACCAGAAAGGATATAGAACAACAGCCTAATTTTTTTTTCGGCTATGGGTCGAAATGCTAAACGGGTTATATATCCTAGAAGCGCTCAGGCATAATAACATCATGCCAGGACTTCTACCTGGGTGAACCAGAAAGGATATAGAACAACTGCCTAAATTTTTTTTTCGGCTACGGATCGAAATGCTAAACGTGTTATATATCCTAGAAGCGCTCAGGCATAATGATATCATGCCAGGACTTCTACCTGGATGAACCAGAAAGGATATAGAACAACTGCCTAAATTTTTTTTTTACGGCCACGGGTCGAAATGCTAAACGTGTTATATATCCTAGAAGCGCTCAGGCATAATAATAACATGCCAGGACTTCTACCTGGATGAACCAGAAAGGATATAGAACAACTGCCTAAATTGTTTTTTACGGCTACGGGTCGAAATGCTAAACGTGTTATATATCCTAGAAGCGCTCAGGCATAATAATAACATGCCAGGACTTCTACCTGGATGAACCAGAAAGGATATAGAACAACTGCCTAAATTGTTTTTTACGGCTACGGATCAAAATACTAAACGTGTTATATATCCTAGAAGCGCTCAGGCATAATGATATCATGCCAGGACTTCTACCTGGATGAACCAGAAAGGATATAGAACAACTGCCTTTTTTTTTCTACGCGTCGAAGTTCTAAACGTGTTATTCTTAGAAGCGCTCAGGCTTAATAATATGCCAGGTTTCCAGCGACTGATTTTAGCTGATTTTGCGGTGCGCAAGAATGGATAATTTACCCGACTTGGAAACAGATATTTCCTTCAGCCGATTGTGTCTCATGCAGGAGAATGTCATGTCTGCGTTGTTTTGTTTCTACTGAAGTTTTATCAAAGAAAGCTTAATAGGGAGATCGCAATTTATACTCTTACGAACTATAAAATAAGGGCTGACCAGGAAGACGCGTTGAATTTTGCAGCCATCCTTCAAAATATAATCTGGCGCGTTTAGGGAGACAATTTCCTCTTCCATTCAGACTTACTTGGTATATGTGTTTGCGAGAATCTTCAGACAAAGAATTGGGTATACACTGATTCGAATGGCTTGGCGATACTAAGTGCTTAAGTCTACTTACCGATTACAACATGTTTTGGAAGTATTGAGAAGCGCGCCCAACGAGGTTGTCACAGCGTTCTCGAGCGAACACGGCGCGACCTGGATTGATAAAATTACTATTACATGCAGCTATCATGCCAGTGATTTCTCCTTTCGTCGCATAGTGAATAGTTTGTGAGCACATCCTCGACTCTCGAAACATTTGTCTTGCGCCGCTATAGAAGTTGCTTCTCCCGCGAACCATAGGTAGATTTCCCGCTTAACATAATGTTTGATAATTTATGCAAAAGTTGACCTCGTGAAAGTCAGCAGTGCATTAATCGACTCAAAAATAAACAGACTTCCTACAGGGTTTTGAACACGGTTTTAATCAAAGTACTTTACGAGCGCTGCGGTAGTTGACCGCAAAAGTGTTACGGTGATGGATACTCAACTGGATGATTACGTCACTTCATAGCAACCAGACGGTACGAATTTTTTAACTTCCAGAGCGCTGAGGCTCGTAGTGGTTGTTTTCTTAATGCGGTTTCGTTTGTTGTAGGTGTAGGGACAAATTTTAATCCACGAGAGAGCAGATTTATC
>OZ037786.1:16353690-16501190 GCA_964035525.1 Porites cylindrica | reverse complement strand
GACCTTTTTTCTCGCTGGATCCTTCCGCATTAGGAAATACAGCGGCACCTATACGCGGCTAATGTAAAGATCCAAAGGGAATATTAGCTCAGAACTAATGCGCTGTGGAGAAATCTGCGAATGAAGTGCCTGATCTTAAATATGGCCGAGAAATCTTAGGATAACGGCTAATCACGGGGAAGTTCCGCCCGAAAGGTGTGCCTCTCTTTGGCTTCCAGTGTACAATATATTCAGTGCCAAGGGAATTCCGTCCCGACCGGTTGAATTATATGAATAGGTTGGGAAATGGCTGTAGTTTAGATATTTAAAAGGACTATTAGGGAGTTAAAATGTTTCGAATAGATTATGGTTGAAGCATTGTAAGGTATACCACAGGGGTATAACTTTTCTACAATGGTATGCATAAAAGGCTAAGGGGTCGGAACCCTCCCTGCCCCCCGCACCGCTTAGCCCCGGGTAGAAAACGCTCAAATCAACCTCTAGTTAATTCTACTTCTGCTCTCGCAAACCTCTTAATCTCTAATGAATAGAGCGACGAACTCTGATAGCCTGGGAAAACATCCGTTTCTCCTCGCTCTCCGCCACGGGGACGTTTCGCGCGGAGGTTCGTCCTCCAAAGAGCGTGGAGAAACGGATGTTTTCGCAGGCTAATACCCTCATCAAGGTTCATGATCTTGTTTGTAAAACCGAAAACACATCACCAAGAAACCAAGGGTTTACCTCGATGTAAGAACTTGTCAACTTTTTCTTTGTTTTGTACCTTTTGTTTTTCTAGGTTTTATTGTGTTGACTTCTTTGTTTTCTTTGTTTTACGTCACCGGTGAGTTTAACAAGTTCTTACACCGAGGATGAGCCGAAACCAATTTCATTTCAAGACTAAAGAATCATGTTATAAACAAGCCCGTGCCAAGACCGATGACAAATGCAAATTATTCTTTCGCGCCCTTTATGAGAGAAAGGAAATGACAAAGGGAAATTAACATAAGCAATCTCTGTTTTTCATTGGAGGAAATATTTCGTAGCCGTCTAATAGAAGGACCAGGTTCAAAGTAATTTCTTATTTAGTGATAACTGCGTGCACAAGCTTCGTGTATTTTTAAAGAACTAGTGATGATGCAGCATTCTTGGGAGTTAGCATCACATGTTAACGACTGGCATCATGATCACTCTAATCCTTCTTCTAAGTGATGGGGTCAATACGCAATGAATGTTTTTCATTTCAAGGACAAATGTTAAAATAAAGAACCATTCTAATTTTCTTAGGGCCCACAAAAATCTAATTAACACAAACGACGTAAAAAAGTAGACCCCCAAAAAACTTAATTTAAACAAACAAAGGGAAAAGGTAGCCTTCGTGGTATAGGAGAAAACGCGCCGGTAGCGCAAAGAATAAATAGGGGAGGGGGGATATTTTCTTGCGCCTAGAAGTGCAGTACCTGGTTCCGCTTTTGGTAGACCTGTGGCGCTCGACTGACAAGAAAAGTTGTTCTGATCCCTGGGCCCCGTTCACACGAAACCGCAATGTATTTTACTACCCGGAAACGTGAAATTGTGTGGCCGATCAGGCCTTAAATTGATCACCCCGTTCGGTAGGGGGGGGGGGGGGGGTACTCCCCTAAGCCATATAGGTATGTGCCGTCCCAAAGGATAAGGTATTTGGTACTATTTGGACTGAAAACGGGAATACACTTTGCCCAGTTTGGTCTGGAATAGGGTAAGGTTTTCGAGGAAACTACGACAGTGTGTTAACTCTGGTCGTTTCAATATCAAATGAATAAGAACCAAGAAATATGCAAATTCGAAAAACAGAAGAAATGATAAACATCATTTCTGCCTAAAAATTAGGTCTGATAACGGATATGGATTTTTGAGAGGCCAGGTCTGAAACGACATTTTTTGGTCTGAACTAGGGACAGGATTTCAGAACTTGGCGGCTACACGGATAAACGGATTCGTATGGACGCGGTCTTGCCCTCGCGTTTCTCTCGCGCCTAAAACTCCCTTTCCTTTCCTTTCAAACGCCTGTCACGTGGGCTAAGTTCAAAGCCGGCAATGAAACTAATTTTCACTTATCCAGACATAATTTACAAACAAACAAGCATTGCTGGCTCGGGGTATTTAAACCTGGGCTGTTTTCCTCATAAGTCTGGAAATTTCGAAATTCAAGGAGAAATCAAAGAGCATGAAAAAGGGAATTTCCCTTAAATTCGTATTTTTATTGGGCGAAGCTAGAAGTCTGTTGAATATATAAAAGCGCATGCACGTTCTTCGCCAGAAAAAAGCGGTGCGGACGAATTGGTGTAACGTGTTAGTATTCTCCACAGGCATTAGCATTAGAATCATGGTTGTCATTTTAATCTTTATTCTCGGAATTGAAGCTCAAGTGGTAAGTTTATGTTTTTAATATTCTTTATCACCGTTGATGCAGCATTCGAGTGTCCTGTTGTCTCTCAGCTCTGAGCTCGACCAGACACAACTCGGGCAAGTGTTATTTTCAGTTCCACTGAGCGACAACCAAGAAAGATAAAGGGGAATTTTTCTACGCCCTGGTCCGCGAGCAGGCTCACTCTGAATTCAGTTTAGTTTCATACGCTCTTCGTCTCTTGAGATGTGGAGTTTAAGAGCGGCTCCGCGTAATTATCAACTAGACGCGGAAAAAGTCAAAAAATTACCTGGCCTCAAACTCAGCCAGAATATAGCCCATGGGTCCTACGGACAAAATCGTTGGTTTAAGTACGATTGAGTGAATAATATTTTTTTAACGAATTTTTTACTTCCAGAGGCCTAAAATGGGCAACAATAATCGTGCGAAAGTTTTACTACCTTTCCTCTGTAATTTTGTAACTGATTGTTCTCGATTTGGTCAACAAGAGATTTTTAAAGAAATTTTCAAAGTTGTTGACTCAAAATCGCTTAATCAACCGTCAAAGTTTAGCACTTTTTCACTAGCTAAAAAAGCGGATTTGTACATGGCTTTCAACACCAAGGCTTGTTTAGCCTGAAAGAGCATTTTTTTCCTTCACATTAGCGAAGTATAAGTTTTGGGTGAATGAAATCACGAGCGCTGACAAAAGGAAGCAAATGTAAATGTTACACTAAAAACGGGCGAACAAACGTGACGTCTGACCCAGTAGCACAACCAAATGCGATTTACGGTAGGCGCCAAACCTTAAATTATTCGGTAACTTCTCGAAACAATATTGGTCCGAAATGTGTATAGGTTTTTTTAAAATAAAGCTGAGTTAAAGTATTAAGTGTCAAAAAGTTCACAAAGAGGTAAATTATACAACAAAAGTCACGAGTAATCTGTTCCGTTTTCTGAATTTTATGCAGCTATTTATGCGATTTAAGGAATTAACAATTTTTAATCCAACGATACCCACCTGACTGTGTTAGTTGAAGAGTCCATAAAACTTCTCAGAAGGTTCCTCGGAAAGACCTCCAGAAGGAAATGAATGAAGAATTTGAACTTATAACTGTTACAATTTCACTAGCCGCTACGGCAAAACGAAAACAACTGTCGAACCGCCACGGGCAAACCAGCTTCAGTGCAGTCATGCAAAGCATGTTACGCCACGTAATTCTGACCCGCACATTTGGGAAGGAGGGAAGAAATTCTTCTTCGCTGTGCGCTAACACATTTATGAAACAAAACTAGCTTTGGACTGTTTCATTTTTGCTCTCGATTAAGGGCAAAGGTGCCTCTTCCGCCTATATAATCTTGGACTTGATAAGCAGGCGTTTTACTGGGATTCGTAATTCCTCCTTCACCACAAACGAAAACTAAGAATTCTTTTTTCCCCTTTGATCTCAGCAACGTTAGCCTCAATTTTCTGATTTGCCTTCGCTTTATTTACAGACTGGTATAAATGACACATATCTTGGTCTTAGGTAATGGAGGAAATATGGGGAAATATGACTCCCCTTAAAATGCCACCAAAGGAGGCTAAATGTTTCCTTGCTTATAGGTCAAATTCGCCCTAGCCTGCGTTGTAGGGATTCGGATTTCCTATCAGTGGAACTTGTGGAAGGCACAAGTGTAATAACTGGACCCAAGTGTAACAAAGGTCTCATCTCTCACGACTGACATAATATGAGACATGTCCAAAACAGCCTAAACGTAACGGTTCATGTGACCAAACAGAACTAGAAAAAAAAGGAACGAGAAAAAATACCATAGAATCTAGCAATGGCTCTCGGTTAAAGTTTTGGCAAATTGTTGCTATGAAACGTGCTTTGAAAAAAAAAATTCATCGCTCCAGAACAAATAAATATGTCATTCCCGTTCGCTTATATAAAATGTCAGGCTAAACAATTTTACACCCAGTCGACTGATTTTTTTTCCCTTGTCTTCTAGCTGCCATTATCTGTTACCGTATTTATTCGATTAACCGCCCTGGGCGCTTATTAAATTTTTGGACCTTGAGAGTGGGCGCTTATTCGAGGTGGGCGCTTATTCGAGGCTGGGCGCTTATTAAATTTTCACTATTTTCAGGAAGTGAAGTATGTTTATTTTGCAACAAAACAATAAATGCTAATAACAAAACGCGAAGAAGTAACAAAGAAAGGTTTCTGTATAATACTCTGAAGAAAGCTCCGTCCTCCGGGAAGTCTCTTATTAGAATTTATTCACTCAAGTGGGTGGGGTGGGGGTGAGCGCTTATTTGAGTTTGATTGGGAGGAGGAGGGGGTGGGCGCTTATTCGAGGCTGGGCGCTTATTAACTTTTTCTGCCTTTAGGATGGGCGCTTATTCGAGGTGGGCGCTAATTCGAGGTTGGGCGCTTATTCGAATAAATACGGTATATGTACTATTTCACCGCTTAAAATCACCTTGTCAAAAACAAATCATTTCCATGTTTGTTGTGTCGTTTGTTTTGAGTTCCGCATCCGGCCACTAGTTCATTGGCTTCCTAAGGGACGGAGCATTAGAAAACTTATGGGGGGGGGGGGGGGGGGGGCGAAGTACAAAAAAAAATACTCGCGCAAGGGAAAATTAAATGACAAAAAAAATTCATGCACGCCAATTAATCCTAAAAAATATTCATGCTATGGCCTAAAAAAATTCATACAAGGAATTTGATGCCGAAAAAAAATTCCTGCAGCTCGAAAATTCCCCTCCCCCTCCCCCTCCCCCCATAACTTTTCTAATGGTCCGTCCCTAAGAGCTCATTCGCTGTTGTTGGCTGTCCACGGGATGTTTCAACATGTTCAACACAAGGAACCACCGAACCACAGGAAACCGAATTATTAGAAATGCTCTCAACAAATATGTCTCTTGTTCCTCTAGGATACCTATGATCAGGCACAATTTTCATATTACATATTAAAAATTATACAGGGTTTTTCGTGCTACAAGTGAAACTCTAATATAACTCGAAAAAAATTGATTTACTTGCACGCACCATAAGCCTTGATTGGCTCCGAACTCAGTGTAACATCTTTGCAGGGGCGGATCTAGGAACTTTTTATTGGGGGAGGGGGGGGGGGGGTCCAAACTTTGGTTTAGAAAGGACTGTTGAACTTTTTTGTCGCAATTACTTTTCCCCCACACCCCCTCCAACTAGTCACTAACAAGGCAGAGACGACTACCTGTTTCTCGATCTGTGAAAGCCAGTCGCCGTTGGCCCGGGAAATAATGCTTTGCGAGCAAACAGATCATAGGAGGGTACCCAAAGACAACCTCATTTTTGAATATCCCTGGAATTTAGTTTAGTGGCAAAATACAACACGCGTTTCATTTCAAAATTCAGCCAGTTAAACAGTGACATACGATCCTATTGTTGTAAGGATTTTATTCTCAAACAAGTACTAGGTCTGCGGCGGGGATCCGGACCCCCGGGGCCCTCCCCCTGGATTTGCTGCTGCTTTGGTGCCCTTCAATATCCTTTCCACTGCATTTGGTAATTCTAACACAACATTTGCTAGCTATAGATGCACTTTCTGAACTTGAAACACAATCATTATAAACGGCAGATAAAATAAAAGAAGTGCACAGTGCCCCTCGAGCAAGAAGGGTGCATCAGTTGGTAAATTTATAGCCAAAAGTTTCTTTCTTGACGTTTTCAAAAAAGGGAGGGGGAAAGTTATTCCTTTTTTTTTTTTAACTTCAACCCTGGTCAAAACTCTTGGTACACTAACGCAATAGCTCCTCAAATTGAGGCATCTTCCCTCCCCCCTTCCCCCTCGGTGCAATGTTGACGTTATGCATTCAAGTTTTAATTCAACACCATCAACACTGCTTGGGGGAGAAGGGGACAGCAGAAATAGCCCCTTCTAACAACATCCCCAAGCTTTTTTAAGAGGTAGAATATGAGTTAATTTAGCAAAGTCCGTCTTTGTGCCTAATTTCCCGCTCAAGTGTCCCAAGACGTTTTGACCAGGGTTGTAGTTACAAAAGAAACAGTCCAAAGCTAGTTTTATTTCATAAATGTTTTAGCACACAGCGTAGAAGAATTTCTTCCCTCCTTCCCAAATTCGCGGGGCAGAATTACGTGACGTGACATTCTTTGCATGAGGGTGTGAATGGGGTTAATCGATTAGCGACAAAGGGCGAAAAATATTACTGACTACTGACAAAACGAGTAAAAAATTACCGACTACCGACAGGAAAAATATTAACCTACTACCGACATGGGCTGACATAATCAATATTTGTTTCAGAAAAAAAAGAGCAGTTTGCATTTTTTTCTAGCCGTTAGAAAGTAACCTCTTTAAATTTATGACTCATCAGATGGTCTAACAGAAAGAACTTCCTCTTTTGTTGATACGGGTACATTACTACAACTAATATCATAATCACAGAAGCTACACCTTAAAGATGCTACCGACTTTATAAATTTTATTGAAAAAACAAAGGTAAAAAAACTGAACGTTTCTTGTTTCGGTCCGAGAGATGCTTAAATTAATCCTGAAAGAAAATTATTTCCAGTTTAATGGAAAGCACTGTCAGTAAAAAGACCACGGCACCGCGATGAGCACATACAGCAGTTTTCTTTCCAACATTTTCATGGCCGCTTATATTGAAACACAGCGTTTAAGCAAAACCGTCTTTAAACCAACTGTTTGAAAATGCTACATATATCATGGTACTTTTTCCAAGAGAGGATAAGAAGGCATCCCCCATACACACCCCATTCCATAGGTAATTCGTCTCGAGTTATTTTTGAGACCTCAGTTCAATTAAATAACACAACCTGAAAATGTCCAACTGTTTAAAAAAAAAAAAAAACAGGAGAGCATAAGCGCCGCATTTGGGGCGTTGGGGAGTTAATTAGCGCCGCGGCGCTTATTAACTTTTTTCTCCAAAAATGCGGCGCTTATTTGAGAGCGCAGCTTAATACCATAGCAATACCGCTTAGTACCGTATTTACTCGAATAAGCGCCGCGGTGCTAATTAACTCCCCAACGCCCCAAATGCGGCGCTTATTTGAGAGCGGAGCTTAATACCATAGCCAGAACACTGCTTAGTACCATATCTACTCGAATAAGCGCCGCGGCGCTAATTAACTCCCCCACGCCCCAAATGCAGCGCTTATTTGAGGGCGGGGCTTATTCGAGTAATTACTGTAATTGGTAGCTTAAGAGTTTGTTACATTTAGGGCAAATTGTTATTACATTTAGGACAAAATGTTATTACATTTGGGACCGTTTATTACATTTAGGCCTTCAACAGAGGGCCACGACTTTTTTCGAACAAAAAATTCTAAAATACCCCCGCCCCAAGTGAAAAACGTACCTTCCCTATCGGTTAGGTTCGGCTCGATTACCACTATTCGGGAAATTACTCCACGCTCCTCTGAACAAACGGTCGTCTGTTCTTTGGGAGGACCTAGAGAACGGCGAAAATCAAGCCTACATAACGTTAGGGCATGTTATCGAGAAAAAATTAAAAATCTCTCATTTTGTCTTTAAAGGTCGTCTTGAACAGTGAATTGGCCCTTACAAACTGAATCGAAATCTTACTTTGTCCAATTTCATATTCTCTTCCAGTTGGCTACAACGTCAACTAGCTGTCCGTCCGCCCATCATTATTGGAATGGTACGTCATGTATCTTATGCACCAAGTGTGGGCCAGGGTACGGAGTGAAAACTAAATGTAGCGAAAAGCAAGACACAGAGTGTCAAGAGTGTTGGCCTGGATACGATTGGTCGAATAACACGAGTATGGAGAAGTGTATGGAGTAAGTTAATCTACACGCAGTAGCTGTGCTTGTGGTTTACTTTCGAAAAATAGGAGTTAATAAAATTAATAGACCTCTTTAGCTTTTATGTTTAAAGGCCTCAGGGGAATTCCCCGTTTGACTTTTCCCAAATTATGAGTGCATATTCCGGAGTAGTCAATCGATAAAAATCGGTAGCAATCAAGTGATTTTTATCGATTGATAACCGAAATCGGTGAAAATCGATAAACTGAATTGCTGTGTCAAATCGATATTATCGATTTTTCATGGTTTTTAACGATTTATAACGAAAGTCCGCCATTGTTGTGTTTTGGCATGAGTTATATAGTACAGCTAAGAACACATCCACGCGTAACAACTGAACAGCAAACATGAAAATGAGGGATGTGGGAACTATTACAAACAGAACTTTCTCTCTAGGACCCAATTACATTCATTTCTCGCAGGCAAGAATCATGAGAAATCCAGCCTTAGATAAACATTTCCTAGCCTAAATTTCAGACATTCCTTCTAGTCGGAATTCAGACGAAAAGAGCGGTGAGTTTCGTCGATAGATTTCCACTGTTTTCCGATATCAATCGATAAAAATTACTTGAATTGAATCCGGGGTGTAACTGCGACGGGATCTACACCGATGTCATTTTGAAAGTGTGGTAGATCTAAATTCTGAAAAACTGAGCGCTTTCAGACCTGACCAATATCAGACATCAGGAAAAGATTTTAAACCTGGTTTTAAAGAAAGGATAAGATCTTTGTAGAGGTTTCTTTATAAGTGATAATGTTTGATAAACAATATAGTGATAAATAAAAATCTTTGATCCTTTGACTTTCAATTGCCACTCAGTTGTCGATAAATCACGGTTTGCATAAATTCTGTTTTAATTTTTGGATGAACAGATGAACAGACTGATGTTTCTTCCGATATGAATCAATGAAATCGGTAAAAATTAAGATAAATCGATAAACGAAACGAGTGTGTCATCGATTTCTACCGATCGATCGATACAATAGATATCAATCAAATCAGATTTACCGATTTTTATCGATTTATCTATTGGCAAATCGATACCAATTTTTATCGATTGACTACTCTTGGACACATGCACGGAAATATAAAATGAATTGTAATGAAATAGTCCTCTAGATTATTATCACATGACCTACATTGGGAAAACAAAACATGTATACAAGCTAAAAAGGTCTATTGTTGGCGCACTGGTAGGTTCGCAATTGAACGCTGTCTCAAAGTCAACGCCGCTCACAAAATGATAGGTGAACATTGGCCTTAGAGGAAGATTACTAGAATCATGATTTTTTTTGGACAGTTGGACATTTTAAGGTTGAGTTTTTTAATAGATAGCAGTTGTATCGAGTTGTGTCTGTAATATTTGAAAGTTTTCATTGTTTAATGGCTGAAATTGAAGCTAAAAAAAAGAGGTCTTCAGTCCACACTTTAGATTAAATGGTAACGTCGATGTGGGTGAGCACAACGCAAACAAAATAAACTCAAAGTTAGCAAAAGTTTCTTCGTTTATCATGTTTAACAAACTAGTTTCACAAATAGAACCAATTTACAGGAAAGATGAAAGCATAGGTGCAAAAAAGATGATAATTAAATGGTTTGCAATTCTTTGTCGGATAACAAAAATTTAAAAATATATCGAAGAGTTATGATTTGTAAAATTATGCTCTCCTGTTTTTTTTTTTTTTTTTTTAACACTTGGACATTTTCAGGTTGTGTTATTTAATTGATCGGTGTTGTGTCCCCAGTATGGCAGCGCAATTTGGGGCAGTTTTAGATTTATGAAAATGACACTGAGCCAATAAAGGAAGCTGTATTAGTGTTCTTAAAACGGTCCCACAGTGCCGTTCGACACAACAATGGCCCAGTCTCTCGCTCAGCCACAAACCGGCCAATAAAACAAACCTCATAAAAAGCATCCCTCTCTCTCTCTCCTTCCCCACCCACTTCTTTATCCCCTCCCCATCCCCCTCCACATCCCCTCCACATCCCTCCACACAAACACGCTCTGAAAGTGCCCATTACTTTTGTAAGAAATAATAACAAACTTCTTTTCTCACGCGACAGCTGTGTAAATGAAGTCTCGGAATGCCTGGAAGGAAACTTCAGGATTATTCGCAACTGCACAACAACTTCCCCGACAAAGTGCAAAGGCTGTGCGGAGGGGCATTACTTGGATCCAGGCTACGGAGAACATGGAGGATGTATTCGTTGTTCAAAGCCATGTGGTATTTTTCAAAAAGAGACTAGGAAATGCGAAACTGCGCATGATCGTTTATGCACCGCACGGAAACTAATTGACATTTTGGGAAAAAGTAAGCCTATTAAACCTAGAGCTCTTAAGATGCCAGGCCACCTCAGGCCTTATGTCTTATTATTCTTTATTTCCTATATTAATTTATTTGTTTATTTATTTCCTACCGATGTCAATTATGAAAACTTACTCCTTATTTTTGGTTCAACTTATTTGTTTAGGATAATTCATAAAAGTTTCTCAATTTATCACTGTAAAGGTTGGGGTTCGGGGTACATTGCTTGTTTCACTTCTCGTCTTCTGATTTATAAAAAACCCTATAGGGAGCTTCAGGTGGAGTCAAGAAAACTATACTAAATATGTTTATTTCTTGCTTTTGCGGTTGTTGTTGTTCTCACTCTTGGTTCTTCTATTTTTATTATTTTTTATTTATTTATTTACTTTTTAAATTTTCAAGTAGTGTGTGCGTCAGTGAATAACTTTCTAGGGTTTTATCATTTTATTCACGTTGGTTTCATCTGGGCGAATGGGCGGAAAAGGGTTTTTCCCTTCAATTCAAGTTGATTTCACGCATCTCTGAATTGACTCAAGTATCATTTGCGCCCGAGCAAGATGTTACTAGCCCCGATTTTACACCTCTTGTAACGCTAAACTTACGGTCGGATATCCATTTCAAGACTTTGTCCTGGTATCAATGCAAAAGAAAAGCCACGTAGAAGATCACTGCCAAAGGCCGTGCATCTGTAAATGTCAACTTTTAAAACTGATGGGGAATAGTCAGTACAATATAAAATCGATCAGATGAACTGGTCGAGCAAGTGATTTCCTTCCTTTTTAGTTTTCGTCTGTTTTGTTTTATTTTGTTTTTACAATCAACTTTCTTTCTTTTCGTAAATTTATTTATATATTTTGCCACAACGATAATATTACAATGTGGAGAAAAAATGTCCCGGGTTGGAAAGATCATCACCGGCCTATACCTGAGCTTCCCTGGGCAAGCCAAGTTTTCAAACATTTCCTTACAAAACGAGGCGAGCCGTTTACATGAAAGGGAAAAAAAGTTGGCCTGGCCAGAATGGTGATCTGCCTTGCTTTGTCACCCTTTTTCGATGGTAGGTTCAACCTTCTAGCCCGGCCAACTTTCCTTTCTATAAACCCCTTTGCTCGTCCAGCCGGGTCAACTCTGTCAAGACGGGCGCTATTTTAGACAATCAGAGCATAGGCGAGCGCTGTTACGTTGAGTCGGGCAAAGAAGTCACCTTTTTTTTCCTAAAAGACACATAATCGCTTTTTCTTCATATGAGCAAAGCCTAAGAGCATTTTATTTTTACAAAAGTTAACGTTCAAAAAGAACGACATTTCGACCGTCCGACGGTCATTTTCAAGTTCAGGATAAGAAGTAGAAATTAGCTAATGAGTCAGTATCTAGAAGTATCTCATTAGTTTATTCACAGTTGTATATGAGCAGATGCTAATTTTTAATTTATTTCTTATCCTGAACTTGAAAATGACAATCGAACGGCCCCTGAAGTCGTTCTTTCTTAACATTAACTTTTAAAGTTAATTCCGTTCCAAAAAAATTAATGTTTAAAAACATTTGTCAATTTTATGTGAGTATATTTATAAAATTAGTAATTATGTCAAATAAACGCGTTTAGTGCCGTTTTTTTCCTCCAAAGAGAGGAGCAGGTTGACTAACCATGTCCACCTATCTATCTTTACAGCCACTGCTCCTGTTCCAGGACAGACTACAAATATTCCAAGTGAGTATATTAATAATTATGACAAATAAACACATTAATTGTTGCTTTTTTCCTCCAGGGAGAGGACAGGTTGACTAACCATGTCCACCGATCTATCTTTACAGCCACTACTCTTGTTCCAGAACCGACTACAAATAGTCCAAGTAGCCGCCCTTCTACAAATGCAGGCACAAAACTTCCCACACAACAGAACGTAATAAAGACTAATGATGTACCCGAGGAAACAATAGGGGGAAACAAGCTATTGTTTTTGTTGTTCCTCCCAGTTTTTTCCCTGATCCCAGTAATGGGAATTGTTGTATTCTGTTGCAAAAGAAGAAAGAGTCGGAAGCCTGAGAAAAAGGACGCCAGAATGGTTGAACAAACCTGTCCTCTGACGTCACGTATATCACGTAAGTTACTGATTTAAGCGTCAGAATTTATTTTCTATGGTCTTAGTCTAGAAACTACACAAGTAGAGAGAGCTTTATTCTTATTCCACAATGTTGTGTAAAATGGAAGGGGTAAAGACCATAAGTCTTTAATTAAACTTCCTGACAAACGAATCAGTTATGCTTGTACTAATGCTCTAGAGAACCAAGTCCAAGATTTCAACCTCCCCATCCATGACACTATCACTAGTCAATCACTCCCCTCGAGTTAAGATTTATCAGTCAGAGCAAGGTTTTTTTCACTGGGCTAGCCCGCAGGAAAATTTCCCAGCCCTCGTAGCTGGCGGAATTGTTTTTTTGCGCCTGTGAGAGTTTTGGCGGCAAAGCCGGCGCGAATGCATGAAGGAAGCGAGTGCCGACGGCTCGAGAAAATTCAAAGCGTCTCCTCCCCATTCTTCGCACGGCTTAGTGCTCCTACTAACGATCCCGCCGGTTACGCCGGCTAGGAAAATTTCTCTGGGTTTGAGTTGAATTTCTCACTTGAAACTCTTATCAAATTGTCAACAACATTTCGTCTTAACTCAATATTCTTCATCCCTATTATAAGTATATGTATGCATTAGTTTATTTATGTGTTCAGAAGGGCTAGTTTCTTTTTTTCTCCAGGTGGCTTAGATACGTTGGTCCGAGATCTAGTTGTCGAGGATAGGCGGAAAATCTCAAGTTGGCTTAATGAAAAAGGCACAGATGGTAAACTGCAAGTTTTCTTAGTCTTTAATTTGTTTTATGCGAATAACAGGCGAATTGAAACCATTCATGGAAAGCTTGAACGAAATTTTTCGGAGGTAAAAAATAGGCCATTTCCAAGTTCCAAAACCCTTACTTACAAAACGAGGCTAAGAGCAAAACCTCTCTTGTGAAAATGAGTTTTATTTGCGGGAGAATGTAAAAATCATTTTCATGTATAGCTTCTCTCGCACTTAGCCTCACTTTGAAACAGAGGCTTGGAACAACTCTGAAATAGCCTACTGGCTCTAATTTATAGGAAACTGGCTATGTTCTGTGTTCTTGGTGCCTCCGCTAAGATCTTAATCTGTCAAGCCGTTTTACAGCCACTTTGCTTTTTCTCGTGTCCTCCTCCCATTATCTGGAGACTACGCTTCCTACGTCAACTATTTGTGTTCTCTAATACAATTTAAACAACTTAAAACATGTGTGCCTCTTTACTCCCAAGGGCTTCCCAGAAAAACATTAGTCGATGAGGAAAGACAGCTGCCGTCAAGTTTCTTTTGAATGGTCACATATCAGGATTTCATCCAAAGAATCAAAATTTGGAACCATACACTTTGTAGAGCGTAATAATCAGTATCACAGGAAAGTACTGCTCAGTAGCTTTCATTTGAATGCTCACACCATAGGATTTCATCGATATCCAAAGCGCTAGTGAACATTACCACAGGAAAGAAGTGCTTTCATTTTAGTGTTTAAACTTAACGATTTTTCAGTTTCGTTCACAGGCTTAAAAGTTAGAACCATTCTGAATAGTGTTATAATCCAGTAGCGTTCATCTCAGGCTTCTGTCCACAGTTTTTTTGGAAGTAAATAAATGGGTCTATTGTAATTTAATGGGTTGATGAGTTATAACAGTTGCATTTTTGTTCTTTGTCAATTTAGGTTATTACCACTACCAATTAGTTTCAGAAAAACTGGGATTCTTACAAGAAAGTCGACAATGGAGTCGATTTGACAACCCTGCAGAGAAATTTCTTACCGCTTTTGGTGAAAAGGAAAATGGCACCATTTTAAAGTTAGTCGACGCTTCAAAGCAGGTGGGGCTGACTCTCTTTGCCAGAAAACTGGAGGAGAAATTCGGCCAAACAAACCAAAGCAGGGAAGAAAATGAAGAGGATGAAGGAAGAAACTGCCGTGTGGTATAAATTAGATAAAGGGGATCTTTACTTGCTTTCCAAGTTTTGTTGCGGCGATGTAAATCGTGTGACGATGCTCAAGTGAGTTTTCCTCTAAATTCAGACATATGTTCATGCGCCGTCATGCACAAACACTTTTGATTTACATTGACGCAACAAAACATGCCAGCGAATAAGGACAACATCGTTGTTTTTGACAGAGTCGTTAATTCAAAACCTTTATTTATCCCCTGGCCAATCAACTCAAATGAGCCAATCAAATCCCAAAGTGAATATATTACGTTGGCAAGTTACGATTGATTTTGTTTTACTAGCTCCTGATTGGTTAAGAAAAGAAACACGTGCTTTTTCAGTCAATCACAACTAAAGGGGCTGTATCACGGCAGTCCAGTTCATTTTGTTTAATTTTGCCATTTACTCGTCCTCAATCGCTATGGAACTTAAAGTAAGCAAAGAATGTAAATGGCAAAAACAGAGATCCGAGACAAACAAATATGTCTCCTGAGCATTATTTTTGATCAACTTTGAAAAACTGTTAGGCTGAACAGTTTTCACAAACCCTAATTTCAATCCGTTTCAGTCTTCTTCAGTTTTACCCAGCCGTGGCATCTGTTGTTTCTGTTATGTTATTGTAACCTTCCTTTAAAGTTTCAAGCGGTTATTTTTATGTTTCTCTTGATTTAACGGGCATGTTGTAATTTCCTAATTTGGCTGAATTTCGTGACACAGCTCATTTAAACCAGTGCAAAATCAAAGAAATAACAAAATTTCTGTCTGTACTTGAGTGAAAAATTCTCCAGTTTTAGAAATTTCAATTTGGTCTTAGCCAAACTTAGGCTCAGCCAAATATCTGTAGTTCACAGTTTCATTTATAGATCGTTTTCTCATGACGTCGCGTCCTCCATATTGAAATGCTAATACACTAAAACGGCTGCCATATTGGTGTATAAAAACAATTATGTGGTTCTTTAGTTGCGTAGAATTTTAGTAATGAGTTTAGCCAGGCCCGCGACAAAGGAAGACGATGATGGCTCCAAAATGGCGGCTTCTAAACTACCCCATAAGTAGGAATATAATCAGATGGGGTATAAGGCCATTTTCTATTCATCAAGGTGTCGTATTTCACTTTGAAAGCTGTGTGTGAGCCCTAGCAACCTTAGCTACAAAAGGGTGGGGTGAGGGAAATATCCAGCCTAAGTTAGAAGAGGGGTGTGTCGTATATCAAGTTTTCTGTTCAACGTATATAAAGGAGGAAGACTTTGCATTTTTTAATCTTATTTATCACTTCCCTCGTCAAATATTTACATCTCGAATGGGATGATGGGAAGGATATCAGTTTAATTTATACTCTAGCCTGATCTCCTTTGAATATCAAAAGAAATACAAATGAGAGATCAATATAGGAACGATTCGGAATCCCAACAACGATCCATGGTCAGCAACGTTGTGGCCCAACAAACTAGGCAGAGTGAGTTAAAAAAAATATCAATATTTAATATATATCTCATGGGAGTGAAGGTTATCTAACGTTGAGCCATTCCCATTTATTTACGAATTTTGGCTAAGAAACCCAGCTTGTTGGACGCTGGGGTAAAGTGTACTTGAATAATGTAGTACGTATGAGAGTATTATATAACATGGAAAGTCATCCTTTTGTATATCACAGCAGAAACCTAAAAAAGTTTGTTATAACATAGTCGAAAGCCGTTTTATGTCGATGCTCACGGTGCTACTGAGTAGACGTCACTTTCTGTTTTGAATCGACAGCAAATTAGTTATTCGTAATTTATAGGGTCTGGGGCCCGTTTCTCGAAAGTCTCCGAAAATTTTCGGGCCCGAAGGCAAATTTTTAAAGTCAAAACCTGTTGAATAGTAGAGCCGCTCCTAGCTCACAAATCAGTCAAGTTTGCTTCGTGAACTGATGTTTTTATTAGATCATTTTCAAAATTATTGGAACCTTGATCTTGGTTGCAAACACGACAAAGACGAAATAGCTTTTCGGGGCGGAAACGTTATCGGGAATTTGAAACAGGCCCATGGAAAGAAAGGTCCGCCAAATCGTGTTTTTCGCCATGAATCCCGCATTCGTGCCTAAATTTTGGCGAATCCTGCCTCCCGTAACAGTTAAAACCCAATATCCGGTTAATGTTTCCCGAATCCCGCACTTTAATTTGGTCAAATTCCGGATCGCGGGAAAAAACCCTTCCGGACCCTGAATTCAGGCTGACTGCCCGGTACTTTCGTCAGTTTTTTAACTAAGCATTTGAAAGACGAAAGAAGCAATATGAAAATTAAATAAATCAAATCATTCATATGGGTATTTCCTTAACTCTCTTTGCTTGTTATCGTATATCAATCGGTAACACCACGTATAGAAATAGTAATGCTGAATAAACTTGTTTGTTGTAGTTTTGTTGAATCTAGGGTACTGTTTTGCTAAATGTATAACTTTTGAGTGTTAGTCCACGGAATAACGGCTTTGTGTAAGTTAGAGACAAATTGAAATAATGTCCTGTTTTGATTTCTTTAGTATTTTGTTCTAATAAAAGACGAATTTTTAATTCAAGGACCTATACTCTGTGTAATATAATACAGACGCTTTCCATGGTCCCTTTTGGTGTATGTATTATGGTGGAGTCTTAAGTTACTATAATGCTTTCTTTTAAGATGAAATTTCGACCCGTACTACATTTCTCGCGTGTTGACAAAAGGCATTCATTTTTATGGCGAAAAAGTGTCCCATAGCTATTTTAGATTCCCCAAATGTTCATTACCAGCTATTTATAGTTATTCCCAATAAAAAACGACGCAGAAACGTTGATAATTATAAGGAACTATTCAATAATGCATGATATAGGATATAATTCCTTTCTTTTCTTCCTTGACACGTTACTTAATTATTCCCAGAGTAGATTAGGGGCAATCAACGACCGAATGTTTCCAAATACAGTTTTTGAGGCAGCCCTAAAAACTACCTATCTGTTCCGAATTTTGCTGTCTTATGGGAACTTTGGTCATCTCGAAAGTTTTGGGTGGTTTTTCATCTCATCTCAGCCTAGTCCCTAGACGTTCTTAGCTCGGTCAATCCTGGACTCTACCGTGAGCTGTGACGTCACCGAGAGATACTCGACGAGAATTCGCCGAGAACGTTCTCTCGCCCGCTCTTTCCCAGACTTCGCGAGGACAACGGGTCAATGGGTCACTCCCCGGTCGAAAGAGCGTGAAGTAGCTATGCTTTTATTATAAAATTCTAAGAGACGTTATGTCTTTATACCGCAATTTTCAGGAGACCTCATATAACAATACCGGATTTTCCTCGGAAATAAAATCAGGCGTGAAAACGCAACCTCCGAATATCCTAATTCGGGCATGGTTATCCTGACCAGAAACTTTAAGCCTTACTAATCATTTGCTCCTTCGAACAGATATTTTACCGAAAAAAGGCGTTGGGGGCCCCTGGTTACTAAATAAAGGCAACTTTGAGTCTGTGGATCATTCAGATGGAGGCTACAGCTAGAGCAATTCTTTTCTGTTGTACTGTTTCTTACATATCAGTGTTGGCTCGACCGCCTTTTAATTAGCCTTTGTGGATGAAATCCTAAGTCACTATTTAGAAGAAAGCTACACAATGATAAGCAAGCAATACTCAGTTCCTGTAGTGCTTTGTATAATCACCCTCAGTACTACACTTTGAGTTTTATGGCTCTTGGTTTTGGATAAATTTAAAGAGGCTCCCATTTATTTTTCAAGGTCTCACTCCTTCGTGTTTGATGCTCTTTAACTTTGGCTGTGGTGCATGTACGAAAAAGCCATGAAGTGAAACAACATGTTGCTCAGCATTTACACTAAAAGTTTCCTGGAAATCCATTTGTTTACCTATACGCGGAGCACTTAGGAGTTCTTAAGAACCTTTCAACACGTATCCGTGTTTTCCAGATAGAATTGGAATTTGAAAGAGTTGGTTTTTGGGAAGAGGGGAAAACCGGAACCCCAGGAGAAAAACTTCTTGGAGTGAGGGATAGAACCAACAACAAACTCAACCCACGTATGGCGACATGGCTCTCGACGCCAAGATTCGAACTCGGGCCACATTAACGGGAGGCGAGTGCTCTCACCACTGCGCCACCCTCACTTTATAACTTTTTGGGTCGTTCAGCAGTAGAAAAGTGGTTTTGGGCTGGTGGTTTAATTTACCCGTGGGATTGAAAGAGTTAATGGTACAACTTAAATCATGCATCTCAGGTCGATTCTTTAATTACAATTGCATTGCTTTAACAAATGCCTTTACTCCTTGGAGCAGTCCTTTTCCAACGTAGACAAACCGCTCCCCCCTTCCACTCCGATCTTGCATGGACACAGCGTAGGAATATTTCACACCAAGCTGGCCGTACACCCAGTCAACACTTCCTCCACCTGCTGGACCTGAAAGGTATAAAAAAATTTAACAGTTGAAGCGGGCGATTGAATAAATGCCGTAACTGAATCAATGCACCAAACATTCCCCCCCCCCCCCCGGGTTATTTCTAATGGTTCGTCCCTTAGACTATGTTAATGTTCGTCTACAGAACGTCCACATGTTCCAAACATAACAAAGTATTTAGCACTCTTCATGAGTTTCTTTGAACGTTAATTTAATTACTTAGCTGGACTGGCTGATCTATTATTGAATCGTGGTTTTATCCTAATCTCCTTTTTTCACTGACTTATGTGCTAACTCAGCAGTTTTATCATCCGAAGCTTGAAAACGTCAATCAATTTAACCACAAAACCAGTTCTAGAACAATACGCAATGTTCTAGAATGTACTAGAATGTTAGGTGGAAACAACTCCACCTGAATCGCCATAATCAGAGCAAACCCTGGAGTCCCTAATAACAATCGACTCACTGACAGTTCCTAGGCTTCTTACACAATGTTGATCTTATTTATTAAGTGTCACTTTTAGACACAAAGGTAAGCCTCATTGAACAGTTTCCGGCCCTTTTTCACTTAAGATAAATTTATTACACCCGCTGAACATTTTGTTTGTTTAACCCGGGTTGACCAATTAATCTCAAATAAACTGAGATGTTTTCATTCTTGAAAGTTTAGCTGCAGAAATATTCAAGGCCTGAGTTTAGCACTTCGCCAAATACAACACGTGGCATAAAGGCAGAAGGGCGTTGATTTGGGCCTTTTGCTTCCTCTCTGTTGATCTCGCAAGCAAAAACAGGCCGGCCACGACTTAAAAGCATTATTTTCCTGTCTCGTGTCCTGTCTCGTGTCCTGTCTCGTGTCCTGTCTCGTGTCTCGTCTCCTGCCAACACGCCACTCGGAAGTGGAGTCAGTGGATGGTTCTGAAAATATTTGAAATGCCTAGCTATTTTGAGAGCACTCAGTACTTAAGGATCTAAATAAACTATTCTAGAGACTACACTCACTATATTTGTCTTTGAGCGTTGTCATGATAGTAATCTGCGAGAAGCAACTATAATCTCGTCAAGAGGGCTCTAAATCAAAGTACAAATCCTAACGGCAGTTTTAAAAACGCGTAATCTCAGTGCTTGTTGAACAGTGGAATGTAGCCATAGTTTCCTTATATCCTGTATATTGGGTTCTTCTCAGTTTAAAGAAACCTCACTTTCAAAGGTCTCCACGAATTCTTTTTGTCCTGTTGTCATCAAATCACAATCATATCATGACGGAGCAATTTTTTTTTCATGCGTTCAGTCATGTTTCATTGAGAGGACCAAAAAGCGAAAAGGAAAAGAGGGACTTTCCCTTAGATCCCATGCAGCTTTCTCATTGGTTGATGTGGTCTAACTGTACATAGTTTCAAACACACACGTGTCCTGAATCGAGTCATCTTACGACTGGCGAGCTACTGTGGGTCTGACACAACCGGCTAAGGATAATCTGGCTCTATTATCTCGACGGCGACAAACTCAGAACAATGGACAAACTTTGCTTTTTAATCGTGTTTGGCATCAGTGTGCAACAGGTACGTGAGAGAATTTGTTTGCAAGAATTTTGTTTGCTGAGTTAATAGTCTACTTTAACCTGATGGTAGTTTGTGAGTAGAAATATACCCTTGTAACACACCTCCAGCGCGCCCACTATTTATCACGAATTTTCTGAACTGTTAAGTATACTTGCCTTGCCGTTTGAAGAACAAGTGTTGTGTAATCATGTTCAAGAAACTAACATTTTCATCCCTGGTTTGGTTAGCAAGAGGCGCGCCTTCTTATTAGTCATTCAATTATTTGCAAGCAAGAAATAGGGGAAGTAACTGAACGGAATCCTGTACAACGCGCGTCCCTAGAGTAAACGTAACTATAAATAGACTGAATCATTCTTTCTTGAGTAAATACAATCACGCAAACTTCGGCCCAGCACAATTTCTTTTCTTCGTCAGAATGAAGAATAATTATATGCTTTAAGGCTTTCATTCACGTTCGTGTGCAACGCGGAAAATCCGAGATGTTGATTGCGGAACAAACACTTTGACAAAGGTAGTTGAGTAGGGAACCGACCAATGGATTGACATGAAGTGTTTGCTATATTAATTAAGGAGTTTCGTTGTAGCTAAGTTCTTTTTCGTATATTTTATTATTATTATTATTATTATTATTATTATTATTATTGGGGCAAGGAATGTCGCTTGTTGTACCGATTACTCGTTAAATCGAGCTTCCACTGTAGCGGTCTTTTTCCATGAACTGGTGATTTTTATCTAAATGGAAAGGCTGCTTTGTTTACAGGCAGATCCGTTAAGAAACTGACCATAACTAAATAAATAAAAAACAATACGAGTTCCTCAATTTTCACTTGTTTAAATAAGCGTAAAGATGACCCACTTCCTGGCACAAATTACTCAATAATATGTTCCTAATTATAACCTCTTTTCTTCCGTCCCCCACCCCCAGAGCCCCTGGCTCTCAGGCTAAGTAACGCTTCAAAGCCTCCCCTAGTTAGTGGCCCATCAACCAGTAATTAAAAACTAGATCCAGCCTCCTCTAGCATGTCTTGAAATGAATTCAATTTTTTACCACATTTTGAAGCTTAATAACCGAATAAATTCTTAAAGGATTTTTATCCGTTCTGCTGTGTAGTCAGTGTTTTGAGATACCTTTTTTTTTTTTTGTTTTGGCTTTTATTTTTACCCGGTTATAGGCCTGAGTGGATATAAGCCCCCAAACACCCCCCCCCCGCCCCACTCTCCACTCCATCCCCACGTCCTTTATAAGCCCTCCTAAAACCCCCTTATCAAATTGTAAGCGGAAGTTAACGGTATTTGTAGGTGACTAAAAGCGAATTCGAAGGAAAAAATTAGGCTTTCCATGTCCACTGAGTCACGATGTTGGCTTAAACTCTTTTTTTGGGGGGGGGGGGGGAGGGTGGGGGCATCCGGCTTAAACAAGCCTGGGCATACTGGCCTTATAACCAATGCAAATTCTAAACTTCCCTTTTTCATTGGACGAAGTAAACACGTGATTGTGCTAGAGTCAAGCATATTTCGGTAATTTATACGTGCCGCATGTTTCGTGCCGACTGCAAGATCAGACCTTTGTTGCTACTTTAATTTGTTGGCGAGCTCACGTTATCTCTACAGGCGCTAAAATGATCATTTTAATACTTATTCTAGGAATTGAAGATAAGACGGTAAGCCTATCCAGCAAAAAATTGGCGTGTTATAGTCTATCATCCTCTGCGTGAATAGTTAGGTAAAGATCGCACACGCCCAGTGCTATTCACACGTTTAACTTTAAGAGCTCTGAATAGTTGTCATATTCAAATAATTTGAAGAAATTTAGTTTCATATGTATTTTTCCGAACAGTTTTCACCTCTAGCTGAAAATGTGATGACTGGAGGGAAGGGAAAACTCAAACTTGGTTTGCGAATATACACTATTCAGGTCGATCACCGCCAGAAACCATACAACGTGGCAGTTTACGATTCCGTTCGGCTCCAATGAGCAGACACTGTGGAACGCCGTTTGACGTATTTAGGATATTTTTAAAAATAACCCACCATCGAGCAGAAAGCATAATAACTTTAAGCTTTCACAAAAGAATCCGTGTTCTGCAGTGGTAATCAAAAAAGCCTGGTACACGAGTATCATGTCATCTGTGTCATAACACAGTACGGAATCACTATTTTTATTAATTAGTTTTTATTAATTGTTTTCTTTTTATAACAATCCGGTCAATCTAGCAGCTTAGCCGGTTTCGCTTTCCTCTGCAATTGGTCATCCAAAAAATCTCAATTACCATTCCTTTTCACTAACAAACGTGCTCTATGGTAGAAGAATATAGAATAAGTTATTGTTTCTCACCACCATTATGATTGCAAGCGATAATTGGTTACATCTTTTTAAAAATGACTTTAAGTTAAGACAGATTTACAGCGGTCGGAAATTCTTGCGTTTGGGAATAGGATTTCATTAATCTATTTGCGTAAATGTTTTTATTGTTGATAATATATCTCCACCACCGCTACTCAGCTACTCATATCAAAGGTTGTTTTGACCGCGCACTCTTTTCTTTTCAGACGCACACAAATGGGGTTATTGTCAGCTCAAACCGTGCTGCGAAACCCCCGGGGGGGGGGGGGGTACTGCCATATATGGGCTATATAGGTATGTGCCGCTGTGAAGGGTATGGTTTTCAAGCAGTTTACTCTGGGATAGGGTATATAAATCAGAGCGTTTGGGTCTAGAATAGGGTATCATTTTTCAGGAAACTGATCAGTTGGTTGAAGATTTTATCTAGACTAGGGAAACAGCTACTCTGGGATAGGGAGATTTGGGGAGTTTACTCTAGTATAGGGTAGCAAAATTCAGCTGAACTAGCTCTGGTATAGGTTAAGGGTTCCAGGGTTCCAGCGGCACATCCCCACCCAGAAATTCTTAAAGTACCCCCCCCCGGGTGCGAAACAAGAACATTAGGATTATTAACATAAACAACTTTCAAGCGTCTTAATTAAGATCGTCTTTACCAACCCGTCACTTTTATCTGACGGATTTAAAGGGTTAAAAGCACTATCATCGAGCTTTAATTAAGGGTGGTTGACGGACATCTACGAATAACCTTGCTCCTACCTGACGCTAACTTTAACACCCATACTATCAACAACGAATTATCCAATGCGGAATTAAACCGTGCAACTCAGCCCTTTTGTCAAGGAAAACGCAAACCATTCAATACGGAAGGACTAGAATCTGGGAAATGAAAAAAGATAAATATACAAAAACCCTTGCCAAGAATCAGGTCTGTGAAATATTTCAAATGCGAGATATTGGGAAAAACGGTTTACCTAAATGTATAAAGCTTTGTATGGAAACGCCATGTTGGTGTCCCGGGGGGGGGGGGGGTACTTGGGTATTTCTTGGGTGGGTATGTGCCGCCCGGGACTCCAAATTGGCATCCCGTTCTTAAAAATAATTCCCCTAAAATTGATACCCCGTTCTAGAAATGGGCTAATTTTTTATACCCCGTTCTAGAATTCGCCCTAAAACTGATAATTTGTTCTAGAAATGGGCCAATTTTTTATACTCCGTTCTAGAAAGTTTGTAAATTAAAATAGCCCTGGTTTTTAAAAAAGATATTTCCTTATTTGTTCGACTTATACATCAAATAAATGCTTCTTCATAATCAGCAACAATTTTAAGCAAAAGGTAAAGCCGTGATCCACAATTTTTTATACCCCGTACTAGAAAACGCCTCTGAAATGGATACCCCGTTCTAAATCAGGAGCTTCAAAATCACGACCCCGTTGGGCGGCACATACCCGCATAGGTAATGTATGGGAGTACTGCAAAATAGCCCTAAATCTAAAGATTAGTTGAACATGATTCTACCGTTTTAGTCGGCACCTGTTGTCTCGACCGGACACAATTTGAGCACGTGTTATTTTACACTGAGCGCCAACTTAGAAAGGTAGTGCAGAATCTTTCGTAGCCTGCAAGCAGGCTCACTCTGCCTTTTTATTACCAAAGTATTACCAAACTTGGTATCTACCTTTAACAGAAGCACGCTATTTACGGCACGCGTTAAAAAACGGGGAGTGGAAATCAAAGTACGCGGAAGCCTGGTAAAGTTTTAAATAATTTAATTCGAAGTCTGTGATTCTCTATATGAATATTATGATATGTTTTTGAATCAAGAGGCAGGATATTTTTGCTAAAGAAATCGCACTCCTTTTGACCTTATCAAACCAGGATATCAAAAGAATAAGACTACTCTGACAGCTCAAAAAGACATCACGAACCATAACGAGCGTCCAAATTAAAATTTATTGGCTAAGTTTCTCCCGGGCAAAAAAATAAATGTTCTACTGACAGAACTCCAAAATAAAAAATACCTCCTCCTACCTATTATTGCTTTATTATAATTGCAATCGAATATTGGCCTTCAAATTAGAATGCCTACTCAACTCACATTAAACAAATCAATTTTGGAGGGAGCTAATTATATTATGATAAATTATTTTATTGTCCACTACGTTCCTTTCAGACGCAAACAAATGGGTTATAGATCTTTTTGATATGAAAGTATTGCCAGATCCGAGAAACAGGATATTTTTAAAGACATTTGTGACGTATGCTTTTTATACTTCAAACTGACAAACTGTGTGTTTAAGGGAACTTTGTTCGTTTCTCTTTCAACACATTATTAATCCACGGAAAATATGAAAAAAATGTGGTTCATCTATGTTTAGTAAGTGGCCGGCCTTTTCATGAAGTGGACATGTTTCCCACATAGTAGTCTTTTGTGCTCTGAAAAAACATTTGTATATGGGGAGCACATTTTAACTCTGTTTGAATGATTGCTCTAACAAACCCCGCAGGTTAGTCCCGTTACAAAGGCATCATGTCATGCAAGAAGAATTCTTTTTTCACAGTTATTTCCTGAACATTGTCCTGAGGGTACAAGTTGATATTAATAGCTCTCAAATCTGTCTATTATGATGAAAGAATGTAAATATCTCGCCACAATATCATAAAGCTTTTAACTAAAGAAAAAATACAACAAGAAGTACTAATAAACTTGTCTTGAGAATAGATAGAGTATATTACTTGGCTACAGACATGTGTTAATGCGTGCTGTCTGTGTGGTGGTTAAAGCGATATCCGGATCGTCGTCATTTCAACTGCTTTAAAAATTTCGTTGTTTTCACATACACGTGATTACATTGAGCGTTTATCGCCTATTGCTCTTTTGCTTCAGTGATTTGGGATTATTTATATCTACTAGATGTACTACCATAAATTCGAATAAATTTCGGATAGGCCGAATGCCACCCAGGGTCTTAATAATATAACATACAGGTGCTAGGAGCATTTAACAAAGTCTAAATGCTCCTACAAGTACAGTCAACTCTCTTTAGTGCGGGGACCTTGACTTACTCTCCTCATTAGCGAGGGTCCGTAATAGCGGGATTTTACATTTAGTCAAACGTCTATAAAATATTTTGCTTGGGATTTAGATGCTTTCCGTGCAAGCCGAAAGGGAAGTGAACTTTTTTCGAAAGAAGTCGCTGAACATAGGTAGGTATCCCTTCTTGACAATAAAGGTTGACCGATTAATCTCAGCTAAAGATGTTTTCATTCTCGAAATTTTAGCTGCATAAATATTTAAGGCCTAAAAGTTTAGCACCCTGCCACATGCAACACGTGGCGTAAAGGCAGAAGTGCGTTGGTTTGGCTGTTTGGGTCCTTTGCTTCATGTCTCGCAAGCAGAAAAAAGGCCACAATAATAAGCATTTGATTCTTTTTCCTGTCTCGTGTGAAGCGTTTATCTGTTGCTACTGTTTTGTCGTTCATGATGGTTAAACCACGTCACTCGGAAGTGGATGGTTTTGAAAATATTTGAAATGCCTTCAAGCTATTTTGAGAGCACTCTACTTGAGGATCTAAATAAACTGTTGTCATTAAGAGTAGGGTTATGGGCTCCTGGCTAAAGCTTATACTTTACTATATTCGTATTTAAACGTTGTCATGATAGTAAACTGAAAAAATAAGCATTCGATTCTTTTTCCTGTCTTGTGTGAAGCGTTTATCTGTTGCTACTGTTTTGTCGTTCATGATGGTTAAACCACGTCACTCGGAAGTGGATGGTTTTGAAAATATTTGAAATGCCTTCAAGCTATTTTGAGAGCACTCTACTTGAGGATCTAAATAAACTGTTGTCATTAAGAGCAGGGTTATGGGCTCCTGGCTAGAGCTTATACTTTACTATATTCGTATTTGAACGTTGTCACGATAGTAAACTGAAAAACGCAGCTAGAATTTCGTTAATAGGGCCTTAAATCAAAACAAGAGACCAAAATACAAATCCTAATGCAGTTGTAAAAACGCGTAAGCTCAACGTTAGTTGAACTGTGGAATGTAACCATGCATAGTTTCCTTTTATCTTGCGTATTGGGTCTACTGAGTTTAAAGAAATCTCACTTTGAAAGGTCTTCATGATTATTTTTTACATCAAATCACAATCATATCGTTAATTTATGGAGCACTGAAGCAGTCATGTTTCGTTGTACGTTAACGAACGGAAGCTAAAAAAAAAAAAAAAAGAAAAGAGAAAGAGGGACTTTCCCCTAGATCCCATCTTCCTCATTTGTTGATGCCCTAGATCCCATCTTCCTCATTTGTTGATGCGGTTTAACTGTTGATAGTTCCAAAGTCCTAGGGACGAGATTGTTAACACACAAGTGTCTTGAATCGGGCGTGGTGTACGAGCTACTGTGAGTCTGATGCGAACAGTTTCGAATAACTGGCTAACGATAATATCGCTCAATGTACAAAGTGTGTTTTTTAATCGTGTTGGGCATTGGTGTACTGCCGAAGGTAGGTGAGAATTTGTCGGTAAGAATTTTGTGGGCCGAGTTGAACAGACTGCTGACAGCGGATGTTGAGTCGGGAACTGACCAAGGGACTGATGTGTTCGCTATATTAATTGAGGAGGTTTCGTTGAATTTAAGTTCTTTTTCGTATATTTTGTTATTTTTGGTTGGGGTAAGGAATATCGCTTGTTATACCGATTACTAGTCGTAGTCTGGAAATGCGTTTGTATATGGGATGCACATTTTAACTCTGTTTGAATGATTGCTCTAACAAACCCCGCAGATTAGTCCAGGTGCACAGGCATGTCAGAAAGAATTCGCATTTCCACAGTTGAATATTTCCTGAGCATTGTCCCGAGGGTACAGCATGATATAGCTCTCCTTAAAAATTTGTGCACTATGATAAAAGAATGTGGATATCGTGCCAAAATATCATAAAGCTTTTAACTAAAGAAAGAATACAACAGGAAATACTAATAAACTTGTCTCGAGAAAAGAATTGAAAATTTCTATGTTTTCACAAACACGTGATTATACTGTCGGGTGAACGTTTATCGCATATTACTCCTTTGCTTCAGTGATTTGGGTTTATTTAAAGATAGCAAAGCATTAACTATCGCATATTGCTCTGTTGCTTCAGTGACCCGGGTTTATTTAAAGATAGCAAAGCATTAACTATCTTTCAATAAACCCGGGTCACTGAAGCAACAGAGTAATATGCGATTAACACTCATCCGACAGTATAATCACGTGTTTGTAAAAACAAGGAAATCTTTAAATCAGTCAGGAAGTGACGACGATCCGGATTAAACGCTTTTAAGCCACCACACAGACAGCCGGTATCAATATACGTCTACAGCGAACACAGGTTGAAAAAAGGTGTTTCCGTTTCCGTTTTTGTAACGGTTATCTAACGGAAACCTGAATATCCGCGGACGGAATTGTAACGGGGAACACGTGTATCCGTCATGTTTCAGTTTCTGCGGACACGCTTAAACGCATCCCTTATACTCGCGTTTCCGTCAGGTTTACTCTTGCGGAAACGCTAACTGCCGTCATGTTTCCGCAGCTCGTAAATTCAGAGGATACTCAATTATCCGTTGAGTTTCCGGAACAATGAATGCGAAAACTCAGTTTGACCGGTTTACTTTCTGCAGCCTTCATGTTTCCACAGATTCCGCTTTCGGTGGATTATTCACTGGATTTCCTAAATGTGTTAACTTTCCTTAACCACCCAGTTTCGAATCATATGTTCATTCTATCCGGTATATAAAAAAGTGGACGTTTGTGAGACAACCCTGGACCGTTTCATGCATCCACAATGACCCATTTTCGCTGATACACACAAATCAAGCTGAGTCATATTTAGGTGCATTTTTGGTATTAAAGTTTTTATTAAAATAATTCTATCTCCATTTTCATATAATATGTACATATGTATATTAAATATTTTCACAATAAAAAGAGACTCCTTACAATGTATTCCTATTTTCTATATCCAAAACTGTAACTTTTCAATTTCAATAGGCCACTTCCGAGTTCCAAAAACCCTCACTTTCAAAATGAGGCGAGGTGCGCAACCTTTCTTGTGAAATGAGTTTTATTTGCACGAGAATGAAAAATGATTTCCATATCAAAGGCTGAGCACTTAACCTCGTTTTGAAACAGAGGCCCTGGGAACTCGGAAATGGCCTATTAAATAATCCTTTTAGAATTGACAAAATTCAAAATTTTTTCCTTGAAATGATTAGATTAACATAATAATTATACAGTCTAACCTCTTCTTATGGACACTTCTATACGACGGACAGTTCGTTTGGTCCCAGAAAAGCCAAAAATCATGCAATCCCTACCTCTGTAATATAGACACCTCTATAAAGCGGACACTTGGTTCTGTCCCTTTGGTGTCCGTATTAAAGAGGTTTGACATTATTATAAGTAACGTGCATTTCCATTCCAAAATAACTCAAAGAAGTAGTTCACGGCAAAATTATTACATAATTTAATAAGAAAAATAATATTATTACAAATGAAAGTCTTACTTAGTTACATGTAAGACTGCATAAAATCCCATTAGGAAATCTAAACTGCTGCCTTAATTCTTATTAGCAAGTACCAGTACTTGGTGGATCATCCCCAAAAATTATTGTTAAAGCCTACACAAACTGATGAGAGGCCATTATTGGGGAGTATCAGGCTGATGCTACAACGACGATAGTGATGCAAACAAAACTAGCCATAGGCTTTATATACAAATGTATAAGCCAACATCTCTACACATGTATCTCACTTATTGTCGCCACTCTGCTGTAAGTGCATGGCTACAACTTGGACCTGGCTGTGGCATACAAAGTAGTCTACGAGAATTTGCCTACATCTGAGTTTGAATAGTAATGACAAACCGCACACTTTTAACAAGCGACTCGCTTTCACAATGCATCTATCTTACACCCCCTGTTTTATAGTTTTAGGATAATCCACTGACTGTCCTGTAATTTCAGCAATTTTAATGAACACAGTCGAGTAAAGATTGACTTTTAGAATAAAACTCTTATCACCTTTCCAATTACCCTCCCACGCAGGCGTTTTTAGGGGAGCTCGTATTTCTTCCCTCCCCACAAACGCCTGCTCAACGGAAAACAACATTCCTTTCTCATTGTTTTATTTGCGTGGTAAGTGACCAATCAACAATTGTGCAATAAAGTGTTGACAGGCTAAACACGAGTGAACGTGACCCTAGAGTTACCGTTTTCCTTCTTTTCTTTCCTTCACTAAGGTTATGCAGTGCACGGAGTATTCTGAATTTTGACTAAATCTTATTTTTGCCGCTCTGAATCTAACATTTATTGCAGGTCAGAAAGCTTTCCCAGTGTTTAATGCAGATCGAGTAATTATCAGATTACCTTGCGGTCAAGGTCAACTTTCCAGAATTTGGAAAGTACAATGTGATTGGCTAAGCTTGGGAAAGGAATGTTGTCTTCAGTTGAGCAGGCGTTTGTGGGGAGGGAAGAAATACGAGCTCACCTAAAAACGACTGCGTGGGAGGCTACTTTCCAATAAGATTGTGCAATTTAGTTAGAGTTGATCATCACAGGATCATCCTGAGTAAAGGCACAATAATACATTAGGGACTTTAAGCAAATTGCTACAGTGACCTCTACTATGGTGGTCGTGATTACAGTCCTGAAGAGAGTATGTTACTGTTGCCCGTCAAATTTCAACTTTATGCAAGTGGCACCCAAAAGTCACTACAGGGCTTTTCGCTCATTTGGTTTCGTTGTTAGTAAAACGCAGGGAAGACTGAATTATTGCCCAGTGAACTAGAAGTGTCAAATACCTTCTTGATTAAGAGAAAAAAAATGCTAGGTTTTAAACCAGTGAAAAATAGGGGAAAAGTAGAATTTTATACTCATGTGCAAGCCATCACATTTTGTGCTTCGGCTAAAGCTCATTATTTTTCTGGACATCACGCACACGGCGTCATTTTCGGACTTATTACTCCCAGTTGCCATAGTAGCGATCACTGTAGCAATTTGTTACTTTGATATTATTGGCATCCTGCCCATGAAGGGCAGTTAGTTGGTACTGGTCTGTCTGACAAGTATTTATCAACCTCTCTGGTTATTTTCCCGGCTGTTCTTTCTTTGCCTCTTTGACATGCAAGCCTCACAAAAGGCGTCAAGAACAGCATTGATGTTTCTTAGCTTTGACCTCTCTGAGCATAGTGGCCTGATGTACCTGGGTTGTGGATCATTGGCCCTCTCTTCATTGTCTTCACTCTCCTCCAAAGACATAAATTGGATAGCATTGTGTAGGTCTAATAAAGCCTTTATTTTGGCTTTGTCATCTGGAGAAAGTTGTGCCTTGTCCAACACCTCTGTGTGATTCGTCAATTTCTGAACACCAAAAAAACTTATTTAGTCACAGTGGCATGACTACTATGATAAACATTTAATTAACATTTACGTTCTTCAGTAACAGTTTAGTCTGGTAAAATAGTCACCCTAACTATTTTGAATCTTTAGATTTGGTTCTTGCTCTTTACTCTGAGCAATTTACACTACAATCAAACCTTGCATATAAATGGAAAGGACACTGTTAACATTAAAAATGTCAAAGGGGGTAGGGTGTGGCCCTAGTGCATTCTATAACAATCATTAATTATGTATGCATAATACAAACATGCAAAACATGTGTTGTGTTCTTAAAAAAATGAAAGAGCCTTGTGCCCTTAACCTGAAAGATCCAGGTACCCAGGATGAATGTGTTTGAACAAACTAAGACTTCCTTGTCGCCCACGAGCAACAGTAATGCAACAGGGGCCACCAGGCACTGCCAAAGCACAGCTCTGTTGCAGGACAGGCTAAATAAATCACTAAGTGGATGACTTAAACTACACAGTAAAAATATTTGCACTGCAAGCATTAACAAAATAATGTACATGTATTTTACCTACCTTTTTAGCTCTCAAATTGGAATCTTGTCTGAACTCTGTGTTCTTCAAGTTTTCCATTTTACTGCCTTACCACATCTGCACGGGTACTTCTCTGACTCCAGTGCTGAAAAATGGCGCCTAGCAAAAGGAAAGCATGTTAAATGTGCAGGTCTGTAGAAAAGGAATTAAGAGTACTTCTTGGTGTTGCTAAAAGTATTGTGGTTTGCTCCTGTTTTTGGTGTGGGTATTATTTAGTGGCTTTTCCATCTTTTGTATTTATGTCATTAGGGGATTACACTTGTCGGCAACACCAAGAAACTACAGTGGAACCCCGTTAACATGGTCATCAATGGGCCAAAAAAGTTTTGCCGTATTAATGGGGTGACGGTATTAATGAGGGTTTGTTTACAAGAAAATGTATGGTGGTTTTTGCCAGGCGGCCAAAAAAAGTGGCTGTAATAACAAGGTGACTGTATTACCGAGGTGGCTGTAAGGCGGGGTTTCACTGTAAGAAATTCAAGAAACTTAAAAAAGTGTACAACTTACCTTTTATCTCTGTTTTGGGCCATTTCTTTTACCCAAAATTCCCCCTCACTTCATTAACCAAAATACCCTCAATGTTTTTGTTCTCCACATCAGTATACCTCAAAGAAATAAAGACAAAAAAAAATGTCAAATATTTATATCAAAATAATAATACATGTATTACATGTATCGTAACAGCCTCGTTCTAAAAAAACTAGAGAGCTTAAAATCAGGCAGTTTTCTGGTAGTGCATTACAATGAAAAATATTTAAAAAAATGACGGTTGCTTTTATCATCGAATAAAGCCGTTATCCAAGTGCTTGAGGCACAAAACAAAATTAAAGTGTAACAATATAAAAAAACTGTGTAATCATCAAGTTGATCTCCTTGTGGCATTTGTAAAAATTGAAAGTATCATTAACACAAGCCCCATTTTGTCCACTCAAAGAAGGATAAATAGAATAATTCCAACTTCCCACTTAAAGATGGGCACCTTACTTGAGTCAGTGAAGGTTGCTTTGTCATCGAATAAAGCTTTTATCCTTGTTTTCAAAGCTTAACAACAAATTGAAGTGTAAAGAAATAATTATTATATTCCTGACTAGTATTCTTGTTTATCTCCTGGTGACTGTTGCAACATTTGAAATATCATTGACACAAGCACTACTTTGTCCACTCAAAGATGGATAAATAGAATTGCAACTTCCCACTCAAAGATGGGCGTCTTACTTGTGTCAATGAAGGTTGCTTTGTCATCGAATAAAGCTGTTATCCTTGTGTTCGAAGCTTAACAACAAATTGAAGTGTAAGGAAATTATATTCCTGAATGATATTCTTGTCTATCTCCTGGTGACTGTTGCAACATTTGAAATATCATTGACACAAGCACTACTTTGTCCACTCAAAGATGGATAAATAGAATTGCAACTTCCCACTCAAAGATGGGCGTCTTACTTGTGTCAATGAAGGTTGCTTTGTCATCGAATAAAGCTGTTATCCTTGTGTTCGAAGCTTAACAACAAATTGAAGTGTAAGGAAATTATATTCCTGAATGATATTCTTGTCTATCTCCTAGTGACTGTTGCAACATTTGAAATATCATTGACACAAGCACTACTTTGTCCACTCAAAGATGGATAAATAGAATTGCAACTTCCCACTCAAAGATGGGCGTCTTACTTGTGTCAATGAAGGTTGCTTTGTCACCGAATAAAGCTGTTATCCTTGTGTTCGAAGCTTAACGACAAATTGAAGTGTAAGGAAATTATATTTCTGAAAAATCTTCTTGTTGCAACATTTGAAATATCATTGACACAAGCACTACTTTGTCCACTCAAAGATGGATAAATAGAATTGCAACTTCCCACTCAAAGATGGGCGTCTTACTTGTGTCAATGAAGGTTGCTTTGTCACCGAATAAAGCTGTTATCCTTGTGTTCGAAGCTTAACGACAAATTGAAGTGTAAGGAAATTATATTTCTGAAAAATCTTCTTGTTGCAACATTTGAAACATCATTGACGCAAGCACCACTTTGTCCACTCAAAGATGGATAAATAGAATTGCAACTTCGCACTCAAAGATGGGCGTCTTACTTGTGTCAATGAAGGTTGCTTTGTCATCGAATAAAGCTGTTATCCTTGTGTTCGAAGCTTAACAACAAATTGAAGTGTAAGGAAATTATATTCCTGAATAATATTCTTGTTTATCTCCTGGTGACTGTTGCAACATTTGAAACATCATTGACACAAGCACTACTTTGTCCACTCAAAGATGGATAAATAGAATTGCAACTTCCCACTCAAAGATGGGCGTCTTGCTTGTGTCAATGAAGGTTGCTTTGTCACCGAATAAAGCTGTTATCCTTGTGTTCGAAGCTTAACGACAAATTGACGTGTAAGGAAATTATATTTCTGAAAAATCTTCTTGTTGCAACATTTGAAATATCATTGACACAAGCACTACTTTGTCCACTCAAAGATGGATAAATAGAATTGCAACTTCCCACTCAAAGATGGGCGTCTTACTTGTGTCAATGAAGGTTGCTTGGTCATCGAATAAAGCTGTTATCCTTGTGTTCGAAGCTTAACAACAAATTGAAGTGTAAGGAATTTATATTCCTGAATGATATTCTTGTCTATCTCCTGGTGACTGTTGCAACATTTGAAATATCATTGACACAAGCACTACTTTGTCCACTCAAAGATGGATAAATAGAATTGCAACTTCCCACTCAAAGATGGGCGTCTTACTTGTGTCAATGAAGGTTGCTTTGTCATCAAATAAAGCTGTTATCCTTGTGTTCGAAGCTTAACGACAAATTGAAGTGTAAGGAAATGATATCCCTCTACAATCTTGTGACTTTTAGAACCTTTCTGCACCATCATATTAAACTTGTTATTGTGCATGTACACAAAGAGAAAAGGTTCCTTTTAACACTACAAGTCTCGTAACAAGCACTACATTTATTTCAATTTTGAACAATTCCCATTGGTAGTAAGGAAATGCACGTTGTCTGCAAAAAATTAATATGAACATTAAATATTATTTTTGTACAGGTTTATCCTTGTGATAAACATCTACAGTCTCAGAAATTGGAGTGGAAATGTTTTGTACATTTCAGTGTCAAGGAATTTTTATATAATATTTTTCTGTCATTGCTATTGGATTCCGTACTCCGTTCCGTGATTCCGTTTCCTCATTCCAGATTAAGTATTATTTTTACGGCTGCCATCTTCGCCATTAAAATGTGCATGCAGCAACTATGTCTTTATTGTAAAAGAAATCAGACAAAGACGTGCTTTACAGGCATATGCTATCAAAGAAACTACAGGCAACATACAAAGGTCAGATCTGTACGAAGCAACTCGCTGTCGCATGAAGCTCACATGTGAAACGATTTTTATGATCGACATCGATGAAATGCTCCCAAAGCTATTACATAGACTTAAATATGCCTCTATATATTTAAACAAGATTCAGAATGTACTTACGAAACAACAAGGATCCACAGTTTAAAATAAGCGTTCTTTCTTCTCAATGATGGTTGAAACACTCAGGGTGCATTCGAGTCGCGAAGAGTGAACACTGAACTCCTTCATCACCGCTTCCATGGGATTTGGCGTTTCGTTTAAATAGTTTTTCGAAGTATTATTTCTCCCTGCAGTCTATCTCCGCAATCTATCACACTCTCCTCGCTTATCTTGACAAAAAAATGGTCCTGCATGAACAAACCACCAAAATGGAAGGCGAACCGACAGCGAAGAATGTTCAAAAGGGCGCGCGATTCAAAATCCAACGTGAAAACGAGGCACGCATGCTCGTAACACTCGCGCCCCCAGAGCGAGGCAAAATGCGTGCAAGCGTTATAATTTATTTGGCTGTTTCTAAATTGTTTCAAATTACTCGTCAATGTTTGGAGCGCTAGTAATTTTAATGACACATCTTTGAATCTCTGAAAAAAGGAAGACAGAGAGAATCATCTATCACTTTTCCAGTATTTACGGCGTGTAGTTTAGCGCAGGCGATTATCTCTGTTCTTTCGGATATTTTAGGTCAATGCAATGATTCCTCATCTTGCCTGAAGCGTAATCAGTACAGTTAAAACAAATTTTATTATATGAAAAATATTAAAAATAGTGCTGTTGCCGAGAAATCCTTGGCAGCACATCGCCTACTTAAAATTAAATCAACCGAAGATAAAAGCTACCAAATTTCCGCAGAAAATTGTCTGCGGAAACGCGACTGATACGGCCTTGTACATTTCAGCCAACGGAAACGCTGCGGAAACGCTGCGGAAACGCGAAACGCGACCTGATTTTGCTCTTACGTGTTTCCGCCCTCCGGAAATGTGACGGAAACTTGAACCATCAGATTTCCGCAAGATTTCCGAAATACGGAAACGCCTTATTTCACCCTGTGGAAGAGATATATTGTATCTCTGACTTCAACATATAATGTATTTTTCTTCACCTTATGACCACTCATTTCTCTTAATAAATACATCCATTTAAGTTTTTACCCCTCTAAAGGTTATAACAAAAAGGACTAGTTCACTAAAAGACTAAGCCTTTGCTGAGGACATCTGAAAGGACAGAAAACGCATTAACCATGAACGAAATTCAAGCTTATTTGTACTACCATAAATTTCGGATGGGCGAATGCCGCCCAGGGCCTTAAAAATATGACATACAGGTACTGGAGCTTTAAACAAAATCTAAATGCTCTTACAAGTAATCTTCAATAAATATAAAAATAAAAATGTCATAATGATCGAGTACCGTAAATGACTAAGTAAGCGCCGCTCGCGAATCAGCGCCGCGCTGCTAATTTAGGTATTTACAAATTAACGCCTCATCGTTTGCTCTTGATATCGCTTGAGAAGTAAGATCTCGATCATTTCGTGAGTTGACTCATCCCCAGTCGTCTTTCTCTATCACTCTTTAGTGGCGCGAGGGGTGCGATAGGAAGGAGGAAAGCGAGAGTCTTCCTCCCCTTTCCTTTTCCATCGCCTCCCCCCCCCCCCCCCCGCCCCCGCCGCCCGCGTTACGCGAAGACGACTGGGGACGAGTCCGGTTGTACACCTTTTTTTTTTTTTTTTTTTTATAACAGTTTTGGCTAAAGTCATGTTTTGGGCGAAATATTGAAGGGAAAGAATACATACAACTAGAAAGTTCGTTGCAATGAACGGTCTATTTTTCCAAGTCATGTAATTATCGAGCGTACCTAGACTGCTGCATGAACATATTTTGAGACGACGGCATGCCAACATCTAAATCTCGATCACGAATTATTGATTAATCTGATCGAGGGACTGATAAAACTAACAATTACACATACTTGAGGTGGAGCGGATGACGTGGCAGCAGATGCAGAAGAAGACGAAGAACCATTCAAGCTCTGCTAACCGAAAACATGAGCAAAGTGCAGAGTTATTTAGAAGCTCAGAAATCTGACTTTTAAGCTCAAAGATAAAATGAGGGCCATTAGCTTGCCTGATTTAGATCAGCGTTGAGGGCCTCAGATAGTCATATAGCTTTCGAAGTGGCAGATGACAGTCCGCATGCAAGATCGTCTGCCATTGTTGAAAACAAGAATGACCTTCCCGCCGACTTTCCCGCCAAATTTTTAACAGAGTACGAGCCCGCAGTAACAATTGCACATTTGCGATTCATAAATTGCAGAGTCAGACATCTTGATCGTACAATTTATAAATTGCAAAGCCCAACATCTTGCGATGTATAAATTGCTAAGTCAGAGACATATTGCGATTTATAAATTGCAAATTCAGCCATCTTGGGATATATAAATCACAAAGTAAAGTATCATGCGATTTATAAATTGCAAAGTTAGAAATCGTGCAATTTATAAATCGGAAAGTTAGATATCTGTGATTAACATATCGCAAATGTCTAGAAAGCCTTATTTACAAATCGCAAGACAACTCTTATGCTATTTGTTAAATAGACATCAGATATAAGCCTGGGCCACTTTCCTCGTAAGTATTAAATGAAAAATTGGGAAATTCAAGGAGAAATCGAAAAGGGAATTTCCCTAAAATTCGTTTTCCTGAACATAATTCCGGAAGTCACGCAATAGCGACGTAATCCGAAATACATCCATGCAAGCGTTTCGTGATAAATATAGTAGGAGTAACCTTTATTTGGCGAGATCGTTTGATAGAAACGGGTGCAACGTTTGTATGGCAATATGGTGTCAGTATTCTCCACAGCTATCAAAATGGTCATTTTAATCTTTATTCTCAGAATTGAAGCCCAGGTGGTAAGTTTATGTGCTTAACATTATTTTTCATGCATAATCTATAGCGTTGACGCATATATTCGGGTATCCTTTTGTCTCGATCGCACGTCATAGCACGTGTTATTTTTCGGTAAGCGGCAACCCCAGAAAGAACTGTAATGTGGACTTTTTCTTAGCCTGGGAGCAGGCTTATTCTGGGCTTTTATTTTTATATGGTCTTCAAATAAGAAGAAGTACAAGGAAACTGACTCAAACACAATGTTCCGATTTAGAGCTTACCTAAGACGGAATTTTATTCAATTACCGTGCGCGTTTACACGCTTAACGGAACTTATTATCATTAAGACATTCATAAATATTTGGCATTTGTTTCAACCTTTCATTGTATGAAGAAATATCCTGCCATTGATACGGAAAGTAGAATGAGGTTTGCAGTTTCACAAAAAGATATCAGTCTAAATCGATATCTATACTTGGGGCTTTCAAGTCACTTGAAAAAAAAAAAGTCTCTCATAATGACATGACAAGTTATTGTCACCAACACATAGCATGCGATTATGGGAGGGGGGGGGGGGACTCAAGGTCCACTCTCCTCTTTCTTGACAGCAGCTGTTTATTTATTTTGTGTTGTGTTTGTGTTTGTTTCTTTTCCTTTTCATTTTTACAAAAAGTTTGAAGAGCTTACCCCGATCTACATCTTGTGTTACGGACATAAAAATGCCGGTCTCGAGTCCGCTTTTGTCCGTAAGCTACAGTATTGTTCTTTCTCTTCCTTTTTTTTTTTTTTTTTTTTTTTTTTTTTTTTTCTCTTCTTTGTTTCATTGGGTCCAAAAGAGAAGAGAAAAACGAGTAGTGTCTTATCTTAACAACTGCCATCAATCACGGCTCTTTGAAGGTGGCGCACGAATAATTATATGGTGGTCGTGGGTTCATTCGACTGGGCAGCAGGTTAAACTGCTTACACGTCATCGCAAAGGGTAGTATGCTGTCCGTGATATTAGAGACTTCTAGATGCGTTTGCAAAAACAACTAAAACTATTTCTGAGCTATTTTCTGCAAGTTTCTATCGTGAGAGGATCCGTTGTTACTCCATGGCTTTCTTCTCGGAAAATGTTTTTTTTCAGTAACAAGAGCTAAAAAAAGATATGCCAAGTCGGCAAAACAAAAACTGGAGCACTTGAAAACGTCAATCATGTCACCGCCAATTCAATTCTAGAACAATGCAGAACTTTTAAGAAGTTAGCCTTTTTGCGCAGGCTCTACCAGTGAGAGCTTAAAATCAAAACTGTCCGTCACACTCGGTCACCTGCCAGTCGATAGGAACTGCCGATAGCTTCTTCTGTCATTTTAAAACACTTCGAAAAATGTCACTGTTAACCGTGTGTCTACTCGTCCAGTCAGTAATGTGTTACACACGCACTCACAGTATCAGTCAACTTCTGCAAGGAATGGGCAAACTTAGAGCTTAGAGGAATTGCTCTCACAGAAGTTAAAAGTCAGTAAATTTTAGAGTCTTTAACACGTAATAATATGTTTTAATCGCGAGATTGAAACATGTTATAACGTGGTTTAAGGCTTTTTAGCGCCCCATCCGGCGATCGCGACCTCACCTCACTCCTCTGGAAGAAGATAAAATAAGAAAATTAGTGGGTCTCTAATTACCTGAATGGTAATATTTTCCTATAAAGCGTCAATAATCGCTGAAGTAAGTGAAAGTTTTTCTGAAGTATTACCTATAAACTTGGTATCTACTTTTAACAGAAGCATGCTATAACGGCACGCGTTAAAAAACGGGGAGTGAAAATCAATGAACGCGGAAGCCTGTAAAGTTTTAAATGATTTAATTTGAAGTTTTTAACTCTCTATATTAATATTATGATATAATAAAACTCAATTGATAGTTTATGACTCAAGAGGCAGGATATTTTTGCTGAAGAAATCGCACTCCTTTAGGCGGAAAAAACGATACACCCAAGTTGACCAAAAGACATCAGGCGTAACCACTGAGCGTCAAATTCAAGATTTATTGGCCAATTTTCTCTCGGGCAAACAAAATAAATATTCTACTTCACTAAACGCCAAAATAAAAAATAAAAACCCGCTCCTCCTATTATTGCTTAATCACAGTTTCACGTGAATATTGCATGGTCTTCAAATGATTTCATTTGAGTAATTTATCGCAGGAAGCCGGATATATTAGCCATTTGAATGCCCACTCACCTTTGAACAATTTGTTTTGCGGAGAGCTCATTAGCGCCTAAAATATATTATGATAAGTTACTTTTACTGTCCACTAGTTTCCTTTCAGACGCAAACAAATCGGGTTAAGGATCTTTTTGATAACATGAAAATATTGCCAGGTCATGCAACAGGATAGGCGTTTCCTTCAGATAAAGCCGTTTTGTAGCCTTGTATGTTTCTTTTGATGAATCCATACTTCAAACTAACAACTGCCTCTTAAAAAAATACTATTGTTTGCTTAATCCACGGAAAATTTGAAAAAAATGTGGTTCATCGATATTGGTTATCGGCCTAAGTAACCGGCCTTCTCATGAAGTCGACATCTTTCCAATTAGTCTTTATCAATCTGAAAAACCATTTGTATATGGCGAGTTCATTTTTTTTTAATCTGTTTGAATGATTGCATTAAAGAAATCCTGTAGGGCCAGTTGCGTTGGGGTACAGGCATGTGAGGAATTCGTATTTCCACAGTTTTTTTCCTGAGGGTGCAGGCTGAATCATATTGAAAGCTGCCATTATATTTTATGATAGAGGAAAGTGAATATCGCGCCGTGCTACAATATCATAAAGCTATTAAGAAAGAATACAACAAAAGGTTTTAACAATAAACTTATCTCGAGAATAGATAAATTAAAAATGTTTTATTTTAATACTTTGCTATTTATAAAAATAGACCCCTATCACTGGAGTATTAAAGAGTAATATGCCGATGAACGCTCAGTATAATCACGTGTTTGTGAAAACAAGGAAATTTAATTAAGCAGTTGAAATGGCGATGATGATATCGCTTCAATCAGCTCTTATATCATTTATGTACGCTACCAAACAGGTCAAGTAGAGTCGAGGTCAATACCACACAGACCGCACGCGTCGATATACGTCCGTAACAAAGAAATATATTGCATGTGCTTCAAAATGTAGCGTATTTTTCTTCACTCATTGCTCGTAATAAATACATTTGTTTTAGTTTTTACTGCTCTAGAGGCTAGGTGGATAATTCAGTAATGCGAAAAACCACTAAGCCTCTGCTGAAGGCAGAAAACTCAGTAACTATGAACACAATTCAAGCCTATTTGTACTACCATAGATTTCTGATAGGTGTATGCCGCCCAAGGTCTTAATAATATAACATACAGGTGCTAGGAGCAATTAACAAAGTCTAAATGCTCTTACAATGCAAGTAATCATTAATAAATATGAAAATAAAAATATCATAATGATCGAGTACAACTTGTCCTGATCCCGCATTTCTGCTCTTTTTCACGAAAATCCCGCATCCCGCACTTTTTTTCATCACTTTCCCGAATCCCGTTTTTGTTTCCATTAGGTAAAAAAGACCAATTGCTGCAAAAGCCAAAAATATTAATTAACCCGTAGATTGGCCCTTTTGATTCGTTTGATATTTTGACACAGCTTTTCATACCCCCGTCAGATGACGAAGCGGTTGATTCACATTTGCCGATTTCTCATTTTACGATTTACCGAATTCCTGATAGACAGGGGGAAAAAAAACAGTCTCACGTCCCGTGCCCAAATTTTGGTGAATCCGGCTTCCTGGGTAGCAGTCAGATCTCGTTTTCTCTCAATATGATTTGCGTTTTCCCGAATCCCTCAACATATTTTGGCCAAATCCCGGATCAGAAAACAGATCAACTGAATGAATACAATGCAAAAATACATGAATGAATGTGTCCAGGGGCCAGTTTACTAAAATTTTTACAAGAGTGTAATTTACAAGTGTACCTATTATAAATTTTGGAATTTTTCAAAAACTCCTCAATAACTCATAAAGAAAAAACAAAAGAAATTAATGCGGTTTAATAAGTGTCTTTATATGGGATGAAGACATGGCTAAATTTTACGTCCAATTTTTTAGAGCAAAATAACCCTAAATCTAAATATTAGTGCAAGAATGAGTTGATCTATATCAGAGATTATGAAGCCGTTCGTCTCGAGTTTTTAAACCTGATAGTACACTCCTGCAACGTTTTTAAACAGTACGAAAACAATAGCCACACTTGTAAAATGCACTTGTAAAAGTCTTATCAAACTGGCCCCAGGGGTCAGAAAGCCAGTGGCTCGTCCCTACATATAAGACACAACGATAATGTATAGAGGACTAGGCAAAGTCGGCTACCGCCCCTTGCTCAATGACGCGATCAGTTGACGGAATTGGGCTTGATTAAAGTCACGGCCACCATAATCTTAAAGGCCCATTAGTAAATAAAATTTCCCTGCCTTTTTGGGGGTTCACTTTGAACACAGCTGGTTACACTTGCAAAAAGTCAACATAACGGTTAGGCTCGATTACCACTGTTCGGGAAATAAGCCCGCGCTCTTCCCCCCAAAAAAACGGCCGTCTGTTCTTTTGGAGGACCGAGAGAGCGGCAAAAATCAAGCCTACATAACGGTAGACCATGTTAGAGAGAACAAAAAAATCATTCATTTTCTCTTTAAAGGTCTTCTTGGTAGGTGAATTGGCCCATACAAACTGAATCAAATCTTACTTTGTCCAATTTCGTTTCGCATTCTTTTCTTTTCCAGTTGGCTACTACGTCAACTAGCTGTCCGTCCGCCGATCAGTATTGGAATGGTACGTCATGTACCTCTTGCACCAAGTGTGGGCCAGGGTACGGAGTGAAAACCAAATGTAGCGAAAAGCAAGACACAGAGTGTCAAGAATGTTGGCCTGGTTACGATTGGTCGAATAACACGAGCATGGAACCGTGTATTTAGTAAGTTAAGTTGCACGCAGTAACTGCGATTTTGGTTTATTTTCGAAAAATAAGAGTTAATAAAATTAATAGACCTCTTTATCTTTTATGTTTTAAAGGCCTTAGGGGAATTCCCTCTTTGACTTTTCACAAATCAATGAATGAAATAGTCTTCTAGATTAGCATCACATGACCTACACTGGGAAAACAAAACATACAAGCTAAAAAGGTGCACTGGTAGGTTCGTAATTGAACGCTGTCTCAAAATCAACGTTGCGAACAAAAACGATGGGTGAACATTAACCTTCGAGAAAGATTACCAGAATCATGCGCCATCACAATCATGTGTTCGACACAACAGTGGCCCAGTCCGCGGCTCAGCCACAAACTGGCCAATAAAACAAACCTCATAAAAAGCATCCCTCTCTCTCTCTCTCTCTCTCTCCTTTCCCACACCCTTCTTTAGCCCCTCCCCATCCCCCTCCACGCCCCCTCCACACAAACACAGTCTGAAAATGCCCATTACATTTGTAAGAAATAATAACAAATTTCTTTTCTCGCACGACAGCTGTATAAATGAAGTCTCGGAATGCCTGGAAGGAAACTTCAAGATTATTCGCAACTGCACGACAACTTCCCCGACAAAGTGCAAAGGCTGTGCGGAGGGGCATTACTTCGATCCAGGCTACGGAGAACATGGAGGATGTGTTCCTTGTTCACAGCCATGCGACGGTATTTTTCAAAAAGAGACAAGGAAATGCGAAACTGCGCATGATCGTTTATGCACCGCACGGGATCCAACTGAACTTTTGGGAAAAAGTAAGCCTATTAAAAACGGACCTAGAGCTCTCAAGATGCCACCTCAGGCCATTTCCTATATTAATTTATTTGTTTATTTATTTCCTATTGATGTCAATTATGAAAACTTACTCCTTAGTTTTGGTTCAACTTATTTGTTTAGGATAATTCATAAAGGGTTCTCAATTTATTACTGTAAAGGTAAGGGTTCAGGGTACATTACTCGCTTCAGTTCTCGTCTTCTGATTTATAGAAAAATCCTATGGGGAGCTTCATAGGCGAGCGCTGTTGAGTCGGGCAAAGAAGTCACCATTTTTTCCTAAAAGACACATAATCGCTTTTTCTTCATATAAGCAAAGCCTAAGGACAGTTTTTTTTTTCTACAAAACTAACGTTCAACAAGGACGACATTTTGACCGCCCGACGGTCATTTTCAAGTTCAGGATAAGAAGTAGAAATTAGCTAATGAGTCAGTATCTAGAAGTATCTCGTTAGTCCATTCACAGTTGTATATGAGCACATGCTACTTTTTAATTTCTTTCTTATCCTGAACTTGAAAATGCCCGTCGAACTGTCGAAAAGTCGTTCTTTTTTAACGTTGACTTTTATAGTTAATTCCGTTCTAAAAAAATTATGTTTAAAAATATTTGTCAATTTCATGTGAGTACTATATTATTAAATAATTAAGTCAAATAAACGCGTTAAGTGCTGTTTTTTCCTCCAGAGAGAGGACAGGTTGACTAACCATATCCACCGATTTATCTTTACAGCCACCACTCTTGTTCCAGAACAGACTGAAAATATTCCAAGTGAGTATATTAATAATTATAACAAATAAACGCGTTAATTGTTGCTTTTTTTCCTCCAGGGAGAGGACAGGTTGACTAACCATGTCCACCGATCTATCTTTACAGCCTCTACTCCTGTTCCAGAAAAGACTACAAATAGTCCAAGTAGCCGCCGTTCGCCAAATGCAGGCACAAAACTTCCCGCACAACTGAATGTAATAAAGACTGATGATGTACCAGAGGAATCAACGGGGGAGAACAAGCTATTGTTTTTACTCTTCCTCCTTGCCTTGATCCCAGCTGTAATAGGAGTTGTTGTAGTCCTTAGATGTCGGCAAAGAAGAAGGAGCCGGAAGCCTGAAAGAAAGAACTCCAGAAGCGTTGAACAAAAGCGTCCTCTGATGTCACGCACACCACGTAAGTTTCTTATTTATTAATAAGCGTGATTTATTTTCTGAAGATAACCTTATCGTTATTGTGCAATAAGCAAGGGGTAACGACTTTAACTTCTTAAACAAATGTTTCATTATTATGCTTGTTCTGATGCTCTATGGAACCAAGTTTAAGAACTCATCCTCTCCACCCATGACACGGTCATTAGTCAATCGATCACTCCGATCCCCTCGAGCTCTGCAACCAGCATTTTGATTATCAGTCAGGGCAGTGCATTTCACTGTGCTACATGTAGCCCTCATGGATAATTCTTTGACTTTGCGTTGATTTCTAACTTGAAACTCTAATTAAAGAGACAACAAAAACTTGTATTAACTCGTTATTCTTCATCCCTTTTATAAATATATGTATGCATTCATTTAAATGTATTCAGTTTTTTTCCTCCTCTTTTTTGTTCTTCAGGTGGCTTAGATACGTTGGTCCGAGATTTACCTGTTGAGGACAGAAGGTTTATTTCAGGTTGGCTTAATGGCCAAACCACTGATGGTAAACAGTTTATTTTGTCTTGTTTTGCTAAACATTTATTTGTGCGAATAACAGGCGAATTGAAACTATTCTTGGAAAGCTTGTTCGAGATTTCCCGGAAATTTTCTGTTGTATGTAAACAATAGGCCATTCCGGCTAGAGTTCTAAAAACCCTCACTTTCAAAACGAGGCTAAGTGCAAAACCTCTTTTGTGAAAATGAGTTTGATTTGCAGGAGATTAAAAAAAACATTTTTCTTGCATAACTTCGCAATTAATATCGCTTTGACACTGAGGTTTGGAACAACTCCGAAATTTAAGTTAACACTTCCATGGGGAAGTACTGCTCAGTAGCTTTCATCAGAATGGTGACACTTTACTTTGAGTAGTATTTCATTCCAAGAATCCCGCAAAACTTAGAAAGACTTTGTACAGCGCTTGTGAACAGTACCGCAGGAAAGTAGTGTTTTCATTTCAGTGTTTACACTCAACGATCCTTTTAATTTCACGCACAGCTAGGCTTAAAGTGAGAACCACCATGTTTACTGATCAAATATGTAGAATTATAAGCAAGAAGCGTTCATCTCACGCTTTTGTCCACTGTGACAGTTTTTTGATCTGATGGGTTGATGAGTTATAACAATTACATTTTTGTTCTTTTTCATTTTAGGTTACTACCACTACCAATTAGTTTCAGAAAAACTGGGATTTAAACAAGAAGAAATTAGACAATGGAGTCGATTTGACAACCCTGCCGAGAAATTTCTTGCCGCTTTTGGTGAAATGGAAAATGGCACCATTTTAATGTTAATTGACGCTTCAAAGCAGGTGAGGCTGACTCTCTTTGCCAGTAAACTGGAGGAGAAATTCAGCCAAGAAAATGTAGCCGGTGAAGGACAAACATGGGTGTAGTATGTAATAGATAGAGGGGATCATTAGGCCCATTTCAAGCGTCGATTTTTTCATGTACCGAACCTAATCTCCTTAATTAAGTACATCAAAAGGTCGACGTTTGAATCAATTAAGCCCGACATGTCTAACTTGGGTCCAGCCAGGAATTAAGTTCGAGTGGCCCACAGTGGAATTTCGACTGAGAAGCGACTTGGTTTCAAACGTCGAACTTTTCATGTGCCTAACCTTATGCACAAATTACTGTAATTTATTTTCACTAATCCACATTGTAAACCATTGTACATCTGTACAAATAAATTGAGTTCGATGAATTAAGTTCAACGTCTGAATCAATCGTCGAACCAGACCCAAATAGTCGTTAAGTTTGGTACATGAAAAGTTGGACGTTTGATGTTTTACTAGCTCCTGTTTGGTTTCGCAGTTAAACCAGTCGAGTGAAAACTGCTCCAGTTTTAGATCGATTTAGAAATTTCACTTTGGCCTTGCCGTTTTCTCATGACGTCACGTCCGCCAAATTGAACACTAAAACGGCGGCCATATTGGTGTATCAAAACAATTCTGTGGTAGTTGAAGGCTTTCCTCATTAAATTAAACACTTTTCTCTCGTAGTTAATTTGCTTAGCTACGCGGTCGTCCGATTTTTTTAATCACTCGTATGATATACAGACCGAATTGGACTCCACTTAGTCATGTTACTATTACTAACTCGGCCTGTCTGGTCTCCACTGGGCTCTTTTGATTTAAAGTCGGGGGAGACTAGCGCGACATCACAGAACGAATGGTATGATGGGAAGGATATCTCTTTCATTTATATCTCCTGTGCATATAAAAAAAATAAGTACAAACAATGAAAGATCAGTAAGGACGATTTGGAATCCCAACAACGATCCATAGTCGGCCACGTTTTGGTCCAACAAGGCAGGGTGTGTTAATAAACAATATTTAATATATATCTCATGGGAATTAAGGTTATCTAACGTTGAGCCAAAATAATTCCCATTTATTTACGAATTTTGGCTAAGAAACCAAACTTGTTGGACGTTGGGGTAAAGTATTTTTAGTAATGTAGTACGTATGAGAGTAGCATATGACATGGAAATTCATTTTATGTATATCACAGCAGAAACCTAAAAAGGAATTTGTTATAACTTAGTCGATGTTCAACAGTGCTAGAGTAGACGTCACTTTCTGTTTTGAATAGACCGTGCAAATTAGTTATTCGCAATTTATAGGGTTTGGAAAGAAAGGTCCGCCAAATCGTGTTTTTTGCCATGCATCCCGCATTCCTGCCCAAATTTTGGCGAATCTTGCCTCCCGTAGCAGTAAAAACCAAATATCCCGTTAACCTTTCCCGAATCCCGCACTTCATTTTGGTCAATCCCGGATCGCGGGAAAAAATCCCTTTCAGACCCTGAATTCAGGCTGAGTACTGTTACTTTCGTTTTTTTAACTGAGCATTTGAAAGACGAAAGAAACATAACAATAATTAACCATATCATTCAATTATATTTGCATTTCCGTAACTCTCTTTGCTTGTTATCATAATTATTTCAATCGGTAACACCATTTATAGAAATGGTAATACTGAATAAACTTGTTGTCGTAATTTTGTTGAATTTATGCTACTGTATTTTTTTTTTACGTTTTCCCAATTGATAAATGCATAAGTTTTGAGTGTTTCCATGGACGTAGTCCGCGGAATAACGGCTTAATGTGAGTTAGATACAAGTTAAAATAATGTCCTGTTTTGATTTCTTTAGTAGTTTTATTCTAATAAAAGACGAATTTTTAATTCAAGGACTATACTCTGTGTAATATAATGCAGACGCTTTGCATGTTATATGGTCCCTTTTGGTGTACGTATTATGGCGTCAGCATACAAAGGCGCCACTGGCAGCCGCTCTCAGTCCATTTGTGAGCTTACTGTACCCACCCAACCCATGATGTGAATGATGTGATATGGTGTGTGAAGGTTCACCACAACACCGGGGTCTACGTCCCCTACTCTTTTCGAACAGTGGTCTGTTTTCCTTTACGTCCCACAAGAACCAGTGTAAGTGCTGTGTGAGACGGGGCCTACGGTTTTTCGTCCTTATCCGAGAAGACTAGGAAGTCTAACCGTTTGCAGATGTCATTACAAAGGCAGCAATTTCTTCTAGTTCGAACCCGTGACTTCCCGCTCAGCAGACTGGCGCTCTCCCAACCGTGAGCCAACCAGGCGGCGAAATATGGAACTGCATAACGTCCTTTTTTATTTGTATTCAATAATGCATGATATAGGATATAATTTCTTTCTTTTCTTCCTGAACACCTTACTTAATTATTCGCAGAGTAGATTAGGCGCACTCAACGACCGCATGTTTGCAAATGCGGTTTTTTGGGCTGCCCTAAAGGCTACCTATCTGTACGGAATTTTATCTTAGGGAAACTTTGGTCGTCTCGAAAGTTTTGGGTGGTTTTTCATTTCATCCTAGCCTAGTCCCAAGACGTTCTTGGCTCGGTCAATCCTGGACTCTACCGTGAGCTGTGACGTCACCGAGAGATACTCGACGAGAATTCGCCGAGAACGTTCTCTCGCCCGCTCTTTCCCAGACTTCGCGCGGACAACGGGTCAAAAGAGAACGCCTAGGGACTAGGCTGATCTCATCCCTGTTCGCTGCCACATGGGTTACTCCCCGGTCGAAAGAGCATGACGTAGCTATGCTTTTATTCTAGAATTCTAGGAGACGTTATGTCTTTATACCGAAATTTTCAGGAGACCTTTATAACAATACCGGATTTTCCTTGGAAAAAAATTCAGGCATGAAAAACGCAACCTCCGAATATTCTAATTTGGGCATGGTTATCCTGACCAGAAACTTTTAATCTGCTGATCATTTGCTCCTTCGAACAGTTATTTTACTGAAAAAATTCGTTGGGGGCTCATGGCTACTAAATAACGGAAACTTTGAGTCTGTGGATCATTCAGATGGAAGCTACAGAGCAGTCCTCTTCTGTTGTACTGTTTCTTGCATATGTTGGCTGCAACTGCCTTTTAATTAGCCCTTGTGGATGAAATCCTAAGTTACCATTTAGAAGAAAGCTACACAATGATAAGCAAGCAGTAATCAGTTCCTGTAATGCTTTGTATAATCACCCTCAGTACTAGTTCTAACTTTGAGTTTTCGATGAATTTAAGGAGCTAGGCTCCCAATCATTTTTCAAGGTCTCACTCCTTCGTGTTTGATGCTCTATAACTTTGGCTGTGGTGAATTTACGTAAAAGCCATGAAGTGAAACAACATGTTGTTTACGTTTACGTTTACGTTTGTTTACCCATACGTGGTATGTGTGGTATGTGTTGGTTTTTGGGAAGAGGGGAAAACCGGAACACCCGGAGAAAACCTTGGAGCGAGGGATAGAACCAACAACAAACTCAACCCACATATGGCGACATGGCTCTCGACGCCAGGATTCGAACTTGGGCCACATTAGCGGAAGGCGAGTGCTCTCATCCCTGCGCCACCCTTGCTTTATAACTTTTTGGGTCGTTCAGCAGTAGAAGAGTGGTTTTGGTTTCAGTGGTTTGATTTACTCGTGGGATTGAAAGAGTTAATGGTACAACTTAAATCATGCATCTCAGGTCGATTCTTTAATTACAATTGCATTGCTTTAACAAATGCCTTTACTCCTTCGAGCAATCCTTTTCCAACGTAAACAAACCGCTCCCCCCTTCCACTCCGATCTTGCATGGACACAGCGTAGGAATATTTCGCACCGAGCTGGCCGTACACCCAGTCAACACTTCCTCCACCTGCTGGACCTGAAAGGTATAAAAAAATTTCATCCATGTACATATAATCGTTGTAGCCGCCATAAATTAGAGAGCTTTGGATTCTAAGACGAGTACGACTACGAGTAAGGGATTTCCTCAATACTAAGTTGTGCTTGCGCGTGAACTAGCGTCATTTTAACGGGAAAACGTGGTAACCGTCGTCATTCTCCTACGAGTTTTAGCGAGAATGTTGTGTTCGCGGACACAAGTTATAAAGTGCTGTAGGTTAAATTATTTTGCGGCTGAGATATAGCTTAACATAACAGAGCTATTTTGTTTTGGTGAAAAAGATACAATAAAGCTATCTATTATTTGAGAGTACGCGAAAAAACTTTAAGTGAGATCTCGTACACGTAGTCGTTTTCGTCCTAGAGTTTAAATGCAGTTCGACAAGTCTTCAGACAACCTCTGGAAATCATCGACAATCTGAGAAAAACTTTGAATCCCCTTCGCCGGGATTTTGTAGATGCCATAATAATTGTATAGTGAATAGATCACATATACGCTGATCTAAATGGAAACGAGTTGTTTACTAGTTAAGAGTACCACAAAGCTAAAAATAGTTAAAAAGTGAAGACTCAGGGGCGGATCTAGGGGAGGGTGCAGGGCGTGCGCACCCCCCTCCCCCCCCCCTCCCCCTGAGATGACCTGCGGTTTTCTAATACAACTGGTATTCTGCAAAAAAAAAAAAACTATGTGTTTTATTGGTGTTGAAGTAGAGCAAGAGACGAGTGCACCCCCTCCTAAAAAAAATCCTGGATCCGCCCCTGAGACTGAGGTAATTTCTTTCGGCAAATAATGAACTAGGCATTGCATGGAAATCGCAAAAGGTCCTGTCAGGCTCACCATGTTAACTACCCTGGGTGCCAGAGACTTTTCATGCACAGTTTCCGGTTTCGGTCAAGTCACTTTTTAAGACCGGTTATCGCCAAACGGGCCTTTTCTGTCGATCCAGCAGTTTTTTTAGGCCAAAAACTATCTCCAAAGTAGCCATTATAAAACCTAAGAGTGCAGCCATTGCTTTTTTCTCTTCTCCTCCTTTCCTTCTCCTCGCTCTTTCTCTTTTTCCTTTCCTTTTCCTTCGTGTCTGCTTTCTTTTTCTGTTGATGTGCTTGTCAGTGCCCCGCCACTACTAGCTTTCCAGCTATTTACGGGACAAACTATTCAACTTTTGTATTTTTGTCCAAAGAATGAAGTTGTTGTCGTTGTTGTTGTTTGTTCGTTTCTGTGATTTTGGAGTTTCTCGAACTTAAGAAACCTGCCTTTTGGCGACTTTTTTTCTGAAATGACTGCAAATTTTGTTAGGTTGGTTTTCGAAAAATCGGCTACATACATATTAGGAGATTATGATGTAAAGGAGTACCTCCATCGCGGAAACTTGCTTGACAACAACTCTGATATGCATGACGGTAACCCACTTTATAAATAGCTTTGGCAGCCTCTAAACCAGCTTTCTTCTATGAATAGAATATATGAGTTTTTATTAATGATAAATCAAGGAAGAAAATTTTATAAGAGAAGGCTCCTCCCCAAGGTCAAACCCCTTACCCTTTTATACACCATTTTTGAGAGAAATGGTACCCCTTTCGTATAAATTTTATTGACAAATGGTACTCCTTTAAAATACAATTTTAGAGCGCTGCATCCCTCCTTTAACTGCTGAAAATGCACCGTCTTTTAATCATGAAGGAATCACTAAGTCAGAAAGGGTTTTTGTTATCTTTTTCACAGCATTAAAATGCGTCTGTTAGCCCTTTTTAGGTCCGTTTACAGACCACAAGGACCGATTTCCCTACCTTTTTATGTACTTCATCTGATGAAATCCTTACCCTTCAATATACCTGAAGCATGGAAGAAGGTACCCCTTTTGGGCAGAGTCTTCTGTATGGGCCGTTATAGGGAGTGCCCCCAGGAGAAAATCTGATTGATATAATGACGTAATTGCCGTCATATAGACGTCATATTGTTGAAATTATTGGCAAAATCCACATTTCCCTTACCCTGGGTACCAGAGGTTTTTCTCGCTTGCGGCGAGGAATTTTCGTTGTTGGTCGAAGGACGACACATCTTCGACCGTAGGCTGAAGCCTTGACAGAAACCGGAAACCGCGCTAGAAGAGTCTCTGGCACCCAGGGTACATTTCCCTCAAAGTAGCCATAAATGGAATAAAAGTCAAAAAGTAAGGTGTCTGATAAAATTAAGGTGTTGCCTAGCACATAAAATAATCTTCAACAATAACAGTGACGTCATTTATCAAAACATTAAACAAGGAACTGGAACAACCCGCCATCATTTTGAATTACTTTATATATACAACTTTTTCGTAACGGGGCGGGGAGGGTGGGGGAAGTTTGGGTGCTCAAAAGTCCCCTTGTCTGATCTGAAGAGGGTTAAAGTTTAGTTGTACCTGTATATCGTGGTCTGGGCTGCTGGTAAAAGTGTATCTCCATGGCATCTGCCATTGTCGCCTTCCACGATCTTGGAAGTCAAGGAAGCCTTTCAACTTGCCACCAAGACTTTGCAAGTAGCCTCGGACATTTCTTGTCTCAGGTTCAGAAAACGCATGATTCCCTCTGTAAATGTTACTCTTAGGTTCCTGTGTCTCTGGGTGCGATGGGTTTATATCTGTTAGAAAAGAGTGGATAACTTTGTTACCTTTAGTCGTCTGTTACACAGCCTTTCTTTGTGTCGCCACGCAACGCTTCTCCCCTTGTAAAAGAGATAGGCTGTGTAGCAGACTTTCTTACCTTAGCCTGCCTGTGTAAGGAAAACAACTGAGCTTCGATCCCCGTGGTTCGCAAAGGTTCGCACTTTTGTTGACGTTCACGAAATAGCAAGGACGGAATACTTTCCGGTTTATACCATCAACTTTATTTTTCTAACTTGCATTAACAGCAACAAATCCTGCACTTACATCCCCAGGCATAACCAAAGTTTCTGTCGAGATCCACACCTTGTCTAAAGCATCTGCCCCTTATGCATAGAATATTTCTATTTTTTGGCCAGTTGCGTGCAAACGAGTTCTACAGAAAAAAAGTGAAGGTTAATTTTGATTGTCTAAAAATCTTGTTGAACTTTCTTCTCATGCATCTTTATGCCTGACCAGCCCAGTTGTTGGTGCTTGACTGGGAGTTGGTGTGTATGTACCACTTCGTCCTCCATATTTGGAAGAGAAGAATATTCTCATTCAACAACAGTCTATTGACGAAGACAGGAATCCAGTACCTGGATAGCCTGCGAACAAGCTCTCCGGGGCGCTCTGTCGACGGGGCGGGAAAAGGAAGCATAGCTTTGAACTACGTCTCTGGAATTTGAATATCGATCTGCATCGAAAATGTCGATGCAAAATGCTGGTTGGCGGAGATGAGGTTAGCAATGACATCATTACCCTTTTTTTTTTTTTTTTACATTAGCGCTCGTTTCCGCTTCGCGCTGATTGGTGGAAATTGGACAGCTCAGTTGACGGGGAGCCACAGGGGCATTGGAGGTGGAATTCAACTTCGAGAGACATATTTGCAAGCTCTCCTTCCTTTTCCTGCCCAGCCGCCAAAGCGCCCCGGAGAGCCTGCTCGCAGGTTAGTACCTGGAATCCGGAAGCGACGGTGTGGAATCCAAAATCTAAGAGACCAGGACTGTCTTGGATTCCCTCACACTGGGTGATAAAAATCGTAACCTGAAGCTCCCTATCTTAAAGTAAAATATTTCTTACAGAACTGTGTTTGCGAGAGTAATAATATCCATCCACATTCATAACAGGTAAAATAACCACGTCCATTTTGTCTAACATCTCAGTCACTGTGGATATCAGTCCATATTGTGATGAAATCTAAAACAAAAACGGTTGATGAGAAAGAATACAATGTTCAACTTTTCGCAGACAGCACTGTGGTTAGGTTCACTCTACTCTAAAGGCAACAAAAGATCTAGTCCAAATAGGGCGTTTTCTCTCTCTATGGAAGCAGCTATAAAAAATTAATAGAACAGAAGAAAGTGCTTTTATAAGTTTTACTTCCGCAGATTCGGCAAGATTGATATTTGGGACACCATTATGGCCGCCGCTTTGACGTCACGTAAAAAAATTAATAAATTGTTAAAGGAGGTTCGCGCTTTTCTTAGCTTCTTCGCACGTGATCTTTGTACGGTTTTAGACTCCCCTATTTTCCCGTAAGATCTTCCAGATCGAGCGCTTTGTATTACGGGCAGCCACTGACTCGTCACCAGTCTTCTTTCACAATCACCTCCAGCTCGGCCTACTCCCCAACCCTGACCAAGAGAAATTGAAGACAATGCTTATGCAAAATTTTGGAGGAATAACAAAGAGTATTATGGTATTTTTGAAAAAGTCCTTTTGTACTCAAGCTTGTATTAGATAGCTCTAACGTTTGGGTCTGCTACAAACTATAGTTTGTTAACCAATAACATTACTAAAAATTGGCATCTCTAATGAACATTTGGACTAGTGGTCTCGATATTGAAAGAGTATAAAATACATAGCGACCAGTGAAAAATGATAATGGGCACAAGCATGTTATTTTAATTACTAGTTCTTAACAGCACGTTACCTTGTCAGCGAGATACATGCACAGGGAACCAGTTATCCATTCATTCCCGTGGATTAGACATTGCATGAACAATACTGGTTTGTTTGCTGTCTGTTTACCTGAAATCTTGAATTTCAAGTCAGATAGATTAATTATTAGCAGAAATTCACAAGGAGCCCTTATTTCTATAATTAACCTGCGTCATTTTCTACCTGTACTCTGTGCTATCTTATAACAAGAGAGGATTACTTTTTTTTTCGAGTCGGAACCAATTCTCGTCGATCGAGTCGGAACCGCTTCTCTGGCGAACTCCCACAAGCCAGGACCGTTTTGATCGTCCGCAGCTACTCGACTACCCTGGCCAGATTTTCCTCGTCGAAATCTCAGTTTGGCCGGTCGTTGACGAAAGTAATACCAAGTTTGCACGTCAAGTCGCTGGCTGCATTTGCGTCATCGATAGTGAAATAAATTACCCGTCAAGTTTAAAATTACATGACAACGCCACTCTAACCGACCACGGAGTCTCACGTGGCAAGTAATTTATTCTAGTGTCTCAGAAAAAATCCAATAATATTCGCCAAAATGTCTCAAATGAGCAGGAGTTTCAATTGCTTCAACACTGGCTTGAAGAAATCGGATTTAAAGGAAAAAAGAAAGAAAATATACCTCGTTACGCCGCTGTTTCGGCCGTTGCGGCGTTACGCCTTTACGGGCTTTTACTAACAACCAATCAGATTCTAAGGCTGTCTTGAATTACCTTACACTGGGGGTGAGAAATTATTTTGGACCATTATACGTTTCTGGGAAACTTACCACCCACCTCTCCCCTAAGCTAACATTTTGCCGTAAGTGAGAAGTAAGTGTGCATGCATGTTGTTATAATGTTGGCTTAGGGGAGGGGTAGGTGGAAAGTTTCCCAGGAACATATAATCCATTTTATTTTCCTTTTCCGTAGCTAGGTGTGAGTATTAGAGTTCAAAGATGTACATACTTTTATTGCATACATTTGCCTTCCCTCATGGGACTTTCCAAGCGAAAACAAATCAGCATTGTCATACGTGCGGTTCATCTCTTTCAACTTTTCCACGATCTATAAAGTAAAATCAAATTAACCTTTGACTAAAATTTGTTGAATTTGCACCTATGAATTAATTTCATTAACGTTTAAGCTAGTCTGCTACACAGCCGTTTTTAGTGTCGTCACGCAACGCTCCTCGTCGCGTGACGACACTAAAAACGGCTGTGTAGCAGACTACGTTTAAGCCAATAGTTTTAAAAAATTGTAGACGATTTAAGGTTCAATTAGAAAGTTAGGAACCACTCCATTCTTCTGTCGGGGACTGGCAAAGCTGATCATAAAAACTAATACTATACCAAAAACTGGCCGTACCAAAGTATTTAACTCCTTAGTTAATTAAGTTCTATTTCGCATTCACCTCATTAGCAAACTATGTTGGCTTGACGATAAATTGAAATAGAATTTGTAGGCATTCAAGTAGTGCGTAAACTGAAGCAAAAGCATCCCGTAATTTCCTGGCCAATCAGAATGCGACGCGCAGAAATTCAAATGAACCAATCAAATTTCGAAGCAATTGCTTATACTAGTTACCGTTTTCCTACTTAATGACAGAGGCATCTGATTAACGAGACAAAAACGAGCGAAAAGGGCACGATTGTTTTACTCTTGATTGGTCAAGACAGTGGCACGAGGGTTTTGCTGATCGATCAAACACAAGCCCTACTCATTTTATCTCAAATGAATCACAAAATCTCTCTCCTCCCTCGCACTTACTTCATCAAGGTTGTGATACGTATTATGCCAGTTTTCATCTATGCTTCTTGTTTTCAGTTGAGCGGGTATGCGCACATCATCGTCTAAAACTTCTTCACTGAAGACGTGGGAAAATTAGCAAAAAAACAATAAGTGAACCCAGAACTAAGCAAACAGGTGTGACCGGACATTAATTATTATTTAAAAAATTGGAAGCCTCAGCCTATCCTGAAAAATATACAAAAAAGTAGCGTATATTAGGGCTTTGAAAATTTTCATTGTATTGAAATACATCAATGTGGTCAAAATCATTCTAACAAAGATTTCACTGAAAACACTAAGTGTCAGTTTTAACAAGATGACCTCCTCTTAGGGTCCAAAAAAGGCAACAACAACAAAAAAAGCAGGCTCAAGGCTGGCCGGAAAAACTCTAGGTGTCCGTTCCAAGGAGATGTGAAGGACGTCCAGAAAAGGAAAGGGTTGAGTCGGCGTTTTTCAAGGGAATTCAATATAATTACGAAATTTTCAAGTCTAAATTTACTTGGGAACGGAAAATCGTTTCTAAAATCATTTTTCTTAAAAGGAGGGCATTAGAAAAAGCGTAATTTTGTGACCGGTAATATCCTAACAAAATCGCTTTCAAATGAACTATTCTTACCTTCGTATTACTGAAGTTTGAAGTAAGATTACGGAGAAGATTAAAACGATTGGCATTTTGCAACTCAAGATATGCGTTCTCATTTCGTCCAACCTTTGTAGGTGACGAGGCGAAAAATACGCTATCAGGGTTCAATAAAAAGGTATTTGTGCATTTGGGGATGTAGTGTTTGCATGACTTATGTGTGTACAAATAATGTTTGTACAAACATTTGATTTAACACGAAGGCTGGGCATATATTGTGCAATTAAAAATGAAACACCTTTGCTAACGAAACTAGTGATGCTAATGGAACTTGCTTGTGCTGTAACTGAATTAGGGATTTCTTCGACCATGTTTTATGAGTAAAAAGGTGTCAATGAGGTAGATTAGTAAGTGAAACTTTGTTTTAGTCCTTTTGAAACACGGCTTAAATGAACCATCGATCTCGTTTTGGACCTCATTTATCACTGCAGAAATTTTGGTAATTAAAAATACATTGAAAACAAGTAATACTTATTTTTAACATTTAGTTGCTGCAAGAAAAGCTTGAGTCATGCAACCCTTCGAACGCAAATTTTTGAAAAGCACCAGAAATTTTTTACTTTTAACCAACTTTTTTTTTCTTGGAGAAGAAGGTAGGAGTGTTTTATCGAAGGGGTTGGGGGGGGGATGTTCCGAAGTCGGCAGTTCTCCCATTTTACTAAACTGTCACAGTATTCAAGCAGTTAAACACAGTTTTTAAGTTTGAATAGCTGTACGTCAAGTTCAAATTAAATTGACTAAATATTTGTAGCTGGATCTTTGATTGAACGAACCTAGTGAATTCAGTTTGCAGTCATTTGATTTGGCGGAAAAGGGCCAAAACTGCAGGTTTTTGCGTCCAAGAAGCCTGAAAATCACACTAGAGAAAGAAAATGAAAGGGAAAATAAAAAGAGGGAGGAGAATAATAATAATAGAGGATCGAGGAAAAAGCAATAATTGCACTCCTTAAGGTATCATATTGCTACATTGGAGGTAGTTATATTATACTGAACGAAAATAAAAACCATCTAGCTGAAGAACTAGTTGGCGGTAACGTTTTTAAAATTCGAACTAGATTTATATGCGACAGTTTTTCGTGCAATGGAATTATTATACACGATTATAGCGGGAAAAACTACCTTTGTAGCTTGCATCTTTGTTGCTTGGCGAGGAGTGGTTCTGTCAATTTTTTTAGTTAGTCAAACTTTTTAATATTTCTTGTTTCCCAGATTGAATTCCTTGGGATGTAACTTACGAGTACTCCGAATAGTTGAACTTAATTTTGTTGTGGATTACAGCTAGATTCTCTGTTTTCTTTTTTTGTCTTTTTATTTATTACTTTTTTAATAACATGTTGGTCTGAAAAGCTTATAAACGGTCATTTCAGCGCTGGCCCAGTTGCGAAATAGCCTGAGTTAAATTGCCATATCAGTTCTATAAATTTTACCTTTCACGTTTTCCGCTAGAGTTTCAGACACAGCGCCACGCAGATTCATTAAAAGCGAGAAAACTAATTTACTCAAGAAAATAAAGATATTTACATCACGAAATGTTTTGTATTTGCCTAAGTAAATAATTTCATCAGTTAAACCATTCCCTAGTGTGTGTAAACAGTTAAAAAACCGCAAAAAAGAAAAAGAATAAAATGACGTGGTGACGAAGATGTTTTCATTCAACCTTTTAGCATTAGCTCCTGTCGGTGAATCGTTCATTGAGACACGGTATTCTACTTTTAAATCGCCTTGTAACAATGGCAAACCTCTCTGCTCTTTTAAAGTCTCGCCTCAACATGGAGCAACAGGAGACCATAACCCGGAGAGAACAACTTCCATGCGCTCGTGTCACGGCATTTTGACGGACCAGTTTATTTTTAGAACGGTTTTAGCGAGAATTTAGAATGTCTTTTAAATCCCACAAACCAGTCAGCTAAACCTTCAGACCTAAAAATCATATTTTTTGCCTTTTAATAACGTTTAGTTTTCCTTTTTGATATCTTGTATTGCGAATGCGCTCATAGACATGGTGAAGAATCTATTTTCGCGGGGGAAGCCGTGACCTAAAAGCTCTAAAATGTGTCTAAAAATAAACTGGTCCGTAAAAGCGCTGTGACTCCCATGACATTGGCCTCGTATCGAGTTACTCGCTCCGGATTATGGGCTCCTGCAACTACTCTCATTTCCATGTACATGTATTACTCTTACCCTCTCTCCTGCCTTACCTTCAGATTCTCTACAGCTCTCTTCAGATCGAACGATTATCACTGAACCCTGACAAGAAGAATTACAGGCACCCCAAGCTCACGAGTAAGAATCGTTGTTGGATAACAGAAATATTACTGTATAAGGCTTTGTATGGGGTAACCTGCAAACGCATACGTATTTCCGGTCGTCGCTTCTCTCCACCAGAAAATTAACGTCTGCGAACCTGGAGCAGCCAAACGATTTCCGTGACGTTAATACGTCAGCTTTCGCAGACTAAGTATGGGAATTTTTGCGCTCATTGTTTAGGGCATAAAAGTATCAGTAATAACATATACATAATAACATCTTGACCTGTCCAGTCCTTGTTTTGTGAGTTCTTAACTATTTTGAGCGTTTCCGCGCTGAAACAACCAAAAATGCTAAGAACACAATATGAATAAAACAAGCAGACAAGTTAAGATATTCTAATGCATTTTTTTGCTTTTCTTTGACCCATAAATAACGATCGCTAACATCCCCATTCAAACCGTTACTGATATTTCTGTTCTCACTCGTGAGCTTGGGGTACCTGCGGTGCGCGCCGAATAATAGGGACCTAACGATCGACAACGGTGACGTCCACGAAAACATCGATCGTCGAAAAATAGACTTCGCATCCTTTAACTTTTCCGCGATTATACTAAGTCGCTCAGATACTGAGAAGAAGGGAATTTATGTTGGAACTGAAGAGAGGGGACGGCGCCCGGGACGGAGATGCTAGAATTTATAGCCTTGCCGTTCCCGTTCTACACTGGGTACCTGAGGCTTTTTTCTCGCGTGCGTCGGGGAGCTTCGTTTCGTCGGCCGAAGACCGAAGACATGAGCGGCGAAGCTTTTCGCGTGGGCCACTTTTAAAGACTTGACCGAAAGCGGAAACCGCGCATGAAAAGCCTCTGGCACTTTGGGTATTCCCGTTCTCAAGTGAACGTAAAATCTGGCCATTTCACGTCGTAGTTGTGCAGGGATGGCAAAGAAATGTACAAAAAAGCGTGATGCATGTGCAAAGTTGTTGTTTTGCTCATTAAACCCATTGCTTTTTGACGTTCCCGTCGCCGTCGCCGTCGTACGTAGTCTCGTTTTGTAAGGTCCTTAATGGCGAGGAAACTGGCACTAGCAACGCTCGCGTTGAATTCTGGTCCTACAATGGCGGACTGTGAACAACTTGAACATCGTACTACTCATCGTCCTTGATCTGCACCTTCAGCATGGGAAAAGAAAAGGCAGGAGCGTTAACTCCAAAAGCCATATCAAATAGGATCAAGGCGAAAGGACTGCAGAAGTTGAGATGGTATTGTCAAATGTGCCAAAAACAATGTCGAGACGAGGTATAAGTGAAGCTTAATTACATTGTTTTAATATTAAAATTGAAAGCTTCTAAAATTTCCGCAAACTCTCCACACATAACAGCTTTCTTGTGCAATTTTTCCTCTTGTTCTTATTCGTTATAAATCAAACACCAGCATGAATAAAGTACGAGTCGTAAAATGGATGGGTGAAATGGTGTAGAGTAGTGCTGTGTGGAATTGAAACAATCAAGCAGTTACTCAGCTTAAACTTCGATTAGACCTCAATCACTTATCTTTTTATGTGCATCTGCTTTTATGTTGCATTTAATTCAGTGCTTTGCAGGTACAATTTTCTTATATCAAGTGTCACTGTTAAGTCAGTGTTGAGTTTGTTGCTTCTTCACTTTTGTCAGTGTTAATGTGTTGCAATAATTGTATTATAAAGCTTTCTTTCTCATTCTTTTGGAATGATCAGAATGGCTTCAAATGTCACACCATGTCCGAGTCACACCAGCGTCAGCTGCTGTTGTTAGCTGAAGATGTTGATAAGTACATGGATAGTTTCTCCAGGTAGGTCCAGCAAAGTGTTACTCAGAAAATGTGCCCTCAGCTTATATTTCAGTTAAAGGAAGTTTGTGTACACTGTATCATAAACTGTCACTTATAACCCCATGCCTCCCCCCCTCTGGTTATAGATCCATCTATACCTGTAAATAAAAATTACATCAAATTATAAGCCCCCTGGATATAAGATCTCCTCTAATCTAGCTTGTATTGAAATTAATTGATTTATTTCAGTTTAAATGCTTAATTAAAATCCACTAAATCCAAAACACATTATAATCAGTACCACTCTAGATTGATTCAAAGCCTTTTTGGCTCTCCTGTTGTAATCTTCCTCACATATATGAGCCCCTCCATTGATAAGCCCTCCTTAAACACCTTATGACGATGTACAGATGAAAAAGCCTTGGGCTTATAAGCGGCAGAAGTTATAAACGCCGTATGTATCGTGTCACCCATTATCCAGTTTTTATCTTTCAGAGAATTTCAAGACGAATTTCTGAAACTTCTTAAGAGACAGTTTGGTATGTGACTGGTTATTTTTATTAACATTACAAATATGCAGAAAGTCTTGGATTAGCCAGAGATTAGGATACATATAATTTGGCTTGAACAGCACCAAGTTAATATATTGTTTTTTGCTAACCCTACTTACTGAAACGTTCAAGGTTTTCGTTAATAAGCATTGACTAAGTCATGTGAAGTTAACTTAGACTGGTCATGTTGGTGTTTTGGCTTACTGTCAATCTCTTGTTTTTCAGGGACTCGCAGGGTGCGTGCAAATCAAGTTTATCAGGATTACATCAGTGATAGACATCACACTCATATGAATTCAACACAGGTCAGTATTATTTGCTTATTGGATTAATTTAAGGCATGCCTGGTAAAAACACCCCAAGTGACTACTGATAAACTGCAAGACTCTCCTTCCAATTACTTGTGTCACAAAGGAGAATTTGACATTTGATCTAGATTCACTGAAGCCCTTTTTTATTGCACCTATCTGATGGTCTACTCTAGACATGAACACTGACTCTTAATAATGGCCTATATTTATTATTGTTCTTGCACAGTGGGAAACTCTAACTGACTTTGTAAAGTGGCTCGGAAAAGAAGGTAATTAATGGCATGTTTTAAGTTTTTTAAATAGGAACAGGATTTGTGCAGATCATGGAAAATGTAGAAAGTCATGGAATTTAAGAATTTCATTTTCCAGGCCTGGAAGGTCATGGAATTTAATTATCAGTGCAAGAAAGTCATGGAAAATCAAATTTTTGTTTGGTAGATTATATTAGTTATATTATCATTAGAGTCATTTGTTTCTGTTGAACTGTTTACGGTCAAAAAATGTGCTAAAACAAGGAAAGTTTTGTAAATTTTTAAAAATAAACACTAAGCCGAGGGTCATGGAAAACTTAAAGAGGTCATGGAAAAAGTCATAGAAAGCTATGGAATTTGAAGGGCTCAAAAGAGTACGAACCCTGAAGAAGGTATATGTACTGTCCCTGAGTCTCTTACTGCCTTTGTATGCACAGGACATTGCAAGGTGGATGAGACAGAGAAGGGATGGTTTATAGCTTATATTGACAGAGATCCTGAAACTATTGAAAGACAAAAGGTAAACAAAGTTGTGATCATGCAGCATTTGGTAGTTAAAGTTATGTTTATTTAATAGACCTTTTAATATTCACTATACCTGCCAGATCATATTTGCACACACACGTACAAATTTATGATTGATGGGATAAAAGCAATGTCACGTGGTATTTCACAGCAAAGAGGGCAAACAATTATTATTAATAAGGTATTTATTGTTGTAACATGTTGGAGAGCTTTATTCCAACATTCTTTTAGAGCACTTATGTTTCCTTTCAGCTCATCACACTGTCTATGAACTTTTGCTTTGCCTTTAAATGTAGATAAAATGATTTGTTTTTTTAAATTAGGCGGCTGCAGCAAAGGAAAAAATGGAGCTGGATGATGAGGAAAGACATGGTAAGAAATTTTTTTTTTATTTGTAAGATGAACTTGGTTTTTATTGATTTTTATTGTTGTCGCTGATGTTGATTTGATTTAGTGTTGTTGGTTTTTCTGTTGTCTTTCTTATCTCAAAATCTCTCTAAAATTAGTGTTATACATGACCTTATATTGTGATCAATCATGTAATTATTATTATTTTTGTTTGTATTAGCCAAGCAACTTGAAAGGCAAATTGAGAGGGAGAAAGCAAGAAAAGTCAATGAGGTGATTTTTTTCCTTTAATTTTTGCTATGTTGTCTAGATCTATTGTCTTGTCTATTGCTTAATCTTCCTATTGTCCATGTCTTCAGTTGTAGACACAGGCCTGTCAATATTCCCCTGCAAACACAGCTAGGGTTTTTCATCACTAGTAACACTGCTTAGGTGTCACTATCACTAGTGTAACATATATATATATATATGTAGACTATGTGGTGCGTAGTGATGTAAAAGTTTTTTCTTTCCAGGCTGAGAGTGTTTTTACTGCACTAAAACGTGAAAATGAAGAGGAAAAAGGTTTGTAAAGGAAATTCTCTATTTTTTGAGATTTAGGTCACAATCAGCAACAAAATAGTTTAATCACTTTTGTCAATAGGGTAAAGTTTGGGAAAAACAATCTGAAACCCTCCCCCACCCCTCAATCACTTTTGAATAATTTGTTTTTGTGTCGGGGGGGGGGGGGAGGAGGGAAGACTTGCTTTTTCCTGTTTGAAGTGGCATAGTCTGCAAAATGCAAGAAAAGCTGAGGATATAATTATAGTGTCTCAACTAATTATTTGTTTTGTTGTTGACTGTAGATTTAGATATGAAACCCATTTAGACATAAACCACTACACTGTAGGGGGGATATAAGAATTTCTTTAGTGAATAAAACAAATTAAAATTAATAAAGAAAATGGTATTAAACATGCAATTGTTATGCTCTTTCTAGTAACCTTTGCTATGCCAGCTGGTAAAAAGAAAGAACCTTTACCTGGACCTAGCAGGTGTGTGTATTAAAATAATAGTATTGTTAGGCTGTTTTGTTATGCTCATCCAATTATTAATTTATTTCTAAAATGAATGTGAATATTTGAGATGAATCACAAAGAGTTTGTACATGACACATTTTAAAAAAGTAATAGCCTAAGAAAACAGCCAAAAGTTTGCAACACCACACTGGTTTCCCTACAAAATGACATCTGATGAAAGACTGCAGAAAGTCCATACTAATGATGTGTCAAAGCTACCCAGCTCTGGGTAGTGCACGTGCTTCCTGATTGGTTGAAAATTTGCTTCAACTATTCAGGAGTACTACCCAGACCTGCCTTGTTGGCACATCCCGATCATCAGTATGGAAATTCTATGCTCATTCCTCAGAGCTCATTTCAAGGGGGTTACCACTGATGGTGTCATGAAATGTTATCTCAAAGAAGTTGACAATGATACAATGTCATTGTTCAACTCCATCCATTTTAGACTTGAAACCCTTTTTAGGGAACATCAAGGACTGATGCCCATGGCCAAAAACTGCACCCTAACCAATTAATAGTGCCCCCATTTTTGCCATGACGACCATGATAATTTTTATGGGGGTGTATCCCAAGACCCACACCCTGCTACTCGCAGCACTTTAATACTGATTCTTCTTTTGTTGTTTTCTTCCTTTCAAAACCATCCGGCCTCTATGGATATTATGCAAAAGATCCGCTAGGGTTGGTTACCTTTTCAGAAGAGAAAACTTGGGGAGGGAGCATGGCTTATTCTTGGCTGCAATATTGCAGGATTTTCTTTTTTTCTTTTCTTTTTACGGTTTTAGTGTGGGACCCATGTATCCCTCATTACCCAGTTCCTATCCTTGGCTAATGATAAACCATGGGAAATATTCACTGATTATCCATAGTACTTTTCAATCTTATTTTCCGGCCCATGCTCTGCTGCGTAAAAGGACAATTCCCACAGTGAGACAAACAGTTAACAAACATATCATCAAACTTTCCTTTTGGTTAAATTTCAGAATAGATGAGTCAAATCCTTCATCTCTACAGAATCCCTTAGCCTCTCTAAGCTCCTCACAAAAGGAGAAGAAAATGGATAAAGAGAAAACAAAAGAAAGGTACCTAGTATTGGCTCCCTAGCTTTTCTCTCACTAGTCAATTCTTGCCAATTCTTAAATTTCACTCCATAATGTTGAAAAACATGAAATAAAGTATCAGTAAGTGGAAAAATTTCCCATTCAGATGCATGATTGCTCTACTGTAATTCTTTCTGCAGTTTAAAACGAAAATCAGCTTTGGAAGAAATCATGGAAGTGAGTGTTTTTGTTTGGTCATCTGACTTTTGATTTGCTATTACTAACAGTAACTTCGTTTTAGTTATTACGATCAGGAATGCCACTAATATTTTACATTAATAAAACAATCTTTCTTTCAAGCACTCTTTTTTGTAATAATTATAATAATAATAATAATCACAGTTTTTTTTCTCGACAGATGCAAGAACAGGAAAAGATGAAAGCCAGCCGCAAAAGTAACTGGATAGTAAAGGTACCCTAGAGACTGCAATCCTTCCCCCCCCCCCCCCCCCCCCATCTTCCCCTTCCTTGGGACTTGCAAGGTAGAAATTTCTTTCCAACAGATTAAGATTGCAAATTATTTATGCTGTTTCAAAACTGTTTTTCGCAGACTTCCAGCTGCATTATTTTTTTCCACATCCGATTTCAGTACAGTTTCCAGTACACTTGAGTTTGATTTTTTATGCCTCATCTGAATCTGAAGCACTGAGGATATTTTGTTTTAATTAAGTGCCTTCTTGGCTGTTATTCCTTCCTTTATAGGGACTTATAGTCAAAGTTGTAACCAAAAAACTTGGTGATAAATACTACAAAAAGAAAGGAACAGTCAAGGTATGTGTTTGGTTTAAAAAGAAACACATGTACATGTAGATGAAATAAAACAAGGCCACAATTTTCTTTCTCATCCCACTTCATTAAGTCACTACAGTGAAGATCCCCCATCCCATCCCACACCCAAATGCAAATACCCAATCTCGAACTCACTTTTGTTTATGATCATTAGATTCCTGAATCTTGGGTTCCAAGAAGGAGATCTGTGGAAACCTTTTGGGATTCCTACTTCTTATGGATTATTGTCCATAAAAATAAATAAAATTAATACAAAAAACACTTTCTGAGGACAGGACAGAATTAATTAATGTCGTGTATTATTATGTTTTGTTTTTTTTAATCGCAGGATATTCAGAACTTATTCGTTGCTGTTGTAAAGATGTCAGATAGTGGAGATATGATTAAAGTTGATCAGGATCACCTGGAAACAGTTATCCCAGCTTTTGGTAAGTGTGAATCATCATAAACTAGTGTAGCAAAAAAAACAAGCTGACATTTGGCGATGTCACCACTGGTTTCCCCGCAAAATGACCTCTTGAGGAATAACTCCAGAAATTCAATATTGATGTTGTGTCACTGCCCAGATCTGGATAGTACAGTGTACTTCTGACTAGTTAAAGCAAATTTCCTTTGTGGCATGACCAATCAGAAGCACTACCCAGATTTGGGAAGTGACACATCGTCAGTATGGGATTTCCACACTCATAATAATAATAATAATAATAATAATAATTCGTCAGATGTCATTTTGCAGGGAAATTATTGGTCATGACATTGCAAAATGGCAGCTGTTTTCTCAGGTTAAATAATTATAGTGCTCTACTTTAAGAGCCTAGACTGGTTCACTATGAAAAAATCATTTTGATAAGCTTTCCTTGAATTCTCCAAGGCTTGCACAAAACCTGCTTCTACTAGGATTATCTGACTTTAATTTTAAAGGAGAGGACCAGAGACAGACTACAGCTAGAGTGGTAGCAAAATTTTCAATGTTATTCCTGGTCCATTATACAATTTAGATTCACTCCAAGACAGCTTATGAACCAGCACAGGTCAAAGAGTAACTTGAGTCCCAATTTTCTTTAATGCAAACTATGCTTTAAAGGATGTACTGTAAGAATGGGTATACTGGTTTATTTTTCTGTGAAATCTTGAGAGAAGCAAATTCTCACAACTTGTAACGAAGTGCTCACTAGCAAAACTTGTGAATGGATTTTCAGGTAAAACTGTACTGATTGTAAATGGCATCCACAGAGGATCAAAAGCATCACTTGTATCACTGGAGGAAAAAAGCTTTTCAGTTACAGTGGATCTTAAAGATGTAAGTCAGATTTGTCTCCTGTTAACAGGACTTCCCTTCCTTGCAAGATAGAATGATGAAATTACGCTTTCCTTATGTCATCTTGGCCTGCAAAGAGTGGAGGAGAGGAGAGGAAAATCGATGCATGATAATGCAAGGCCTCTCACCTGCTCCTCACCTGATTTCCCTTTCCTTAATTGTCTCCTACACACTGGACTCTTTAGCTAATGACAGTCAAAGGTGCTTCAAAGATCAAGTTGTTTTTTATTACTGACGTTTAATTCAAATAAATGTTATAAAACCTTGAAGAATCTCCTCAGATAAATCTTCTGTTCTAACACAATATATGTTTCATGAAATGAACACACTGACTAGAATAAAATATTTTCATTTTAATATTATTAAGTTTCATCTCCCAAGTTAAATATGGTGAGGTAAATTAACTCATCTCCATTTTCTACTCCACATTTCTCTTCCTTTGAAGTGGCTAGACTGGATTCAAGGCTGCTGCTTCCGTCCACTCCCCCGCTCCCCCAACCCCCTCCCGCACCTTTAAATGTTATTTTCCTTTGTTTTTGGATAATGAGTCTGAAACAGAAGACAATAAAATTGAACCACGACCAGAACAGCAATATTACTAACTGAGTGTTGAATTCACTACTGATAGTAGGTTACACAATGCCTTTTGTTATTGTGTTTCCTCAGGGACCTCACAGGGGCAAGAGAATTGATAGAATTCCTTATGAGGACATCTGCAAATTGGATACGTGACATCAGGGAGTATAGTCCAGTCACATAACAAACATACTATATTATTATGTTAATGGGAGCTTAAGCAACAACGACGACAGCGAAAAATATGTTGCTAACAGAAAATCATTGAACTTGCATCCTTTTAAACTTTATTCTATCTATTTGGACCCACTCAGTTTGTCAAAATGTAGCTATTTTCCTGGACTTTATCCAGGTTCAAAGAGAGAAAGGAAATTCATTGCTGTATGTTTACGTCCTCCATAAAACGTCGTAGTCATGCAGTGGATGTCAAAGTGTACTAAAAAGTGTGATGCATGTGCAGAGCTGTTGTTTTTGCTCATAAAACCAACAATGTATTATTGTTTTTTGACGGTGTTCTTGTCTCGGTCATGGCTGCTGAAGCTCCCTAATAGTTTGATAATTGTGCTAAGAAAAAAGCAACAAAGAATTGATGCTTTGGCCTGTTTCCTTTAATTTTGTGCTACTTCTGTGCCAAACTCAGTTGAATGAATTAAATTCAGCATAGTTAAATTGATTTCTAATGTCATGCTACTGCCATGCTGGACTCAATTTTCAAATTACAAATACATTAAAAATACATTGTACATTTTAAAAACACACCAAACTGATCCTCCAGCGTGCAAAGAAAGTAGTGTCCAGTAGCCGGGGCTAGTGGATTTTGCTATCGAGCTAGTGAGTTCTGTCTTTAACTTGCCCAATGAGCAAGTGATGTTTTTTTAAGGAATTTGAATAACAGAAGAACTGTCAAATCAATTCTGCTGGTCAAAAAGTTTTTGGGACCAGTTGAAATGACGCCTGGGCTAGTAAATGCTAGTTTCAGCTTGCCCGAATGGCAAGCTGTAAGTCAAATGATTTTCTTTGCGCCCTGTCCTCTATTTTTGTATTATTCAGCTGAATTAAATTTGACGTCTGAAACCAAGTTTCACTAGAGTCCTGCTTCAATTGGCTATTCTTAGCATGGCATAATATTATTATTATTATACTTAAACCATTGTATTATATAAAGTACAAGTGAGCAGGTTATCATTCTGTTTCAAAATACTACATATTAAGTAAAAACTAGGCAGTTGTTTCTTTTAGTTGCTTTGTACATTATATTGTAAATAAATTTCAGGTAAAAATCTTTGAGCTCCCCTTTGTATGCCACTCCATGTAATTTTGAAATTAATGTTTGCCACCTATAGTAACAAACTATTCAAGTTTTAGGCATCTTAATAGTTGCATTGAATCTAGCCTAATAACCAGTCCCTCTTCAGGAAATAAGCCCATGTTCGAGTTATTATCTACCTTATAAAATAAATTTATAGTTTATACAGGAGCCAATGCTTGACATGTGTAACTGCCAAAGTCACATCAAATTTAGACTAGACCAGTCTAGTTTGACAATTCAGGGAACTGAGACTTTTACAAGAGTTCCACTGCTTTCCTTTCTCTGTAACTTACATTTTGACTGGAAAATGGACCAAAAACATGTCTAAGATTAGAGCAGCCTGTGAAAACTCTGTCCCATTGGACCCTCAAAGTGCACTCTCTGCAGAGCAATGTTGTCCCATATACATAGAGATCTGTTAAAAATTCACCTTAATAGCAACCAATGATAGCATAGAAGTATGATCGTTCTAATGTTAATACTGAAAGCTCTGTGTTCATCTGTCGCGGTCATAAGTATTCTGCCTCCGTTGTCTAGATATCAGTATGGGCACAGCAGCTGCTGCCAATAATGTCATGCCTAGAAGTGGTCGGTGAGCGATCCAGCCTATTGCTATGGTAACCAATGACAACGAGGTGGCGAGACACAGGCATAGTAAGGTCAAACCCAGGCCCACCAGCTCACGGACAATTGGCACCCAAGAGACTGGAAAATAAAACAAAGGATGTTTAAATTTCTAACACATAGCTGCTGTCAGGTCTTTGAAACCTCTGATTTCTTTTGTTTTTCCTAGCAAGAAGCCCTTGTATTAGGGCTATAGCTAGGGCCTACTGTTCCTTTACCTGACTGTCTGCAATGACTGTCTTAAGTTAATGTTTATCGTTTTACTTACTCAACAAAGTAAGAATGCTTGTCATCATTTGAAATCCGATAAACATCAAGACCCAACCTACTCCCCTCAGGGCCCAAGTGAGAAGAGTATTGGCAGAATGCTCGGCATCAAAAATCTCCTGCAATTCAGAAAACAAACAAACAAAAAAAACTTTATGGTGGAGAATGAAAATACCAAAATTTGGCCAACTTCTCATTGGTTTAATTAAACTGTTAATAGATGATTTGAAAATGCCAAGCCTATTAATTGTGAAACCTGTTCTGGTATGACAATTAAGTGCAAAAGAAGAAAGTACATTCAGGTGTAGATATGTGTTGTTGTTTGAAAACATTTTTATTTACCTCTGCACTCATTTCTCCAGGGTAGAGAAACTCCAGTGTATCCCCAGATTCTGTGTTATAATGGGACAGTGCTCCTCCTTGCTGTCGGGCAACAATACTGACCTGTTAGAAAAACATAAACAATTATTTTTTTTCTAGGTTCTGTAAGCATGTGCAAGTTTTACGTGTAGTTGCTTGTTTTCTTAAGAGGGAGTAGTTTAATTATTGATTACTCTTGAGATTTTTTCTCTACCTTCAGTGGGTCGCCTAGTCCCGAGCCAGGTTTTCCACTCAGTCCAGCATAAGAAAACTGCACCCGCACATCGCCAACCTAAACAATAACAACAAACAAAATAGGTATATTAGAAATAATATAAATTATTAGTTATTTGCATAAGTGATTCGAAATTGCAGCCAATAAAAATCACACACTCGTTAAAAAGCGAGGTGATTTTTGACTCCCAAGAAGTGAAACACTTTTTTATTTTTTAAAAAAAAAAAAGACAGAACAAAAAAGCTGTATTATCTTCTTTTCATTTATAAAATAACTTTTTCACTACATGTAAGGCTGAGTTGCTAATTTATTTGGATCTTTATAGTTTCAACAGTTCCAACATATTGCAACTGCAACAACCTAAAGAGTCATCCAGTGTAGTGTTAATGGCATTAATATTTTCTGGGAGTAATTTTTCTCAATGCCTGTACATGTATTGGAAAAAATGACATTGTTGTAGCAGGCAGGCAGTTCAATTACGTCCTGGTCATCTAACAATGTGTTGCAGGTTATGAGAGCATTCTTGTATGAAAACCTGAGCCGAGATGCTTTATGGCTGCTTGAGGTTTCTTACCACGGGATAAAACTGATCCTTTGCATGATAAAACATTCCATCGTGAATGTACATTTTTCGTCCTCTTTTGACCAAATCTCTTGGAGCAAGAGGGTGAAACTCATTTATTTTTTCAACAAGGCCTAAAAGAGAATGAAATAAATAAAAAGAAAGTCAAAAGAATAAAATAATAACAAAAAAACGTTATCAAGAAATGGCATGACCTCAAACTTTTTATTTGGTGTAAGTGCAGGCTTGCTTTTGCTACAGCGTAATTGGTTGTAACAGGATCACCCAGGATCACAGAGGTCCAGGTTCAAATCCTGACAAGCCTGAATTTTTTCAGGCATTCTTTTCGCAACTGCTTAAATTGCATGTTATTCTTCAACTGTGATGATCTTCTTTACATTCAAGGTTTATACGGTTAGGCTTCTTCATTAAAAGAAAACACGATTTATTCACATATGATACTGTAATTTACCTTTTGACAAAATAAACGCTCCAACCTTGACTGGGTCTGCTTTAATTGTATAAGATTCCACTGGCATACTGTTAGGGTTTTGATGTCCTGATGGATTATCAAACTCATCACTTCTAACAAGATGGTCTTTCCACTCCATTGCTACAATAACCATATATTTCAAGGATTTAATTTTGACCTGTAACATATGCATACATGTACAGCAAAAAACAGAAGGACTAGCACAGATATATTTATCAGTGTCATATTTCTCCTGCCCAAAGGTAACTGGGGGCAATGCTTCATGATATCCATACACACTTTAATATGTATACTACTCGATGACTATGTTATCTCAAAGGAAAATATCACGGCATGTAAAAAAAAATATTGTGATTATATATCAATCACTTTTTTATTTATTTATTTATTTATTTATATATTTATTTACTTACAGTAAGAAAAAGTTGTTTCTACTCTTGTTTTTCCTCCCTCATCATATTCCCTAAAAAAAATCAGTTGGATGAAGTAAGTGAGTGAGGTGAACCAATTGATGCATAATTAAATTATGGGAAATAAAGGTTAGAAAGTCAAAGATAAGTTTATAAACCACACTATAAAATAATATTGCTTCCGATCAATAGCCCTAGTGGAATCCATTGTATCAAAAAAGCAGAAGCCTGTTTTGTAATACAGGGAAAATGATCATTCGTGAAAATTCAGTGATTTTTAAACAACTTCGTATTTTCAGCAAAATCATCACTTATGTTTTTGCAGTTTTTGACCAAGCCCTTGAATTAATGTATACCGCTGGTTACAAACCCATATTTATGCACATTAATCCCTCTCTATAAGCAGTACTGATAAACTGTCTAATAATATTTTTCACACATTTTGAGGTTATAATATTTTACCGAGTCTTTTTATGCTCCACCCACTGATACATTTCAACCTTTCTTCTTAGCTTCACAGCCCTGACAGCAATGCCATATTGTTCATCACTTAGAGGCTAACAAAATAACACCTCAGTTAGTTCAGTTTGGTGATGAATGATAGGCATGAACTTCTTGTTTCCCAAGCATGTTTAAAACAGGTAGCTTAAGGGTTACTATACCAATAATGAATTTTATAATTAAGACCCAATCAAACTTGTTTTCAGAAATGTTGTGAGCTCTGTTTTTGTCAAGATTCACTATGGAAACAACTCGATCTTTAACAATAATAATATTAATTATTATTAGCACCAGCAGTTCTACAAGTATCATAATGCATAATTGTTTTCACGATCAATATTAAAAAATAAAATGTATTGTTTTCATCACTGGACTTTTTTCAGTAGTTGCAACAATAAATAATTGTACAGGAAACCTGGGGCTTTAGAAATTAGGATCCAAGAGTGGAACTTACTCTGTCTGTTTGTAAACTTCCTGTTAAGTGAACCAAGCTGTTGTCATACTCAAGACTGACTTGATCAATATATTGAAGACGAACAACTTGTCTCAGGCCTTCATCTAATGATAGGGCTGTTTGAACAGCTCTTCCCTATTGTGGTAATAATATATTTAGTAATTAGTAAGTTAAAATATAATCATTAATTTTTCAGTAGTACTTAAATATGCCTCCATGTATTGGCAGCAAAATTTTTATGATGCAGCAATGAAAACTTATCACTGCTCCTTTCTATCCAAAAATATATGAAAATGCTTCATTACTTATTGAAGGGGTGCTTGGAAAGAAAGCGGCATTAATTCTTGAGTGACTTCTCCCAGTTTGCTAGATAAAATTTTACCTTTTGAATAAAATTGGTTAACTTGACTTTTCAAGGTCAGAGTCACTTGTTTTAGGATGCTTTTGGCAAATGAACCCCCTCAGGGCTAGAGAGAACATTTAACCCTTCCGCTATCACTCAATTTTCAGCAACACTAGCAATTTTTTACCAGTTTTTGGCACACATTCATTTATTCTGACTATAGCACTCTGTTGGTTGGGAACAAGAGAAATTAAAAATTTGCGATTAAAACTATGTGTTTACAGATAAATAATATTTTTATTCCACATGTTATCATCGTTACTAAGAATCCGCTTTTTCAGGAACAAATGCTCTGCTCGTTGTATCCTTCCGTCAGACAATCAAGTACGTTTTAATACCAGTATTAAAAGAAGCAAACTCCGTTACTTCTCCTATCTAAAATCTCCTCTCCCCTAGCCCCTTAGGAACACCTGATACTCAAGCTACTGTTACCTCATTCCAGTAAATGACAGGAAATGAGACAACAACAAGAAGAATTCCAATAAGAGATGCCCAGAAACTCTGCTGTATTTGTCCAAAGAAGCCAGGTTTTTCTCTGTATGAAACTCTTGTGTGGCTGTCACTCCAGTCTCCTTCATAATTATGCATCCCTGGTGCACTTGGGTTCTACAGGAAAAGGAGGCACCAGGATTAGCTCAGTCAGTAGAGCGGTTGACTGCAGAGAGGGATGTTGTGTGTTTGATTCCCGGTACTGGACCAATACACTCTTAGGGACAGACCATTAGAAAACTTATGGGGGGTTGGGGCGGGGGGGGGGGGGGAACAAAGTACAAAAAAAATATTCACACAAGGGAAAATGAAATGAAAAAAATTCATACACACCAATTAATCCTAAAAAATATTCATGCTATGGCCTACAAAAATTCATACAAGGAATTTGATCACGAAAAAACTTATGATCACGAAAAAACTATGTCCTTAACATAGCTGAGAAATTTTGGTAGTGCCTTCACCCTATAAACAGCTAGACTTTCACATGGCTTAGATGACCGTGTAAAATGGCAATCTCATCTGTAGTCGGAGATGTAACAATAGTGTGCCCAGTACTTCAGTGCTAGATACATTTGACACTAATATAAAGTGCAGTTTTTCTTCTGTCAGCTGTCTGTGTCCATGAGCACAAATGGCATCATCAGCCAGCAAATACACACAGCATATGAATGCTCTCAATTTTGTTGAATAATGCGCAGTTAAATCAGGACAGTTATATTTTTTCCACATTATATAGGTGCAGACACTAAAAGTACCATATTTTATCCAATCTTCGTAAAAAATCGGCTTAACGTACATAAATTTTTTAATCATTCACATTCTCTGAAGAAACTGACTGAAGCCTATTTTATTCGATTCTAGTTTATGCAAACAAAGAACTCTAATTATAGTAAGCTAGCTTAGCGTAGCTATATAGGTATTAAAACACAGTTCCCACACAAATATTTAACCTAATTTAAAGCCCCGGGTGAAAAGCATTCCACTTGTTAAGGATCTACACTAAGGAAACAGAAACAGTACTGTAAAACAATTCATAACAAATACCACGAAAAGACTTACGTACATAGGTTCTATACATGGTTTCGATCTGCAAACGTGGAACATCACATTAAAATGAAAGAGGAAGTAAAACAATAGTAGACAGGCGTTGCTCGCTTACTGAACAATTTTAAAAGCCTGGGTCGAGTCCAAAAACTCTTTACCAGGTCCCTCGCTATTCTAGGGTCATTCTTGTCATTCTAGGATTCACAAATGCACTCTAGACCATTGTGGATTGTAGAGTTTGGCAGAGATTTCTCAGCTTATTGCCAAGCTCGAATAGTGTTGTGGGTGTTACGTAGAAGATATGGACGAAGAAGAGTGGGAAGAAGAGGTAAGAGCCGTTAAGTATGTCTAGCAAACTCGCATATACGTCAAACTTGAAAGAAAACAAACGAGCTTGCATGTCATAATCTTCAGCATCTTCTAGTATTTGATCAGAAGCATGTAACCCCTGTTTTGCTAAGATTTCCGTATATAAATCCCATGCATTTATAATGCATACGTGTTTCGACTCTACTTGTTTTAAACTATTTGTGCGAAAAAGTATGAAGTTGCTGCATGCATAATAAATGTTGGAGTTATACGGAAATCTTCCCAGTCGTACAATGCAAGTGAACCTTACTCTAAAAACAAAGGAGGAATTTCTTACATCCCATGATGCATCACTTCATACAACATCATCAAGCTTCTGAACTCATATTATCCTGTCATTTCAACAGGGATGCGACATTTGAACAACAGGGGAAAGTGATGTGCTTTGCCAATAAAACCTTTTGCACCTTTGCTGTGTCGATCTAGTGGCGATTTTCATTTTATTATTCCAAATGTATCTTTTGTTAAGTCGTAGGGAATGCTTTGGTGACCTGTGACCAGAGGTTTCTCTCTTGCATGGCTTTTAGCATCTACAAAGTAGTTTGCATCACTTGTTATTCACATAGTTTTTTTTTTTTTGCCTGGTTAGAAAGTCCTGTGGCAAGCTGCTGGTGGTTTCCGTTGAGCCTGCGCCAGATCGTTCATTCATTATTATAGCGATAATGACACAAATTTCATCCCATGAGAGAAATCACAATGCTGTAGCGTCGCGGGAGAAAGTCTCCTGTGGACTCTGTTTTGCACAACAAATCGGTTTGTTTGACTGTTTAAAATCAGTTATAAAACCTGTTAATCATGTGTCTATCTCCAAGGTTTTGGAAGTGTCTAAATGGAAACTACATGTACATGCGGCTTTCTGCAGAAGTTTTTCCCGTGGCATAAACAAACCAACTACGCAAAAGACACGTGATGTGAGCAAGATTGTAATGCTAAAGGCCAGCCAAGAGAGAAACCTCTGCTTGCAGGGTAGCATTTTGGCCCCCTATGTCAACCCTCCAAGTTAAAGTTTTTGCTTGGTCGCCAATTCTTTTGGTTTAGGGAGACTTTTTTACAAATCAAGTCGCCTCAAAATTTTAGGCCCCGTGGCAACTAAAATGGTCGAGGTTTGGAGGGTTGTATGTTCACTTCTGTGAAGCTGGCAAGGAAGCTCTTTGCTCCTGTACATCTTGTTTTGCCACGTGTTGAAAAGACTTTCCAAGGGTTAACATGCAATTTGCACTTTTTGTAAAACAGGAGCATCTCATTGTCATTGAACTGAAAGGAGTCATAGACAGTGACTTCTTATACAAGTGCAAGTCTGAAAGTTGCCGACTTTTGGTGAGTTTTGCTAATCAGTACTTTTCTTACCTTTTTGATAGTATGTTGAGAAAACAATTAAAATTGAAATAAATGTGGCTTATTATGGTCCTTAAACTCATTGATAAGTGATTTGCATGGGGAAAAGTTGGTGGGACTCAGTGTGCAGAAGGCATTATTTCAATGATGGTAATGCATCAGTCAATTATTTTAGCTGCACCTATGCCCCTGCACCCACCCCCCCCCCTCCCCCGGGCATTAGTTTTTTTTGCCCTGGATGGCAAATTCTTGGGGGAGGGGATAGTCGAATTGTCACATACCCTATGGCATGCCCAAATGTTATGCAATTGGTATTTAAAAGCCCAGTTGGCCACTCTACCTACATGTTTACAGTAGGGTGCAACTGCTGGCCCACAAGCCTCATCTCGAGGTTGGTGTTGCCTAAAAGAGCTTCCAATATCAGTGGCTTTATTGCTCAGTTGGTCAGAGCATTGCACCAGCATCACAAGGTCACGGGTTCAAATCCCGCTGAAGTCCTCAGGGTGCAAAGAAAGTCAGTTTTACAGCCTGCAATTAGGGCAAGCTGTAGATAGCATCTACTAGCCCACAAGTCATTTCAACTAGCCCCAAAACCCTTTTTGATTGGCAGAATTGATAACAATCCTTCCGTAATTTGAATTTCCCCGAAAAACAGCACTTGCCTGTTAGGCAAGTTTAACAAAAAACACTAGCCCGATAGCAAAATCCACTAGCCCCGGGCTATCGGACATGACTTTCTTTGCATACTGGTCCTGAATATTTTTTTCAGGCTGCTATAAATGCAGTATTATTGTATAAATATTTGCAATCACAAATGCGAGGATCACTCTTCATTTGAGTTGTTTGTTTGTGTAGGGAAAAAACCTCCAGACTTTTCATTTGACTGTTTGCGCATACTTGACTAGGCATTATTGAATATGGATTGTTTCGCAGTCTAATTGGGTATGTAAATTTATAAGGGATTTGTTCCATTACAGGGTATTGACACAGATGAACCTGTGCTGCAGATTGGAAATTATACATTTACTGGGGAGCTCAAAGGTGAAGATGTTATATTTTTTGGCCTCAAGTTAAGCTTGCAACTTAAAATGGCATTTGCACTAGCTGAATGTGTTGATGTTATATACATATATCAAGAATGAGACATAGTTTCATCGCCAGATGAAATACTGAGAAGAAAGTTGAGGTGTTTCATCTGGTGATGAAACACTGTGTCGAATCCTTGGTAGTACTTCTCAAACAAAATGATTTCAGAGGGAGAAATTAAGGATGCAAAAATGAGCAGTTTTTCATCTGATTTCCAAACACTCATTAAACATTAATTTCCTTTCAATTGTATTTTCTTTATGAATTATTAATGAGTTTGGAAAGTTAGTTTAAAAATACTTCATTGTGTTTTTAAAAATTAAAATAATACAATTTTTAAAAATATTTTGGATTTTATTAATTAGGTTATCAGTATAAATTATTTGCTATCCTATTTTGCATATCTGTTTTCAGAGCCTATTGGTACACATGTTCTATTTGAGGAACTAGGTAATCTAGATAACTTTTTTTTGTACTATTAGTTATTAGTTAACCTGTTTTGCAAACAGGTGGAATGAGTACATATTTTGTACTAGACTCAAGTAGGGTCTGAGGGCATGCCTTGACAACTGATAAATCTGAGAACAGGTTTTTCCCTGTATTGAGCATTTGCCGTAATATTATCATCTGGGAGAGGGAAAGCGCTTCCTTTGCTGCTTTTAGAATCCCTGGTTACTAGTGTTATTCATTTCATCCTTGCTTAAATCCTGCTAATTGACTCAAAGATTCTTCAGGCAAATTGTCATTTTTTTTTTCCTATCAGTGATCAATTGACATCAAGTCACTTATCTGATAGACTTACATGGTGGTCACTTATCTGCCTTATCTGATGCTTCTTTTGTTTGTATAAAGCCATTGCAAGTAAAAGGAAAAAAGGGTGATATATTATGTAAATAAAATACTTTACCAATAAAATTAGGGCTACACCAAATCAAAACTGTTGCTAAAATTTGGTGACTGTCTTTTGACCACACTGCACACAAGCACTATTTTTTTTCTTTAGTTTTAATGTGTTGTTTTTAATAATAATTATTGTTTGCTCGTTTGTTTTCAGAATCAAGTGACTCACAGGAAACAAAGAAATTGAAGTACAGATACAATACCACAAAAACACTGGAAATGGCCAGAGTGTTTCTGGTGAAAAAAGACAATGCTGAAAAGGAGGAAGAAGAGGTTGGAGAAAAAAGATAATTTTCTTGTAAAGCATGATATGCTAACAGAATATCTAATTTGAAGGTGGTTTCACACTTCTTCTCCACCATATTTCAGTTGATTGACAGTCAATTCGCACCCAAAAAATGGCGATTCCCTATAACTAAATACATTAACTTCTGCATGCATGTTGCACTATTAAACTTATCTTTGAACTTGTCTTTTTTTGGGGGATTGGGGGGTGGGGTGGTTGTGGCCTGACATAAGGCAGAGTTGATAAACATTTCCAATCAGTTTGATTTCTTAACCTCTTTTTAATACTAACTTGCTGCACTTATCTTTGAACATCTGTAATATAATTATTTATTTTGGGGGAGTGGGATTGGGATTGGGAGGTAGGTGTGGCCTGACATAAGGGCAGAGGTGATAGCATTTTCAAATCAGTTTTATTTCTTAACCTCTTGAACCAACATTGTATGGAAATGAATTTGGAACAAAGAAAAGCAAACCAGAGACTACCGAATAGGGTCGATTCATTTGCAACATATGCCTATAGCCATCAGTTCCACTGGACAAATGTGTTGGCTATTTGTGTATGTTATAGTAAACCCACCCTTACACCCTTAAGCTTATACACAACATCATGGATATAACATGTGTTGTTTTTATTAATAATTTATCTGTATTTTGTAGGTTGCTGGATCTTCAAGGGAGACACTTGAGGAACAGGAAGATCCCAGTATGGATATAGGATAGATAACATTATACAGGCAACCAGGACAAAGTCTAACCATCTCTATTGAGCACAACAATTTAGCATGGAATTTTCATTTTCCATTCATTCTCCCTTCAACTTTTTGCAGTACTGTATTATCCAGTGTCACTGCCATTATTTATGACAGCAATACTACTTCACCATAGCAGTGGGAGAATGACACCTTCATTTTCAGTGCCGAGCAGTAGTGGAGTTCAGCATGAAAGCATGAAACATTTAGCTCTATCCGTGTCTGCTGTATTGTACAGAATTTCTTAAAATGCTTAAAAAAGATCTGTGCATCACACAACGAAATTCGTCAAAACAAAAAAAAGGAATGATTCACCATGTTCACATTTCCCTTGTACACCTTGGGACGAATGTAATACCCCAACAAACAAGTTGTATTATGGGCAATGTGTAGAGGGTGAATAAAAGAAATTGACAACCCAAAATACCCTCTGTAGGACTGGGTGTGGGTTGCAATAACGTCTTAGTGTAACTTAAAGTTTGTGAACTTAAGTTTGTACACATTGAGGTTCCACTTTATGAGTTAGGAGATAATTTTGTTTTATTGTTTTACTGTGCATTCAAAATATTCATCACTTGATTAGAACATGCCAGACATTAAAAAAATTATTAATGTAATGTGGTATTTTGATTGTTTTATATTATCATAAGTGCCAATTTAAATTTCTTTTTCCTATTACTTGATTGACAAACTGTTATAAACACACATCTTAGTATCATCAAAATCTGGATAATTGTAACAGCATGTACACAACATATGCTATGTTGTTTATTGGAATTAATTTAAGTGATTGTAAAAACCATGATTTTTCAGCTATCAATAAAAATTAATAATACTTGAATTTATTTCTCAATGAAGAGTATGGCTCCAATTTATCGGACTTTGCTGGAGGAGGTTTCTTTCTTCTAAATGTCTTGCACATCTATCTTTTTTCTGCTGTTCTGCACGGAGCTCCATCAGCTGTGAAAGAGAAAACAAAAATGCCCCCAATATTTACTAAAGTGATGATTGTTCCTTTCTTGACTTTCAGACTTTTCCAAGGTCACTACAGCAAAAAGTATTGTACTTAAATCAAGTGCCTTTTTATTTGTGTGTAGGCTAAAATTTGTTGTGTCACCATTCAAAGAAACCTCAGTCTTGACATTTAAAGGAACCTTGATCTTTTGCATGATGTCACTTGTTTTCAGTACATCACAAAATAAAATGGACTTTTGAATGTTTTTAATTGACTTTGCCTCCTTTTTGGATTGAATGGCTTTCACCTCAAAACAGTAAAATCACATTTCTTGGTAGCACTGGCCAATAATGTAACAGATAATACATGGTGGTTATGAGCCAATCAGTATTCAAAGAAAAACGTTTTATGACATCATACTCCATGTAGTTGAGTTGATGCCATGTTTGAAGCACAGGTGTGCAAGTCATGAGTTAAGAAGGTGGCATAAGATACAGTCTGTAAATAAACATTACCACTGAGATTCGTATACAATAGTTGCAGCATTTTCAACACCAAAGTAATCTTGAAGGTAACTTTCTGATATACAGCTACCGGTTGAGCTGTTCTTCAGAAAAATTGAACAAACAAAAATTAAAGTGTTAGTACCCTTTTATTTTCATTCCTGAATTGCTGTAGGTATTTTTCTTTGTTGATTTTGTCTTCTTTGTCTTGTTCAATGCAGATCCTGTCATAACTGATTGCGAAGTCACTCTCTTTTGTCTTTTCAGCCATGGCATTTTTGTCAGCTAGTTCTTTTTCTTTCATTTGTTGCAACAATGCTGTTCTGCCATCTTGCCTGAGAGTTTTAAAGATGCAATAATAGTGGTTGCTTTAAGTGTTCTCATAGTGTTCAAGGAATAGCTTACTATACAATTATATTAATACATGTAATAAATTATAATCAAAGCATTTATAATCAGCACCATATCCATTTAGTGGGCTCATGGCACTTTACAAAGGAATCTTTAAACCACAAATAGGATGATCTAAAATATGCCCTCTCTCAAATTAATAAGTGCCTCTTGCGTAAATGCCCCCACAGACTTTGATTGTTGACCAGGTAATTTTAACGTTTTTGTCTCACGCAAAATGTCAAATTATGACGTCACAATTCCTGATATAATTTTCTAATTTCAATATATCACTTACCTATATCACCTGAAAGAGAATTAGAAGGGGAGTAAAAGGTTGAAAACCATTTCTTGCCATGACGTGTAAAACTTGAGTTATTGGACTTTTAAGGTATTTCATTGCCCGGGGGGGGGGGGGGGGGGGGACTCCCATATGAAACAGATGGGGATGCTCGTCGTCTCGCTTAGGGGTGTAAATTTTGGATTTTGGTCTTGCTTAGGGTGTTCCGGGCAAAGCGCCAATATTTTAAGCTGCCAAGGTCTCGTTTAGGGTTCTGCAAAGAACTTGAGATTTATGACAATGCTTTTAAACACTACTATTAGATAAAAGCATTTGATGATTATGTCTTTATATCATTAAAACTCATTGCATGTCGTATTTGTGTGTTTTTAAGCGGTCTCTTTTAGGGGTCAAAATTTGCTTAAGCCACGCCCAGATTGGTCTCCTTTAGGGGTCACAAAAAGCTTGAGCCACGCCCAGATGGTCTCCTTTAGGGGTTAAATTCAAAATTTCCGACAAGCATCCCCGTCTGTTTCATATGCGAGTCCCCCCCGGGTTTTATTGCACCCCTGGGAACCATACTTTTCCTTAAAAAACGTTCTTTTTTCCTTTAGATTTCAACAATTAAGATGTGTTATGTTTATCTTAAATAGCAATGGTGACACGACAATAAAACACTTTAATTTAGGCCTATTTTACCCTGTTTTTGTGGTACGAATTTATCCCAATTCAAAATGACATTTCTCAGCTCATATTTAAGATTAAAAAAAAGTTTTTTCAGCTTTCACATGACTTCCCTTGAATGGTTCTTTCAAATTTTCATGAAAGATGGAGAAAGTTTAAAGTTTAAAATGTACGTATGAATGACGTCAGCAAATGTGACGTCATAATTTGACATATTGATGTAAAAATGTCAATTTGATTGTCTCAATATTAATTTTATATTTTCAGGCCAAGTTTGGTAAGGAAAGATCAGAGTTAGAGCCAACAAAGTTATTGTAAATTAACTGAAATTGTCACGCTTTGAGGAGCAACTTAGGGGATGATTTAGCCCTGGCATGGTATATGCTTTCTCGATTGTACTCGAAAAGCGAGGGCACTAGGCAAATGCAATCTATCAACCCACAGTCGATCAACAAGTTAAATTAAAATAGACCGAAATTAGTCTAAGGAAAGAACTGCAAGAATGCCGTATCCAGTAATGAAAATTTTAAAGTTATATCTTGGTTATTTTGAGAATATTTTGCAGTCTATGTTTAAATGAAAGACAGCTGTTAATTGGAGTCTAACAAGCATCAGCACTTGTGGTGATGGACGTTAATAATATTGACTATTGTTTAAGTCAAGTCAAGTTAAGTTAAGTTATAAAACGTAAACTTGTTCACCTGACTTCTTCTTTGTCCTGAGGACTACCGTACATAGCTTTGACGTACGTATCATTTCGTCTTTTATATGCTTCTCGCTTCCCTTGTAGTTTCCTCTCTTGAATTTCATGATGTCGCAAAACTGTCTCCATACTTACCGTTCGCTTCATACAAGCGTCGGTCCGCAGAGGGTTAGAGTTGCTCATCGCGACGTGCAATTTTTTGAAGAGGAAATCAAAATATGATCAGGAAAGAATAAAGTTTTTCTAACTAAAAACAAATCTTAGAGCGCAAATTGCGCGAACCATTCCAGTCTGTCTTTCTCTTGTGGAGCTCGTTGTTATGGCAACATTTATCCGCTGTGCACCTAGCATTTTGGGCGCACACTGATATCCATCATGGCGGACACTTATGGAAAATTTCATGAGGAAAGTTAAAGAGGTTTTGGACAACGCTTGTTGAAAATAACATGGGAAGTGGTGAATCAACAAAGAGATTGTCCGTTAAGAGATCAGAGGAGGATGAAAGTGCGGGAATTATAAGGGTAGGTTCTACAAAGGAATCATATGGAATTCACACTAAGCCCTAAGCAATATCTTCGATTTCTGGAAGGTGAAATGATATCAAGCTATGTTGAGTGATAATTTTACTTTTGGCGAACATAAAGCAGTTGATTCAAAATTTTTTAGGTGTCAGAGAGAGTAGTAAGACGCTTGAGAGGCCTAGAGGATTTACCCCTGAAAGGTGATGAAAAGGAGATTAGTCAAGGTAAATCACTGATAAGCTTAGACAACTTTTTCACTCCCAGAGCCACTTCTGAAAGCAAGACATGGAGTTTTACCTTAAAAGCTGGTTTCATGACTAGGAAAAAATTCTGGTTATGCCAACCTGTGGAAATCTAAAATTTGGAGACTCTCTCTTTTGCATCATCCCCCCCCCCCCCCAAAAAGAACAACCAACCCCCCTGACCCCGATCCCCCCACCCCACAATTCGATCCAGTCCCCAATTTGTCACATGCGAATGGTTTAGGACATTATATGAAGTCTTACATGAGGTACAGACCATCACAATTTGGTTTTATGATTGTAATGGCAAAATAATTTCTGACAGTGATGAATTACCATAAAATTCCGAAAATAAGCCGCGGAGCTTATATTTTTCAAGGCCTATTTCGTGGGGCTTATATTTGGAGGGGCTTATGTACGGAGGGAAATTTGTGTTTCAAAATAGTTTGGGCTAGCTTATTGTTGGAAGGAAATGTACCGTTTTTGCTTTGTTTTACTTTGTATTTGAGGGCAAATTCCATGTCTAAGGCCGCAGGGGGTTATATTAATTTTGGAGGGGCAATTTAATGGAGGGTTTTTTGCATTACAAGGTTGGGGGGGTGCTTACATTTGGAGGGGCTTATTTTCGGAATTTTACAGTATGTGCAAAAATGCCCCAGAAACTGAACTATGAATCAAAGAAAATTCAAATTTTGGGGAAAATGAAATAAGTTCCAAATTAAGTCACAGAAAAGCTCATATTAAAACTCGATGTTATTTGGGAGATTTGGTGACCTGTGCAAGAGACCAGGAGATTGGTGTCATATCCGGGAGACTCCCGAATAATCCGAGAGAGTTGGCATGTATGCTACATGTAATCAAAGTCAGCAGTCACCCTGGTTCCCAGGATCTCTCTTGAGTGAGAGGCCATGGGAGCAAGGTTAGTCAGCAGTGACCTACTCTTTCAAAAACAACTGTTCAATTAGTACAAACTTTGAATTCTGTTTGGCTTTCCTACAGAGTGACAGAAGAACTCAGGCTGAGCAGGGCCAGTACTAGTGTTATTTTTGCACATGTAAAAACCCTTGAATGCAGTGGTCCAATCAAAGCAAACTGTAGGATCAGGAACATGCAACCTACACTATAATTATCTTTGGGATGTGGTGATGAAATATGAAGGAAGGAAAAAATCAGTGATAAAATGAGGAAAGGAAACAATAATATTGTCATTAGTCTCCTTCGCAGCAGCTCAGGCGGGAGTCATGTCATGTGGCAATTTGTGGGACATGGGTTCCCAGACAACAATGAACGCACAAAGTCCCCAGATTTGTGGATCCATGCTCCATGCTCCATGCTCACCCCGTGACCATTGGAAATTTCAAGTGGGGGGGGGGGGGGGGGGGGAAGAAACTTAGCTTAAAGATCAGAATTTTGAAAGGAAAGTTTGATCCTAAGCCAGAAGTTTCAGTGGTGAGAAGAAGGGAGTTTAAATCTTTCATGGAAGAGTACCAACATGAATCTTTTCTGGAATAACATGTACGCAATGCTAGTTGATGGATTTAACAAATGCTATAGTTATATTTTTCCCACAAATCAGACTGTAGAGCTAATGATAGTGTTGCTCTAATCTTTTTAACCTTTAAGATGATATCAACAATTTGTGGCATGAATTACAGCAAGAGAAAGCCCGCTTAAAACATCAGCATGAACATTTTCAGGAGTTTATGCAGGGTGCATTTAATGAGGTAAGGGTTTTCATAGTTTTGCAGCATGCACTTTAGTGCAGTCTTGTAACTATATCAAGAAACTTTCTCGTGTGTTGGGGTCAAAATTTGGGATGGGATACCTTAAATTCTTAAAGCAAAACCGAAAAAAGCTTTTAAAAGATCACTAAAAGCAACGCTACTCGATATCCTTCAAACTGAAGACTCCTATATTGATGTAGATACGATTATTGTGAAAATGAAAAAGTAATTCTCTTGTCCCTTATATTATTTTCATTTTATTTTATTTTTAAAATTCACTCCAATGTTTTCCTTGTATTTAAGTAGAATAGTATGTATTTACTGTAAAATATATATACTTATATAACGTCTAATTTCTTTTTATTTATCCAGTCTGTAGTACATTATCGAGCCTGGCCTGCCTTGAATAGTCTTGCTAACTGCAGGCCAGTCCCAATGTATTTTTGTATTATATTTCCACATTTAAATAAAGTTGAAAGTTGAAACTAAAATTTTTTTTAAAGTCGCATTTCTTTCAAAATCATATGCCTTCAGGCCATGTTTAATAAGAGCTGAGTGTGCATTTTGTAGAATGCACTAACTTTCAACTTGTTTACTAGTCAGAGCTTTTCAAAAAGAAAGTTGTTACTGTTTGTAGGGAAGGCAGACTGAAGCCAGGAGGTGGCAGGAAAACAGGGCGAAACTAGGAGATAAAGATGCCCAAGAAATAGAAAATCACTGGAGACAATCCTCGGAAAAGAAAGATGCTGAATCATATGCCAGAGAAAATAAACTTCTGGAAGAAATAAGTTTACTGAAGGAAAAGGTAAGTGCATTTATAGCATAGAGTTCTTGTTATGAATAAAAAAATGATGCTGGCATCTTAACTCTTAAATTCCCTGTCAAATTAAAAATTCTCCTGTCTTGTCCCATATATTTCTAATCAAAGTATTGGGGAAAAATCAGCTGTTACTGCTACTGAAGATGTGAAAAACTAGGTTTAACTATGTTTTTTGATCTGGTTGTCTTAGGTTGCAGACAAGGAAGAAATCACAATTGAAAAATTTAATCAAGCTGTGGAAGAAACAAAGAAAAAGTTCAGGTAGCTATCATTAGAAGTACTTGTAATAAATTGAGACATTTGATCCACACTTACACTTCCTCCTCATTACAATAATATTTTCTTCCTTGCTCTCATCTTGTATTGTGAGAATGACACACCAGCTTGCCAAAAAAAAGTAAAGATCTAGGTTTTGACAATCAGCTATCGGAGTTGATAAGCTGTTTAGGAAGCCAGCTAGGAGGCTGTTTAAGGGTTTCCTTTCCAGTTGTTCTTTAAGTTGCAGTTTTTTACTTGCTTGCTCACTCAATTTGCTCACATACATTGTGTACAAAACTTGAGGGACTAATAATAGTACTCTAATGGTCAGTACAAAAAATGGCCGGATGTTTTACACACATACTCTTTTTGTAGCCAACCAACAAAGGTTGCAGCTTGTCAGCACCTGAAGAATGAAGTCTTAAACTGCTACAAACAGAACCCAACACAGGCTCTCAAGTGCTCACAACAAGTCAGGGATTTCTTAAAGTGTGTGGAGTTGTCTCAAATGGTGAGTTTGCATTCTTGCTGCCATAAGATAGCTACTTCCAGTTTTAGGTACAGTGGAAGCTCTTGTAGCACGGCAGGTCAGCTGTCATCAAGAAGTGATCTCTTTCAAACTAATTTTTAACTGTTTGAGCTGAAACTTTGCACAATGTTACAATTTTTGTAGAAAATTGTATTCCCAACCAGGGGCGTAGCTAGGGGGCCTGGGGTGCCTGTGACTCCTCCTTGGTAGGCCTTCTTTTGAGCAAACAACCTACAATATTCAGGTGGCGAAAACGCCATGACAATATCTTGGGCGTAAAAGCCGTTTGTTGAAAAGCCCACTTTTTTTTTAAATTTGTTTTTTTGTAAAGTATTTTTGTCAACTGCTCTTGTCCTTAGTTAATATGGGCCTTCATGCTACGATAATACGACTGAGCCCGCTGATATACGAGGGAGAGCAGCGGTGAGTAGCCTCTGACAGTGACCCCCCCTTTGAAAAATCCTGGCTACCCCCTGGCCCAACAATCATTTTTTTTGGATTTTTGATTTTAACGGTTTTTTTGGTGCAAAATGATGTCAAAAGACTGACAGTATTAAGACATAACTTCCAACTTATGCCATCACAGGTTAGCAATTTCGAAAGAGTACTCAGAGAAGAACTTAAATGTGAAAAAAGGTTTTCAAAACCTCATTTGGTTGCGAAGATATGTCATTCAGAATATCACGAAATTTCTAAAAATAGTAACAAAATGGCAGAAAATAGAAATTTCACAGCTCAAGAACTTTTCAACCAATTAAGCTTTACAAAATTAATAATTTTTTCACATTTGGGCTCATCTCTGTGAGATCTTTTAAAAGTTCTAGTTTGTTATGCCATAAGTCGAAAACTTATGACATCATTTTCCCACCAAAAACGATTAAAATCAAAAATCCAAAAACAAACGATTGTTGGAAATGCAAAGTTCTATTATCGTGCAAAGTTTCAGCTCAAACAGTTAAAAATTGAAAAACTAGTTTGAAAGAGATCACTTTTTGATGACAGCTGACCCGGGGTGTAAAGCAGACTCCCTCGGGAGGCAAAAAAGGGTCGGTTTCTGGAGATGACTGCTTACAAGAATGGTTTTCATAAGTGGCCACTAGAAATTTAAAGGTTAAGGGTCTGCTTACAGGAGCTTGCCCAGCAACAAATAAACATTGGAAATGCAAAAATCTGTTTGTAAGTGTTTGGCTATACCGTTGTTCTGACAATATTGTATTAATTCAGTCCGCACAGGTATAAAATTCAAGAGGTGTTATGAAGTGTATTAAACCGGAAGTGTATGTAAAAAGAAAACAGTGAAACTGATATAAATTCATTGTGATGATCAGTGGTACGAAGTTGATTAATTAAAAATAATTCAAATTTCAGAGGCAAATGAGATTTCATTTGAGGTATCTGCTTACAGGAGCATAAAAGCAAAGCGTTAATCTTACCCGTAAACCCTGAAAGTGTCCATGACTGCCTAAAGGAATGTCTGCTAACAAGAATGCAAAAATACAGAGTGTGAATGGAAGTTGAAATGGGTTTTGTGAAGGCGGCCATACAGCTGTCTGCTTACAAGAGTGTCTGTTAAGAAAGCTTCCAGGTCACTGCATTAAAGAGAGTAAACTACAATATAGTGAAATATTGCATTGAAATGTCCCTTTATGGGCTACTTTAGAGACAGAGCAAAGTGTCCTTATTGCAGAAAATGTAGACCCTGCTGTATGTAGCTCTGCTAATTGATTTTATGGTGCTAAAATCGATATATTATTCAGTTCATGTCAGGTCGTGGGAAAATGGCATAGAGTATTGTACAGTTTAAGTATCCTTGAGACAAATCTTGTCTCTTGGATCTTGTCTCTGTCTTACCAGACTCACGTTACCAACTACGCCGTAACAATAATGGTATATTATTAGAAAGACCTCGGCTAAGAACGAAGAAGACTTTGGGAGATCGCGCGTTATCGATGGCTGCCCCCTTTTTGTGGAACAGTCTTCCTCTGCCAATAAGACAGGAAACATCAATCGACTCTTTTAAACGCTCTGTTAAAACATATTTATTTAAAATGGCTTTTAGTTAGATTATTTATTTATTTATTTTTAAATATTGTAATTTTACCGGGTAATTTTACTGGTTTTTAATTTAGTTATTAATAATATTGTAATGTGCTTTTGAGTATTTTTATAGAAAAAGCGCAATATAAGTATTAAATATTATTATTATTATTATTAAATAAAGTGTTCTGTTATGCATGTAGGGAGGTGTCCATGTTATGAAAAAAAAAAATATAGGGGAACTCTGTTGAGAGAAGATTAGTTGTTTTTTGTAGACTGAACTCTCTATTTTAATAGTGTGCCACACCACCTTCGCAGTAAATTTACCAGGAAGTGTTTCCAAGCACTCTCTTACTGTGTAGTTTGAATCGGTCATGATACAGATGATAGAATTGAGGACAAGTGCTCTGTGACCAGTCAAAGAGCTTGCACTAGTCAATCGATTTTTATACTTCATAAATAGTATTTTTCTTCTCCCACAGGCCCCTGAAGATGCAAAACCGTAGAAGTATAAGCTAAAAGCTCGCTGGAAAATGGATTTGAAGGGAAGAGAGTACACAAGAAAAACGCGAACAACAGATAAGAAAATCATCGATGATCTCTTTATGTGCAAGGGCAAGAACAAGCGGCTATTTTTTCTGCCTCCCCTTGCCAAGATGAGCACAATTGTGATAGCAACTTTCCAATGAGTAAACCTTTCTTTTATTTTTTGGTGGAGAAATACAATACAATGGGAATCGTTTCAAGTCTTGTGTATTTAGGTTTTGAAATAAATGACGACAACTTGGTTTTAAACCAACGATTATTCGTTCATTTTCCGTTTAATATGTGTCTGCTTTCTCTCATACCAGTTTTAAAATGGAAATCAACTTATTTTCGTGGCATATAGGGCCTTGCCGTTTAGAGCGATTAGTCACGCCGCGTTTTATTGAATAGATACCGGTATTTAAAATAGCGCAGTCGTAGCAACAGTGTAGCAAGAGGCAAAATAAGGGACCTGCCTTTTTAACAAAAATTTTAATTAAAGCGTTTTCTTTCCTCAGATGAAAAAGCATTTGAGTTTTCTGACGAAATCAAACTTTATGACAAATATAGAAGATAGCGCTTCCAGGGCTTCTAGATTTGAAAATTTTATTTTTGAAGGGGAGGTGGTTGGGGACATGTCCTTAGATCCCCCTTGGCAGCTCGCGCATTCGGCGATAGCAGTTCTTGCGCCGATGTCAACGTCTGAACTGGCCACACCCCTTAGCTTTTTATTTCCAAGGAATTAAAAAGAGCGGAGCCTTGCCATCTTCTGTTTGTGTTGCGGACTGTGCTTGATAACATTGCGTCTTCAGAAGGACTGCCTGTCAGCAGTATAAATCTGGGATCAGGCCTAATTTCTGCGGCTTTCGTATGTTCTCTCATACAATGGAAAATGCATTAGATTCCACAGACTTCAAGCTTGAAATCGGAAAAACGACAAATGACAAAGATCGACATCATGTTCACGTCTGAGAGTTTTTACTTTCCTCTGATCTCTTCAAATTAAAAAGTTCTTATGATGATGATATTTATATAGAAGCATTTTGATCCATTCAATCGTTCCTCACTCCTACCCTACCCTTGGCCCTACCCACCCCCATAGTTTATTTTGTCACGAGAGCTGCCGTCGCACCGGTGCCCAATTTTCCCGCCAAAACTTTGGTATGGTGAAAAATGTTTTATAACTCCACTGGTTATGTACGTTCCTTTTTTTTGCGGTAATTTTTCGACTTTAAAGCTACATGAAACTACAGAAACCACCGGTTATTGCTTGGAAAGAATTCGCTCGTGATTAAGGTAAGTAAAATGGTAAAAATTATGTTGAATATTCATCTCCAAGCCTTAGTTTTAAATCTCGTTTTTTGAGAGTTCATGCTGCCATGAAATTTGCTACCACATCTGCCATGTGCCAACATAATTTGCTACATTTTGCTACTTTTCACAATCTCCATATTTAATACGTTCAAAGAGTTTCCTGTTCTGTGTAGTAGTCTATTGTAAAGCGATTTTAAAACAGGCGTATGAAGTCTTTTTGGAAATGAAGACTCGTGATAATATATTATTTTTTTCTAGGCTTACATTTAATTTTAGCTTAGCTCAAGCTTAGTTAAGCTTTAAAAAAGTCTAACCTGTCAACTTTATTTTTTATTTGAAAATGACCAACTAATGTCTTCCTATATTTCCGGCGAGACATTAATGCTGTTATTTCATTAATTCATGAAGGAGGTTCTTGTTTAGCGTCATAAAGCTGAAACGCGTTTTGATCCATATTCATGGAATTGGGTATTCAATCGTCCCAACGCAGACATGCCAAGGGAGGATTTGTGTGAGTACAATAACCATTCATTTCATATAGTCAGTTTTAACTTTTTGGACGCGTAATTCGCCTTCTCGCGTTCATGGTCAATTATAACTAGTTATTGACATTTCCCTGCTGCCAGAGGCCTCTTTTCTCTAGTGATCCTGCCCGCCGATAGACTGCGAACCGCAGACGAATTTCCGGTCGTCGCCTCTCTTCTCCGAAAAATAACTAAGCCCGCCGAATACCAGGAAAAAAGGCCTCTGCTGGCAGGGAATATTGACGTTGAAAGGTCGTGTCATTTTATTGATTCTTTAACCAGGCTTCTTTAACCTTTTGGTTTATAATAACTGATTTATGCTTACGCATATCATGAGGAAATAGATTTATTTTTTCACAGTTAAACAAAATGAGAACTTGGTGTTTTAGCATTTTTTAATACATCCCATCGATAGAAGAGGGAAGAGAGAGGTTTCAAGGAAGGTGCCAATAACCAGCGGCCCTTTGTGTTCAAAAGTATTCCTCTGATTAGCCGTCTGATTATCATCTTGCAGACCGCCATTTAAAGCCTCATCAAGATCCCTTCAAATGGCACCTCCATCACCTCCAATGTTGGATGACATACTCTCACAAATGTCTCAAAGAGATTTCCCATCCACGCAGCTTTTTCGTTCAAATTCTGAGTTCTTCAACAACAATGCAGCTAGCATTGGTACCTCAACAGCAGCCGACTTGCTTGACAACGAAAGATCATTTCTGCACAGCAGTAGACATTCGAGTCAGAACCATGATAAATGGATAACTAGTGAAGCACATATTTCTCATTCAAGATATTCGCAGCCGTCGCTGTTCATTGAGGATGAAGATGATTATGGAGGGGATGAGATTTTGCAAGACTCCCCTGAGCTTTTCACTCAACGAAGTGACTTTCACAAGGACCCTACTGTGGATTCAGAAGGTAGAACAGCAAACGTATGCGAATTGTATTAGTTTAACCTGTGCGCGAACGCTTTCTTTAATTTTTCCATTGTCGGATTAGACGTCTGGGCAGACAAGTTACAGATTTCCGCAAAAACTTTTCTATTACTAACATACTTTTAATTAAGTTCTGTTATATTTTTAACCATAATATCTCCATTAGTTCAAGTTTAATTTAAATATGACCAGAAAACTGAGGACATTTATTTTCCAGAGAGTACGGCTCTGAAAGATAGAATTCTCACGCTTTAGCAATAGACCCGTCCAAGGTGTTTTTTTTTTTTTTCAACTTCTGATAAAGAGAAGTGCAGCGAATATCCATCGACACCGCTGGAAAGAGGGCCTTAAGCTCCACAAAGTGGCGAAATTTTACAGACGTTTGTATGGTGAGTAGACGAACTTGTCCCCCGTCATACAAACGTCTGTAAAATTCCGCGACTTCGTGGAGCTATTCTTCTTCGTTAGTTTTCTCGAACAAATCACCCTCAAAATTGACACCTTTACTGATTTTAAGGCGTTCTTTCCAGCCGTATTGATAGATTTTCGCTAACTGGTCCTCGTAAAAAGTTGAAAACCCCGTCGTAAGGTCTATTACCGATTGGAAAAGTTCGGACAAAAAAGAGGGCGTGGCCTCCTCGGAATCCTACTAATTTTACTCATTGAGTTGTTGAACTAAGGCCTTGGCAAAACGTCGAACTTTTCATGAGACGAACCAAACTCTAATCTGGATTGACCTAAATTAACTTAACATCGTCTGTTGGGTCAGATGTCGATCTTAGGACGCGTCAAATCAATCAACTGAATCAGACCAAAAAGCACTTTTAACAAATTTTCTCCCGAACGATGCTCGGCCCAAGACGATCTTCGGACGTTCTATCCGTCTGAAGCAGACCGATAGAACGTGTTGGACGATCCAAACTTATCTAGACTAACGTAACTGAGCCAAACCTCCAACTTTTCATGAACTTATCTCACTATATAAGTTTGGTTCGACTCGTGAAAAGTTCGACGTTTGGCCCAGGGCTAAGAACGGGACTCGTTATAGTACTTTTGGATTTTTGCCTCTTCATCTTTGCAATGATCTCGGTTAACCGTTTCTGCCTAGACCTTAATATTGAGTAGAAGACTTAGCAAACTATTATTATACTACATCTAGATTACATGTAAAAATCTACTCAAGTGACCACGAATCTTATACATTTATACATCGCTCATTTATTGGAAGTGTAATTTTTATTCTTGACAGGGTTAGCGTTGAATGACTATGACCTGGATCGGGAAGAGATCCAAGCGTCCTATCAAGTTCTACAACCACAATACAACCTTGGTACTCCAGGACAGCTCGTTATCCCAGGTAGTGAAAGTATCTCACGTTGAAATTTGCAGTGAAATATCTATACACAGTGTTCATACTGCCTAAGACAAAATCCTAGAAAAATAACATGAAAACATGTTTCTAGTTGGATTTTTCTTTATTGATGATTAATAAAAGAGAACTTGAATTAACGTTGTTACTTTGGATTCCCTCCTTTGTCGCAACCTCGAGTGCTCCACAGTTTTTGGGTTCACTATTTTGTTTTAGGTCAGGAGACCATGGGCTCCTGCTTAAGTTCGGGGGAGATCTACTGAAATATACCCCGCTCAGAATTACATGTTTAGGCTAACTTAATGCACTTCGAGATAGAACTGAATCAATCTATGTATCTTTTGCAGCTTATGGAAATGAATCTAGCGACGCAAGTTCCGTGATTGGACTTCGATCTGTCAATGAAATACGTATCCTTTAAACGTTATTTGGATGACGACGAATTGAAAGTAGGACTGCCTTTCTGACTCACCAGACATGATACTACATAGTGATAAGGAGTATCGCAGCATCCGTCAATTGCCCAAATGTACATTTTGTATGCCTCTAATGAAATGATGCTGTTTCGTTTTCCTTAACAATTCTAGCTAATCCATTTCGTTCGGTTTTTAGTAAATTTCCCTATTTCAACATCGTCCAGTCCAAAGTATTTGAAGAGGTGATGTACACAGACATACCTATGGTTGTATGTGCTCCAACCGGATCTGGCAAAACAGTGATTTTTGAACTAGCTATAATACGGCAGTTGATGAACTCTGGAACAGGCCCATCAAAGGCTAAAGTTGTTTACAGTAAGTCACATATACACGTAGTAAGGATCGAGATGTATCAATCGATAACAACACAGTTTTGCCCTTAGATCAGGACAGCCAATGGACACCATAGTCTGATGAAAACCAGCAGTCAAACAGATAAATATTGCCATCAATAACGAAGTGACTATAGCAAGATAATCGAAAAAACGAACTTCTTATACACAAACCAGGATAAAGATCTTTCATGATCATTAGGTACTAGGCGTTGACTAACCAGGGTTTAAGCAATTCAAGATTCAACTAAAAGCAAACTAACGTGAAGCCGTATTAAGCCAAAAGTTTCAACGCCGGTTGTAAATAAGTCAATACTAGTAAGGTTTAAGCAATATTTAGCTTATTTTAATATAAATGAATTCTAGATTCTTTCTCGTAGTACATTATTGAGCCTTAAGGAACAAGTGTCACAACATAGAGTTTTATTACTCGCGCAAGTAAAGATTCACAATACGTCTGTATCTATTTTTCTTTTAAAGTGGCTCCAATGAAGGCGTTGTGTAGTGAGCGCTTCATGGACTGGAAAGACAAATTTGGACCATTCGGATTAAAGTGTAAAGAAGTGACGGGCGACAGTGAGTTGGACGACTACTATGAACTCCAGAATGTCCATATTATCATGACCACACCGGTAAGCTCGGGGTTTGTTTCGGAAAAGTATCAATAGGGTGATGCGCTGTAAGAAAAAAGGCATATGTTGACGAAATCGTGGAACAAGGGAATTGACCAAGCTCACAGCATTCACCAATGCTTGTTTCTGTTAACATGGATCGGAAAAAAGGTGTGTTTAGAACTGAAATTTGTACCCTGCATGTCAACTTATAATCTAGAACAAACTTTTCATTTTTTTGTCTTGACTTCCTATACCAGGGTTCTTTCTCTCTAACGTTTCGTAGTTCTGTGTTTTATGGGTGTATATCAAACTGTCTACTCTCATAATACAGGAGAAATGGGACAGCATGACAAGAAAATGGAGAGACAACAGATCATTGGTTCAATCGGTCAGACTATTTCTTATTGACGAGGTTAGCACACTTTTACAGTAAACAAACCTGGGCAAATTGTCTTAGATAACTGAACAAGTTCTAATGTATATTGGCATTATACTCTAGAAGTACTGAGATAGCAGTGAGACGGGACCCACAACTTGGGTCCATAACATTGATTAACGAACACATGCGGTGCTCGACGTTTTTCCCTTCTGATGTGGCTGCGACGAAGGAAGTAAAAGAAAACATTGCTCAACAACATGTACATTGAGAGGGAGGAAGGGAAGCACCGGGGCTATGCGACCCAAGTTAGGTTTTTATTACTTAATTAGTATTATTATAGGCAAATTATAGGAAGTATTGGTATGAAAGTATAGGGAGCAAGGATTCTGGCCTTTGGATGAGTGGGAAAACAAAACTGAATAGAGCACATGACTCAGTGGCAGATCAGAGAAGTTTCCCTGCCTGAAGGTATCTCTCACATCACCTCTTTATGTTCACAGGTTCATCTTTTGAACGATGACTCACGTGGAGCTACAGTCGAGGCAGTCATAAGTCGCATGAAGACCGTTCAGTCTACCATGACTCGAAATAACACCGGAAGTCATAACAAAGAGGGCATGCGGTTAATAGCTATTTCAGCCACCATACCAAACATTGAAGATGTAAGTCGAGAGGAAAATAAAACTCATTTTTCATTTTTGTGTTAACGGCGCCCAGAGACTAGCGCTTGGCACCTTTTGTTGGGTTCCTTAAGTGGTGGTGCGGTTTTCAACTTTGTGTTGTAACATGAGGTCTGGTCATCATTTTAATTTGTCTGACCTATACTTTATCCTCTGATTCACCAGATCGCTGCTTGGCTTGGAGGAATTGACTCTCCAGCTTCACACTACAGGTAAAAATCTGTTATGTAAAGAACCGACGTTACATTGGATCTTCTGATATGCTGGAAGCCAATTTTCTGAACACTTCTACTGAATGCTATTTCGCGAACTTCTTCGAAACTTACGGATGGTCGCAGCCGGCTATAGGTAACCAGGGTCTCATTTTCTCACAGGTACACAAAGAACACGTAGAAATCTTCTCCTCTGAGACCACGCAACGTGTGCACTGTTGTGATATCGCACTCGACTACCCCATAGCATATAATGGCATTTTTTTGTAATGCCTACCCTATTGTATTTCGTTGTTTACAGTATGGACGATTCTCACAGACCAGTGAAGCTGAGAAAGGTTGTCCTTGGCTTTCCCAAGGGAAGTAACTTCTCCGACTTTCGCTTTGACCTGTCACTAAACTATAAGCTGAGTGGTATCATTCAAACTTACTCGGATAGAAAGCCTACACTTGTGGTAAGTTAAACTTACAAGAAGAAATTAGTTTCTTTTGTCAAGCGCCAAAGCAGTGGCGATGGGTTGTATTGATGAATTGAGACTGTAATTGTAATCAGAGACAGTCCAGTCGTAAAAGAGTATAGTGTATAGGAAGCCGTAATGTAATGGAACAAGATGTATCATCTAAAATACAACCTGGAATAGAAAAATTATTATGGGAGTCATAGAAACAACTAGAGTGATTTTTACTTAACCCGTGAAATGGGTAGTACAATGCTACGCACTATTAGACACTAATTCTATTGTCTTCTTTTGTTTATTTGTAGCTATTTTGCACTAGTTGCCGGTTATTATCTGTTTCACGGTTCAAGTAAAATCACTCTTTTACTAGTTCTTCGCAGTGCTTACAGTTATGGAATCTCTCTTACATGAAGGTTCCATTCAGTTAACGGCTTTCTAATACATCCTTTTTATTCGTCAGTTTTGCTCAACAAGGAAAAGTGCACAGCAAGCAGCACAGATGCTCGTTAAAGACGCAAGATTTATCATGAACTCCCAGCATAGACAAAGGTAGATGAATCATTTCAAGGACAAAGGATATACCAGATAAACTGCAACACAGCCAACGAATCATAGTCAGCTCCCAGTTCCATTTAATGTGTCACTATCACCAAATTCCCTTGTCAGGATATTAATCTTAAGAATAGATCTTCCATTGCACGCATAAGCATTACTGTAACATTCAAAGTTACGTGTATTTTGATCAACTAATGCCTAAATGAAAAATTACATAAATAGCAAATATTAAATGTTACCTATTTGAAACTGTATTTTTTTCTTATTCTCTGAAGGCTTCAAAGAACAGCCAACTCTCTTCATGATTCTAAACTTAGAGGTTAGTTCCTGCTCTACAACGAAGTCTTATGAAATAAATAAACCATTCAACAAAATAAAGCAAGTAGGGTTTATCATTACTGACACTTGAGTGTGATAAAGCGTCGTGAAGAATGATTTCACTCCAATAAAATACCCACCTAGTGTTAATTTTGTTCCAAAGAACACACCACAAGCACTAGAAATCAACATTAAAACTTACACCGAACATCGGGACCTTCAAAGTTGAGATGCTTATAAACGTGTAAAGTGCTTCAAGTTTCTAATAAGTTCTATTACCTTTTTTCACTGCAGAGCTCGTGATATGTGGGATTGGGTATCACCATGCAGGACTAGATCCCACTGACAGGCGAAATGTTGAGACGATGTTTATCAAGGGGGACATACCTGTATTATGTAAGTGCCGGCAGTTGGTCTTACTGTTTTCCTTTCATTACTTTTTTGTCTGTTGGAAAGAGCTTCCTGCGATTAAAGCATTAACCTTTTTGTCACGAAAAAAGACGTAAAGGGTAAAAGTACAGCACAAATCACAGTCGTTAATTTCTCTTTGTCTTTCTTCTTTAGTTGCCACCAGTACTCTTGCTGTAGGGGTAAGTTTTATAGTGGAGTACGCTTAGTTTTGTGCGACCGAAGACAACGTTCAAAAAGTTTTTACATTTAACATTATTGCTTCATTTGGCTAGTAGTTAAGAAGATGAGAACACACTAAAACAAGGACTTCTTTTGATAGGTGAATCTTCCCGCACATCTCGTTATCATCAAGTCTACCGCCCATTACGTAATGGGAGTTTTTCAGGAATATTCCGAAACTCAGATTCTACAGATGATTGGCAGAGCTGGAAGACCACAGGTAGTCTTACAATTACTTATTTTATACTTGCAATATTTTCTTATTACTTATTTATATACATCTCATCTATTTTCCTACGATTTTAAAAAGCTGCATGATGAGCACTCGTAGAGATGACAACTATGGAAAGCTGGGGAAACAGGCGACCAAACAAAATAAGATATCGAGGGCAGAAAAAGAGAAGAGCTAAAACACACTGTTTGAAAAGACGTATTGTAGATTTAGGGCAATTTTGCCATTTCTATTAACCAAACTTTTTTCTTTTTCAGTTTGACACCTCAGCAACCGCGGTCATTCTAACAACGAGCGCTAATAAGGTTTGCCATATCATGATTTTGTTTTCACAATTGACAGTGCTATACTGTCAGTTTGTGTTTCGATTCATTTCTAAGTTGTCAAGTGATTCCCACCGGTCGACAGCGTCTCCTTCATTTAAACTGTGTTACAGGAAAAATATACCGGTTTACTTGAAGGAACTCAGAAGTTGGAGAGCAGGTGAGTTGAAATATTTGAATACTAGTACTTTTCTTCATTTTTCATACAGCTAAATGGATTGATCAGGTCAAACGATGTTGCAGAACGTTTGGATTCTTTTCCTCTTATACAATATAATTGTTTCTGATTGGACGAAAGCGCCAACTAAAAAAGTTTACTTTTTAGGGTTAACAGAGCTATTGGCAAAAGTTAAGAATTCATTGTGGTTCTTAAGGTTACGAATCCCAACTTGCCTAGCAAACCAGTTGGTTATTTATTTACAAGCGTGACCAAGGATTAGAACTTCGGAACAACCAAGAGCAAATCCAGCTGGCGGTTAGAGCGGGGATTTAACTCCGGGCCTCTGGATTGCAGTTCCGATCCAGCGCTCTTACCGCTAGGTCATGCTGTCTCCTCCCAGCCTTTTTTTTGTTGCTATATACATCATTTCATGGCAGCATTTGACCACCAGCGTGGTTTATTTTTATAAGCTGAGGCGACATTCAGTTATTGAAAAGAGGTTTACTGATACGTCACCAATACCATGGTTATTACTATTCCCAGCCTGCACCATCATCTTATCGAGCATCTGAATGCAGAGATTGTTCTCAACACAATCACGGATGTGACTATTGCACTGGAGTGGCTGAAATCAACCTTCCTGTATATAAGGATCCTGAAAAATCCTCTGCATTACGGTACGTTGAATAATCTGTTTGATTCAGGGATAAGATCAAGTCTTACCCCCTGAGCTTACGTTGTTTGTAAATATTTGTAGCTTTTAACCTGAGCGCGTACGACAATATAGTATTGCTGTTAACACTATATTTTCACTTTGATTTCTAAGGGATTCCTGAAGGGCTGAAGAAAGAATGTTTGGAACAGAAACTTCAAGGTGACTTCTAAGCAGTGATCCAGGCACCGGCCTTATAATTGCGCTCTACGTAAACGTACCGGCGCCTGCTACACCTATGACTTGAGTCTGTATGTCGCTAGCGACGTAGACATAACAAAACAGCAAGTGCGAGAATAAAAGTCTCTAGTCAATTGAATAACGACGTCAATATAATCTCAAGCATACGAAGAGAAAACATTTTGATCCTTGTGCTTGCCCTTAACGATATGCTTGCGTCCCTAACTTGTATAAAAGCTTATAAATCATGGTTTTTTGTTTCATTCCTTTTCCTCTTGATGTCATGGTTTGTTTCCTGGCGTCTTGGCGAAGACCGGCGTAGTCAAATGCTCTTTTTTTTTTATTTTTCCATCTTTTGAAACAGACATTTGTTTGAAGAGCCTAAACACGTTGGAGCGGGCAGGGCTTATAAAAATGGACGATGGATTTGATCTGAAGCCCACAGGTGGGTTTTTAATCTTCAAACCGGAGTGATCATGCGCGTAAGATCTTAAATAGCAGGAAAATCGGGCAAGTAATTCATTTCTAACCCAGAATAGGTTTTTTTCGAATGCCAGTGCCGTAGCCAGACCAAACGGCCAACCGAGGCAGGCGGGAGTTGCTAGGGGGGTTCGGGGGCATGCCCCCCCCCCCCCCCCTCCCCGAGAAATTTTGAACTTTAGTCTCTCGGAAATGCGATTTGCAGCGTTTTCTGGGCCTTTCGGTAACTTTTTTTTTAATTTAAGTGGAATTTAAAAAGCAATAATCAGAAACAAGCTAGATAATCTGGGTGACCGTTAACCTCGCCAATGGTTTTGATCAGTATTTGTTCAAAAAAAATTTGAGTTAACGTACGTAGCCCCTTGAGATCGATGATATGGTAATTTTTTCATAGTATATTGACTGAATTGCTGAATTCTTTGTAATATCATGATGCGTTAAAAATATCCGATGATCGCTTATGTAAAATAAAAATGATCGGCGAAATTCGTCAAAATTTTACCGAGGCGAGTGCCTCGGTTGGCCTCATACTAGCTACGGCGCTGAATGCTATGCTCTTTCTTGCATTTGGTGAACATTTTCTTGAGTTCATGTGTTGTATACCGATTGGCTTACGATTGGATTGGATTGGCTTGGCGATTGGATTAGCCCCCTTACAGAAGATGTCCGTTAATATCAGATCTTTTACTTCTGTTACTTATCATCCTTGCCTCTCATATTTTGTTATATTTTAGAGGCAGGTCGACTGATGGCCAGGTACTGCATTGCCTATGACTCAATGAAACAGTTTCTTGAAATTAAGGGAAAGGAAAGCCTTAGTGACTTGGTAAGCAGCTTTTCTTCTGTCGTGCTATTTATTTATTCACTTATCATTGTAAAAGTTGGTATTCTTAAGTATACGTGAGCAGGAGATCTCAGCAAGCTCTGCCGAGCTTTTTAGGGGAGATCCCAAACTTTATTTATCAATTAAATTACTAATACATTGTTTGGCGCTAACCGATCTATTGTTGAGAGTTTCTTTTTTGTTTGACTTCACGTCGGAGTTACCCTAAGGTTACAAATTTTAGGTTGAGCTGGTTTCGAAATGCAAGGAATTTTCAGATGTTAAGCTACGAGTCAATGAAAAAAGAGCGCTGAATGGTCTAAACAAGGACAAGAACAAGCCAACTATAAGGTAAAACAATGCCCCCTGTATTTATAGGGAACAAAGTAATTATGAGTATGGGCTGCATGTCTCAATGAAAAGCATTCAGCTCTTAGCACAGCCACCAAGGAAACCTGGTTTAATGCTGTCAAACATAAAGGGAAAAGGGATTGAAATGGACGTTACCGTGGGCCAGAGTGGTTAAAACATTTTGTTTCTTGTTTTTGGGTAGGTTTCCAATTAACGGAAAAATCAAGACAACGGACCAAAAAGTTAACTGGTACGTCAGTCCTACAGTACCGTGTGTCTCAATTGTTGTCTTGTAACCTGCTTATAGCACTTTATTTACAATCTTCAGCCTCATTCAAGCGACGCTTGGTAACCTTGCTATAACGGACTTTACCTTAAGTCAAGATGTTACGGTCAGTTCATATTTCACCTTGTTTTTCGATTCTGTCAAAATTTAGGGGCTGACAGGATTTTTTTCATTTGAGACAGTAAAAGTTATACTTATTTAGTTTTTCCTCATCATATTTTTTCTTCAGAAAATCTTCAGAGCCGGACAAAGAATCACTCGTTGTAAGTGAAAAAATAATATGTGGTTATTAGTTTTGTTTCTAAACGATCGACTGTCCATCCTCAGAGACCCAGGGGCAGTCAGTCTGGTCGAGACTGGCGCGACGAAAGTTTTCAAGCTGAAAAATTTCGTCTCGTCTTTTCTCCGACCCGACTGACAGCTCCCTGGTCTCCGAGGGTGTAGACTATCGTGAAAGCAAAATATCGGACATTTTTCTTTTGTTTTGCGTTGGAAGCAGGCAAGTCATTAACCAATCAGAATATCTAAATATACCGAAAAGAAAAATGTATCCAGCTTGTTTGTTGGCTAGCTGCTTTTCAAAAAATTTCAGCGCCGGAATAAAATACTGATTTTGGAAATTTTTCTTGAAAGTGAATTAAACATTTGACCGAATACTGTTCGAATTCAGTGAAAATGTTTTATTTTTACATGTTATTTTTGTAAATTGGGTATGCACCCCCCAGTATCGCTCATGAGTTCTGTTTACTTTGTGGTACTGAAAGCGTTTGTCTCATCGCATTACAGGTTTGACTGAACTTCAAATGTTGAAAAATGAGTTTCTGTCACTTCAGAACTCGATCATCCTTGCAAAGTGTATTAGAGCCAGGTAATTACAAGCATAACTGTAAGATATCAATGCCGAATATTGCATGCTACACAAACCGTTGAAACTGTCCTTACATGTTTGAGTTGTTTTGTTAGATTGTGGGAGAATTCAAAGTTTGTTTCAAGACAACTGGAGAAAATTGGTATATACCACAATACGTGTTTCGAATTCATAAATGGTGATTGAAGTACATTCAAACTTCTTTTTCTTACAGTAAAAGGCTAAGAGCTCTACTATACATTTTGTTTTAGGGCCTATGTTATCGACTATGATGGTCAACGCTGGTTTAACAACTTTCAAAAAAATCGAGGAGACGAATCCTAGAGAAATAGAGATGGTACAGAATTTTGGAGTGAAATGTCAATCAGCCCCATAGTATTTATTTGTATTATTTGTGATGCCAATTAATTTTACTTTTCAGATTGTGAATCGCCATCCACCCTTTGGAAGCCAGGTAATCAGATGTAGAGTGAAGTGTATTTTCATAGTAAATTCTTATGTGTATAACAAATATCTTTGAATATGATATATAGAAGATGTGACGATCATATTGCTGAAATACACTTCTCAGGTTTAGTAACTGCTGCTTGGTTGACTAATTTCCAGGGAAACTTTTTTAAAATTATTCATTATCACCCAACATTGCAGGCAAAACTTTCATTCCTCATTCTATGAATCGATCTGAAGTGCTTAAAGAAACGATATCTACTGACTGATGTAGAGTTAAGTTAGTTTATCTTTGTAAAAACTTTGATTTGTTGATCGCAGATTCGAGAAGCAGTTTCAAATCTTCCAAAGTATGAGCTCTCCGTTCAGCAGGCAAGTTTCGTAATTGTCTTTTTAGACAACGCCCTTTGCTTCACATTATTGTCTGTCACGGTTTATATCAACCCAAGGTAGACTGACCTCCGGAGAGACAAACACTGTTGTAAATATCTAATAATGGTGGTGTAGTGTGATTGACTGGTCTGCGATTTTCCACCATAGTTGCAGGCCATGGTATAGTATGGTATGGTAACTTTATTTATACACGGTATTTCCTTCAGGTACATTTACTTTCAGGTATAGAAAACTAACTACCTAACTAAACTAGATCATAAGATGGAAACTAAAATAATCAAGATGAAAAGAAAACACCTGCTTTTCAAGGAAGCCGTGTGTAAAAATAACATTTCGCTAATTTAAATTATTTCACAATCAAATTAAGGTCCCATCACCTGCCTAAATTTATTCATATTAGAAATCCCCCCACTCGCACTCACGGGTGTATTAAAAGCAAGTTCGCTTTCATCGTACGCGTTCTAATCGAACCTGCAATAGGTGGTATTCCTAAAATAACATTTATCTTTATGACCAACAGTGAAGTTTTCTGACAACGGTTTAATTTATATGGAAACTTCTGTATAAAACAGGCTGGCAGACACCAACCCAATCGTGCAGAGATAGTTGTCACAGTAACCATGACGAACTACCTTAAAAGAAAAGAAGCGATCAGCACAGGAAGGAACACTCACTTTTGTATTTTGTTGGTTTCTGACGCAGATAACAAAGTGGTTTTTAAACAGAGACTAGGGTAATGTCATGTTATTTAAGGACGATGGTGACAAAGAAAGCTATTTTATCGACTTTGGATTTTAAGTGATATTAACACTGAGAGGATTGAGGCTGACTGTTAAAAACAACAAAAAAATGGAATGGTGATTATAGTGTTTATGATGCTGATAATGATAATGACGACAATGATTATGATGATGAAAAGGCACGAGGACCAGTACAGGAGGATGAGGAAAGAGGCACACGAATAGCTGGAGTCATGATTGTATTATTGACGTTTTTTTCTACAATGTGGCTTTACTGCCATTATGATTAGAATTTGGTGAACGTCTCATGCTTATATGGGTAAGCCACCTTAGAGAAGCAGGAAATTTTTCCTCTTAATCAGGCCTTTTCAAAATACTGATTTATTATTAATACTTAGTTTGCGAAGAGCTTTTTTTTTTAGTATTCTGTACCATTTTGATACTAGGGACGCCTTTTTTATGAAGGAGGGGTACTGGAGTAAGCGGGTGGATGTACAGCGAACAAAAGTTCAATCCTCGGAGCTCAGCATCAACCTCATTAGCCAAGAATATGGTAATACCAATTCAATGATAAATGTGTATATACAGCTCTCATTGCCTTGATTCATTCAAATGATATTTTTAATACAGCAATGTCTTAGTGACTCGGCCATCTTCCGTAGACCGATCGAAGATGACTCTTGGTTTCTATCAGCCATGGGTTTGCTTCTATTCATGTTGCTTTGTCTTTTACCCTTTCAAAGACTGAGGAAACTGCTATGTTTCTTTGTAAACGACAGTGAGATATGCAGATAATAATCGTTACTTTAACTGCGAGTCTTAATCAATCAGTATCACGTACAAGTAATTTCAGTTGTTAGAGACCTTAAGATGCGACGATGGCGACGGCAGGCAACGAGAGCGTCAGAAAGCATTAGGTACCCACTATTCTCCTGACCTGACCCCGTGACCTCTCTCACTAGCAACTGCGACAGCTATACGCGTGGCGGCAAATGAATCCACCCATAATAAGCCGAACAACAATACATTTGCCGTCAACTCGCATAGTATACGTAACTACGACGTAGGATACCAGTACATAAACTCCAGGAGAGTTGACAAAGAAGTGAGTTGGAATATAAACCGCGATAAAGACTGAAAGAACTTGAATCCACTTAGCGAAGACATTTCGCCGCCGTTGCCCGTCCTCAGAGCTCAAGGTCCATAATTTTGTTGATAGTCAGTGCATCTCTTTACTTTCAGTTGGTTTTGATGTGAGTACAACCTATTCCCCTTATTATAGTGGAGGCCAGGCCTACTTAACCGTAAGTACAAAGCAATATAAAGAAACAGAAATCTGATGAAGACGTTTGGCATCTTAAGAATGTTTATCACTCCAAACGGCAGCTTTTGAGTTTTTGCTGGGAGTTGGCGAATTTGTTTTATCAACTTGTCTTTTAGCTAATTAAACCAAATTTTAACGGCACGCACGCTCTAACGGCTCATCACAAAATGTGGTACGCAATACTCCTTCTTAACCTTGCACTGAATTGAATAAAAAACAATTACATTTCTTTATTGTCTTTCCAGTGACTTCAGTAAGTCAGTCACTGTCAACAAAATTCCTATATATTCCGGACTAGGCACGCTCCAATTACTTATGACATCACTCCTTAGTTCAAACGATTCGCGATGGCTACTATCCTTTCTTGACGCATTTTATTTTCAAAGGTTAAGAGGGAATCACAAGCAAGTAATCCACTGAATGTGAAAAGGGTAGAATCTAATGTAAATTCAGGTGAGTCTGAGTTGACCGTCTGTCTCTGAATTAAGTTGCGCGTAAAACAACATAAATTATAAAGTAAATTTTTAGTGGTGTAATTAATCGTAGAGCTGAGTGAGTCATTTATTTGAAAGTCTGATTATCAGTCGAAATACAGCGCTGGTCTGATTTCCTGGAGAACTTGGCTGGAGACAGATTAACTATGATTTAAGGCCATGGAACTAGGACGTAACTACGGATGAGAGGATGGGTGTGTTTCTTAAATATTGAGCGAAAACTGTTGTTGTTATTTCCAGCGTCCACGTGCAGTTCTATACCACAGACTGGAGGACTCAGAGTTCCTTGCAGTCATCGATGTTCCAATAAGGACGCATATCCTTTTAAAACAGAACAGTGAATGAACGTTTTGAAAATGATACAATTGTAGGCAATCTAGCTCAAACAAAAGAATAGTCTTGTCTTTGAAGTCTTGTCAGTAAGGACAAAACTTCAAATCATTCCGAGATAGGACTTTCGAGATTAATCCATCAAACACGAAGCAGTTAGGTTACAAGTCTGAATTAGAAAAAGGTAATGTTTACGGTTCGATTTTCTTTTCTTGCTTGTTACTATAAGATTCAATTGATGTGCTAGATACCCTTAATGAAACGCACTTGTGGTCACGACTGTTGCAGACAAGGAGTGATTTCAAGAGTCAAGAAAAAGAAGGCAGAGGTAAGTTAGTAATCCTCCTTTTTCCCTTCTGTCTTATTTACGCACTAAACTAATTCAGATATGAAAAACTTGGTAGCCTAGGTAGCATTAAAGGTTGTAACGCTGAAGGTCCGTACCCGTCTCTTAGACTACCACCCTAGTGCAACCCTAGCCTTATCCTGGAAGAGATGATCCGTAAAGGTCTTGCAGGTATGTGTATTTTGAGGATGCGCCGCACTTGGTCCTTCTTTTAGGTTTGATCCCAAAAGGGACGACTCCCGTTAACGGCCTTTTGACGTTTCCTTGTAGCCATTACCGATAGCATATACACATGGCATACAATTAGTTGATCATATTCCACGGATACTAAAGCGACTTAAGACTCCTTCCCACAAGTATTTCTTAAGTAGGCACAATACATGACTTACCAAGAAACGCGCTTTTAACGTCAGGCTTGCAGACTTGATCTTTATTTCAGTCGCTTCTTTGGCTTACGTTTAGATGGATCAGAGTAAGGAACCTCCACGCTTAGCAGCGCAAATCACACCATGTAAAGGTAACAGATAACTATAAAATTTATTACTTTTTGCAGAGCCTTGTTGCGTTCCCCAGTGTTAAACATTATTAGTCTTTCTTGAGTTAAGCTATTCCTTAGCTTTTAAATGGGAGCCAATAATGTACATGATAACGGCTAACGCATGAATTTAGGCTGATTTAGCAACAGGACGGGAACGTCAGTTGACAACGGCGCGCACAAACTAAACAACTGGCTTGACCAATGGCAGAGCGGCAAATTGGGCACCGGAAGTTGCGTTTAGTCCTTTCCGCGTGCTTCCCCGTCTTCAACTGACGTTCCCCTCGTGTTGCTAAATCAGCCTGATGCTAAGTTCGCTGTAACGTTCTTTGGTGGTCCTAGCCTGCGCGGCTGGCGTTAAAAGGGCAAGGGGGAATAAGGCAGCAATTTTGCCTTCCCCTTTTGACGCCTGCTAGATAAAACCTTCAGAAAGAATGTAGAACTTGCTGAACTTGCTGAACTTGCTGAACTTGCTGAACTTGCTTGTAGATAAAACCTTCAGAAAGAATGTAGAACTTGCTGAACCGAGTCATATGGACGTTTTTCTCAAAAACCTTCACCAAAGAACAGAAGCGATTCCTGGAACGCCTACTGCTAAACGCTTGAAGGTAAGATCAAGTATAGGCAATAGTAAGAACGAGACGAAGCAGTCAGGAAAAAGGGGCAAACGACATGGACTGTGAAATTGGAATGTTGCTTTGAATTTTTATGTCCCCTCCTTTCAACAGGTCATTGATTTGTTCTGTATGTGTTAGCTGTATTCGTTTTGTCATGATAATGTGAACTCAAGAGAACTCGAGAGTTTTATTTCAATTCTTGTAGTAAAATAAGGCATATATTCCGCATATTTTTTCAGTCGTCAGCACCGGAGACAGGAAGTACTGATTTTGTGGATCTAACACTCGATGAAAGATTTGGCTACACTCGCAAGGCCCCCATCAGCCATCATCGCAATACCTGTCATGGGCGAAGCGAAAACGATGGCTCCGCTTTAAAGAGAGATCCTGGTAAACGTTTTTGGGAAGAAATTGACTGGCATAAAAGGAGGGTAGAAGGAAATCAAGAAACAGATGAAGATTCAACATATGATGGTATGTTTCTAGCATTTCTGTCACCTTATAAAACTGAACAAGTTTCTTTTTTATTGTCTAAAGTAACAAATGATCTTCGATATGACTTAGCATGGTTATCTTTATTGTCCGTCACTATCATCTGACATGGTCATCATTGTCTGTTACTCTGTATCAACAACGTTACTGGTGTCGTTTTCTTTTTATCATCATATCATCGTAATCACCTTCTTGTCATTCAACATCATTAGCATCACTTCCGTGCGTTTTACCTAACATCATCATCATCATCATCATCATCATCACATATCATTATCATTAACCTCTTTCATAATCTTTTACACCCAACTTCTTTAAAGTTTAAAATACTTTATCCCTTACGAATTTTAATTTTTACTTGATGAGAACAAAAATTGTCAACCTTCAGCTGAGAATGGTGGATGCCAAGTCTTATATCGTTGAAGATAATTATAGATTTTCTGTAGAGGGTAGAAAAAGCCACTTAATTTTTTCTCCATCTTTATAGCTTCTTTTGAGGGTGAACTTCCTTGTTTTCTTGTCGATGAGATGTGGAATGACGATGACCTCCCTTTGGTTCTAAGCGATGACAGTGACCTTAATGTCAGTCCAGTGGCTCAGTCGCGGCAGAATTCATCCCGCTCTTATTGCTCTAAACCCACTGCTTCAAAGAAACGTCAAGAAATCTCCAATGAATTCAGACAGCCGCTCTCAAGGAGCTCGCAATTTATAATAGGATGCCAGGCGAAAAAAACAGGGGATAATTCTTCATCAGGTGCTAGAGTCCAGTCTAGAGAGAATTCGGAAAGGATCTCGCGAGATTGGTCACTTTCACCAGCCATTCCTGATGCTGATGATATTGAGCTCATAAGTGCAGTCTCAAGAATCCCAAGAAGAGTCTTACGTCCTTTCCCAGCCCCGCCGCCAACTCCTGGTGCAGATGATTTTGAGCGGATAACCAATAGTCATGGAGACTCAAAACGTTTACACGAACTTACACAAAACACCACCTTCACGGCTTTCCCAACTTCTCCTACCCCCGCTCGGAATGCATTGAACCAGTCAAGCGACCAAGATTGCAATAAACGTCCAAACAATAAACTATGTACAAGTCGATCAGACAGTAAAGTTGACCCTACAACCACACGGGCAAGTCATATACGCGGCAGTTGCAAACATGACTTTCCACTGGATGATTTAGAAATGGAAGAATGGGACATTTTCCCTGATTCTACTACACCCCAGACCTCCGTTCGCAACCAACCAACCAAGCAAACGGCGAGCCTTTCAAGCAATATGAGTTCAACCAGCCTGGATCCCCTGGTTTTGAGTCAAAGCGGGTCTGGTTCCAACGTAAACAACGCTTACAAGAGCCAAGACCATTTCAGCACAGCAATGTGCGAACAAAGGTAACGTGTATATTTAGATTTGTTACATTCGGTAAACAAATACAACATGGAACTCGAAAAGGAGACTAGAAGAAAAACATGATGACAGTTGTAAAAGAATCTTTATGGGAAACGACTTTTTCTATTACAGCAATCTCACCTTGGCATGTGAACAAACAGACCATTTTCCTTTCCTTTTTTTTCTTAGCCTCTCACTAATTTGTTTAGTGACACGTCTTTAGTCTCTTACAGCTGTTTCGTATAACAGGCGACCCTGAAATCTTATACCAAAAAGTCTTATATTTCTTTGGAGCAGCAAATAAGTAGAAAGTATTTGAATTTCTGATATTATAGGAATGAACTTGATTTGTCATTAAAAACATTTCTTTGAATACACTAGGAAGCAGGCCTATTTTAAAAGAATACATGAACTTTCCAACTTGAAAAAAGTGAACTTCAGTGTTTGCAACCGTTTGAATACAGGATCAGTGTGAGCATTAAATGGCTTCTTGGAAATACCGTTTCGAATAATTTTTTCTGAAGTATTTTTTTTTATTGAAAACAAATTAACAGCAGTAATACACAGCACAAAGTAAAAGTATAAATAAATAAACGAGTTAGTAAGTAAGTAAGTAACAAAAAAAATTACAATAAAAAGTTCAAAAAGCTTACTTAAAAATTCATCTAAATCAGGTTTCGTTACAATGTTCTTGCAAGTATACAAGTATTTCTTTTGCAGTAAAACCAATAGACAAAGTTTGCTTTGAGTTGAATTTGGCATTTGCATTGGAAGGGAGTCATCGAACGTGTTAAATAAAATTTGCTTGTTTCAAAGTTGTACGTTTTTCTGAAGTGTGACAATACGATTCAAGTTTGTGGGATAAGTTGATGCCCATACTGAAACAAAATGTACAAGATAACTCATAAAGATTAACTAAGCTATGAAAAAGGTATGTAAAGAGGTAACAGGAAGACAAAAGCTTGATTGATATATTATATAAATTAAGAAAAGCAAAGGACCTAATATCGAGCCTTGAGGTACATCGCATTTGATAATGTGTGGAGAAGAAGAGGTGTCATTGAATTGGACAAATTGATGCCTGTTACTCCATTAATAACTCGCAAACCAATTGTACGCCATCTGTTCTTAGATACCATAATGCGATAACTTATCAATAAAATTTGGTTATTAACAGTGTCAAATGCTTTAGATAAATCGATAAAAATGCCTACGGTTAATTCATTATTATCAATAGCAGAAAATATCCTATCATAAAACTAAATCGGAACGTTCCCGCTAACATTAATATTTGCAGCTTCTGCTCGTTATTGCCGCCCTTATTTGACAAACACAGTGGATGCTACGGTAACGGTTTGATTGACGTCGCAAAAAACCCAAAATCCTAATACCAAACGTTTTAGACAACGCAGGGCGCGTGTTTTCCGAAACAGCTGTAAGCCTTCAGTTAAATAAGGCTTATGCTAATAATTACAGTATGAGATAATACACTTCAGTTTGAAAAAAGTGTAGAGAAGGACTCATAATTTTTTAATATGAAAAATGTCTCCTTTTTTTTCAGTCCCATTTCTTCCTCTTTCTTCTGTTCCAAATCGTTCACGAGGTGAGTCTTATTAGAGTCTGTATCACGCAACGATCTTACCTAGAACTAGCGTAACATTTACGAAACCATTAGGTCAGTCCGTTCGTATATAGTAGGCCCAAGCCAGGGAGATATACTAATTAACCCTTGGGGTCCTTTGCCTTCATCAGATTAATTAATTAATTAATTGATGATCATCATGTATTGCTAATTGGTCTTTTTAAAAACTAATTCTTCTCTTAAGTATCTTAAGAAATGTACGTGTCGATGAAGGTTAGGCGGAGCTGCTCGAAGTTTTCTCTTTACTCAATTTATTCTACGCCTTCAAAATAAAAAATGGCGTTCCTTATTACCATCTTTGGACATTCCGTTCAGAAAATTCCTTATTAGCAAGACGCTGTGGCAGCGTATATTTGGGCTTCGATGTACTACGCGTGTGTTTGAAGTTTAAATTTTTCATGTGTATTAGGGATATGTGAGTAGTGCATTAGCGTTGTATAATTTAGGGGTTGGTTGAGATGCGTAAAGTGGAAAGCGTGGAGTTATATTGGACGTGAATTGGCAAGATAATGGATGTAGTTTGTTAATCAGTGAAACTTGTTTCTCGTACAATTTAATATGAAAAAACAAAAAATAATTATTTTGGGAGGTAAAAGTGATTTTAGGTGTTGCAGTGAGGTAGTTGTGCTGGAAGTGCTCATTTGATTATGAAGGGATAGTGTGGTTACAGTATGTTGAAATAAAGTGGTGGTTGTGAAAAGTCTTATCAATAGTCGAAAACTTACTTGTACTTATTTTAACGTTTTTTAGGCTTTCTGTTTAGGATTGGTTTTAGCTTATTTTTGATAATAGTTGTGTGGAGAGAACGTGGATAAGGCCAATAGTTCATTTAATATAGAGAAGAGGGTATGAGGATGTTATGGGGGGGGGGGGGGGGGGGCTGAAATTGTGTGTGTTCGGGGACTTTTCGCACCTTAGCTAAACGCAACAAAACGATTAAATGAACACCGAGCCAGCCCGGTTAGCTGGGATCCCAGTATTGTGATGCCGCGATCCCAGGTGGAAATTTTTCAAGTAATCACTCCTGTTGGGCGGCCCAGCAAATACACCAAGTGAGAACCAGGATAGCGGGTAACACACTGTTCATGCCCATTGCTTCCCCGGCTCATGTGATCAGGCCCTTACTGTGAGTTGTATTGTCACGCAGTTTGCACGTGAGAGCTTTGGAATATGCCGCTTTCGTGGTTCGTGCATGAGAGAATGCGACTTAATCTAATTAACCTCAGGGGTTTAAAAATAGATTGAGGTTTGCACGTGAAGATGTTGGACTCTGCCCCTTTTACTGTTCCACCGTGAAAGAAAGCAACTTGTTTACGAGGTCATTTTGCTCAATACGATTTTAAGAAATCACCTCCTTTCCGAAAATATGCAATGAAATTATGCATCATTCAATGTTACCCTTAACTAGTAATAGTTGACACCACAGCTGCCCCCGCCCTGTTTATTGTCGCTCAATAGCATTCTTGCTCGTTGTGTAGCTCTTTGAAATATACCGATTCATAAGGAAGATTTTCACACATATTCCATACAATAGGTGAGATAAATACAGGAAACGCAAGGTTCCATGCACAGTTTCAGGTCGATTTAAGAAAAGATTTAATTAGAAGTTGAATTTTTCGCTATTTCTCTTTCACTTTTTACATTCAGTTCGTTTTATGTGCCGGAAAGGAAGCCTTAGAAATTAAAAGGACGTTTGATCAATTCACACTCCGCATTCTAGTCTATTTTAAACTTTAAAGCGGAAGGACATCTGTGAGCAGGGAATAAGTCAGCACAGAATTTGATTATCGTCGAATTTTTGTAATCGTCCATCGTTCTGCTAGTGAGAAGCTAGCCTTTGTTCACTCGTCTTGCTTGTTCAGGGCTGAGTCTTATTCCGGTCAAAGAGAGAGAAAGAGTGTCTGGCAAGGTTTCCAATGAAAGATTTGTGAACTCGTGTCTGGCAAACTCTCCAAGTGTTTATATATACACAGTTATACGCACCTTATAACTTCTTCTGCGCTTAACTAGTGTCGTTAAAATTTTGGTCCATAACTTTCACTGAAACAACTGCTCCACAGAATGTCACAGATAACACGTAACGCAAAAGAGTGTCGAAGTATGACTGCACAATAAATGTCACAAAATCTACCTAAGCGATCCCTTGGGAATGTTCTGTCTTTGCGTCATCCTAACCATTTCGTACTTGCGGGCGCAAACCATAGAAGCGTCATCATTACCTACCGATTCCTCGCGGCCCCTGTTCAAGCAAATCGAGATTTTTTCAATATTGACTGTATGACTGTATATTTCAACTGTAAGTACTTTCCTTCATATACGCGCGAGTTACTAGAGTGCCTCCTCGGAATTTCGCCTTCTGGGCGAAATCCCCGCGGGGGCAGTTATCTTATGCACGAGCTCATGGAATCTTGTATGACGTCTTCTTTGGCGTTCGACAACTGGAAGCAAAAACATTGTCAAACCCTTGGCAATAAGCCAAAGCATTCACGCTGTGCCTCGAGGACGATTATTTTCCAAACGGAAAATTTAAATTATATAATAGTTTGTTTCACTCAGTGTACCTTGTTTTTCCAAAAAGTTTGTTTTCTATTGCCGATTTGTTTGCAGTGCATTATCTGTGGGTCGCATGTAACGAAAGATAAATGCTGTGTTGAGAGATTCGCGTCGCTTGGCTTGTTTACGTTCGCACGTATTGCGAACCTATTGCAACTTTGAATCAAATTACTCTATTTGGGCCACGCCCAAATAATAAGTCTTTGTAACAAGTCTCGATTTGTTTTGTTGCTGTAGCACTGAGCAGGAGCGCGAAGAACAAGACGCCTTTGCAGGGATTTTCCAAGGATTATTGTAAAACGGGCGATGATTAGCGCTAGAAGACAGCAAACATTCGGAGCAATGTAAGCCTCCTCATTCCTTAAGATACGTCATTGACTATAAAAACAAGTCTTGCTTTTCTGACTTGAATTGTAAACTTTAATAGGCTAATTTCTGAGTTGGCCCTTGGCTCTTTTCAAAACAGGGAAAATACAAAGTCTTTGATATGAAATCAATCTTAATCTTATGCTAATAAAAATCATTTACACCTGCAAGGTTTCGCAATTGGCCCCATTTTGAAAGTGAGGGGTTTTGGACTCGAAAATTGCCTATTGTAAAAGGAACTGTTATTAACGTACTGTATTTCATGTTACGTTTGAAAGTCAAGTATCCTACAGAAAGTAGTCTAGCACGCTCATGTCCCTGAGGGCAATGATTGACTCAACTGTAATACATTAACGCAGGCACTGAACGTTTTCTAGAGTTGGGAGAATACCCTCCGACTGTTTGAAAATGTGCTGTTGCATTTAATTACATGCATCCTCTCATCTCATCTCCGCATTCATTTCAACCAAGGTGGTGGCTTGGGTCTAAGGGCGCTTTCCAAAAGTCAGAACTGGCCGGCCGAGCCGTAGCCAGACCACACATCTTAGTATGAAATAGGCGTTTTCCAAGGGGTTTTGCTGTAAAACCATCTCCTTTGTGTGCATAATATTTAGGATTTGATTGATCTGGTTGGTTAGTTTTGGTTAAAAGTAAAATTCTCATTACGATGGCAATGGGCTGGCTGGTCAGTTCTGACAAATGGAAAGCGCCTTAAGACAATTTAGAAATCGTCGGAATGCCTTTCACGTTGGTCGGGGATTACAGTTTGGATTCACTTGTTAACATTCCGATAATTTATTTTTAATTTTCTGTAAACCAGTAGAAAGGCTAAAATTATTGCCCTTCGCTTTGACTCCTTTACAGAATGCTGAACTAATACTTCCGTATCCGTCTATCTTTGTCTAATAAATACTTCACACTTACGATTATCTTCAAAGAAAAATACATTCGTTTATTATAGTATTTTCTCGAAAGTAACAAAACTTTTCTCTAATGCGATTCTAGGTGACTTACCTACAACGTACTAAAGGACAGCCTTGTCATAAGGCGCCAGAACTTAGGCAGCCTTCTATAAATTCGTAGCACAGACAGACTGATTTCATCTAATCTCGTCTGAAAACTCTTGACGGTCAAAACAAGCACAAAAGCATAAAAACGGCGTAACAAATTTTTTTCGTTGCGGAAGATTTTGAAGAGTACCGTCTTTTCTGTGCTTGCTACAAAAAGTCGTTTTTCTATTGGATGCACCTTTAAATGCACCTTTACCATGTGTCTCTATGCTTTCTACAGAATAAAAGACGTTTTTCTATTGGACGCACCTTTATATGCGCTTGACAAAGATTCATGTTTCCCTTTTCCGGGAAAAGGTTTTTAACATTTTTAACTTAAAGTTCTATGTTCAAACGAGAAGTAAAAGTATTGCAAAGCAGAGGTTGTTATGTTGTAACAAACAATTAGAATTGGCAGCTAACGCCGTTTAGACACCAGTTAAAAACCTTACTTTTACTGTAAATTACTATTTTTTCTTAAATATAGATTCTTTAAATACGTGATAATTATGTAACAAAGGCAGTTCATGCCCCTTCAAAATACTCTTAATTCTAACTTAATGTATGCATATGGGGGATATATTTATCCCAAATGGTCAGCTACACTGAACCTTAGCAATTAAAAGGTACACCACGCAAAGATGCAGTTATGAGGCAGTAATAATTCAATCTATAATATTAACAAGAATTAAACAGATTAGCTTGCTTTCTACCCAAATTCCGCTCTTTTCCCACCTCCAATCGAATCACAACTGTAACTGCTCCTTCTAGAGGGACTGAATATTTTTGTAATTTTTTTTTACATTTTCAAGTTCATTCGCCTTAGATAATAGACATTAATTACAAAATATGTCAAAATATTCGGGTTTTTATGAAACACTTCTTATAAATTATAATTGTTCTAAACATAATCGGAAAGGGACAATACCGGTCGCTGCATGATTATTTACTTAGAGGGAAGCCTCTTCTGTTGCGCCCAGCCACCCATTTAAGTCGGCTTACACGTTTCGCCCAACTTGTATACGTAGAAGCGGCGAAGAACGTTGCACAACAATTTCAACCTCGTTCACGGGCCTTCTTCGCCTGTGGAGTATTTCGAAAGGGCCAGCAGTTTACTTTACAAAGACGGAGAAGGCCTGAAAACGTTGTAGGTTCACGGGAGAAAACACCAAGATCTTGTTTAGAGTTATTCAAAAGTGCTTAGCCGAAAAAGGTTGGCTACCATGACAATTAATATCCTCTGTTAAAATAAACCATTAGCGCCAACCGGGCTTCGAACCATGCGCATTTCGTCGACTTTCGCAGCTTTCGGGTATTTCTCGTGATTCGTCGACGAAATCTTAAAAACCAAAATTATCCCGCAGAACGCTTCTCTTCGCCACTAATTTCTTTTACCGTCTGCCCCTCCATTGACCGAAACACCATTGACACTTTGCCGATTATCTTTCTTGACTTGAAAAGCGTCCATTCGCTTGGCACCTTTGTCCGAAATGTTGCCATAAAGAATTCTGCTCCTAGTGGGCTGTTTGTTCCGTTGAGGAAAGGGTCTAAAGTTTTCGGGGTACTTACATCTCCTGTCCTCTTCTAATAACCATGAACTATTAACAGTAGAGTTCATAGTCCCACGGTTATAGACCCGTCCTGTCCCACCGAAGCTGCGCGTGCCCGTATCGAGGACAGCAGGGCTGTTTTTGTCCAGTACTTTAACAGGTTTAGCCGCTTCATTGTTGCCCTCTGTTACCGTTAACATTGATGACTCCACTACCGTAACTTTCGGCGTATGATTAGAAGGATTAACGATCGAGAGAATAGGCCCGCCATTTTGCTTTGATTTTCCAGTTTCTAACGAGGACACTTCACCATTTAATCCAACATGCTGCATTTTAAGCGAATTGGGGGCGACTCGCTTTTCCTTTTTAACAGTTGGCGGTTCAACGTGGCGGCGCCTCTCTTCGCTTTGCCACCGTTTCTCTTCCTTGTGTACCTTTTTTGCACTTACCAAACCCTCTGTCCTTTCAGTTTCTACTTTCTTGCTAAAACTCTTCGTTTTCCCATCCTCCTGCGCCTCTTTTCGCTCTTTCTGGTCACCTTTGAACAACATATTTAAATGCTGCAAGCTTTCCTTTTCGTAAGCGTTCTGTTTAACTTCAGCTTTGAGACTCGCTATTTCATCAAACAATGACTTCTGGACAGCTTTCGTTTGATTGCTTTTCTTTTCAGTCCCAAAATGGTTCCTGGTAGCTTTCACCTTTCGCTTTGTAGCCGATACAAGCAAATGGTTAATGGCAGCGGGAATGCTCTTACGCTTTTCCGATTCTTGAATCTTCTGCACCGCAGCCTCTGAAAAGACCACGACCGCATTCTGTTGCATTTGCCTCATCCTCGCGTACTGTTTCTGTAAGTAGGACATCTCCTCTTGCACGCGGTTTCCCCTTGAACCGAACTGTTTTGTTGTGTAAGGTAGAGGCGAATACCCGTCAGTAGCAAATACACCCGGCGAAGCCGCCGCGATGTCATTCGCATCTGCGTCGCCTTGACCAGCAGCTTTCATCGTGTTGCCGGGGACAATTTCCGAAAACGGTAAGAAAGCTCCGAGGCAACTCATCCCTTCAAGATCGTCCACATCGTCTTCTTCGTCGCTAGAACCACGTGCCAGTGCTGATCGTCGGCTCCTGTCACCAGTGACATCAGAGAATGGATTGATGTTGTAAGTGTACTGTTCTCTAAGCTCTGCTAGGCCTGGAAAAGGGAACGGCGCAAGTGCGTAGACCTCCTGTAAGAGATAAAGAAAAACTGCTTAAATGGCTTTAATATCCAGTCAAATCGCCTCAAAACAAAATTTGAGAATGTTAGATTGACAAGTTGGATCCATTTAAATAGGGTTTTATATCTTTACAGTGGCTATGTCAAAGTATTATTTATAGTCGGGAATTTTGCCAGCGCCTATTTTCGTCAACTGCAAGCTCAGATATAATTACTAAATGTCTTGTATTGACATAGTCAGTGCTACATGATAAATACAGATTCGTGATTTCCGAGCACTGTAAGTCATAACTTGAAAATGAGGGGACCGTAATAGTTTGGTGAGCGCTGGAAATAGCGGATCTGACGACTTTATATAACCACTCTTGTCATTTTTCTGTTTTCTCATCTTCAATATTTTGGGCCAATATACCCTGCATATCATCTGATATTTTCAACAAACATGATGTTAATCGGTTATATTACATTAATTTTCCTTTAGCAGACAGATGGTATCGATTACAAATCACTAACGTACTGGACAGCAATATCTATATTTGCATTTTGAGCTGTTCTAGATAAGGCGTGCAAATAAATTGAAACTTAGTGCTGTCAGAAGCAAAAACATTATCATTTTCTTTAAATTGGACTCTGGCTAGATTTATGGCTATAAGACCATTTCAACTACGCAATGATGATTGATGACTTTCAGATAACACTAAATACATGTCCAAAACTCACAAATGATCATGATTCCTTTAGGATATTTCTTGTACAACAACCCTGCTATTTGTATCCTTTAAGTTTCTCTGTGTTCAATTCAAGGGAACAGAGTTCCGACTCAAAGCTGTAATCTGAACTGAAGTCAGTTCCTTCCTTCAAGTCGAGCTCAAAATTTTTCTCGAGCGCAAAGCGCGAGCTAGAAATGTTTTGTTTTCGGCCAGAAACGAAAAGCGAAGGACTTTGAGAAAGTCTAACCTTCAACAAGATTCTATTAAGAGGCCCCACTTTACTAAACCAGAACTTAGCTTAGTTATAACTCCACGTGTTTTCAAACAAGCTATGCACCTTAGTACTTCGGAATTTTTCTTACCTGTGTGAACGTTTTCTAGGTTAAGATGATCTTAATCACCCTCTAAATTCATAAAATTCCCTGTGCGACCAATCGCCCGACCAATCAAATGTGGTTAAGTCACGATAGATAAATAAAGCTCAAAATTCTACGGCAATGTTATACTGCTGTATATAGAAGCGTATAAATGATATCAACCTATGTTCAGCTTATCCGTAACCTTATCACAAAAAAATAGATGAAGAGTCTGGGAGACTAAATAGAGCGTGAAGAAAAACACGCTTTCTAGTTTAACGCTGCAAATTAATTCTATTCACAACAGCTGCATAAACGTTTACGACATCAGTTTACATTTCTAGATCGGTTGTTTAGAAAACGTGTGTTGTCGCACATGTTTCTTAAGTAGCCTGGCTTCAGACCAAAATGGTCAAACAGTTTGCAACGTTCGTATACATTGTAACACACCCTATCGCCTGCCTTAATGTTACCGTTGGTTACCGAAAAAATCTCCCTTTCAAAAACATCAACCCTACATCTTATTCTAACTTTTCATACCTTAAGACATCGCATATTGCATGGTGTCATTCTCAAAGCATAATTATCTGTACCAAGGACTTAACACAGAAATAGTCGGAACGGAAGTTATCGTTGAAGAAAAACAATATGTTTGGATCACCGTTCGACAGCTAGTTTTACTAAATGCAGCAAGTTCCTTACCTAAACGCCCCCGAGAAAAAGTCCAAAAGATTCATCAAAGAAGGTTGCACACTGTAAATTGATCATTAAATGCATGAGAAACTTTACCTGCATTAACGTTTGACAGTCGATAACATTGCCCGTCAATACATCTTGTATTAGGACTCCCATTGTACTGTAAAAATCATCTGACGTCTCCACGTCTTCAAGGCGCCTACAATGTTAAGGTATCAATCAAAGTTTAAGGGGTTAAGAAACATACAATATAGCCACTAAATGGCACGCAAGGCAAAGTGACCACAGGTGCTTTAAACCTCTTACTGTTAGAGCTAAAACTCTGTGTCTGAGGACGATCCTACCTTTAAAGGCGTACAATTAAAATACATCACGCCAAGGGATGGTGTTCAAGGTGGTCTAACTATAGTACTGAAGTCTGTGGTTAAAGTTCTAAATAATAAGGCAATTAAAATAAAAGCTACCGAGCAGAGCTTTATAGAGGAGCTGCTGACTGTGTTGTACATACACTATACAGTTGTTTTGAAGGTAATTGGAAGAAATTATTTTATGTTTGATTCTGATTGGCCGGAAATTTTGCACACACACACAGAAATTCGATCTGATAATTCTCAATATGTATGAAATTAAAAGCGGTTCTAACTTTTGAGCTGGTGGTAACTTGTGAAGCACTGTTAATAACAAAATCCCACAGGCATAAGAAAACGAAGCGTTCCCTTTTTATAAACTGTTGCACGTACTGCATACACATGAGTTTCAGGTATAAGAGATGTACATAACCCCCATCAAACTGTTTGGGTGTCAGTTTCAACCATTGTTTCATTGTGTACCACTCTTTCCACCATCTAAACCCGGAGTGGGGGCACTCCATATAATGGCCTATACGGGGAGGCTCCGCCCGAAAGGGGTACCTTATTCAGGCCTCAGGTATAAGAAACGGTAGGGATTTTAGTCGTTGAAGTATACGAAAGGGTAGGGAAATCTGTCAAAGATTGCCCAAAGGGCTAACAGGTGAATTTTATGGCTTTATAAAGTCGAGAAAACGTTATATTTTTGCAATTGATTCCTACTTGAAATACAGCGCATATACAGCAGTTAAGAGAGATGCAAAGTTCTAAACAAGGTATGTGAAAGGGGTACCATTTGTCAATAGAAGGTATACGAAAGGGGCACCTTTTTCGTGAAAAATGGTATATAAAAGGGTAAGGGGTTGGACCTCGGGGCGGAACCTCCCCGTATAAAAATTTGCTGAGTATCCCCCTCCCCGGGCATCTAAATGTAAATACAGTAAAGAAAACAAGGCAGGGCTTGATACGTACTCTCCTAATTTACCCCAGATAGCCACAGCAGCTCTCAGAAGTACCTCGGAGCCTTCCAACAGAATTGAGTCCCAGACTCGCAAAACAGTTTCCTCAGGAAGGCATGTCGAAAAAAGTGTCAAAAACCACTGCATAGTAAACACGTTGATCAAAGGTGGCTCGTACATGGCGTTAGAGCCGTTCTGTGACAATGCTTGTGCTTGTAAGCTATCCAAGTGTTTCGATAGCCGAACCAGCTTAGCTCGCATCAGATCTCGCAGCACCGCCATATCCACAGACAAAGCACGCAGGTTATTGGCGAAGTAATTGGTGGGCAGTACGTGATCAATAACGTAAACCATGACCTATAAAGAAATTTGGGGTTAAACAAGAATAGTAAATTAAGCAATGAGATCTCCAGCAGGCCCCAGTTGTTCAAAAGGTGGATAGCGCTCTCCACCGGATAAATCGTTATCCAGTGGATAGTGCAAATTGGTTTCCCTAATACTTATCCACTACATTGTCCAACGTTTGAACAAACCCGGGTCAGATCACTAACTAGACAAAAAATGCAAATTCAATCCAATATATTAAAATCCCCTAAAGTATTTACTGTTACTTCGGTTTTGCTCCGCTAGGCTTGGTAAGTGGACTTAAAAAACTTGAACTTTCACAGATACAGAGAAGCCTCAAAACGACAAAATCCCGGCGCAAAGATTGAACAAAAAATAATTTATTCGCCCGAGTTATAGCCTTAGAACAGGGCTTCACCTTTTCGCCCTATCCCCAGTAAGAGAGAGAATATCCCACCCTGACACTTCGTTATATCGGGGATCCAAACTATTTGTAACAGCAAAGTAGGGTCACCTTGAGTGCATCCTCTTCGTTGCGTTCCATGACCTGCAGAATTAGGGCAGCAATAACATTGAAGCCCTGACAGTATCCAACAGACTTGTTATATCTGGCATAAGCTAGCAGAACACGCTTCAAAGATGCTCTCTCTTCTGGACTGTCTTGACTACAGAACCAACTACAGCCAGTGCGGTGAAGATCCTGTACAAGTGCGGCAAAACACATATGCAAAGAATTAGTTATTCTATGGGGATAAAAAAAATTGTTGCTCGTTCAAAAATTGCCCGCGTGTTCCTTTTTCAGAATGTTACAGTTATGTTAAATGCTTCTGACTATATTCAATAGAGTTGTTGATCAGAAGGAACAAGTAATATTTGTGATGTCACGATTGAGTACAACAGAAAAATATGAGCCGGGTCAGGACCTCCTGACGAGTCGCAACTCTGAGCACTGAGCGAGGGAAACGACTTTAGGCAGCAAGGCTATTATTTACTAGCTTCATATATGACACACCTATCCTACAAAATGCTTTAATGTAGGAACAGAAAATCGAGCGCCAGCGTTTAAAGCGACAAGCAGTGGTATTTTAAAATCATTTTTAATCAACATAGACCCTGTAGAAAATCTAAATCTCATCGGCTTATGTCAAATTTTAACTTGCGTTATTTTTTTTCTTCCCTTGTTTCGCTTTTCAAGCTTTCCAGGACTCTCAGATTTCATGGCTTTCGCTTTTTTTTTTTAAAGAAGTATATGGCCAAACCGTCATTTAAAAGAATGTTTTTAGGCGATTATTTTATTGACTATATACTAACAAGATAGTCGGTTTTTCGTTCTCTGTTTGACTTTCATCGACTATTTTTAGACTTTTTGACCTGCATTTTTTCGGCACCAAGCGGTACCCCAATAAGAACAGCTGAATTTCAATTCAAGTTAGTTCAAAGGAAAAAACAGTCAAGAATGTAGCATGTAAGGCCCTTCGTGATCCTAACCCCTCCGATGCGACCAACGCCCTTTTTCCGTATAAACTCGTTCAATTGCGAGTTTCCACTTTACCTTGACTATTTGTGATCCTAGCTCGTCATCATCTGGATTACTTTTTTCATTGAAGCAGACTTTGGCTGTTTTTTCCCAATCTAAATCTTTAATCTTGTTTTCAGCAAGACATAACCACAGCTGGAAAAAAGGCAATGAACACCTTTCCGTTATGAAGTAACAGAGTCAGTTACTCGCGTGTGCGTTACTATTTCATTGGTTGAACGAACTGTGAGTGTCGCATCGTTGTCGATATTATTTTAATAATCAAAACGCAAATGCTACAACTATTTCGTGAAGACCTCTAATTTTAGACTAAAACCTTGAATTAGTTAAATGAGTACTTAGTTATGAGGAGAAAAGAAAATAGTCAATTGAATTTCCTCATCAATTTACCTGTATTATCCAATATTGATATTTAGACCTTTTTTGAGAAAACATTTTTTTTAATGGACGATCTTCAATCTTGGAAATCTGCAATATCTTCCATGTCAAATAAGTTTTGTATTTGAATGAAGTCCTCAAAATACAATCAAACCTGTATTAAACGGTCACCTTTCAGGAATGGCTCACTGACCACTTAATACAGGTTGACCGTCGACGTTCAAAACAGGTTTGACAAACCTAAGAGTTATTTAGGAAAAAGATGATGGTAAAAAAAGAAATCCCTGACAAAATGTCCTTAAGGGTGTCTACCTCTTCTTATGCCAAAAGAAAGGAAGTAAAAGACCACTAAACTCCATACAAATTGTATCTCTTACACTAGTATGGTGCATCCTGTCTAAGTGACAACTTAAGTAAAGACAATGAAAACTTATTCATTGGGATCTTGGGATCACTTCTTAATAGAAGGTGACTGCTAAATAGGCATTCACTAAACAAATACAGCTTTGACTGTATGAAGGCATTAAAAATGTAGCTAACCCTTCTTCTCCAAGACAATGGGATTCCCTCCTTCAAGCGAGCTATGGCTTTGAAAGCAGCCAGCCACTACAAAAAGAAAAAGTCTTGAATTAAATCAATCCTCACTCACAACTCTTGGGAAGAAAAAGAAGAATGTAGTGGTCAATAACAGAAGAAAGAGTTCAAGTGAAGATTACAACTTACTTGTTTATAGGCTTTCCTTCCACTTTGAGGGATGAAGGAAAATCTGATTTTAGTATCCACACCTATGCAAAGAAGAGAAAATGTTTAACAAAAAATACTGTACTTGACAATAATATGTACAAGTACTTCTTCTTTCAATTTCAGACTGACACTTCATTTTACAATTAATTTGAAGTTTACAAATGGAGCGAGGATGAGGAGGGTGATTGGAGTAATCTTAATTATGTTGACTTTGTATAAAGATTATTTGATGAAGGCATTTAGTAACTAATCCAGCTTTTTTGGCAGGATTGTAAACAAAAACCAGAGTTTTCCAATAAGTACAATATGTAGCAGTTTAAATTAAGTTTGTTTTAAAATAGCCTTATTTGACTGATTTCCACAATATTGAGGTGGTTGAGAGAATAAAAATAGCCATCTTATATTTCCTATCTCTTTTTCTGAAGTTATGTTTTGTCATCCCAATATAAACTTTTCTCATAAGTAGGTGGAATATGATTGTCACATAAGTGTTTCCTTAGGACAGTGACTGACATTTTGAGAACCTGTGCAGTAGTCATTTTCAGAGTCAACATGAGTTGTATCTCTTCAGTTGATGGTATTAGACTCAGGTCATTGACATGATTCCTACCTGTGCAATGATTGTGCCTTACGGTATTTAAAGCTCCAATATATTTTTGGCTGGTCACCCTTGACTTAACATTCAGTTGATTATTAATATATTTTTTTTCCTTTAGGCAATTACCTAATCACCAAGATTAATAAATCTGTGTTGCTGATTCTATTTTCATTATCACCAACAATTAACTGATCCGTACCAACTATTTTAATTCTTATTCATCTACCAAAGTTAGTTATTGAGAACTGAAAAAAAAAAATATTCAGAAGCAGTGTTGCCAGAAGTCTCATATCAGCAATGTTAAAGGAAAAACACTGGAGCATGGAGAATTAATATTTTGTGACTGAGAAGAATGTGCATTTTCTCTTTCATTAATATTAGAGATTATTGATTGTCAAACTTGCCAGATAAATTATTTCTTGACATGTTAATTTTGGATGTTACCAGCATTTCCAAGTGGGAAAGAAATTCTAACAAAAAAAATTATGAGAGCCCTCTATTTTCAAATGAATTGCCAAGGACAAGAATAGTACTCTTGAATTTCACACATCACCACACACAGGCAATAATTATCATAATCGCTTAGCAGACTTTAATACTTAGCTGTCAGCTTGTGTCTTGATTTATAATACCGCTGGCATCCAGATTTATAAACTTGTCACCCAAAGATTGCAAAACTATCTAACTACCGATTTGAAAATTTTTCACTGACAGTAGGATACTAAAGGATGTGAATTTGTAATAGGCCAAAGTTTTATTGTTCTTTCATATTTCAATGGATTTTTTCTCCTTGAATCAGATTTGGTAAAAAACCTCATGTCATCATTAAAGAGCAGTCACTGAAATACCCAAAGATTGATGGTTTGGTAATTATTGAAGTATTTGCAATAAATTAATCTTTACAACACTCTGTGATCTTCCTGTGGGATGAACAATCCTAACCAAAAATGTGGCAAAAAAACTGACTGATTTGCTGCAAAAATTAATTAAATAAAGATATTCGGTCTTTGAAATCGTTTTTTTTTTCAACCTTGATGGATTTAGAAGAATAGCGTAGGAAAATGAGCAAAATTAAAATAGGTCGTACGTGTAACAAAATTTACATTACAATAGATTTGAGGAACATTCAACCATTTATTTGCAAAGTAGACCCACAGATGTGTTCAAACAAGTTTAAAATAATATACTATTTGCACCACACATCACAGTGCTTACGTGTTTACGATTTATGCTTCATCCAAAGGCTTTTTATAAATAGTTTCTCCCCTTTTCCAACTGTGAAGGCCGATAGCAAACATAGCTTTGTTATTAAAATTGAGCAGTTTCTGAAAAATATTTCCTATTGTTATGTTTCGCTAAAGATTAGAATGAGACTAATTAATCCAGCATTGAGGTTGATCTCATATTATGCAAAGTTCTGCAAACTTTTTCCCACTCTGAAAAATTTCAGATTTTACTCATTAACGCGGATTAGGTGCATATAATCGTAAAACTCGGCAAATGGGTTATTAAATAAAGGTCAAAACCTTGCATTACATCTGCGAAAAATAGAACACAATTCTACTCACGTCTCTTCAACGAAACTGCTTGGAGGATAGCAGTTAAAACATCAAAGTTTCTTTGCAGTTTGTAAGCGTGCTTATCTCGTCTTTTCAACTGTTTTACCAACTTTGTTGAAAGCATAGAAATTCTCGTCCGCAACTCTTTCGCCATAACTCTCAGCTCATCCGTTTCTGTATAAAATGGAGATAATAACAAGCGACCAATTAACTTTCAGCTATGAAATTAAAAAATATCACCTGGGATTTACATGATTAAAGGTGAGTAACTATGCGCGTTTCGGTAGAAAAACTGCTCTTTGCTTACCACAGAAAAATAATTGTTGAGTTACGTACGTTAAGTAACGATCGAACAAGACGCAACATCGCGAATACACGATATATTAAACACGGGACTACAGAGCGGTGAAAACTGAGAAACCCGCAGTATTCCCGCGTAATTAGTCCTAGAGAGGATAAAGGGATACATTTATTACAGAAAAAATCTTTGCGCCGCGCACATTTCACTCCACTTCACATACATACAAGCCGTGTTCGTATCGGACACGCGTTACATGTGTTGTTAAAATCCAATATAACTGAGTCTACATTTTGCAAAATAAAACGACCGCTTGACATTATAATTTACAAATTTACACTATCTAATACAGCCAAAATCTTGCAGATATTCTTAACAATAACAGCAAAGTATTCGACCACGAGTTCTTTGGTATTCGAACGAGCAAATGAGTTTGTGCAGAAACTTACCTTTGCTTAGGAGTTCGTTTCTCGTCCAGCTTTCCCCGCGTTCTTCAAGGTCGAACGAGCCACCGTAAAAACTCCCTGAGGTTGTTGAACATTCAGTTACATTATCACTATCCACCGAATCTCTGCTATGATACTGGTCGTAAATTTCAAATAAAAGACAATCCACAATCGAAGCTTTTTTCTCGGCATTAATAAGCTCCTCGCGATGTTTCTCCGGGTCAAATCCATTTTGAAAACCGGCACTTTCACTCACTCCAAAGTTCCAGTCTGAATCGTCGCTTCTAGGGCTTAAAGGACTTCCATCATAACTGCTTTCAGTGCTCAGACTTTCATGTTCAGTGCTTCCTCGTCGCTCAAAGTCCGAATCTTCGTCCACTTCACTGTCCGCCATCTTGCTTCGCCGCTGACATGATCGTTGTGAATTCATTGATCGCGCACGCATAAATAAAAGTCGTCGCTTTGTTTACAAAACAATGCAAGTTAAAAATATCCTCACAGCGATCGCCCTTTTTAAAAAGAAAACTGATTATGAACAAAAATCGAGGATATTTTTGCAAAATTCAATCTGTTCCAGACAATTTCAGGAGGAAGACAAAGAGCTGTAATTTTTTTTGGTTTTTCAGTGTTCTTTGGGCTCTAATGAGAAGAATAGGATGAACATTTTGTCACATTCTGATGTCACTCAAACATACTGCTGTCAAAAACTGGTAGGAGGTTAAAGTTGAATAGAGAAAGTAAATTTTTCAAAAATTATCTGTTAAATTGATGGGAACATGAAACTCTCAGAAAATCGATATGAAAGGTTTGAAATGTGCTTGAAATGTTTCTTATGACATACGGAACGTACTGGGCTTGCTTTTTAAAAGTTATTTTTTCACTGACTCTGCACTACTCACCTGAGATCACGCCACTGTGTCAGAATTTTTATGCAACACTCGGTTGCCTGGAAACTTTTCTGTGCCGAAAGACCGTTTCCAAGTTGTTATTTTTCTTTCTTTCTTATTTTTTTTTTGATATTGTACATTCCGCCTACAGGAATAAATAGACAAGATTTTTTTCAAGCTTACTGACTTAATCTTTTACGCGTGTTTTGCAAGTCCAAGAAGCTCCTGAATTACATCTAACAGTTTTCGGGCTGTATCTATTGATCAAGCCTTGCAATCCTAGAGAATGACAGCGTCTTGTGAGGTAGTTCTAACTTTTCGGTCTGTAGTGAAAAACCCTTTGATTTGACCTTTCAAATAAACCTCTGGTAGCACCTTCAAAAGCCTTGCACTATTTCCTCACTTTGCACAATCAAATTTGGACATTTTATGACGGCACTTCTAGGAGTAAAACGGGGTTATAAGGATCTATAAGGAAGGAGTTTTCGGGGTTTATAGTCCTGTAATGGTTTTTAAGTGTGCTCTGCCTTGAAACGCCGGCTACCGGGGGAACAGAAACACTTACTTTTTTGCTGGTAGAGCAATAAGGATTGCATTGCCAGAGAGGATAATATCCTCTTGGGATTGGAGTAGTTTTGTAACTAACAAAAAGGCTATCACAATCAAGACAAACATATTTGAAATTAAAAACTTCATTCAGGCTCCTCCTTTTAATCAGTCGGCTCAGCGGCGAAAGCAGAATTCCCCAGCAGCAAGACAAATTTGAGAAATCAGCTTCACTTTAGGAGAAGAGAAAAAGAATTTCAACATTTTCCGTTTGTGTCCACATATACGAGCGAATGTAATTAATCTTTGGCCTTTTTCCTCGATAATAGTGCAGCGACCACCTAATAGTAGTTTAGAGATGGCACAGGCCAGCAGGTCAAAGACGTCAAAGGTTCCATTTTGTCCATATTCTGTTAATTATCCTGCCATTTTGCCGTTGAAGCTCATGTCCACACGAGTTCAGAGACTTTTCTAAACGCATGCACGCTGGTCTTCCATCTTCCAAAGAATCATCAGTATCAAATCTAGTCTCCCTTGAGAGGGCTTCTTCTCTGACATGACCCCCACCTCCCCCCCCCCCCCCTCTCCTCCCTTCCCCTCCATTTCTATTTTTAAGTCACATCGAGAACAGTAATTGATAAAATTTGCACAAAGAACTAAGACTATTCAATTTTGATCACTGACAAAAGAACTATAAAGCGTAATTATAACAATGAATATCAGGTATTTAAATACTTTAACCAAGGGACTAGAAAATTAAGGGCTAAATGCAGAGAAAAAAAAACTTCATGCGAGTCCGTGATAGTAGTTACGTTTCGACACCAAAGGGTACAGTACACAAAGTATAACGTGCCTAATGCTTACAATGAAGAATGAATCAGTTAGTTTTAAAGGTAACTGTTGTGCTGGGTAGTTCAGGAAAATCGAAGACAACGGTTTGGTTTTAAGACACTTTCATCACGGATTGACAACATTAATCAATTTACCATCCCAAAACGATCGATACACAAGCTGACATTTCGAGAGCTTGTCGTTTTCCATTGTGAATTGTAATACATGCAGAGCTACTATAGTCCTTCCTGTTTTGAAACAATTTAAATAGAAATAGACCGCCGGAAGGAAGTTTATTATCGCCCGCAGGTGCGCCCGCCTCTTTAACTGTTACATATCACTGAGCAATCATTATTTAAAAAACTCTTGATATTGCATTGGATGCCTTAAAACTTCCGTGTGGGAGAGAAGTACTGCTTGCTCATGATTTTTATCGGAATGACCATGCACTCTTGGGATTTCATCACTATGACAACGCTTCTTAGGGCAAACCTTGTCCAGTGAAATAAAGCTGAGGACAAACAAAGATAAACTTTCAAGAGAGGATTGGCTTAAGTTAGTAATTTTCATTTGAAAGTAAACTTTCAGGGCGTCCTCTTTTCGTGACTCAAAAGCTAGAACCGCCTCCAGTGTATACCCAGTCTGTCAGTCCCATACTTTCGGATTTTATCCACCACTTACTGAGCCATTCTTATTTGCAGGAAATATAATGCTAGACATGTTTACTACAAACCATGAAGGATTTTCTTATCCCAGTTAAAGGGCACAATAATACAGATTAAACACATGTAAGCGTGGCATTAATGCCGACATATACAAGAAAACCAATGGTTTGAACAGAGCGGCACTCTTTCAGTTGCATGCGTTTACCATACAGAGTGTTTCATGGTCCTTGAGCACTTAATTCAGACACCATACCCTTGAACCGCTAGACAAAAAAAGCAAAACGTGAAAATCAAAAGAAGGAAAGAAACGAAAGTTGATCACAAGTTGATAACGATGTCTTGAAGACACTAAAACTTCGTTTTATATCAGTACTTTTTGCTGAATTATTCTTCAGCAAGAAATCTTTGAGATGACTTTTCACTAGATCGTGGTCTTCGAGTAGGCTCACTAGATCGTTAAAAAATACTCAATATACCAAGCCTCTTAGAGACAGAAGAGCCACCATATCCGGCTTTAGTAAAATCCAGCTAGTGGTCTATTATCAATGTTGCGTTCTGATTGATTGAGCTACTACCAGGCTATCATTATAGCCCACTAGTAGCGAAAAGCGCGGGCTTTTTGGCGGCAAAAAAGGATTAAAGTCTAGCTTAACTAGCTAAAAGTTTTTTATTCTCAATGTTTTTGACCAACCAGTTGGATTTTACGAAAACAATTATCCCTCTCACCCTCATGGCCTCTGAGTCAATAGCCTATTCGGCCTTCGGCCTCATGGGCTATTGACTCAAATCCCATTCGGACTCGAGGAATAATTGTTAATTATGTGGTCACACCGGTTCACGCGATCCTCACACAATAACCACACATGCCTTGAAACTGCGTACTCCCTTACACGTAAGTGATAGTGATACGTCATACGTGTTAGCTGTTCTGTAACTGCTACCTTTTTTTTTCACTGAGTAGTCAGTAGCCTTCCACGCAGGTTTTTCTAGGGGATTAAGAGCGGAAATACGACTTCCCTAAAAATGCCTGCCTGGGAGGCAAAGTAGTCAGCCGTAACATTGAAATTACAGTTCGGAATGGAATATCAGTCGACTGATGTTGTCAATTACTGAACAGTTTCCTGCTTCGGCGAAGCGGAGCGATTGATGTCTCTTACCGACATAGAGCAAGTTACTTTTTGCATTTGGGTATTTGAGGTTTCGTGGCAGTGGGTCAGTGTTGCGTGGAATTGCCATCTAGGACTATTTTGGAGATGAATTTTGACCCACTTTCCCGTGCAACCCTACGGCCAACAAAAGAAGTACATTCATTGAAAACAGTCCCATAGTGCAATTCGACAAAACACCTACCCGGCCTCAGCATCTCGGATCCCCGCCTCCTTCCCACCCTTTTTCCTTTTGAAGAAGCCGCGTCACGAAATTTAGCAGAATTCAAACACTGAGTGCTGCCACCAAATTAAATAAAACATGAAAATAATGGCTAAAAACATTACTAGAAGGTATAAATAACACAGCGAATACACAAGAAGGTACTGGACAAACTTGAAGAAGATTGAAACGGATTACAATTGCGATTTTTTAAAACTTGTTTGCCTCACAGTTTTTACCTTGCTAGTAAGATCGAAGGAGACTCTGTTCGCAGGGTACACAGTTTTCAAAGTTTAATTGTGTTGTTTGTAGCGTTTGAAATACTGCTTTGAGAGCGTTATTTATTTGATACGAAGTCGTTAAGTTGTCATTTATAAGTAAAATCCTAGCACGTCAAGCTTCATAGTGAAAAAAGGACACGTTATACTTGTTATAGGCAGTGTTAACCCAATAACTAGTCAGCCGCGACACAGCCTCTTTAAACACTGAAACACTTAGAGGAGAAAACTAGGCCTGTTTCAGACGTCGTGCTACTGCGTACCCAACGCAATTGATCGAATTAAATTCGACTTTAGCACGGCAGTAGTGCGACGTTTGAAACCAAGTCGTGCTACTGCTGTGTTTGTGTAGCACCGCACGCTTTGCCGTGCTACACGGCAGTAGCTCGACTTGGTTTCAAACTTCGCGCTACCGCTGTGCAGAACTCAAGTTCACTTAACCGCTTTTTATAATATTTTTAAGTTTTGTTTTCCGCAAGAGCTATTTTATTCCACTCAGTTAAATTCGACGTCTAAAACTCAGTCGTGCTACAGTAGTGCTGAAGTCGAGCTAGCTCCGAACGGCAATAGCACGACGTTTGAAACGGGCCTAAGGGAACTACAGTGCGGTACTCCTAAAAGGTGAAATGAAACTTGTATTTCAACTAATAATGACTGGACCAGGAGTGTAGCATATAATCGATGCTTTTGGGGGAGTCTACACATGAAGACATACTGAATAGTATTTCCGTTTTCCTAAGGTCACACAAAAATCACTAAAAGCGCGTTTACTTGAGTAACGAAGTATGACTCTGAGTTATTTACAAATTCTCGCCTTTTATTGAATACACCAACGGGCCAAGTTATTGAAAATTCCTTGAGATGAATTCTCAAATGTAATGAATAATATTTCTTACAGTAAAACGCTGAGGTCTAGAGGTGGGGTGTTAAAACAGCTGTAAAATTACCGGCAGCACACACACACACAGAGAAATATGCCGTATATGCCATATGCCTCGGCTGTTCTGCTACAAGTTACGCTTCATTACAAATTTTGTTCAAAACTTTGTTTGTCGCGCTTCCCAAAAGTAATAAGGGAGTCTTAAAGCAACGGCGACGGCGACGGCAGCGAAAACATATAACTATTATTATAAGACGTTTTTTCCAAATTTTTAATCCAACTCGCTTCAAACGTTAAATTTTCCTGGAGTTGAATTCTTGAGGACCTTTGCTACCAAGTTTTGAAAGAGAAAGAAAAAGTTGTCGTCATAAAAACGTCGCATGAGGAAATTTCACGTCCTAGTCGTGCAATGACGGTAAAGAAATGTATTTTTAAAAAAGTGTTGTCTGCTTACTAAACCTAAAGCTTCCTTGAGGTTCTCGATGCCGTTGCCTTCGCCATGGTCGCTCTCCAAATAGCCTATTCCAGGCGTTAACTTCAATGAGTAGAGATTTTTGTTGTTTTTGCCTCTTTTCGTTCCGCTCTAAATTTCGCGCCGGTTTGACTAAACCCTCATGTAGGCAACAAGTAAGAACTTGGAATAACGAGCAGAAGGCAAACCATATAAAAAAAGTCCCTGAACGGTTAAAAATGCCTACAATCCAAAAACTATTTTAATACTTCTTACGGGAACGAGGCTAAAGTTTCTTGTCCTTTCTAAATGATCGGTTCTGGTAAAATCAATCACGTGATTTCACAGCAAGTAAATTCACAAGTTGACTCCAAGTAATCAAGTCGAATAGAAAACACATGCTGGTTAAAACTTAGCAATAAAGGGTGTAAAAATATGGCTTCATAGAAGTCCTAATTTCACAACATTGGGACGAGTTCTTCGAAAGACTTAGTGAGCATGGCAGCTTATACTCTGTTTGTGGTTAAGGATACATTCACAGGGTACCGGTCGAAAATTCGTACGGTTAGGCGTTCCACTCACACCGAACCACGCTAACCGTACGAAAATTTGAACGGCAAGGTGTAAACACCGTGGCCGGCTAAATTTTCGTGCGGTAAAGGAGTGGCTACATGGATGCGTGGTTACTCAGCTGGAACAAGAAAAGAAAAATTGCAAACAGATATCGCGAACATGGATTTACGCGTCGTGCTATTACTCGCTTTGCTTGGAAATATTACGGTTCGACAGTCCAGTGTGAACAACGCAAAAATATTGAACGGTCCCATTTGAACAAAGGGTCCAGTCAAATTTTTTCAGGCGGTCGAAAATTCCACCGGTACTGTCTGAGCGAAGCCTAAATCCTTTGATTACCGCTTACTGGGCTGCGAACAACTTTAGAAGCTGTAAGCCTAAATATTGTCTAGTCTTGTATTGCCCTGTTTTAATACACAGGCTTCTTCTTGCCTATGGCACTAGAAACTAAGCTGCAGGCCAAGGTTCGACAAGCGACGGTAAAAGACAAAAATCATGCTCACTTCAAGCAACTCTAAACATCAACTTTTCGAAAAGCCTCTTCAACTAAGTTCAGCCCATAGGGCCAGTCTGGTCCTGTAACGTCTACGTGATAACGGGTATGAAAATATAAAATTCATGATTAACTTTGTTAGCAAAGATAGAACCGTTGACAGCAAAACGTTCTTGTAGTTTACAGAGATTGGACGGCGAGAAGAGAAGTCCCTCATTTCCGCACAGAATGAGGAATAGCAGGAACGAGCCAAATCCTCCGAGGCGCGCGCCTCTGCCTGCAGGTAGCGCATCGTATAACTTGCTCTTGCCTCTGTATGGGTATTTCCGACGAAATCGAGGTCGCGACGATCGAATTGCCAATCCACTCACGTTTGACAAGGTCAGTCGTGCAAAGAAGGCAAAGAAATCTGCCAAAAACGGTGTGCTGCACGTTCAGGGTTTTTGTTTTGCTTATTTTACCTGTTGCTTTTTTTTTGCTTTCTCGTTTCCGTCGTCGTTGTAGTTGCACTAGGCTCGCTAGTAGGGTTGCGACGCAAACCAATGCCAAATATGCGACGATTTCGCCTAAAAAACCTTCGATTTGACGGAAAACGTGCGCGACGAAATCGACGTCCGCAAGTACCCATGCAGAGGCTCGCTATCCCTAATCCATGGCAGTTAGGGACAACTCGTGGTCTACAAGGAGATATAACATTGACATTAACTATCGTAATAATAGCTTCTGTTATCGATGTTTCTTTACAAGGTTCTGTACAGTGAAGTGAAGTTTTATCGCTGGACCTAATGTCACACCCAGGCACTTGTGAATCTCGTCCAATGACAGCAACGTTAACGCTCGGCCGTCAATTTCCTTATTAGGAAAAAAAGAAATTGTATATTAGAAAGGTAATTCTAGACGACGAAATCATAACAACCGTAAGGTTGAGACAACTTAGGCGACAGGGCGCTGCCAAACGTCGCGGCGACACATCGCAGCAGAAAATCGCTTTCGTGTGACATACGGAAATTTTGGAAAAATCTTTGTCAGCGCAAAAGAATTTTTTTCGCTGCAACAAACTGGGCACTTGTCACCTAGACAACAATTTTCTGGTGCACAAGAAGCCAGTTGTAGCTGCGCCTGTGCAAAAAAATTACGTAAGGAGATAGGATATGATCATCTCGGTGAGCGTAGTCCTGAGTAGGACTGTCGTTGACAGCGGGTAGGGAGCTATAGCAACGACGACAGCAACGGCATCGAGGACGTCAAAAAAGCACTTGGTTTGTTGAGCATGGCAAAATTTTCATTCTCTTTCTCTTTCTCTTTCTAAACTTGAGCGCGGTCCCAAGTAATCTACTCCTGGGAAATTCGCCTACAGCCGACAATTTCAGCGAACTGGAATATACGCGACAAAGTTTAAAAACACGCGAATTCATTTTAAAAGTGGCGTTCTTGCTGCCGTCGCCGTTTGCTAAAGCTCCATACTAACCAACCTGTGCGGCAGTCATCTTCAAAGTCAAAGTGTGTGCATACAACTGAGTCAGAGTCAAAGTGCGTACATAAAATTATCAAATTGAACTCCTACCTGTTTTAAAAAGTCATCCGCAAATTTGTGACAATCGGTTGTTCGTATAAAATCCACAACTTCGTCAACATTCCACTTTGTGATGTGTTTTGATAACCGTGAAGCAGTGACGCTAGGTGATTCGGATCTAGAAGGTTCTGGCACTGCACTGCTCACTGCAGAAACAGACTGCGGAAGTTGACTCGAAAGCGTGAAATTACTCGCTGCTTGCAAAGAAGTAGGAGCTTTTACCGTATTAACCTTGAGTTTACTGACAGTTGTAGTCGCCTTCGAGGGATTACCAGCTGGTTTGCTGATAGGTGTAACAGTCTTTGCGGTATTAACAACGGGTTTTTCGACAGGTATAAAAGCCTTTACGGGATTACCCGCGGGTTTATTGTTCACATTAGTAGTGACTTCTTTAGTAGCTTCTCTCTTGGATGGGACTGTCTTACTGTCTTCTTGCGGGACAGGCTTGTTCGCTTTAGCAGTGGTTTCGTTGAGTTTCCGAGGAGATTCCGATGACTTGGTAACTGAAATAAACGAACAGGAAGACAAGAAAAGTAAGCGAAAAGAAAACAGTAAAACCTCTAAAAAAAAGCCATTTTTTGACAAATTTATCCGCACTGGAAAGTATTTATTTCAACAGGCCGTCACATCTATCATTACTTAACGGGAAAAAAGTAATGACTTTACAACAAATGATTGACAAGAAAAACACATTTTCGTTCATTTAGTAGATTTTGTCCTGTTTTTACCCGTGACAAATTTTGTCCGCGGCGCCTTTGAAGATTATCCAGCCTCAGACAAAATTTGTAAAATCGCAACAAACCATCCGCATTTGTTAGGCGTTGGTAACGACAGAGAATTGGTCTGAATAAGAGGCTTTTTCGCTGGTGTGGATCGGCCCTTTAAAGGCGAGAAACATTGACGCGTGCCCAGTAACACGCTCAGAGAAGAGAAAGAAGTTTTTATTCCGTTCAACTGCAGATGAACACAATCCAATCCCTCCTTAAAACTGCTATGTTGCGTGTCGATAACCGGTTAGCCACCCTCGAAATAATATACATGCAGGGGAACCGTTGATCCCGTATTAGCAAACCTTAAGGAGTAGAGTTTTTGAACTGGAAGTGAACTTAAACTTTAACATGCTTTGATGCTACCAAATTTGTATTGCTAAGTGCCTCTACTCTTACAGAAATGATTAGCCCGAAAACTGGGGCAGAAACACTGCTCAAGGATCCAATGAAAAGTCCACTTCCAGTTGACGAGCGTCGCGCAAAAACGTCTCTGCTTACGTTCCCTATTACCTTGAACAACGTTATAGGCCGCAAAGCACGTTGATCCGTTGAAGGGCATTGAGTCTGTGTCGTTACTCGGGGTAGGTATTTTGTTGCTGCGTAATTTATGACAGTAAATGTCTACTCGATCAACGATTCCATACCTGCATTATTTACTCCTGGGCCGAGTTCATCAATTGTTGTTCAATTCAGATATAAAAGTGTACAAAGTAAATTTAATTTCATTCTTTTGTCTACAACTGGATGATTGGATGATAAATTATCCGAGAAAATGCTTTTGAACAAAAGAAAAAGAAACGTGGATGAAAATTTAACCCCGGGTAAGAGATGTAATCGGTCCTCGAAAAACTGGACCTTATAGTCTACAAATAATGATACGAAAGGTCAACATACCTTTGACAGCGTCACAGTTCAAACAAAGAGCCACTCTGTTAAGACTGATAAGATTCTCGCACAAGGACAATTTTGTCCTTAGTGTCTGCAAAAGGAACGTTACGAAGACAAACAGTTACTTTCTCAGTCACATTTGCTGGCGAGCCTTTGCGAGCCAGCACACCATTCTCTACAACAGTGCGAAAAAGCCAAAATTTGTCTGATGTAAGATCAGGAACATGTGAATTCGATTGGTTCTTCTACTATCCAGGGTATTTACCCCTGTGCAATGAAATCACGTTAAACGCACATGGAGTCGTGAACGAAATCGAACAGCGTTTGAACTAAAAGCTAACAAAGGCCTTCTAGAAACCACCTACCCTAAGAATTGCTGAGATGGTCATTTTATCAGTCTCGGAAGCAAGAAGCTTGAGAACTTGTTTTGAAGAGTGAGCGCTCAACACGATCTGCTCCACCAACTGTCTCAGCACGACATTAGGACCATCCGGGCCAATAACGGATGGAATAGTAGCTATTTTAGCCGGCTTCAGGAAGGGACCAGGCTCACAGGATTTCTTCACATAAATACAAACTTCTGTCGAAGAGAATAGAATGTATAAGATAACCTGATGGGGGACGAGTTACACATATGACATAAGAGAAAGAACACGCAGCATATCCACAAGAAGTAAGGTTAATCATAAGACCCCTTCAACTTTGTTTAGAGAAAATCCTGTAAAAAGGATGCACCAGTCTCTACGATCAACGGGCCACATTACTAATGCTTACACCATCAGCGTAAAAAAGCGGCTTAAATGAGCTGTGTCACGAAATTTATCAAAATTCAGACAAAGAGAGCAGCCAAAAAAATTGAGTGAGACATAGGGTACCTGCTCAAAACACAAAAAGAGGGTATGAATAACACAGAAAATACAAAAGACAGCACAGACGGACAACCTTAAAGAAGACTAAAACGGACTGCAAAAGCGGACGGTTTTGGAAAGCTTGTTAGCCTAGCAGGTTTCTTTTTCTTCTCAGTTTTGTTGTACGAGATGATTGATACACTGCTTTGGGAGAGATATCGGTTCCAAGCTGTGATTTTGCCATTTACAAGTAAATTCCTCGCTAACGTTAAGTTACTCAGAGATTAGAGACGCGTTATTAGCAATAATAACCTTATGACACAGACCCTTTAAAAGGGGAGGAATTTCACACAGGCCTGTAAAACAAAGGCAGACAGGCCTTTTGCGTAATGTTTAAATTTCCTTTCCTTTGATAAATTCAAAATGTAACGCGACGCTTTCCTTTCTTAGAAAAAGGCGCTCTCCTTTAACGATGGGAAAAACCCTTCAATAAGATTTCCTGTTAAAATGTACTGAACTGAAAGGAAGGGTCAGCAGCTCAACATCTCTTTTTAGTAAGCATTCTATCCACACCCTTAGCAAAAAACCACCAATGACCGCTTATTAGCAAATGAATAAAAGATGAACATAAGACATTGTCACAGAGCCTGAAAAAAACACCCGACATGTGGCGACGCTACCACTGGTTTCCCCGCCAAATGACGTCTGAGAAACGAACGCAGAAATTCCATAATGATGACGTGTCACTACCCAGATGTAGGTAGTGACGCGTCATCAGCATGGAATTTCTGCGCTCGTTTCTCAGACGTCATTTGGCGGGGAAACCAGTGGTAGCGTCGCCATATGTCGGCTGTTTTCTCAGGCTAATTGTCAGACAGGATTACAGATTTACAATACGACTACTGTTACCAGGGCCACCAAGACAAAGTTGACCAATCGCATAGCAGGACAATAATAATACATTCCGACAAAAGAGGCTGTGGGCCAACCAACAGGTCGTACGAAAACAAGTTAATCGAAGTATAAAATAAAAAAAATAAATAAATAAAATAAAAATAAGATAAAAATAAAAATAAAAATGTGCATAGCAAAAGTTTCCAAGAAGGAAAATTTTTCATTCGACAATGGTTTTTTAGCCGAAATTTAACAATGCCCAGGCTTGACCCACAACCAACTTTCTTGGAATGTATTGTTATTTTCCTGTTACCGATTGGTCAACTTTGTTTTTCTGTCCCAGGTTACAGTTGTAGCACTGTAAAGAATAACATCACGTGTGCATACTTGGACCATCTTTTTTGTCCAGTGTTTCACTGGTTACCACAGGCGCGTCATCATCCTCAGTCAAGTCAATAACAGCTTCAACATTCTTGTCATCCTTTTTCTCGTCCTCTTCCTCATCATCCTCGTCCTTGATCTCGTAATTCCGCGGCATAAGCGTAGACGCTCGCAATTCATACTTTCCTTTTGGTGTGATTGGGACCTTTTTTTCTGGGGTCTCAGTTTTTGGCTCCTCTTTTTTGGGCCAATCCTTGGTCTCTTCTTTCAGGCCACTGGACTCAACCATGGCCCTTTCTTTACTGGCTTCCACGACGTCAAGAGTGTCTAAATTATTTGAATCTAGCGCACTTTTCGCGCTTTTTACATTCTCACAGTTTATTGAAGTGTCTGTATTGAGATTGTTTGCCGGTGTTATATTTGTAGTGTTAGTTGCGTTTGCAATGCCTGAGTCTGACGTCGTTCTCTTAATTTCTCTTTGCCTTGTTGCCCTGAAAAAATAACATTATTCAATCGTAAGAGTACTGCAGTATTCATAATTTTCCGTAATTTATGGGTTCCCTCATAAAACAGTGCATCGTTTTCGAAATTTTCTCGCAGTTCTCCCTCCCCCACCCTATACAAAGTTGAAACTCGTAAAAAAAAGTTTGGATACATGAGTCCAACGTTGTTTGGGGTTTGAGGGGAGGGGTTGGGCCTATGCGAATCGGAAAACACCCCAGAAATGCAAGTGTCCCAAGACTTTGACCATGATTGTAGATGTAAATATGTACAGCCCACGCATAGCGTGGGAAAATGAGTCGCACGTCATGAAAGTTTGTGGTCTTACTTCTAATAGTTTGACATACTGACCTACGTTTTGTTAACCAATCAGAAAGTGAGTGGCTATGAACAACAAAAGCAATCATAAGACCACATTTAACCACAACATACAGCCACACTCACTCGTACCACTGGGAAGACGGTCATTTTATTGGACAATTTTTACGCGAGTCTGGGCCACTGTTGTATCGTATTGCATTTTGGGACTGTTTTGGGGACGCTGGCCCTTTATCTGTTAGCTAAGCTTAAGAAACGAGAACGTTGACGTCCCGGACGTCAAAAATGGAAATCGGAAGTTGATATTTTCTCTTTTTCAGTGCTCTGACTAGATAAATTTCGTACAGGGGGACCTAAAACAATGGTATTCAGATTCATAGTGTGAGAAAGAAGCGATCCATCAAGCGAGGTATCGAGCTTCCCGTTTTCATTCATAACGTCCGGGACGTCAGCGTTTTCGTTGCTTAAGCTCGCTATTGTGAGAAATATCATCAAATTCGCTCCCTTCCCCCTCTCCACCCCCCCCCCCCGCAAAAAAAAGACAGTCTAAAAACCTACCAGTCTCAAGCAAATCCTCAAAAAAGCAAATTAGATTCACACTCTATATACAGGCATTAAAAAATTAAAAAAATAATAGTGCAATTTTGTTATTTAAGACTACAGTGAAACATCTATTAAGCGGACTCCTTCGAAACCTTCCCACGTGTCCGAGTGTAAAAATTGCGCAATGTTTCTTAACGATCAACATTCAACGGTTACTCTGTACTGTGACAAAGTTCCACGTTGTAAAGGATACTAAGGACGCTGTGCTGTACTTTGTGCAAGACTTTTAGGTAAACGTTGATCGAGGATGACAGTCATCCGGCCGGATATCGGTTTATTGACAGCTAAAAGTATTGATTTATCATTATTCATCGACTAATATACGTATTTCAAGGACGTAAACCAATACTACTATTGTCAATTCAGTCCGGTGTTTGCTTAATAAAGGTTTTTAACAATAGAAATTTGCCAAATACGACTTACTTTAGTGTCCGCGTCCGCTTAATAGAGGTGTCCGCTGAATAGGGGTTCGTTATAAAGGGAAATAAAAGAAGTTAATTTCGGGACCTGGCTTAGTTTCCGCTTAATAGAGGTTTCACTGTATAGTTAGGCATTGAAACAATTTTCACTCGTCTGTTGCTACGGATGGCAAGGATGGACATGGATTGAAACTTGAAAAATCTGTGCTAACTAATGCTATGACTACAAAAACACGCCACACAAAAAATATATTATGGTTAGAACTCCCTAGTGACGAAACTCTACAGGAGCATTTTGTGTATGAGTTAATGAGTAAAGACACAAAGTAATGACTTAACGAGAGAGTTGACCTTAAACTACTCGTAGCAAAGCTCAATTAAATATTAAAAAAAAAAAGAAACTCCATACCTCAGTGAGGCGAGGCGTCGGTTCTCCTCTGGCGGACCTACCAGCAAAAAAATGCAAAAATGCAAAACGAGCTAGTACACTCTCGAATTCATAACCTACATGTATCACCAAAGGAATAAGCAACGAAACAACTGCAAAGTTAAATATTTCTGATAAAACTGCTGTAACAACAAAAAAACAAAAACTGCTGGAATCTTGGTCACATGGTACAAATTCACGTCTGCCGTTTGGCGTAAACGTGAATCTTAATCTCTTTATAAATATTATAAACCTATAACAACATTGCTAAAACCGAAGTTTTTGGCAAATTTGCCAGACTGATGCAAAAACACAATGCGGCGAACGACTTCAATATGCAGCGAAAAGACTTGAAGCGAAATGAAATGCTTTCTTACGTTGCACTCTTGGTGTGAGTAGAGGGTGTCCATTCATACTGCACCAGCCAACAGGATACAAGTCAAATGACTCCACATCGTAAATATGTTCCACTGAATCATGTTTATAGCCATTCAATAGTACCCACATTGTTCGACCCACCACTTGAGTGACAGTGGCCACTGTCATTGTACTCGAATCTGTCTGATCAACAGCTTCAAGCTTCATGCCTATGTCGAATTCATGAGAGGGGATTTCCTAATGAAAGCAAATAAAAAAGGAACAACAAAAAACAAACTTTATTTTCACGTCAAATCTAATGCAAAATTAACATAAAAGTACAGTATTGTAATTGTAATTGTAATTTGTTTACCCACGGAGCACTAAGGAGTTCTTATGAACTCGTTTAAACGTGTCCGTGCGTTCTTGATCGAATTGGAATTTGAAAGTGTTGGTTTTTAAGGAGAGGGGAAAACCGGAGTACCCGGAGAAAAACCTCTCGGAGCAAGGGAGAGAACCAACTACAAACTTAACCCACATATGGCGTCGACGCCAGGATTCGAACCCGGGCCACATTGGTGGGAGGCGAGTGCTCTCGCCACTGCGCCACCCTTGCTCCCCAAGTACCATCAGGGTTGCCACAGGTCAGGAAATGATCAGGGAAAATTTCTTCAAGGTCAGGAAAAAGTCAGGGAATTTCAGTTCGAGTCAAGGAAAATTTAAGTCTTGGAAAAACGTCAGGGAAAAGTGAAATTTTAAGAGTCCATATTCATTATTTTCCCTTTACTGTTATTGTTTTCTGACATTTAAAATTCCTTTGTGCATTGTACGGACATGAATCACGTTGTATTTGTAGAATATTGTTCATAAAATCGAATTGGGTTTTCAAAAAGATCAATCCTTTTTTAACATAATTGTCAATTCAATTCATATACACTGCACATGACTTGCTGAAAACATAAATATATGGGTGGAGGGGATGGCTGTGAGGGAAGGGTTGAGTGTATTATCAGGAATAATTTGAGAAGTTATTTATTCAGTTGGCCAGGGAAATTTACATTTGTCAGGAAAAGTCAGGGAAACATTAAGGAATACCTCTGGATGTGGCAACCATGGGTATCATAGAAAATATGCAGTGGCCCTTTGGATAAATGAAACAAAAAAGGAATATTGAATGGCACATTACATGTTCTGAGCTGAATAATGAGCTTGGTGCAGCTATGGACTTTGTATATTCAAGGTAAGTCTGCCAGCGGAAAGGATGAACAAGGTATCCTAAAAACAAAAACACATAAAACATGTAAATCTACAGGAAGAAAAATAACATCAAATGAAGTAAGGTTGACAATTTCTTACAATTAATACCATTGCAATTTCAAAATAGATAATGTTAGTGTCCATGTTTATGGTACAATGTATAACTGTTAAACTTGTAGTGAGAGAACTAGTTGCATCTGCCCATGTTTGAATCTCAAAGCATGCTAAACAGCTATTTTCAACTACTTTTGAAAAAAATCTTACACCTTGCCTCTAACCTTAGTAAGTTTGTTTGGATAGAGTTACCATTACAAGTAAAAAACAATTTACCAGGGGGAGGAGTCAGTTGGATGTTGTTCCTCGCACACCACCCCACAGGGAAGATATTCCTCGAACTTGAGCTGCACCACATGGAAGGCCGGCTTCCATCGCCGCAACTGATCAAGCTGTCAATCTCCACTTGGAAGAATATCTCATTGGCCACCTTCGACACAGTAGCTGCACATATTGAGGAGGGATCTTTTGGGTTCACAGCTTCTAGTTTCCACCCAGTCGTAAAGCCGTGAGGCTTTGGTAAACTGTCAGACTAAAAGATAATGAGAATTTTAACACTCATTTCTTTAGAGCCCACATAGTTATTAAATTTACAACTGTGATTGAAAAAGAATCAAAAACAGAACATCCCCTTTCTTCAACAATAATGTCAGTTAGCCTCTGCAACTATCCATTACAAGATATGCACCCTTCAAACTAAAAGTTAATGCTTTCTTATTACTACATGCTTAGGAGAACAGCACATTCCAGCCTGTCTATGCAAAGTCATTCTCTCATATTCTCTCGCCCCTCCCCCCTCACCCACACAAACACACACATATTTAGTACATGTAGAACCACTGACCAGCATCAGCTACAATCGGTGACAAAGTGAGTTGAGACACTTTGCCCTAAAGGGGCTTTTTGACGTTTTACTGACTACACTAGGTATACCTATCGATAGAGTGCCAACGAGCAAGTCATGCGTATTTTGCATAGGAATGGATTCCTTTTATCCAGCATTTGACAGTTTCTTGGTCCCTTCCTGTTGAAAGGATTATTTTCTTGAAACTAAGGTGCTATGCAAGTAGAAAGGTTCGGAGAAGAGTCAGTTCTCAGACTCCATTGGCTTTACGAACCTGCTATATAAAAGTTTAAAGTGTCATTAGGCATATTTTTTTGAAATTATAAAACAGCTTGCAGAGGAAGCGATCGGGTAATATTTAGGGGGAAATATAAAAAATGATCGTTTCTCTTACCACTACAAAATTAGTCTCGGTTCGGTTTCACTTTGTAGATAAATATTTGTGCAGTTTAATTATTTAAACCTCCTCTGAAATTTCCCGAGGCTTTTTGTTTCCCGATTGAATTTTAGAATGATTCGCTGCGCTGCTTGAAATATTTTCAAGGACATGCGATGTACGACATGTACGGCACGTCGGTATTTTGTTTTCACTTTATTATAAACTCGGCCAGGTTTCGAAAAAAATAGCGTTGTTTTCTTTTCCTTTGTCGTTCGCTTTAGGCTTGTAATTCTTTTTTATTCTTACTTTTCCATTTGCTGGTTAGATGTTTTCCCCAACATCAGATTTTCCAACAGAAGCGACTATATATTCTTCGTATCATCTGATCCTTTTTAGTGGTGAGAATTGCTTGTTTCACATGGAAAACTTTTCTTTGCTTAAACTGTTGTTTTACAAGCTTCTCTTCGTTAAAACCTTACATTAATGCCCCCCCAACATTGATACAATGCATCAAGTTTTCATTTTCCTCGACTGCCGGGGCCACTCAAGTTCAGTCTTCGCGTGACGCCGAGGAAAGAACACATGTGTGCCAAGTATAGTTTACCGCCTTTTGATTGGCACTTGGTCTCAGGGGAATCTACATAACATGAGGTTACACTTTTTGAAGCTCGATCGAGAATTTTTCCTCCTACAGCCCAGTCTTGCGCGGCTCTATTCTGCTGCCGCCTCGCCATCCGAGCGTCTTCGCTCGGATGGCTCGTTGGCAATAAGGGGAAAATACAGCTTTTCCTCTCTCATCCCCTCCATGCAATGTTGTGCCGCTGTTCAAGCTACCAATAGCAAACAACAAACATCCCAATTTTGAATGGAGGAGACAGGGGAGGGGTATGGATTCTTTTGTTCTCTTAAGTTACCCTACTTGAGTACAATGTCTCAACAATTTTGCCGCCGATCGCAGGTTTTAACTTGGACTAAATTGCATAATTAGCCACAAAAAATATCCCAACCCACAGTGGGATGCAACTCAAACAAACCTTGTTCAATGCTTTGTTGAGTGAAGCATCTTCAGTTGTCAAGTTACAAAGACCCAGGAGTCTTCCTCTGACCTGTGCCCAGTCCTTGTTCGGATACTTTGTTTTCAACACTTTTGACATAAAAAGGAAAATTCAGAAACATTAATTAATTCTGCAAAGCAAAAATTTATTTGTGTGCAAAAGTTCCAAAAATAAAACAGGGAGGGGGAGAGGTTATCAGTTATGCCCAAGTAGTTCAATAATTCCCTGTCAACTCCCTTGAGGGGAGCAGGAGGAAAAATATTTATTTCAAATAATTTTTCAAGAGGCTCATAAGAGATGGGGAAACTTTAAGTAAAAAATGCATAGTACGAGTCAATTATCAAATTCTTCCTTTGATTCAGAAGTATATACAAAGAAAAGTGGAAGGAGAATCAGGTAGCTATTTTTAATTTGAAGTTATTTGGGACTATAATCCAGGCACTTCTTCAGGACAGAGGAGTGTCTAGAAGGGGGGCTATTGTATGATATACCATTGCCTATTTTCAAACCAAGGAGGGCTGCGGTCTGTGTATTAGAGGATAAACAACACAAGACCCACATAGTCTAAAAGACCAGACCAAGGTTTGCAGAACTCTAGAGTTTGGAGATAATAAGGCCAATATAAAACAAGATACAGTGATTTAAAGACTGTATGATGTAAGGATTACTGGACACACTGTAGGTCTATATATCTCACAGTAAATTTTGGAGTTCTTGAATGCCTGCATCTCATTCAATATAGGCCCAATTAACACTAAACTAACCTTGAGGATTTGGTAAATCTTGGTTTCCTCTTTCTGAGTTTGTGGGTCTCATTTTAATCATCCCATAATAAGGGGACTCGTGCCCTCAGTTTGCCCTCAGTACCACTCAGTTTGAAATTTAGGCAATACATGTACTAAAAGTGAACAGTCCAATTGTCAAAAAAAAACTTACCAGAAGGAATATTTAGCTTCAAATTGTTTTTCTTTCCCCATCCCAGCTGATGAACATTATTAGCCAAGAAGTAAACCCATACATCATCAGCTTCATTTTCTGAGCCTTCCAGTCGTAATCTGAGCCTCAGACCATAAGCATCCACAATAGCTGCCACCCAGTAGGAAAGAGGATCATCTGCATGTAGCAGT